>CM056049.1:349306232-350506232 GCA_029574335.1 Rana kukunoris | reverse complement strand
TCCCCCTATTAGAGCTCCCCTCTGCCCCTGGAATTTAAAACTCGTCTTGTCAGCTTTACAAAGACAACCGTTTGAACCTCTGATAGAAATCCCTCTTGTGCTGCTAACCCGAAAGTCGGTTTTCTTGGTAGCTATGGCTTCGGCCAGAAGTGTCTCCGAGCTGGCAGCCTTGTCTTGCAGGGAACCGTACCTGATTCGGCATAAGGTCAGAGTGGTTCTGCAGCCTCAACCTTCTTTCCGTCATATCCAGTTTTCACTTGAATCAGGACCTAGTCCTACCATCCTTCTTTCCTACTCCCCAGTCCAGAGAGGAAAGACTGCTTCATACTTTGGACGTGGTCCGAGCCATGAGGGTTTATCTGAGGCAGCGTACACACGGCCGAGGTTCTCGCTGAAAACCAGCGAGAACCTCGCTGGAATGCACATTCCAGCGAGGACCTCGGCCGTGTGTACGGTCTCGGCGAGCTTCCCGTCGGGAAGCCCGTCGAGCAGAAATAGAGAGCACGCTCTCTATTTCCTCGACGGCCCGCCCGGAAAAATGGCTGGTTGCCATTCCCGACGGGTGGGGCGCCGATTTCGACGGCCGGCAGGGAACCTCGACAGGCGGAACGATGTGTTCTGCCCGTCGAGATTCCCTGCCGTGTGTACGCCGCCTCAGGGCTACAGAGAAGATTCGGAAAACAGATGTGCTTTTTCTTCTTCCGGATGGCCCCAAAAAGGGTCAGCCGGCTGCCAAGTCTTCCTTGGCTAGGTGGATTAAGCAGCTGATTTTTCAGGCCTATGGTCTGAAACGCATTCCACCTCCCTTATCAGTTAAAGCCCATTCTACGAGGGCCATGAGTGCCTCTTGGGCGGCACACCATCAGATCTCTATAGCACAGGTTTGCAAAGCGGCAACCTGGTCTTCTGTATATACGTTTATTAAATTGTATAAGTTGGACGTCGCAAAAGCTACGGACGCAGCATTTGGGCAGGCGGTCCTACGGGCAGCAGTATAGAATCCTCTGGCCCGGTTCACGCCCCCTTGTTTTTCTGTTGGGGGAGCTATTTTTTCTCCTGATAATGTTTTTATTTGGCTATTCTTGGCCTTACGGTCTCCCTCCCTTCATAGAGCATTGCTTTAGGACATCCCAAGTGTAATGGCTATGCGCTCTGTGTCCCGTGATGTACGATAAAGAAAAAAGGATTTTTAATAAACAGCTTACCTGTAAAATCCTTTTCTTGAAGTACATCACGGGACACAGAGCTCCCACCCCTCTTTTGGGGAACATTGTGTAACCTCGGAGGAATTGCTTGCTACAAAACTGAAGCACTCCCAGTGGGAGGGGGTTATATAGGGAGGAAACTTCCTGTGAAATTGATTACACCAGTGTCCACACCTGAAGGTACCCATATAACCCAAGTGTAATGGCTATGCGCTCTGTGTCCCGTGATGTACTTCAAGAAAAGGATTTTACAGGTAAGCTGTTTATTAAAAATCCTTTTTTTTGTACTCACCATAAAATCCTTTTCTCTGATGTCCATGGACGGACACAGCACCCACCCCTTCTTTTTAGGTTTGTACTGCTTGTTACAAACTGAGGCTGCATACTGCAGGGAGGAGGGTAATGTCTGGAGGGACCGCCCCCTGGTCGGGGTTGTTCAACTCTTGTCGAGATTTAAGGAGCTGTATCCGTCCATGGACGTCAGAGAAAAGGATTTTACGGTGAGTACAAAAAATCCTATTTTTTTTTATCTTAATGCCTTCTGTGTGCAGCATCCCCCCTAATACCTGATCCCCATCTCTATCCAGCAATGGGCACAAGTCCCTTGGCTGGTCGGGACTCTCCCTCCTGATTGGCTGAGACTTGGCAGCAGCAACATTGGCTCCCGCTGCTGTCAATCAAACTCAGTTAGCCAGTCAGAAGAGAGATGAAGCGGAGCCAGGCCACAGCTCTGTGCCTAAATGGATACACAGAGCTGCAGCTCGGCTCAGGTGCCCCAATAGCAAGTTGTTTGCTGTAGGGGCACTCAACAGGAGGGAGGGGCCAGGAGCTCCAGCTAAGGACCTGAGAAGAGGAGGATCCAGGCTGCTCTGTGCAAAACCAACTGCACAGGTTAGTATAACATGTTTGTTATTTTAATAGAAAAGAAAAATAGACTTAACAATCACTTTAATTATGCCTCATTACATGTTTACTTTAAGATCAACACTTAATGTACCAAAATTCCATTCTGATCAACACATCTACACACAGATTTTGTCAAGCCACACCTCTCTTAGGGCTACTCTGCTTAATAGGGTATTGTTAATATAAGATTTTCAGTTGCTTGATTACTTTTATTAAGGATGTATTTATCTAACAGAGAGAAGGTTCATAGAAAGAAACTTGTTCGCGCAGATCCCTCCGAGCTCAGACACGAAGACTCAGATGCTGTATGGAATGAACTTGCACACTTTAAAAGGGAAAACAAGAAGCTGTTGGTGGATAGGTAAGTGTTTGTTTTATTCTGTACAATTCTGTTACATCTTTTACTTTTTTACTGGTAGATTGTGTACACAGCCAAATTTTTAGATTCTCGGGTACAGTCAATATTTTCATTCCCCATCAGCTGGGGCAGCTACGATATTTGTATTATGATACTGTTACCCTAAGTTTGAACACTGTAAAAAAAATTTTTTTTTTACTTTGAGTGTGTAGTCTACCATGGACCATACACTCTAAAGAGTATCAAAAGACAATTTTTTTTATTTTAATCATACCATTCAGGACCCATGGTTCTTGGACCATGGGTTATATGCCATTACAGTGGTTGACCGCGATATTGTGTCAATCTCGCTCCCTTTCTCGGCGAGATTGAGCACTTGCGAGCCCCATCGCGGGAGCCAGCGCCGAGCTGGCTTGCCGCGATGGAGACAAAGCCGTCATAGAAGCGACGGGGATCCGACGCGGATTCCCGCCAATTCTACACGTGGGCGGAGTTTGTTATGAATCCTGAGAAGGAAGTCCCCGCCGGATTTTAAATAAAAATCCGGCATGGGTTCCCCCCTCAGGAGCATAACGGGCCCTTAGGTCTGGTATGGGTTGTAAGGTGACCCCCCTACGCCGAAAAAACGGCGTGGGGGTCCCCCCACAATCCATACCAGACCCGTATCCAAAGCACGCCGGCCGGCCGGTCAGGAGGGCAGTGGGGGCGAGCGCCCCCCCCCTCCTGAGCCGTACCGGGCAGCATGCCCTCAACATGGGGGGGTCAGGTGCTCTGGGGCAGGGGACGCACTGCGGCCCCCCACCCCAGAGCACCCTGTCCCCATGTTGATGAGGACAGGGCCCCTTCCCGACAACCCTGGCCGTTGGTTGTCAGGGTATGCGGGCGGGAGGCTTATCGGAATCTGGAAGCCCCCTTTAATAAGGGGGCCCCCAGATACCGGCCCCCCACCCTAAGTGAATAAGTATGGGGTACATTGTACCCCTACCCATTCACCTGCAAGAAAAGTGTAAACACAAATAAACCACACAGTGTATTGAAATATTTTATTAGTTGGCCGCCGGGGGTTTCTGGGGGGGGGTGGGTGCCGCAGTTCGCCGCCGTCTGGTTCTCTTCCGCCGCCGGGGCGGGGCGCTTAAAAGCGCCCACCACCCGGCGGGCTTCCTTCGACATCTTCGGCGGCGGGGGGGTCTTCTCCCACTCTCCGGGGTCTTCTCCCACTCTCCGGGGTCTTCTCCGGGGGTCTTCTCCGGCTCTCCGGGGGTCGTCTCCGCTGGCGGCGGCGAGTCCCCTCTTCTGTGACGTCTTCTTCTCTTCTCCAGATGTTGACGCGACGCTTCATTCCGCTGTTATGGCTGGCGCGCGGCTCGCAGCGAGTTATATAGGCCTGTCTTGTGACGTCGCAGTCCCATCATGCTCCGGTAGGTACCACGTGGTACCTATGGCTCACTAGCAATTTCTGGATCATTTTCCCCTATAGAATTGTACCAAGACAGCAGGGCCAGGATGTAATGTTTGATTTGTACATGGAACAATGTGTGAGTTAGCCACAGGGTGCTATACATACCTAGGGCCTTGATCTATTTCTATGGTATCCAGACCCTGAAAACACCTTTTGGGGGGTAAGCCCACTGTGACGGGTAAAGCCTAGATTCTGACAGGACCAGCGGCGTAGACAAATTAAGATACGGTTTTCCTGTACTTTTACATACTGGTTCCTGCCTACACATATTTTGTTAGATTATTCCATGAATAGGTAATAGCAATTACACCATATTCTTTTATCCTGCAAGACACACTACAGTGCTAAGCACACAAGTGATTTGAATTCCACAAGTTATGGGAGTAATCTAGTTGTGTGTGCTTTTTCCCTGATTATTATTGTCTTGTTTACTCAGCCTTATAACATTTACCTATTAAAAAAAATTGTGGCGTTTTCTTCCACCGTATTAGCGGATATAGCTCTCTGGCTAGTGAAGTAGTGCTCATAAGAGCACTTGCGTCCGCCATTTCTCCTGATGACACGAGAGGGAGAAACGCGCGCACACACAATTTCTTTTGAGCACAAAAAAGAAGATTGTTCTTAGCCTCACTCTATTCTGGATCAAGACAAGTGATCCTTGTGGTCCTTGTATAATGATTGGCCCAAGTCGGAAATTTATGGGACTAGATGGATTGTTCTGGCTTTTTTGAGAGCTTTGGCTCCCCTGCATTCTGCATTCTATCTGAAGCCCTCCTCCTCTTCTTTCACTACAACTAAACTAATCAACTAAAAAATTATCCCCTGGCAACCAGGTCATCCTATTCAAAGACATCTTTAGGATCTAACACCCAGGTCTCAGGCCAGTAGGTACTTGGGACTTTAAAGGCAACCAATTGGAGACAAAATATGAAAAAGTAGAAATTGTATTAATGAAATATAAAAGGTAATCTGGTGCATACATCACCATATATAGAGCATATACAAGAAAATGCAAGGTTAGATCGGAAGTGTCTGGTTATTATTGATGTTGAGGCTGACGCGTTTCAGTACAAATAGGAAATCCTTTCATCAGGGGCATTCAATGCAGGGTATTACTACCGTAACACATTCTAAAAATAGAAATAAAAATGAAAAACGACAATTACACATAACAATCATTATCATGATCAGGAACATGAAAAAAGAGCACTGGCCTCAACGATGCCCTTTTTTCATGTTCCTGATCATGGTTGTAATGTGCAATTGTCGTTTTTCATCTTTATTTTTATTTCTATTCTTAGAATGTGTTATGGTAGTAATACTCTGCATTGAATGCCCCTGATGAAAAAAACTTCCTATTTGTCCTGAAATGCGTTGGACTCAACAGCAATAAGAACTAGACACTTGCGATCTAACCTTGCATTTTGTTTTTATATGTTCTATATATGGACCAGATTAACTTTTATATTTCATTAATACAATTTCGACTTTTTCCTATTTAGTCTCCTATTGGTTGTCTTTAAGGTCCCAAGTACCTATACTGGGGGGTACTTTCTCTTTATAAAACTTTATACCGGGATGTTGGCAACAACCTGAGTCTCATTTGGTGGATTTATACAAATACTTGTCAGATAGGAGGATACTGCAGTCTGCCCCTGCCCTCCCTGCTCTGTTGTGTAAAACTGCACCTCTCGGGTATCCGAAAAATACTGGTTGCCTGTCTTTGTGTTTAATGATTACCACAATGGCTTTATGCTATAAGACAATAGGGGCTTTATATACAGTACTGTACACAATTCTTAGGCAGGTGTGAAAAAAATGCTGTAAATTAAGAATGCTTTCATAAATATACATTTTAATAATATATGGAAAGTAAATCAACAGAAGAGAAGATAAAATCAGTATTTGGTGTGACTACACTTTGCCTTCAAAACAGTATCGATTCTTCAATTCTTCTAGGTACACTCGCACAGTTTTTGAAAGAACTTTGCAGGTAGGTTTTTTTGTTTTTTTTCAAACATCTTGGAGAACTAACCAAAGATCTTCTTTGGATGTAGGCTTCCTCATATCCTTCTGTTTCTTCAAGTAATCCCAGACAGACTCTATGATGTTTAGATCAGGGCTATGTAGGGGCCAAATCCATTGCTTCCAGGACTCCTTGTTCTTCTTTACACTGAGGATATTGATATTGGCTGCATGTTTGGGGTCGTCCTACAGCAGAATAAATTTGGGGCCAATCGCACGCCTCCCTGATGGTACTGTACAGCATGATGGATAAGTATCTGCCTGTATTTCTCACCAGTGAGGACACCATTGATTATGACCGAATCTCCATTTGCAGAAATGCAGCTCCAAACTTGCAAGGATCCTCCACCATGTTTCACTGTTGCCTGCAGACACTCATTATTGTGATGCCCTTCGCAAACAAACTGCCTTTTGCTACAGGCAGATAGATTAGGATTTTGACTCATCAGCCCAGAGCACCTGCTGCCATTTTTATGCACCCCAGTTACATAGTTACATAGTTAGTCAGGTTGAAAAAAGACACAAGTCCATCCAGTTCAACCATAAAAAAAAATAAAAATAAAAAAAAGTAAAACACAGTACATCCTCCCATACACCCAACTCCATACCCACAGTTGATCCAGAGGAAGGCAAAAAAACTTTTGTTTTCATGCATAGTTGAGTCACTTAGCCTTGTTTCCATGTCCTATGCATGGAAATCTAGAAGCTGGGGTGCAGAAAAATGGCAGCAGGTGCTCTGGGCTGATGAGTCAAAATTTTAAATATTATATAGCTTTAGCAAAAGGCAGTTTGCTCACGAAGGGATGAAGAGCGTTAAAAAAATAAGTGTCTGCAGGCAACAATACGCACGGTGGAGAATCCTTGCAAGATTGGGGCTGCATTTCTGCAAATAGAATTGGAGATTTGGTCAGGATCAATGGTGTCCTCAATGATGCGAAATACAGGCAGATACTTATTATTATACATGATCTATATAGCGCCAACAGTTTACACAGCACTTTACAATTTGAGGGTAGTCCGTACAAATACAATACACTTTACTACAGTAGGAATCAGAGGGTCCTGCTTGTTAGAGCTTACAATCTTGTATTAAGAGATAATAACTGTGGGGGGGGGGTGCTGATGGAGAAAATAAATGTACAGCGGTTTGGTGGGGGCAAGATAGGCTTCTCTGAAGAGAGATGAGATTTCAGAGATCATCTGAAAGTGGACAAAGTAGGAGAAAGCTTGACAGATTTGGTTAAAGCATTCCAGAAGATGGAAGAGTTTCTGGAGAAGTCCTGGAGGCAGGCATGGAATGAGGTGACAAGGAAGCTAGAGATCAGGTCTTGGGAGGAACAAAGACAATGATTTGGTTGGTATTTTGAAACTAGGTTAGTGATGTAGCTGTGTGCCAGGTTGTGGATGGCTTTGCAAGTTATTGTTAGTATTTTAAATTAATTTGTTGGTTGATTGGCGACTAATGGAGGGATTGGCAGAGGGGTGTAGCAGGCACTGAGCGGTTTGTAAGGTGGACGAGCAACAATGTTCATGATGGACTGAAGGCGGGATAGCCCATTTAGAGATGACCAGGGAGTGGATTTGAAACTTTGTGTGGACATTCATTAGGAAGGGGCATATCTTGGAGAGGTTGAGGTGGCAATCTTTGGCTAGTGATTGGATGTGGGGCTGAAAGGATAGTTCAGAGTCCAGCATTACATCTAGGACCTTGGCTTGGGGGACAGTTTGATAATTGAGCCGTTGATTTTCAGAGAGAAATCAGGGGAAGTGGCACGTGGGGGAGGAAAGCTCATGAGCTCGGTTTTGGATGGGTTAAGTTTGAGGAAGTAATGTGACATCCAGTCCGTTATTAAGTTGGCGATGCGTGAGGAGACTGATGGAGAGAGCTGGGGAGTGGAGAAATAGCATAGGCTGTCATCAGCGTAGAGATGATATTGAAAGCCATAGAAGAATATCAACTGACCCAGGGAGGTGGTGCAGATTGAGAAAAAGAGAGGTCCAAGAACCAGAACCTTGGGGGACCCCGATGGGGAAGGAAGAAGATAGGAGGAAGTAGAGTTGTAAGTGGCACTGAAGTGGGATTTTTTTATCCATCATGTCATGCCATCAGGGAGAGGTGTGATTGGCCCCAAATTTATTCTGCAGCAGGACAATGACCCCAAACATTCAGCCAAGAATTGCTGTTTTGAAGGCAAAGTGTGGTCACACCAAATATTGATTGGATTTGGATTTCTCTTCTCTTCAATAACGTTGCCAGATCAAAACCTCATTGCTGCTGGCTCCTACATTTTAGAAAGATTTTTATTTTTCAAACCTGACAGCTGGTTGGCATGACAGTTCTTTTGACATATAAAGACAAAGGATTGTGAACTTATTTAACAGTACCAGGAGAACACTATGGTACAGACCTTTTTCACATAATCCACAGTGGTAATGTTCAACTGCCTTAAATTACTTCTCCTAACACTAGATGTAAACATCATTGTGGGATATTCTAGAGCTAGAGTGTAATGAGGATGTTTGCCTCCTTCACCCCCCCCCCCCCAAAGAACTAGAGATTTTATGTTCATGTGTTTGTTAGCTACCCTCTGTTAAAATGTGTGCCTGTCTTTTTGCTGGTGCATATGCTTTACCAAACACTTTGATAACAGCTTTAAATGACCCTGTCACCAGAGAAAATTAAAACAAAGCCAGTCAGTAAAAGAAGGTTTATGCTTACCTTTCTGGCTGGAGAGGTGTTAAATATTTGTGTGTATGTATATATATATATATATATATATATATATATATATATATATATAGTGCCCCAGGTTCTACTACTAGTAAACAATACTTCTAGCTGGCTCTGTGGTTGCTTCTCTTCCATCCCTATGTCACTAGTATATCACAAAGTAGTAAGGAAGTTGAATGGCGAGTGGAGAAACTGCATTCTGCAGGGGAAGCCGAGAGATTTTCGAGAGAGACTAAAGACGGTGGCACCAATCATTTGGGAAAACCAGGCAACGCTAATAATTGCATTCTGCCAGCAGGGAAGGCTCCCTGCCCACAGAAAACAATCGCATTGCAGGAGGGATTTCCTCATCAACACGTACTGTGTTGATGAGGAAAATTCTATAAGCAGTGGCCTGCCTTATGCCGCGTACACACGCTCGGAATCAAAACTGATTTCTTTATAATTTCTCGTGATCTCCTGAATAATCTTTTTATTTATTTTTTAAGCCAGATCTCCATATTAATGTTTAGAATTTATTTTTTATAGTGATCTTTTTTTCTCCTTTTTAATCAAAATCTCCTGTTTTTTTTTTTTTTTTTTTTACTTTTCTAGTGATCTCCATATATATTTTTTGTTTTGTGTGTCAAGTTGCTACAACACCATTATTATCTTGTATTTTTTAATCTCAAGAAGGTTGGTTGGTGTTAGTATCCCTAATTTGACATTATATTTTTGAAATGTACCTGCCTACTCACAAAAAAACTGTAATTTTTAAAGTAATACGCATGTATTTGTGGAAAAAAAAATAGACATTTATTAGGGGTCGTAACAACATAAAGAGGAAGGCAACGCTGGATAAACTGGTGATATTGGCAAAGTCTTTGTACCCCACGGCACACATCAACTAATTGACAGACAAAATTGGTAGCCTGAGGAGTCCATATAATAGGGTCCAGGACTCTGAGAGATCGGGAACAGCAGCAGATGACCTATAAGCGTGAATCGTCTCCCACCATACTTCTACTAACATGAGATTAGCAGAAGGAGCCCAAAGGGTGGTGCACTTGGTATCAAACTTCCCTTTTATACTGCCATTGTACGTGACTGCGTTCTGGGCGATCAGAGTTTCCGACAACATTTGTGCGACCGTGTGTATGCAAGACAAGTTTGAGCCACGGTTTTGTTGTCGGAATGTCCATCTGTGTGTACGCTTCATTAGTCATGTTACTGTTTGCAGTCAGTACAATATTGACAAGTGATAAATTAATGTCACAACAGTTGGCTAAATAATTTGTGGGAAGTACTGGTCCTATATTATTTGAAATTCTTGTCTCTTAGAATACTTAGGGCCAGATTCAGGTAGAGTTAGGCTGGAGTATCAGTGATACTCCAGCCTAACTCTCACTTTGAGCCGGCGTTTCTGTTTTCTGTAAGCAGAAAACAAGAAACGCCGGGTTGGAGTTCCTATACGAGCGGCGTAATTGTATTTCGCGGTCGTATCGGAACTGCAATTTTAAAAATGGCGCTCGGGGCGTTCCCGCTGATTAACGCAGAGAATATGTTAATCAGCGAGAATCGGCAATTCACCATCGTATTCGGGACTGACGCAGTGACTTTCCGACTTTTCCGTAAGAGATACGCGGCGTAAAGAAAAACAAGCCCCCTAGTGGAGTATCCTATGTTAAGTATGGCCATCGTCATCGCGTAGAATTTTAAATTTTCGCGTCGTTTGCGTAAAACGTCCGTGAATGGGGATCGACATCATTGACGTTCACTGACATAATTTGGAGCATGCGCACTGACAGTCGACGCATGCGCAGTACGTTCGCCGCGGGATCGCGCCTAGTTTAAATAATACACGCCCCCTACCCGCCCAATTTGAATTCCGCCGGCTCATTTTTTTCGCTACGCCGCCGCAACTTTAGGAGCAAGTGCTTTGTGAATACAGTACTTGCTCCTAAAGTTTTGGCGGAGTAACGTAAATGAGAAACGTTACTCCAAAATAAAGATTCGCCCATCTACCTGAATCTGGCACTAACAGTTTGCAACTACGACATTTACCATATGTTTAGGACCATACCCTACTCGGGCTTGAGTCTTAGGCCGCGTACACACGATCATACTTGTCTGCTAAAAACTGGTCCGCAGACCAGTTTCAGCGGACATATCCGACCGTGTGTACGGGCTAGCAGACAGGTTTTTCCAGCAGACAAGTTTTTAAGCATGCTTTAAAACTTGTCTGCTGGAAACCCGTCTGTCCAACATGTCCGCTGGTTAGTACGCCTAACCAGCGGACATAAATCCCCCTCATGCGCCGAATGGATTTCGACGCATGCGTGGAAGTATTTTACTTCCTGGGTCGGTGACGTGGCGGCATCAACGTCACCGCCATGTCACCGCGCTGTCCGTCTGCGGGAATTTTGGTTTGATCATGTGTACACACATCAGACCAAAATCTCCAGGAGACATATCCGATGAAATCGGTCTGTCGGACCGATTTCATCGGATATATCTCCTCGTGTGTACGGGGTCTAATGCTAGGTTTCATATGCAGTGCAAATTCAGAAAATCTTTACAAAGTACCCGATAGGTAAATTAAAACCAGACTGAACCTTAATTTTAAATCTGCAAACTGCATTCTAGGTACATCAAAATTAAAGGGTGTTTAATGTTGTACAGTTTACTTTCTTTCTTAAGTAGGAAAGCCTAACCCATGCCTGCATGGTCAAGCGTGGAACCTTCACTTTCTGTGGGAAAGCAAATATCCTATTGCAGTGGTCTTCCACACTCCATACAGAGTCAGACCTAGAGCTTTTTAATCAAGTGCATGCTCCCTGCTGATTGGAGAGTTCTAAGGCTGGCAATACATTATGCAATTTGTTTGTACATTTTTTTTTTTGTACAATTTTCCTTTAGATTTACAAAAACAAATATATGAGGTCAAACCTAAACACTTTCAATTTGTACGCAATCAGGTAGGCCCTTGCACTACATAGTTGAAGGAAATTCCAAAGGAAATTGTATAATGTATGGCCAGCCTAACTCTGACTCAGCAGGAGGCCTCTTAAAATAGTTGGCAATACAAACTTTTTTTTAAAATGTATTTTTATGTTTGTAAAGTTGCCATTTGATTTTTATACACTGATGAGAAGCCCTGTCTTTGAAATTCCCAGTATGCTTTCCATTTAAGAAAACATTACAGGTAGCACTTCCTATGTAAATGCAATGTTTTTTTAAACACCAATGCCCTGTGATCATGTGTCATTATGCAGGTATTTGCATCCCAATTGCATTCATAATTTTAACATTGTAGCCATAACATAAATACATCCATGTGTCAAAAGCTACGCATTAATTTGGATTACATGAAGCCTTTGAATATGACCATTGTCAGATAGACTTTTTTTCATAATTGAAACATATGCAATAAAGTTTAGATTTTTTTTTCTGGCCATTGACACATATGGCAACTTGATAGCCAATATAATACCACACAATTCAGGATTGTGTTAATTAATGTGGCTCTCATCTGTTGGAGGTGTCGCTCTTCATTAGCCTGTATTTTACACACTGCCTTGCTTCATTTCGGGAATGAGGTGGTGAGGGGATAACCTAGGCAGCCATGCTCGTTTGATCTCCCTGATACATACGCAATGTAGAATGCCTCAGCTCTCTTGGTTCCCTGCCCTGCTAATCCCAGCTGAGCTCATTATAATGTTGCCTCGCTGCTACTCTCCGAGCCAAATCTGTCCAAGCTAATTACTGCTACCAGCAGAGCTGCCTGTTAAGGGCCTGGTGTGGATCTGCTAACATGGTCCTTGGTAGTGACCTGTAGAAAGCACAGGGGAATTTGCTTTCTTTCTTGCTGCGTACTGCCTGTCCTCTGGGCTTAGCTCTTATCCCCATCACACAGATGTCTTAGCTGCAGTCAGAGGAAAAGTTGGTGAAGAAAACTCATTTTTGAGAAAACATGCTGCTACTGCTTTGATCTACCATAAATAGAAAGGTATGAGACTCAGCTTGGAAAAGTGAGATATCTTTTTGGTTTAAAAAAAGGAAACAGGAAATAATTTTCCCTGTAGGTGTTGGTTTACCACCTTCCTTTTATTTTTTGTCTGTAATGCTTTTATTAATATTTACATTACTGCATAGCCCTGCATAGCCCCTTTGCTTAGGCCATATTATTTCTACCATTGTTCTAGTAGTAATATTGCAATCTGCATAAGTTCTTTGTCAGGGTACAGGTAATGCAGGTAACATAGTGCATTGGATTTAGTTAAAAGTGAAGTTAAAAAGATATAAAAATATTATTTATATTACATTATTATTAATATTAATTGTGAGTCAAAGAAAGCGAAGAATGTGTTTCAATTTGTATTATTATAAACCCGGAGAAATGCATACAGATGACACAATTGTCATCAAGAGGCCTTGGTGTTTCTGGAAGAGTCAGTGAAGATGTGTATGTGGTAGCAGACAGACCCCCTTTCTTTGCCCTGTCCATCCCTCTCCCTATCGTTTTACTCTTTTTGCTTATCTTTATATACTATACTAATGCTATAACGTATTTACTGTATATCCCTATTGTAAATACATCCAATCCTTATTTTAAGAGTTACATAGGTATTAAATCCATATCTGCTATCTTCACATTTATATGCTGTTTAGAAAGTTCAGATCGTGGTAGATTTTCTCTTCCTGTTTAACACAGAGTGTGATGTCTGGGCATACAGCCAAGATAGCTAAAATTGCTGATTGGAGGAAAGGCACACACCCCCGTTCCTCAAAGGCAGAGACTCTCAGAGGTGTTTTGTAACAGGGCCAGCTCCCTGCCAATCTATTTTTTATCAACCTCCCCTGACAGAAATGTCAGACTGCCTTTATCTGATGTGTCCGAGAATTTGTCAGGAGTTATCTGACTCTTTGAAAAGTGATAACAAAACACTGTAGCTATGTGTCCAGCTCAAATTTTCATGAGTCAGGTTTACATCCACTTTAATTTGCATCGTGATGCCCCAAATCAGAGTACATTTTACATGTACACACACATCAGTCTCTCCCCTTAAGGAGCCTACAATCTAAGGTCCCTAATTCACATCCATACATACTAGGGCTGATTTAGGCAGGAGCCAAAAGCTTTTGGTCCAGGGCAACCCGTTGAGTCTACCTGTTGGGACTTACTGCGCATGCACCATTTTGCAACACACTCAGGCCCAGCTTTACTGCTTCCTACCTCTCATTCAGCGTACAGCACAGTGTTCTTCATAGACATTCACAAGTTCCCTGCTGTCTACAGTGACTGCTCATGGAAGGCTTAACGCCATCTGCTCTGCAGTGCATGGTTACGGGTACCTTGATGGGAAATTTATCACATTATGTGGTGGAACATGAGCACAAAGGGGTGGATTGTCTTATGCTCGACTAATGGTTTAGAATCGGGTCTGCAGGAGTTCCGCTAAGGGTCCTGATGACCATTGTCCCTGTATTGAGTTGTTAACCTCCTTACCATCTTTAGGGGCGCCTGCTTTCTCTTACTTAGAGTGGATTTTTCCCATGTCTAAATCTATGGGGAAACATTTAGTCCTATTCGAGGCCACAGGGGCCACAAGTAAAGCCCCCTTATTCTCTCCCTCAAAGTTTATCTCTGATCTTCCTCTGTTTGCTTCTGGTATTCCTTAGGAATACTCATCCAATTTAGATGACTTTGAACATGAGGTGGTTCAATTCACTGATATATCTCCCAAATTTAAGACTACTGTTCTCTCCTTATTGATGTAGTATACACATGCCTTGACCTAGGACAGCCTGTGTCGGCCTTGCCAAAGATTACCAGCATGGGTTCCCTAAAAACTCCTCAGTCTGCAAAAACCTTCCCAGTAAACTTCCGTTTATAGTCTGTTTTTTGTGACTGGCCACATCTTAAAGAAATCATCTCTGTCTCTGAAGTGTTTTGCTCAGCCATAATCCAATTAGAGATGGGTTCCTGAAGAAGTGGGTTGTGGTGGTTGTAGAACTGGTTATTTCCTGTGTTAAAAAGCCCTTAACGATCCCTGAGGGTGTTCTAGTATTCCAGGAATTTGTGAATAAAAGCTTAGAAGCCCTTTCCAGACCCTTTCTTTTTGTTGCAACCTGCCATTGAGACAACGCCCATCTGCAAGACCTCAGCAGTCTTGGCGAAGCCCATGATTTAGAACCCTTGGCCATATTAAAGGATTCTTCTGTCCTCCAATTGCTTTTGCCTGTGGCCCTGTGCGTTGTGTTGATGGGTTAGTGGATACACTTTGCCAGGTGTCGAGGATGTCTTTTTCCGTACATGGATCATTGTACAGACAGTGTCATGTGCAGATGGATTTTGAATAGGAATGGCTTTGGACATACCTATTAATGAAGTCATGGGGGTGGGGGGGGGGTGCTCTTGAGTACTGTTTTCCTTTTTGCCCCAGAAGAAGAAGGTACAATTCTAGTAGGTAAATCTTTTCCCACCAAATATTGAAAAAAGTTCTTCTCTGGGAACATCTGTCTGCCTTTTGGTCTTTAGACATGTCAGACGCTTGGATACCGAACATCATAACCATGGGGCTACACCTGGTTGGTCTCTGTCTTTACCTCACTTCTGCAAAGGCAGGCAGACCTTTGCACTGCTCTGGAGGAACTTCTCTCTGAGTCATCACTGTTGCTATAGAGAAAGAACAGAGAGGATGGAAGTAGGAATGGCGCTAGCTTTTAAAGTGCAGTGCTGAGTAAATAGTGTTACAGGCACCTGTACTTAATAGTGAAAAACACAGTGACATATAATCAAATACAGGTAAATTGGTGCATTTTAATAAAACCAAATTTTTAAATCCTAGTAAGGAATGTAAAGGGAAATGCTGGTGATATCCAAAATGTGTGTGTAAATAGCAATACGAATAAGTGAAAATAGATGAATTAGATTGCTTGAGCAGCTGCGATAAAAACGCAGTTCCAAGTGATCCAAAAAAATAATATAATAAAATAGTGCACCTTAATAAAATCCTTGTGCTACAAAGGCTAGTGATATCCACTCCAAAGGTGTGAGAAATGACAAAGAAAAAATGTATTTAGTGCCAATTTATTAATAATTATTGGCACTTAATACATTTTTTCTTTGTCATTTCTCACACGACGCCAGGAGGCAGTGTAGAGGCAGGGCAGCTAAAATCTCAGGATTTCCACATCAAAAGCATGTCGGTTTCAGACATATTAGGGACAGATGTAAAAAAAAAAGATTTTTACATACTGTCCCTATTTTTTTGAGCCTGGCAACCCTGATGGGGCCCCCTAGTGGCATGGGGCCCTCGGGCAGTGCCCGAGAGCCCCAATGGTTAGTCCGCCCCTGTTTGGATATCATCAAAATTTCCCTTTACTTTCCGTACTAGGATTTCAAAATTAGAATTTATTAAAATGCACCAATTTACCTGTATTTGATTATATGTCACTGCGTTTTTCACTATTAAGTACAGGCGCCTGCAACACTATTTACCACATCAGCACTGCACTTTAACCACTTAAGGACCCCCGCACGCACATATACGGCCACAGAATGGCTCGTACAGGCACAAGGGCGTAAATTTACGTCCCTGCCTTCGTGCGGTTCGGGGGTCCCATCGGGACCCCCTCCACGGCGTGCGGGGGTCCCCCCTGGCTCCGGGAGCGATCCAGGACGAGCGGGCGGATGTCGGTGTTTACCCGCCCCCCCGCGATCGCTCCCAGCCAATGCGCGCGCTCCCCCTTTGTGTCACTTCCTCCTCCTGTGTAAACACAGGAAGGGGGAAGTGATGTAATCTCCCATCGCAGCGGTATTTCCAACCGCTGCGATGGGAGAAACACCTCACAGTAAGTGTGCACCAACATTACACTGACACACATTACACTGACACACACACACACAGGCATACTTAACCCCTTGCGATCTGCCCCCCCACCCCCCCTGTCACAGTGTCACTGATTTTTTTTTTAACAAAAAGTAAAAAATAGTGTGTTTTTTTCAAAAATGTCGCTCTATTTTTGTATATAGCGCAAAAAATAAAAATCGCAGAGGTGATCAAATACCACCAAAAGAAAGCTCTATTTGTGGGAAGAAAAGGACGCAAATTTTGTTTGGGAGCCACGTCGCATGACCGCGCAATTGTCTGTTAAAGCGACGCAGTGCCGAATCGCAAAAACACCTTGGGTCATTTACCAGCGTATTGGTCCGGATCTTAAGTGGTTAAAAGCTAGCACCATTCCTACTTCCATCCTCTCTCAAATCATTATCTCACCTAGGTGAAATAAATCAGGTAGGGGCAACTGCTTAAATTAATTAAGGGCGTAAAAACTCTAATACTCACTTACAGGCAATATTTGGTCCTATTGCGTGAATTCATTTTTCACTTTCATAGAGAAAGAACAGTTCACGGGTTTCCCTACAGACACATTTGCCATCCCCAAAGCAAAAGGAGGCATCCGCTCAATACTTGATCTAAAGATTCTATACAGATTCCTTTAAGTTTAAACATTCCGTGTGGAATTCATTGCTTCCCTTCACCCAGAAGATCTTCTGGCCTCTGACATAAGCAAGGATGCTAATATTTACATCCCATCTACACTAGCTGCGTTTTGCTATGGGCCCTCAATAATACCAACTTATTGCCCTTTCCTTTGGCCTGTCCACTGCACCTAAGGTCTACACCAAGGTGCTAACACCTGTTTTCTCTTTAGAAAAGTATGGAAAGGGATTTTAATGTTGCCACAACACAAAATTACTTATAAAATTATTTATATTAGAAAAATGTTCTGATAAAAGAACATGGAGCACATAATAGCTCCTAATAAAAACAAATTTTGTGAACAGATTATTTTACCATTCACATATATTAACCACTTCAGACCTGCGGTATAGCCGAATGACGGCTACAGTGCGGGTCTGAATATCCAACCTGCTGTCAAAAGACGGCCGCCCCTTTGGGCGTTCCCAGCGCGCGCTCTAGAGCGTGCTGCGGGGAAGGCCGGTGTTGGCCATGTCCCTTGGACACAGCAATCACAGATCGCGGCGAATGGCCAATCAGAGTGGCCGTTTGCGATGCGATCTGTGCGGCAAATGAGTAAAAAATATTGTATTTTTTTTTTTCAAAATTGTCGCTCTTTTTTGTTTATAGCGCAAAAAATAAAAACCGCACAGGCGATCAAATACCACCAAAAGAAAGCTCTACTTGTGGGGAAAAAAGGACGTCAATTTTGTTTGGGAGCCACGTCGCACGACCGCGCAATTGTTAGTTAAAGCGACGCAGTGCCGGAAGCTGAAATTTCACCTGGGCAGGAGGGGGGTATATGTGCCCAGTAAGCAAGTGGTTAATACACTTGTTAATCACAGTGCATGTTGCTCAAAATGTTTCACTTTTTTTTCTTGTCTGGGGGCTGTAAAGCCTGTATAACAAATGTATTTATCACAATTGCTTCAAATAAGCACTAATGAGTTACCATAGGGAGGAGGACCAGCACAGGAGGTGGCAATAGATTACAGTGAGAACTTACCAAAGCCTATATAGCCTACAGATACAATTTCACATCTTTAAGGAATGGGGACTGCAAACTAAGCCAATCCAAATAGTTAAATACCAAAGTGAACCAAATTGTCATGAAATAGAGATAGTAAGCATGTACCAATCCAAGCAGACAACCATAGAATATATAGTGACTCAGGGATGCCCCATCAATAGGACAAGTATAAGGAGCCTAGAGCCTGAGGATGCTGATTCATGTCCAAATACTTGTCCTATTGATGGGACCTCCTTGAGTCGCTATATATTCTATGGCTGTCTGCTTGGATTGGTTCTTGCTTATTATCTCCATTTAATCACAATTTGGTTTGTTTTTGGTATTTATCTCTTTGGATTGGCTTAGTTAGCGGTCCACATTCCTTAAAGATCTGACATTTAATCTGAAAGCTATACTGGCTCTGGTATGTACTTCCTGTGATCTATTGCCATCTCCTGTGCTAGTCCTCCTCCCTATGGTAACTTTTAGGGCTCTCAGTAGTGCCTATTTGGAGCAATGTCGGGCAATAAGCACTGTGATTAACAAGTGTATTTGTATATGTAAAACAATCTTTCCATGTAATGTTAAAATAATCTGTTCATGAAAAATGATTTATTAGGAGCAATTATGTGCTCCGTGTTTTTTAATCAATTTTTTTTTTCTAATAAAAATGATTTTATTAGTAATTTTGTGTTGTGGCACCATTAAAATCCCTTTCCATACTTTTTCAAAAAAAATCTATGTTCTCAGGATGAAGGTACCTTTGATCTGTGGTTGTAGATGACTTATTCAAAGCATTACCTGTTTTCTATTGTTTCAGTGTCTGTCGGCCAATGCCTGATGGACAATGCAAGATCTTTGGGTGTATTCTAAATCTCCAGAAATCAGGGCTTGCCCAGGGTCTCCCTTCCCCTGGACAAACTCCAGTCTCAGACAGATTACAGTCCAGGGGGTTGTCTAACATTTGCTTTTGCATAAGGGTTCTAGGTATAATGGGGCGGTTTCCTTTGTATACCTAGTTTCACTCCAGACTGTTGAAACTCGACAAACTGGTAACGTGGGACAAGCCTGCCCAGTCTCTGTATTGTCCTATACGCCTGACCAGCAAGACCAGGCTTGCCCTGGTGTGATGAACCTCCAGTCTTGTGCTGGAATCAGGAAACCTCTCCCTGTTGATGGTCTAGATGCTTACAACAGATCCATGCCAGGTCAGTCTGGGGAGTTGTGCTAGACACCCTATCGATACAGGGAAATTGGTGCTTGGAGGAAGCTTGCTTCCAATCAATGAGCTGGGGCTATGGGCATTTTGGCTGTCTCTTCATTTGTCCCCTCAGCAGCAAAGTAACCTGACTAGGATTCAGTAGACCTTACAGGCTTTTCATCAACCATCAGGAAGTCACTAGATGCTGTGCAGCCCAAAGAGAAATACACCTGATTCTGGTCTGGTCAGCCCGTCCCATTTTGGCCCTCATCACCGTGCATATCCCAGGTGTGGAAAATTGGCAGGCGGACTTCTCCTTTATTACCATCTGGATTCTGAAGAATGGTCTCTTCACCCGAAGGTGTTGAGCCCTTTGTTGCATTTAGGGGACAGCGAATTTGGACCTCCTGGCATTAAAGTTCATCAATACACTGGACAGATTTGTTGCCAGAACCAGGGATCCTTGGGCCTTTTCAGTGGATGCACTGGTGACTCAGTGGGAGCACTTAAACCTAATCTACACATGTTCCCCTCTAAAGCTCCTTCCTTGCCTACATAGCAGGAATGAGATGGAGATGATTCTGGTAATCCTCTTTGCACCAAACTGGCCTAGACGGATGTGGTACTCGGACGTAGTCAAGCTCCTAGAAAACTCTCCATAGGCCTTCCCAAATCTGGATCTTCTGTCCCATGGGCTGATCTACTGTTCAGTTTTTGGGTTAGTTTTACTGTTAAAGACCAGATTCTGAGGAATAGAGGACTATCAGAAAGTCAAATTTTAACAAGGTCTAGCACCCAGAAGGTATACATCGCTTGGTGTGAGCCAAGTAAGTTCCAATCCAAGAGGTACTCTGTGGAATAAATCCTGTCTTTCCTCCATTCTGGTCTTGATTAGCTATTTTCATTAAGTACCATGAAGGGTTAAATCTCAGCCGTTCTTTTTTAGAAACCTCTTACCTCTCACACAATAAGGGAGGCTTTCACACAGTAGGTCCTGTTGCCTTTCATTGCCAATCATTTCTGCATGGAGAGTTTCTGAGTTGGGTCCCTTGACCTATAAAGACCCCTTTCTTGTTCTACATAAGGTCACGGTTGTTGGGAGTCTCTGTGTCTTTTTCTTACCAATGTGGCATCTTTCTTTAACCGTTTATTTGAATATGGTATGCACTTTTTGAGTTTATCTCTCAGCTACAGCCTCTTTTTGTAAGTCTGACTTTCTAGTAGTCAATCCTGTAGGCCTCTGTAGGGGGTTAGCCAGTTTTTCTTTCCATTATCACAATGTGGATTTGACAATTACGTATTCAAGCTTATGACCTGAAGGGCAAGGGTCAGACTTCCTAAGGCAAGGCACACTACAAGATATGTTAGTGTTTCTGTGGCCTTTTAGCACCAGACTTCAGTTTCCCTGGTTTGCATTGCTGCCACCTGGTCTACACGCTTTTTATGTTTTAGCACAGGAGTCTCCAAACTATGGCCCTCCAGGTGTTCAGGAACTACAATTCCCATCATGCCTAGCCATGTCTACTAATGTCAGAGTTTTACAATGCCTCATGGGAAGTGTAGTTCCACAGCAGCTGGAGGGCCGTAGTTTGGAGATCCCTGTATAGCAGATGAGCTCTTTTTCTTTTTTTTTTATCAGTATTTTGCTTTGACTTTAGTTTTTTAATATTGCAAATTCAATGTTCAGCCTTTTTTTATTCTTGAAGTGGAACCAGTGTGCGGACAAAAAAATGTTTAGTTATCTGCAGATCCAGAGTTACCTGTTGATACTACCAGTAGAGGCATGGTTAGTATATAGTAAATATATGAACTTCAGTAATGTAATATGAACAGCACAAGAATGTGGGAATCCAAGGAGCAAAACTATCGTAGATACAAATAAAAAACAGGTTCCATACCATTGTCCAACATGTTTCCCAAATCCAGATAATACAGCAATGATAATGTGTTAGGGAAGACTTAAGGCATGGTACAATTAAAAATTCATGGTAGCTTCTTATAGAAAAGAGTAGTGTACATGTAAAAAAATTTGAATTAAATTACTACATTGCCCAAAACTCTACAGGTAATACAAAAAGCGACTAACTCAGATAAATAGAAGAAATCATACCATGGTCGACCAAAGAGTGCACATGCTCACTGTCATATCCAGAGGTTGTCTTTGGGAAATAGACGTATGTGTGCTGCCAGCATTGTTGAAGAGGTGAGGGGGTGAGCCTGTCAGTGCTCAGACCATATGCTACAGACTGCATAAAATTGGTCTGCATGGCTGTCATCCTAGAAGGAAACATCTTCTAAAGGTGATGGACAAAGCCTGCAAACCCTTTGCTGAGGACAAGCAGACTAAGGAAATGGATTACTGGAATCACGTCCTGTGGTCTGATAAGATAAACTCAACACAAGTGTGTCTTGCCTACAGTCAAGCATGGTGGTGGGAGTGTCATATTCTGGGGCTTCATGAGTGCTGCCGGTACTGGGGAGCTACAATTCATTGAGGGAACCATGAATGCCAACATGTACTGTGACATACTGAAGCAGAGCATGATCTCCTTGCTTTGGAGACTGGGCCACAGGGCAGTATTCCAAGATAACGACCCCAAGCACACCTCCAAGACTACCACTTCCTTGCTAAAGAAGCTTAAGGGTAAAGGCGAAGGACTGGCCAAGCATGTCTCCAGACCTAAACCTTATTGGGCATCTATGGGACATCCTCAAACGGAAAGAGAAGGAGCACAAGGTCTCTAACATCCACCAACTCCATGATGTCATCATGGAGGAGTGGAAGAGGACTCCAGTGGCAGCCTGTGAAGATGCATAGATGTATCATTGTAGCTTCTTATAGAAAAAAATTGTGTACAAGTAAAAAAAATTGAATTCAATTACTACATTGCTCAAAAACTCTACAGGTAATACAAAAAGAGACTAATTCAGATAAATAAAAGAAATCACACTCATGTTCCTAGGGTATGTATCCAGGAAAACTCATGTTTGTTTTGGGTACTTACCAAGGGTACATGTTCATAGAAAGGATTAAATGCTTTATATTTGTATTGGTCTCTTTGTGTGTGCCTTGAAGTGTTTTCAGGTAAAATAGTAGTTTCATTATTATTGTTTTTTTTTTTTTTTTTTAGATTTGGACATTTAAAGCGGAGTTCCAGCCTTTTTTGTTTATTAAAAGTTAGCAGCTACAAAAAGTCTAGTTGCTGAATTTAAAATAAACAGACACCTGTTCCACGGTCCAGCGATTCGAACCGAAAGGAGCATCGCTCCTCTCCACTTCCTCTTCGCCAGCGCCTCCATTGCCAATTTGGGCACCTGGCCGTGACAGCTTTCAGCTTCGTGGCCGGGCATGCACGGCGCATGTGCAAGTCATGCGGCGCTCCCGGAGTGGACATGCAATCTCCTGGGACCGGTCACGTGTCCCAGGAGATCGCCTAGAGGGAGGGGCCACCTAAGGTGAGAGGAGGTGGCCCCTGGGCGGAAGGAGGAAGTTTGACAGGAAGTCCTGCTCCTAACGAAGCCCTCAGTCCCCTCCCCCCTCAAATGTGGCATGTAAGGGGGCGAGGAGTGCTTAAAGCGGAAGTTCCACTTTTGGGTGGAACTCCGCTTTAATTCAAGTGTATGTGAGTGCACTTGCAATAAAAACAATTAAGTACTGTCCGTGATACTTTTTTTTATTTGCACTAACCTACAAAAATTGTAGGTTATTGCAAATAAAAAAAAAGTATCACAGACTCATTTGTTAGCTTTTAATATATATATCTATTAGGTTGGCCTATCCATGCATCATTGCACTATTCTTTCCCTTTAGGGTGAAGTTATCTGATTTCACAGGTGTTTTGACAATGATATAATCTAATTACACTTGCTCCAATTATATATATATATATATATATATATATATATATATATATATATATATATATATATATATATATATATATTGTTAGATTCATGTATAACTAGCTTGACAAACAGCATGATATGCTTAAATATGTTGCTGTTACTTTGTATCCTCTGCAGACTGAACTAGGAATAGAAATGTGCTGCAAGTACTTGTCTGGACTTTAAAACATGGGTAATATGTGGGTAATTATCTAGTTGTGTTGTCACACTACATACCTACTTCCAACAGATTGTGTGTATACATATATATATATATATATATATATATATATATGTGTGTGTGTGTATATATATATATATATTATATATATATATATATATAATGTGTGTGTATGTATAACACACACACTCTCACAATATCTCTTCCAACCTCCCTTCCCTTGATTGCTAAGTGGATTTCTGCCTCAGTACATTAGTGGAATGTTTCAGGGTTAGCCATTTGCATTTGACATCTTTTCAGTGACACAACTACTGCATTTACATTGACAGAGCCTGTGGCAATGCTAACCAATGCCAACCTTAAAGAAGAGCATCATGAAGATATTAATATTTAATCGTGCCTGTTCCTCTAAAAAAAAAAAAAAAAAAGCAGTCATCTTTTTACCCGATGAAAATGTAAAAGGATAATAAAAAAAAAGTACTAGAATTTCATGATTTCCTCCTTAATTAAATGCTTGTATAAGTGCTAATGTTTAATCACTGAATATAAAATTACTGGCCAAATTACATAATTTGATCATTTGTCCTTATTCGTTATACTGAATAAGGGTTCAAAAATAATGTAACCGGGTTTATCTCTCATTGACTTGTCAGGAACCAAGCAGCCATGAGGCAAATTGTTGTTCTGTCCAAAGGCAATCATTACTGGCACTTATTTTGCACAGCACATGTCCTCTCTGCACTTGTCCTTCTGGGACTTACTGTAACCTGTTAGTCTTATCTTGTCAATAAAACTTGACTGTTTTCAGGTAAAAGACATTGCCTTGAAGGTATTTTGTAATCTATTAAGGGTATGCCTTGTACAATATTTGTGAGGATTGTGTTTGACAAAGTGCCCATGCCTGTGGATATGTTTATGCAGTTACCATGTGTAAAATGAAGAAACAGCTGATCCTGTGGAGAAAAATAACACATATACAGTGTGTGTGTGTGTGTGTGTGTGTTTGTGTGTGTGTGTAGATATATACAATATGTCACAAATGTGCATACACCCCATTTTTGTAAATATTTTATTTATATCTTTTCATGTGACAATACTGAATAAATGGCACTTTGTTCCAATGTAAAGTAGTGAGTGTACAACTTGTATAACTGTAAGCTCTAACAAGCAGGGCCCTCTGATCCTTCCTATATTGAATTGTATTGTAACTGTACTGTCTTCCCTGATGTTGTAAAGCTCTGCGCAAACTGTTGGCGCTATATAAATCCTGTATAATAATAATGATATAACAGTGTAAATAAACCATTAATGTCTAAACCGCTGGAAACAAAAGTGAGTACGCTCCTAAGTGAACATGTCCAAATGGACCCAATTAGCCATTTTCCCTCAGGTCAAGGTGTGAATGGAGAGAAGGTGTATTCAGTTTGGTTTTATCACTCTCCCTCATACTGGTCACTGAAAGTTGAACATGGCACCTCATGGCAAAGAACTCTCTGAGGATCTGAAAAAAAAGAATTGTTGCCCTAAATAAAAATGGCCTAGGCTATAAGAAGATTGCAAGACCCTGAGCTGCAGCACAGTGGCCAAGACTATACAGCAGTTTAACAGGACAGGTTCCACTCAGAACAGGCCTCACCATGGTTGACCAAAGAATTGAGTGCACATGCTCAATGTCATACCCAGAGGTTGTCTTTGGGAAATAGACATATGTGTGCTGCCAGCATTGTTGAAGGGGTGAGGGGATCAGCCTGTCAGTGCTCAGACCATATGCTACAGACTGCATAAAATTTGTCTGCATGGCTGTCATCCTAGAAAGAAACATCTTCTAAAGGTGATGGACAAAGCATGCAAACCCTTTGCTGAAGACAAGCAGACTAAGGACATTGATTACTGGAACCATGTCCTGTGGTCTGATAAGATAAAATCAACACAAGTGTGTCTTGCCTACAGTCAAGCATGGTGGTGGGAATGTCATGGTCTGGGGCTTCATGAGTGTTGCCGCTACTGGGGAGCTACAATTCATTGAGGGAACCATGAATGCCAACATGTACTGTGACATATTGAAGCAGAGCATGATCTCCTTGCTTTGGAGACAGGGCCACAGGGCAGTATTCTAAGATAATGACCCCAAACACACCTCCAAGACTACCACTGCCTTGCTAAAGAAGCTTAAGGGTAATGGCGATGGACTGGCCAAGCATGTCTCCAGACCTAAACCTTATTGGGCATCCGTGGGGCATCCTCAAACGGAAAGAGAAGGAGCACAAGGTCTCTAACATCCACCAACTCCATGATGTCATCATGGAGTGGAAGAGGACTTCAGTGGCAGCCTGTGAAGGTCTTGTGAGCTCCATGCCCAAGAGGGTTAAGGCAGTGCTGGAAAATAATGGTGGCCACACACAATGTTTACTCTTTGGGCCTAATTTGGACTTTTTAACTTTTTCAGGTGTACTCACTTTTGTTGCCTGTGGTTTAGACATTATTGGCTGTGTGTTGAGTTTTTTTAAGGGGACAGCAAAGTTACACTGTTATACAAACTGTACACTCACTACTTTACATTGTAGCAGTTTCCTTTTTTTTCAGTGTGGCCGTTTGAAGTGCCAATGCAGGGCAAAGTAACTAACTTGTTGGCTTTAATGACAGCTGTGCCAAATGCTTACACTTGTGTGAAAGGGGCTCCTGCGCTGTCAGGGAATACAGCTAGGGGGCACTGCGTGCAGATGCCTGGTAATCTGTCCTAGTAAATTTAAAGCAGAGGTTCACCCTAAACACATGTATTTAACATTCAGCATAATTCCAACATTTACACTATGCCGTTTTTTTTTTGCTGTACATACCGTCTTATTGTTGTTTTCCACCCGGGTTCTGGGGTTCTCACTCCCGCGGGAGTAGGCGTTCATATGCAGAGGCTAGATGATTGACGCCTTGTGAAAAACTTCCCCCCGGCGCATAAGGTGCTTTACCAGTTTTCCAAAAGTATCCGAACTGCGAGTCGGCTCTATACGGCACCTGTGCAGTCAGCTCTACATGGCAGGCGCCGTATAGAGCCGGCTCGCAGTTCGGATACGTTCGGAAAACTTTTGACGCTCCTTAAGCGCGTGGGGGGAATTTTTTCACAAGGCGTCAATTATCTAGCCTCTGCATAGATAATAGATAGATAATAGATATAGAACCCGGAAGTCGGGTGGAAAATAACAATAAGACGGTATCTACAGCAAGGAAAAAAAAAACGGCATAGTATAAATGTTGGAATTATGCTGAATGGAATGTTAAATACATGTGTTTAGGGTGAACCTCTGCTTTAAATGTATTTAACTATCTCTTTACAAAAAAATGTTTACTGATGATCCTCTAGTGCAGGGGGTCTCTAAACTGTGGCCCTTTGCTAGCCTTTATCTGGCCACTATTCCTCCCACTGACACCAACAATAGGGCACCATTTCTTCCACTGATACCAATGATGGGATACCATTCCTCCTACTAAGAGGGGCACTACTCCTCCTATTGCCCACCAACCCTGAGGCCATATTTATTTTTATTGATGCCGGGCCCTGGACATTTCTACACCCGATAGCCACAATCCGGCCCTCCTAAATTCTGAAGGACAATAAACTGGCCATTTGAAAAGTTTGGAGACCCCTGCTCTAGTGTAAGTCAGATTTTACAAGTATCCATGATATCAAGTGTACATTTAGTAGGTTTATATTTACATAACATATAAATACTTTTTAACTGACTTTTTAAACAAAAGTATTTATGCAGATCTGTTCTAGATAGTTATTTGTTTGAACGCTATAAACTGCTCAGATAAATACGTTTACACAACCAGAAGTACTCCTTGAGCCCATCAGAATGCCTCTTTTTGGGTACATGCACTACTGGTTTATCACCTGTAATCTGTAGCACATTACAAGGAGTAGAGAGACACTGCAAAGATCTACTTGTACTTTAATCAACTTGGCAAGTAGATCTATTACAGCATGAGATCAAAATACACATTAATACCCTATCAACAGAAAAAAAAAAATCATTGCTCAGCTTGAAAAACGGTGTCCTGCCGTGTGTGACCACTACAGACATGATTTCAGACTTTGAATTTAATGAGGTGTAATACATTTTTATATGCTAATTTCCATTTCATCTGGACCACTAATAGGTATTACAAGTAATAAATCTCAGTTGCCAAAGCCCATGGTGAATTTTGACTTTGCATATTTCTTGAAGACCTACTGTGATCATCAGTTACTTAAGATTTCATATGCTTAGAAGTAATGAAGACTGGAGACATTGTGTTGCTATAAAAAAATTTGATTATTAAGATTATTGTTTAGCTGTACAATAATGTGTGAAAAGTGAAAAGATTGGGTTTAACACAGGATTGCTAATTTATGATACAGAGAAACTTATAGCCTGACCAGGCACTAATATCATTGTTGTTCTTTTGCTAAATTTTTGATAGCGTATCTCCACATTACTTTTTGAACTCAAATAATGATTTATTTCTTCTTTGTATGTTTTTCATCTCTCCCGAGGAGTAGTAATATATATATTGTACAAGCCTGTTTTAGTATAGATGGTGTTAAACTGCATAGCAAACTGGTAATATAACTCATAAGAAGCTACCTATCATTTACAAAGTTGAGACACCTTTTGCTATGGTATCTGCAACTACTCTTCGAAATAAGGATATACTGTAGCATAATAGATGAGAGGGTAGATTTATATCCAGTAAAAAATAATGGTCCTGGAACTCTGCAGTTAAAAAAAATGTAACCACTTGACTTCCGGAAGACTTAATGACCAGGCCACTTTTTGCGATACAGCACTGTGTTACTTTAACTGACAATTGCGCAGTCATGTAATGCTGTACCAAAATAATATAAAAAATCAATATAGTGGTGTTGCGCTCCAAATAAAATTATAACAGTGCTAAAAGTGACACAAGATGTGTATCTAATATAAAATACAGTAAATTAAAAAATATAAGTTCGGCATATGTAAACAATACACAAAATTGATAAATGTAAAACGTGATTATTTTCAAGAATAGTCCATATAAAGTGCAAAGCAATGTGCAAATAATCTGGAAAAAATAATATAATCTTCACTCCATGGCACCAAAGGCCCCTTTCACAGGGGCGGAGTCCATCAGCCCAGCGAGAGATTGCTATATTGATCTCACTGAGCTGCGGATGACAGGTCCTGTCAGAGCTCCACTGATTTCTGGGGAGATCAGACAAAAACGGACAGCATGTCCGTTTTCATCAGATCTCATCCGACCTGCCAGATGGATGACTGAACGTATGTAGGGAACATCCAGAGGTAGCAGGGCAGAAAGATGGCTGTCTGTATGTAGAATCTTAGGAGGCGGCTTCTGTGCTAAAGAGTGCCCTGGAGAGCTGGGTAGAAGCTGCTGCCAGTGGACATTGCATGTTCTCACTGTTCATGCACAAAGGTACCTGCAATTGATGGCATGTAGCCTGGGTTTTGCCTGGTGGTCCTTAAATGGGGAGCTACCTACTTTGCCAGAAGAGAGGTCTGGAGCTGTATTTTTTCCTGTTTTGTGTATTTAGTGCCATAATCCTCTCTTCAGGAGAAAATATATTTTTTCTAACTTTTTGAAGTGACTGCACCCAATTCACTTTCAAACACTAAAAAGTGAATGATTCTGGGAGCTAAAATGCTGGCCACCTCAACTGCCCAGGGGTAAGGTGGTACTACACGCCCATACCATTTAGCAGCCTCAATGAGAATGCCTTAACCCCCTATGTGCTCTGCTTCTATGTGAAATATCCTGTCCCGGCTGTCCTTTGTAGAAGGGCACCTGTTGCTGCATTTCAGCTGTACTAAATGCTTTCTACTCACATTCCACTCAGTTTCCCTTTTATATTCACCCCATGTAGTGCTGCTTTTCTATTCCTTAGTTGGCATCCTCTTTCCTTCTGTAGCTCCCTCTAGTGTGCTAGGTTATTGGTGTTAGTGTAGCTGTTGGTGTAGGAAAATTTAGGTTAAGCTCAGGGCTAAGCCTGAGCTGTGAATCTGTCAGGGTTCAGTTACTCATCCTAGCAGCCTCTCTGGTGCCTCCCCCTGTTTTCTGGGACATTGGATAATGTCCTGGACATAGTGGGTGGAGGCTAGGAGAAGCTTCTTGGAATAGGAAGGCCAGCCCTGGGTTTGAGCACCCTAATAGATTTGCCAAGTTGGGTTTAGATGTGGGGGTGGCAAGCTCAGGGGTGGCAGCCCTAGATCTTACTGCTACCCCATAACAGCTGGGAGGGCAGGTACGGGTAGTATGAGTAGGCCTTGACAGTTAATTTAAAGGGGCGTTCCAGCCAAAAGTTATGTTTATTAAAAGTCAGCAGCTACAAAAAGTGTAGCTGCTGGCTTTTAATAAACATTCACTTACCTGCTCCAGCGTTCCAGCGACGCGCTGGCCGGGGCTCCGCTCCTCTTCCCCCCCCTCCCCGGCCGGCGTCTTCATTCTAACTGTGGGCACCCGGCCGTGACAGCCTTCGGCTTCACGGCGGGGCACCCACTGTGCATGCACATGCCCGCCGCTTATTGGACAGGCGATTGTCTAGGACCTGTCAGTGTCCTAGGCGATCGCCTAGGGGAGGGGCTGCAATAAGGCGATTAAGCTTAATCGCCTTACTAGCCCCTCGGCGGAAGAAGGAAGTGGGACAGGAAGTCCCACTCCCCCCAAAAAAAATTACATGCCAAATGTGGCATGTAAGGGGGTGAGGAGTGGATTAAGCGAAAGTTCAATTTTTGGGTGGAACTCCGCTTTAACCACTTCCCGACCGCCCACCGCAGGTATACGTCGGCACTTTGAGGATGGATATCTCTTCTGTGGGCGGTCGGGTAAACGATAATGGCGGTCTCCACGGCGGAATCGCCGCGAGATCGCCGTTATCGGTAGCGGACGAGCGTCCCCCCCCCCCCTCCCGCTGCGCTCCCGCGCTCTCCGCCGCTTACCGGAGCCGTCGGTAGCGGCGGAGGCGATCGGGTGCGCTCGTCTGGTCAGCGGGGATGCGAGTGAGGGAAAAAATTTCCCTCGTCCATCCCCGTAGCTCTGCTGGGCGGAAGTGACGTCAAACGTCAGTTCCAAACAGCGTCTTAAAGAGACATTTTTTTTTAAATGTCATTTGAAAAATGACATTTAAAATTTTTTTATTTTTTTTTGCATTTTAGCCTAAATATGAGATCTGAGGTCTTTTTGACCCCAGATCTCATATTTAAGAGGACCTGTCATGCTTTTTTCTATTACAAGGGATGTTTACATTTCTTGTAATAGGAATAAAAGTGATCATTTTTTTATTTTAGTGTTAAAAATTGGTAAAATTAATAGAAATAAATACGAAAACAAAAAAAAAAAATTTTTAAATCGCCCCGTCCCGACGAGCTCGCGCGCAGAAGCGAACGCATACGCGAGTAGCGCCCGCATATGAAAACGGTGTTCAAACCACACAAGTGAGGTATCGCCGCGATCGTTAGAGCGAGAGCAATAATTCTAGCCCTAGACCTCCTCTGTATCTCAAAAAATGCAACCTGTAGAATTTTTTAAACATCGCCTATCGAGATTTTTAAGGGTAAAAGTTTGACGCCATGCCACGAGCGGGCGCAATTTTTAAGCGTGACATGTTGGGTATCATTTTACTCGGCGTAACATTATCTTTCACAATATGTAAAAAAATTGGGCCAAATTTATTGTTGTCTTATTTTTTTATTTAAAAAAGTGATTTTTTTCCAAAAAAAGTGCGCTTGTAAGACCGCTGCGCAAATACGGTGTAACAAAAAGTATTGCAATGACTGCCATTTTATTCTCTAGAGTGTTAGAAAAAAAAAATATATAATGTTTGGGGGTTTTAAGTAATTTTATAGCAACAAAAAATGTTTTAGTCTCGTAAACACCGAATCTGAAAAACAGGCCCGGGGCTAAAGTGGTTAAAGAACTAGGCTGCAAATTGAAGGGAAGGACCTCCAAGGTGATATTCTCTGAAATATTGCCCGTGCCATGCGCAACACAGGAAAAACAGGGGGGAATTAGAGAACTGAATGATTGACTAAAGAGATGGTGTGAGAAGGAGGGATTTGGGTTTGTAGAGCACTGGGCTGACTTCATTGGGGTATAACCCATGCTAAAGATGGTTTGACCTAAATGGAAGGGGGGCTGCTGTGCTGAGAAAGAGTTTTATGGGAAGGATGGAGAAATATTTAAACTAGGATTTGGGGGGAGAGGGTGAATAAGATTTTAATGGGCAGACAGGGGTCAGCCCCTATTGATAGGTGGAATGGGGAAAGATGGGGAGGGCTATGGCAGGTGATAAGGTTTCCATCTTACAAAAAAATATTGTAAATGGTGCTATTTTGTACTAAAAGAAGAAATATGTAACATAAATGTGCAAAATGTGGCAACGAATTTAAAGGGATTGTAAAGGAATTTTTTTCCCCCCTAAATAGCTTCCTTTACCTTAGTGCAGTCCTTCGCTTGCCTCATCCCTTGATTTTGCTTTTAAATGTCCTTATTTCTTCTGAGAAATCCTCACTTTCCTGTTCTTATGGATACATTTATTACTAAAATCAGTTTATATCTGGGCATATCTGTTCTTCAGTGGTTACTGAGCTGCTTTCAAACTGATTTGCAGGTGCATCGAAGTACACCTGCGGGTTACCTGCACTGAGCCATAGACTTGTTATTACCTGTGGGTTTGGTGAGCTTTCAGAAAGTGCACCACACCTGCAGGATATAATAGAAGCCTAAGGCAAAGTGCAGCTAACCCGCAGGTAAGTCACAGGTCTACAGGTGGCCTTCCTATTCCTTAATGCAAGGCTTTCTTTCCCTAAATAGCTTCCTTTACCCTAGTGCAGTCCTCCTTCACTTACCTTATCCTTCCATTTTGCTTTTAAATGTTCTTATTTCTTCTGGGAAATCCTCACTTCCTGTTGTTCTGTCTGTAACTACACACCGTAATGCAAGGCTTTCTTCCTGGGGTGGAGAAAGCCTCTTGAGGGGGGGGGGGGGTGAGCAGGCAAGTCAGGACACTCTCTACTTTGAGAAAGGAGCTGTGTGTTAGTGGGCGTCCTGACACTCCTGCTCACCCCTCCCCCTCAAGAGGCTTTCTCCAGAGACTGCACTAGGGTAAAGGAAGCTATTTAGGGAAAAAAAATATTTTACTTTACAACACCTTTAAGTGTTTGTTCACCAATGCCAGAAGTCTGCCAAGCAAAATAGGTGAGTTGAATGCTCTGGTGCATGGGGAGAACTATGATTTAATTGGTATTGCTGAATCTTGGCTTTATTCTTCAGGTGACTGGGCTATGAATATTCCTGGCTATGCTCTCCTTCGGAAAGACAGGGTAAAATAGAGGGATGATGGTGTCAGTCTTTATGTGAGAAGTGATCTCAAAGTAAGTGAGAAAGAGGTGATGGAGAGTGTGATGAGTCTGAAGCCTTATGGGTGGGACTGTACATGGGGGTGTGAGTACTACAATAGTTATCATTGTAGTTTGTTATAGACCTCCCAGTGTTAATGAGGGGGTGGAGACCTAGCTCCTTGCAATGATAGAAAGGGCTTCAAGGGCTGGGACAGTGATAATAATGGGGGATTTTAACGACCTGCAAATGGACTAGAGTAATGGCACTGCTGGAACAGTTAACCACTTAAGGACCCCTTCATGCCGATGTTTGTCGGCAGAATGGCACAGCTGGGCACATCCACGTACCTGTACGTGGCCTTTTAAGCCCAGCCGCTGGTGTGTGCTCGCGACCCGGTCCGAAGCTCCGCGGGACCCGCGGACCCGATCGCCGCTGGAGTCCCGCGATTGGTCCCCGGAGCTGAAGAACGGGGAGAGCTGTGTGTAAACACAGCTTCTACGTTCTTCACTGTGGTGCCCGCATTGATTGTGTGTTCCCTTATATAGGGAATCACAATCAATGACGTCACACCTACAACCACTCCCCCCTACAGTTAGAAAAACATATGAGGTCACATATAGGTGATCAAATACCACCAAAAGAAAGCTCTATTTGTGGGGAAAAAAGGACGCCAATTTTGTTTGGAAGCAACGTCGCACGACCGCGCAATTGTCGGTTAAAGCGACGCAGTATAGAAAAGATGTACCAGGATATATCCTAAGATAGAGGCTGGTCCTAGCGCTCAGTGGACAGGTCTTCTAATTTAATAGGTTATATAAACATGTATGCAGAAAAAAGCAGCTATTATAATGAAAGAAGTGTGTGTGTGAAAAAATATGTCTCTATGAGGCATTAACAGCGCTATATGATTTTATATCTATTGAACTCAAACAGTTCAGAATCTGCTTTTTGTGAGGTGCTGCTATCCACCAGGGTCTCCTATCCTTAAGTTAGCAGCTAGCCTCAAATACTAAGAACAAATGTACAAACTGCTTATACACATAAAATAAAGCAATGTAAATGCAAAAAAAGAGATGATGCACTATAAGTTATACATATGTGACACAACAATTCACAGGTATGTCAAAAGGGTGCTTCTTTTTTTTAAAAAACGCACAGTCTGTATAACTATAATGTACTTAGTGTGGAAATTCTTGAAAAATGGTTGGAAAAACAACAACACAGATCCAGGCTTTCCTTCACTTGTAGTCCCCCCTCACGGTTTGGTACTCACCAGATAGACATGGTGTTAATTGCCTTCAGATTTTGAGATCTCTCTCCTGTGAAGTGTGGCTCAGCCCAGCAGCAATGTTTTCTCCTCCAAATAGATATGGATGGGGTTGGATGCATGTGTGCAGCATGAGCAGTCAATTCTTAGTAGTGATGGCTGCATTTGTTTTCCTTTTTAGGCTTTTCTTTCTTTTATTTTCATCTGGTGATCTGGCCAGTAAGTCTAATGAGAAAAAAATATAAATAACGTTACATTCTGGCTTCTGATCACAGCTTTTAGACGGAAGACACTGGCCTTTCAACAAGATCCTGGGATGGGTCAGGACGCTCCAACAGTTGATCTGTAATGCTGGGTTCACATATGAGCGGCATGTGGCTCACAGCAGGGTCCGGTGCATCCTGGTTTACCGTTTCAGGTCTGATTTCGGCCCTTTGCAAGCGCCATTAGAAGTATTGGCAGGGATTCTGGATTCTGAAAATATTAAAGGGAAACAAAAGGCTTGTTTCCCTTTAATATTTTCAGAATCCAGAATCCCTGCCAATACTTCTAATGGCGCTTGCAAAGGGCCGAAATCAGACCTGAAACGGTGAACCAGGATGCACCGGACCCTGCTGTGAGCCACATGCCGCTCATATGTGAACCCAGCATTACAGATCAACTGTTGGAGCGTCCTGACCCATCCCAGGATCTTGTTGAAAGGCCAGTGTCTTCCGTCTAAAAGCTGTGATCAGAAGCCAGAATGTAACGTTATTTATATTTTTTTCTCATTAGACTTACTGGCCAGATCACCAGATGAAAATAAAAGAAAGAAAAGCCTAAAAAGGAAAACAAATGCAGCCATCACTACTAAGAATTGACTGCTCATGCTGCACACATGCATCCAACCCCATCCATATCTATTTGGAGGAGAAAACATTGCTGCTGGGCTGAGCCACACTTCACAGGAGAGAGATCTCAAAATCTGAAGGCAATTAACACCATGTCTATCTGGTGAGTACCAAACCGTGAGGGGGGACTACAAGTGAAGGAAAGCCTGGATCTGTGTTGTTTTTCCAACCATTTTTCAAGAATTTCCACACTAAGAACATTATAGTTATACAGACTGTGCGTTTTTTTAAAAAAGAAGCACCCTTTTGACATACCTGTGAATTGTTGTGTCACATATGTATAACTTATAGTGCATCATCTCTTTTTTTGCATTTACATTGCTTTATTTTATGTGTATAAGCAGTTTGTACATTTGTTCTTAGTATTTGAGGCTAGCTGCTAACTTAAGGATAGGAGACCCTGGTGGATAGCAGCACCTCACAAAAAGCAGATTCTGAACTGTTTGAGTTCAATAGATATAAAATCATATAAAGCGACGCAGTGTTGAATCGCAAAAACTGGCCAGGTCCTTTAGCTGCCTTAAGGTCTGGGTCTTAAGTGGTTAAAGGTTTAAAATTTATAAATCTATTACAAGACAATTTTATGGTCCAGTTTTATTAAGGCCCCAACTACAAATTATGCTCTGCTGGACCTGGTAATCTCAAACCATGCAGAGCTTATTACCAATATTTATATCAAAGAACATCTGGGTAGCAGTGACCATAACATGATTGTTTTTTAATGTTGGCTTTAAGCAACAAACACATACAAGAAATGTAAAAACACGTTGGGGAGAGCAAATTTTCCAAAGATGAGGGCTGCTTTCCAAGACTTTGACTGGGAGGGAATATTGTTATTGATGAACACAGAACAAACAGGAATTCTTTGAAAAGACTGTATGCAAACTCACTGCAAAATATATTCCCATGGGCAATACGTTTAAAAGGCTAAAAATGAAACCTATGTGGCTCACGGGCAAAGTTAAAAAAAAGCTATAAATAATAGGAAAATAGCTTTAAAAAAAATATAATAATGAAGGAACACTATCGCCATTAATATGTTACAAAGCATATAACAGAATATCGAAAAAGGAAATCAAGCACAAATATCTTCTTCAGCACTGTGTATACAAAGGAACATGGGGAGCTCAGGTCCATGATGGGTTTGGTATTGACACAGACCCATATGATCTCAAAAGTGATCTGGTCTATTGTATTTTCCAGCGTATAAGACGACTTTTTGCATCTAAAATCATGCCCCAAAAGTCGGGGGTCTTATACGCCGGGTACCTGTATCAGACGTCGGCTATCCATTATTAAAAAAGCGCACCTCCTCCTCTGACTGTTGCGTGATAGGCGGAACACAAATTTTCCCAGCAGAGCCTCTGTTTAGTGTTCAGTCTATCACGGGTGCCTCCTCAGCCTGGGCCTCGGACGAGAGGACATCTGTGATAGGCGGAACACTGAACAGAGGCTCTGCTGGGAAAATTACTGTTCCGCCTATCATGGAACAGCCTAAGGAGGAGGCGTGCTTTTTTAATAATGGATGGCCGACGTCTGACATCTCTGCAAACAGAAGAAGGTAGGGAGATCGTTGAGGCAGGGAATGGAATGGCACAGTGAGGCATGTTACTAATGTCAAAGTGAGGCATGTACAGATGGCACAGTGAGGCATGTATAATGGCACAGTGAGGGGTCGTCTTATACAGTGAGTATATCCCAAAACCAACATTTTAGCTGGAAAATTAGGGGGTCGTCTTATACGCCCAGTCATCTTATACGCCGGCAAATACGGTATAAATATTTACACGGAATAATGGTGGATAAAGCACCTGAACCAGATGGCGTCCATCCACAGATCCTAAAAGAATTGAGCTCTGTCATTTCAAAGCCATTGTTTCTAACTCTTTAATGACTGGAATAGTACCACTGGGTTCGCATAGGGCTGATGTGGTGCCTATATTTAAAAAGGGATCAAAGTCTTTACCAAATAACTGTAGACCCATTGGTTTAATGCAGGGGTGCCCCACCTTTTGAAGACAGCCAGTTAACAAAACAGACAGAGATTGCATTGTGTTTTTTTTCCAAAACTGAATTTACTTCTATCAATAGTTCTGTAAACTGCAATACAATTAGAGAAACTTGTCATTCCAATATGTATTACATGTGACAGTTTGCAAATAAGTACAACATTAAAAGTTACTATACAGAAAGCTTATATTTAAATCATATATCAAACATATAACAGTGCAGTCCAGGTGTAAAATGGACGCTGAGAAATAATAAATAGACTTGCAGGCATTTGTGTGGAAATGAAATCTCCTTTATGCAAGCATTTTAAAATAATATTTTTTTTCCCCTATATGTTGTGGCAAGTGTTTTTAGATTAGCATAGTGGGAACATGGTGCAATTTATATTTCTGCTACAGACATCACACTATGATCCTTCTTTTATGTAGTGCAACACAGTCCACATGTGTTCACCAAATGTGCCGCGCTAATTTACAGTATATTTATATTAATGTATAATTTGTCAAAAAATCTAAGTGCAATATGAATGTCCAATTGATTGTAAAAATTTGAAAATAAATTAATGCAAATAGAAATCTGTGATAAAAATTGTGTGATGAAAAAATTTATTTGAAAACCATAAATGAAAAGTTCATACAATTGGATGTATTTGACTAAGTCTGACATGGTACCAAACTGAAATTTATAAAAATCCATTGGGCATGTGTGAAGATTACAACCACCACCAGGATGGCACAGGGATGGGTTTTCACCTTTGAGTCATAAAGGTCATACAGCACCTTTTACCTTTTGGCTGAAACTCTCTGGCAGATCAAACCTCTGCTGTGACTGGTTCACTCCACAAAGCAGAATGTAAAAAAACGGAGGCTTAACCTCACTCGTTGAAGAGCAAGGAGAAACCTGCAACTGACAGCTTAAGGGCTCAATCAAGAAATTACATTTTCAAAAGACGCGTTAGAAAATACCTTAACCTCTTGCCGACCAGCCACCGCAGTTTTACGACGGCAGGTCGGCTCTGCTGGGGAGATCACGTAATATTACGTCATCTCACCGAGCAGCTCGTTCTCGATACCGGCGCCCGATCGCTTGTTGCAGAGCGAGAACCGGGAGCCAGTGGCATTTTTATAGTAATCAATGCATTTTTATAGCACTGATTGCTATAAAAATGCCAATGGTCCCAAAAAAGTGTCCGAAGTGTCCGCCATAATGTCGCAGTACCGATAAAAATTGCTGATCACTGCCATTACTAGTAAAAAAATATATATTAATAAAAATGCCATAAAACTCCATCTGTCACTCTATTTTTGTTTATAGCGCAAAAAATAAAAACCGCAGAGGTGATCAAATACCACCAAAAGAAAGCTCTATTTGTGGGAAAAAAAGGACTCTAATTTTGTTTGGGAGCCACGTCGCACAGACCGCGCAATTGTCAGTTAAAGCGACGCAGTGCCGAAACGCAAAAAGTGGCCTGGTCTTTGACCAGCAATATGGTCCGGGGCTGAAGTGGTTAAAGGGGTCATGTTGTGGGTGTTGCAGGTGCCCCCGGGCCACTAATAATGTGATAGTCAGGAAATTAGATGCATACTTTACCTGAAATGTATTCTCATTGAAAGCCCAAAGGTGCTCCTTTAATTTTGGGCCCCCCATGCAGGAAAAAAATACAGTTTGAAAAAACACACCAAAAAAATTACAAACTCAAAAAACTTACCACAGGCAATTGGGCAGTGGCTTCAGCACTGGGAACACATTATACAGTATGTTCCACCCTAAAATCGGGTGGAACATGAAACATTTTCTAGAAGATCCGGCGCATCAGGGATCGTGGTAAACTTCCGCTGATAACTGCCATTTACCCCGCGATCGCTCCGTCAAATGACGGAGCGATCACTTGTAAACAAACCGGCATCATGTGATGACGCCGGTTCCTCCTTCTCCTCTCTGTACCGATCGGTGCAGTGTGAGAGGAGAGGGGGAGAGCGGAGGCAGCAGCAGCACTGAGGGCTGGATCTGTGACAACTGCAGTGACAGATCCAGCCATCCATCCATCCCAGCCATCCCTGCGCAATACTCTGCAATACCCTGCACGATGCTCTGCAATACCCCCAATACTTTGCAATACATGGCGCGATACTCTGCAATACCCCAATACTCTGCAATACCCCAATACTCTTCAATTCCATGCGCGATACTCTGCAATACCCCAATACTCTGCAATACCCCAATACATTGCAATTCCCTGCGCGATACTCGGCAATACCCCAATACTCTGCAATACGTCCCCCCCTCCTGCCACCCTCCGGTGCTTTTACAGACTCACCGCTACGATTGAAGCCAGGATATTTTTTTTTTTTGTTCAGTCTTCCCAGCCTAGAGGTGAAATGTGGGGTCTTATTGACCCCATATCTCACTGTAAAGAGGACCGGTCATGTTATATTCCTATTACAAGGGATGTTTACATTCCTTATAATAGGAATAAAAGTGATAAAAAATGTATTTTTGGGGAAAAAAGTGTCAAAATAAAGTAAAATGAACAATATATATATATTTTTTTAAAGCACCCCTGTCCCCGTGTGCTCGCATGCAGAAGTGAATGCATACGTAAGTCCCGCCCACATATGAAAACGGTGTTCAAGCTACACATGTGAGGTATCTCTGCGAACGTTAGAGCGAGAGCAATCATCTTGGCCCTAGACCTCCTCTGTAACTAAAAACATGTAACCAATAAAAGTAATTAAAGCGTCACCTATGGGGGTTTTTAAGTAGCGAAGTTTGGCGCCATTCCACAAGTGTGCGCAATTTTGAAGGGTGACATGTTGGGTATGTATTTACTCGGCGTAACTTCATCTTTCACATTTCACATCTCACACATGGGGTATCACCATACTCGGGTGTAATAGAAAAATGTGTTTTGGGGTGTAATTTGTGGTATGCATATGCTGTGTGTGAGAAATAACCTGCTAATATGACAGAAACAAGATTTTTATTTTTTTTTACAGAATTTTCAGTAGTTTTTATTTTATAGCGCAAAAAAAAAATCCAGAGGTGATCAAATACCACCAAAAGAAAGCTGTATTTGTGTGAAAAAAAGGACAACAGTTTCAAATGGGTACAATGTTGTATGACTGAGTAATTGTCATTCAAATTGTGAGAGCACCGAAAGCTGAAAATTGGTCAGGTTAGGAAAGGGGTTTAAGTGCCCAGTGGTCAAGTGGTTAAGATGTTTGGTGTTTTAAGAGTGTAATCTGAAGATGGAGCTGTGTTTGAATCTGTTTGTTCAAATTAAGGAAAAAGATAAAAAGGGGAAATGCTTTCAAAAAAAGTCCTTAAATATTTTTTGTTAACCTTTCTGAAAAGTACAGTAGGTACAGAAACAACATGAAATATTTGAAATAACCACTTGCTTTTTTTTTTTTTGTTTTATTTAGGTGTGTACTTGAGGTCATTGCCATGCTGCAAAATTAAGTTGACATTGATTAGATGCCTCTAAGGCGGCGTACAGACGATCGGACATATCCGATGAAAACGGTCCGCGGACCATTTCCATCGGATATGTCCGATCGGGAGTTTGATCCGATGGCGTGTACACACCATCGGATCAAATTCCCCGCCGCCGGACGGCGCGGTGACGCGGCGGTGACGTTGATGCCGCCGCGTCACCGCCACGTCACCGCACCAGGAAGTAAAACACTTCCGCGCATGCGCCGAATCCATTCGGCAGCGGCGCGGCGGCGGTGGGGGCCGACATGTCTGCTGGTAAGTGTACTAACCAGCAGACATGTCGGGCGGACAGATTCCACCGGACAGATTTCAAAGCTTGCTTTGAAATCTGTCGGGTGGAGAAATCTGTCCGCTAGCCCATACACACGAGCGGAGATGTCTCCTGAAACGGTCCATCGGACCGTTTTCAGCGGACATATCCCCTCGTGTGTATGCCGCCTCAGGCCCCGTACACACGAGGAGATATATCTGATGAAAACGGTCCGACGGACCGTTTTCATCGGACATGTCTCCTGGGAGATTTTGGTTTGATCTGTGTACACACGATCAAACCAAAATCCCCGCTGACAGACGCGGTGACGTGGTGGTGACGTTGACGCCGCCACGTCACCGAACCAGGAAGTAAAATACTTCCACGCATGCGTCAAATCCATTTGAAGCATGCGGGAGATTTCGGTCCGCTGGTTAGGCGTACTAACCAGCGGACATATCCGACAGACGGCTTTCCAGCAGACAAGTTTTAAAGCATGTTTTAAAACTTTTGTCTGCTGGAAACCTGTCTGCTAGCCCGTACAGATGATCGAATCTGTCCGCTGAAACTGGTCTGCGGACCAGTTTCAGCAGATATATTCGATCGTGTGTACGCGGCCTTAGAGAGAAAAATCTGCCTGTATTTATAAGAATTGAGGGCATCAACAATTTTGATCATCACTAAAGAGTTTTCAGAAATGTAGTTTTTCTGATAGAAAATGATCACCTTGTGTCTTGTAGCTATGATCACTTTGCCATAGTGCACAAATCACATCTAGTGTTACCTTACTTTTTAGGTATGCCTGTTCTTTGTCCTTATTCCCTCTGCACATTTATTTCTGTTTGTTAATTGGTTTTATGCAAGCCACAATTATGTCAATGATCAATAATTAGCACCTGTGTGTTACAGTATATGTGCATGATCTAGTACTGGGCTATATACCTGCAGAGACTGCATGTTTTTTGTTTTGTTATTGGAAGTGGTCTACAATTATGTTCTAGTATTGCTTAGATGTTTGCAAAATGAATGGTTGCAAACATCTAATCAGAGTACAAAAAAACCTTTAAGAATTTTTTTTTTATCAACTATATTAAATTAAATAGACCTTTTTACAGTACTGTATAAGGAAAGTCAGGAACACCAACAGATCTTTCAACCTGCAAATGCAGCTACCAAGTTTATTTCCATTCCGTTCTATATTTTACTACTCTCCCAGCTGTCTCGCATCATTCGCATGACAATATCGGCAACAATGGTTTGAATTTCTTAATCCGTTTATCATATTGTCTAGTCCCTCCTCCACCATGACAACCCTTTACAGTATATCCCAGGCAGCTTCCCCTGGGTAGTCTTGGTTACCCTACCATCTCCTACTGTATATGGTCCCCAAGCAACAATAATAAGCAAGATTTCCCTATTAGTTTAGCCACCTTCTTGTTTCCAACCAGACTCCACTCTCCATAACACTTTCAATTTATTCTTAGACCTTCAGCAAACTTTGTGCCACACAAATGCCTGTTCAATACACCAGGCTGCCATACATGATTAGTTTTTTTCCCACAGTCTCCATCAGATTAATAGTAAGAGGAGTTTGACTTACATTTAAATGCTCTATTGCATTTCCACTGACAAATTAAAATTATGCAAATTAAATTGATCCAATAATAATGTAACTGTGCACATTTGGCCCACGAACAAAGAAACAAAAAAGTGATTGGATTACAATATCTTAAAGCTGAACTAAACCCTCTATAGCCAGTCCTTTACAGCCTATGAAGCTGCCATCTTAGCCTCTGTTTGATCTGCAGTTGCCATGGTGCTGCACAGGTGGTCATTTATGACACAAGCTTGATGGGTTGATCGTTTGGTTGAGAGCACAAGCAACTGTGACAGTTATCATTCACAGCATTCTGTTAAATCATTGGTATTAACTTAATTTGAAGTTCTGGCTTGTAACAGGCTAGTAAACAGTAGCAATTTATACTAATGTGAATATTGGTTGTAAAAGGACTGATAAACTGTTACTGAAAGACATTTTTTTATTTTGAAGGAGGGGGTAGAAATTGTAAATGTGCCCATTTAAATTGGATAGCCCGGGTTAATTTGCTGGTGTAGTAAAATAAATTGTTAATATAATGTTCAGACTAGTTATTTAAGCATTAAATATACAGTATGTATAGAGAAATACCTATATACATCTTACACAATTAAATGCAATAGCTGTCTGTTTACCATGTATCTAAAATGTTTGAATGGTAATAGAGAGCTGTAGAAAAATGGGAGTTATCTTTTTAAGATTTGAAGCAGAATAAATTATATTCTTTTTTTTTTTTTTTTCTTTCGTTTTAAAAAATCTGCAATATATCTTCAACTAAGTAAAGAACATAAGGGTTTCATATTCTACATGTTCTGCGCTTAAAATTTTATTACCACTTTGCAGTGATTTAATGACCATTATGTGAATTTCTTACAGAATGAACTTGGAAGAAGAAATAGATCAGTTAAAAGTGCAGGCATCGGTAGACAGAGCTACTATAGAAGAACTGAATACTTGTCTTCAACAAGAGAGAGAAGGTATTTTTTTTTTTAACATATTGAATAGAGATGGGCTGAACACTCCCCAGTTCGGGTTCGCACCAGAACGCTAAGGCCGCGTACACACGATCGGTCTAAATCGATGAAAATGGACTGAAGTCCAGTTTCATCGGTACAAACCGACCGTGTGTACGGCCCATCGGTCTGTCGTCCTTCGGACCAAAGTTTTAAAACTTGCTTTAAAATCGGACTGATGGACACCTGACCATCAGCCCAAACTGATCGTTAGTACGCAAAAGCATCGGTTCAAAAACCCGCGCATGCTCCGAATCAAGTCGATGCATGCTTGGAAGCATTGAACTTAGTTTTTTCAGCACGTCGTTGTGTTTTACGTCACCGCGTTCTGACACGATCGGTTTTTTTAACTGATGGTGTGTACACACATCAGACCATCAGGCCACTTCAGCGGTGACCCGATGAAAACGGTCCGTCGGACCATTCTCATCCTGGTTGGACCGATCATGTGTACGTGGCCTCAAACGTCCCAAAAGTTCAGACCCAGACCCCCATTGAAGTCTATGGGACCCAAATCAAAAGTCCCCATTTTGAAGGCTATCATGAAAGTTATTGGCCATAAAAAAAGGGCACTGCCCTGGTAGACATTTATCAATGTAGAAAATGTTTTTTTTTTTTTTACAGGAGCAGCCATTTTAATAATGCTTAAAGTGAAACAATAAAAATGAAAAATTCCTTTAAATATAGTGCCTAGCGATGCCCTTGGTCTGTTTGTAAAGTCATGCATCTGGGGCGGGGGTTGGGGGGGCACTTGCCGGCCAGGAATCATGCTTGGATACGTGCCTGGTATGGATTTTTTGTTGGCTACCTCCCTGGTTTTTTTTTTTGCTTCATTTTTTTTATTGCTTTGTTTTTAATTCAGCTGTCAGCGAGGAATTGACAGCTGATGACTCATCCGTTGTTTAGGATGTAGCGACCGGCTTCCCAGCTCTTTTTCTTAACAACAGCTGTTCACTGTGCAGACGAAAATCTCGTTGAGCGCCCTTCAAATTTAGGCGTTCGCCAAACAATAATCACCCAACACTAATAATGAATAAGTGAATAACATGCTATATTCCTATGGTATTTGTTTCTCTTTATCCTATGTTTGCCATTAGATACAAATACTGGGAAGAAGAATGTATGTGGTGGGGGAAGGTTCTCTTTCAACCAATATTTTACTTTATAATGGTGGCCATGAGAAGCAGCTTTATTAACCACTTAAGACCCGGACCAATACCTTCAAATTTAGGCGTTCGCCAAACAATAATCACCCAACACTAATAATGAATAAGTGAATAACATGCTACCTAGCGGGAACAGCGACATTCCTATGGTATTTGTTTCTCTTTATCCTATGTTTGCCATTAGATACAAATACTGGGAAGAAGAATGTATGTGGTGGGGGAAGGTTCTCTTTCAACCAATATTTTACTTTATAATGGTGGCCATGAGAAGCAGCTTTATTAAGTGGCAATTTTCTTGTAAAGCTGGCCATACGTGAATCAACCGACCGAATGTCAATTCATATATGGGCAAGGAGGTTGTACAGAAATCAATCTACCAATCGTCTTCTGTACAGCCATCCTATGGGATTTTCCCCACTCAATCAGTGCTGCCGGGAATTCCCCTATCCACACATTAGAGGGAGTCCTTTTGTTTTGTTTTTCCATCTAACCCTCTGGTAGAATAAAAAAAAGATAAATGTATGAGCTGCTTTATTCTTTACACATATCAGGCAAGTATGTATTAAAGTTGAACTAAAGTTAAAAGAAAATTACCTATATACTTCAAGTTTTGATTCTGAAATGTTTTATCCTCTTTCTTTAAAATTCTCCGTACATTTAGTCACCATAAGTAGTTTAGAATTGTTACAGAAATCAGATCTACATTAAATTCCTTTGTACTCATTCAGATGCACTGAGAGCAGATAGTGTAATTAATGGCGAGTGATAAGTCTTAGCAAAGGAACACATCCCCTGGCATCTCTTTTAAAGGGCATGTTCATCCCTGCTGGCCATTGGATGGTGCAGACTTTTTCTGTAATGTGCTGATCAGTTGCTTGATTACTGTTCCAAAAGAAGGTCTGATGGAATGTGTTCAAGCAACTGATGGGCAGACTGCATAGCTAAAGTCTACTGCCTTTGAACATGCATGTCTAAAGGGTGTTGAGGGATGTGTTTTTACTTTTGCAATCAGCAGTAACCTGTTTCTGGGATTGTGAATATTTGTGATGTTGAAAGATTGATTATATTCCCCTTGCTTTGCTCAAATTTGCCTTGGTATAGTCCAACAAAAACAAACAAAAAACTATTCTCAGATGCTGCTCTTAGAGGTCAAAAGCTATATTTCACATTTAGAAATACAAAGACTATATTGACCAGGAAAATCAATATTGGATGATTGGTGGCAACAGAAGAAGAGTCTTATGGAAGTCAAATTCAACCAGTTCCTGTTGAACCGGTCAAATTTCAATCCTTTAACCACTTAAGACCCGGACCAAAATGCTGCTAAAGGACCTTGCCCCTTTTTGCGATTCGGCACTGCGTTGTTTAACCACTTCAAACCCGCATCACGTCCAAAGACGTGAACAGCGCAGACCTGAGGCGCCGGGTTGACGTCTTTGGACGTGATTTGCTTGTAATTCCCCGCGCGCGCCACAGGGTGGCGCGCGGCGGGAAAAACAGTCCCGACGCATCACCGAGGATACGATGCGTGTACCCGGCGGCCACGATGTCCGTCAGGTACACGCGATCGTCGGTGAGACAGCAGGGACGTGGAGCTCTGAGTGTAAACACAGAGCTTCACGTCCTGTCAGTGAGGTGACAGATGCTGTGTCTCTTGTACATAGGGAGACAGCATCGGTCACCTCCCCCAGTCACCCCCCTCCCCCCATACAGTTAGAACACACCCAGGCAATACATTTAACCCCTTCCTCACCCCCTAGTGTTAACCCCTTCAATGCCAGTCACATTTATACAGTAATTAGTGCATTTTTATAGCACTGGTCGCTGTATAAATGTGAATGGCGCCAAAAATGTGTCAAAAGTGTCCGATGTGTCCGTCGCAATATCGCAGTCCCAATAAAAATCGCAGATCGCCGCCATTACTAGTAAAAAAAAAAATATAAAAAAAAAAATCATAATTATGTCCCCTATTTTGTAGGTGCTATAACTTTTGCGCAAAGCAGTCACTTATTGTGATTTTTTTTTTTTTTTTTTTACAAAAATACGTAGAAGAATACGTATCGGCCTTAACTGAGAAAAAAAAATATAAAAAAAAAAAAAAAATGGGATATTTATTATAGCAACAAGTAAAAAATATATATATATTTTTAAAGGACCTTGCCCCAATTTTGTTTTTTGCGATTCGGCACTGCGTTGTTTTAACTGACAATTGCGCGTTCGTGCGACGTGGCTCCCAAACAAAATTGGCGTCCTTTTTTCCCCACAAATAGAGCTTTCTTTTGGTGGTATTTATTCACCTCTGCGGTTTTTATTTTTTGCGCTATAAACAAAAATAGAGCGACAATTTTGAAAATAATGCAATATTTTTTACTTTTTGGTATAATAAATATCCCCCCAAAATATATGTCATTTTTTTTCCCTCAGTTTAGGCCGATACGTATTCTACTACCTATTTTTGGTAAAAAAAATTGCAAAAAGCGTTTATCGGTTGGTTTTCGCAAAATTTATAGCGTTTACAAAATAAGGGATAGTTTTATTGCATTTTTATAAAAAAAATTTTTTTTACTACTAATAGCGGCGATCAGCGATTTTTTTTTCGTGACTGCAACATTATGGCGGACGCTTAGGACAATTTTGACACATTTTTGGGACAATTGTCATTTTCACAGCAAAAAATGCATTTAAATTGCTTTGTTTACTGTGAAAATGACAGTTGCAGTTTGGGAGTTAACCACAAGGGGGCGCTGTAGGATTTGTGTGTTCCCTGCGTGTGTTTACAACTGTAGGGGGGTGTGGCTGTAGGTGTGACGTCATCGATCACGTCCCCCTATAACAGGGATGACGTGATCGATGCTGCGGCCACAGTGAAGCACGGGGAAGCCAGGTTTACACACGGCTCTCCCCGTTCTTCAGCTCTGGGGACCGATCGCCGCACTCCAGCGGCGATTGGGTCTGCGAGTCCCGCGGTCCCGGTCCCGGAGCTTCGGACCGGGTCACGGGCGCGCGCCGCGGGCGCGCGCCCGTGACCCACGGCTGGGTACTAGAACCAACGTATATATATGTTGCTGTGCCCAGACGTGCCATTCTGCTGACGTACATGTACAGTAGGCGGTCCTTAAGAGGTTAATGGCCAGTTTAAGTTTGAGGTGTTTCAAAGTGAAAAGATGCTGAAAACTATATCGAAAAGCTGCCTGATTTACCTCTTGCTGCTGCATCTGGTCAACATCTGATAAGTACTAAGTCCATCATACAGCAAGAAAACCATCTGAAACACTTTTAAGCTGTACAAAATCTATTTTGTAAAGAAACCACAAACTGGAGAGTACTATCTCTTTTAAGTACAATCTTCACATTTCAACCCTATCAACCTTGTGTAGAAAAAAGTTTTACCACAAACTTGCCTTACAAGCCAATCTCACCTCTTGGAAGAGTTGGGCTCGATTTACATATATGCAAATAGAATGCCTTTTTAAAGCACGACATGTGAATTGGACTGGCTTTCATTTGGACTGGCATTCAATTGAGCCTGTTCACACATGTCTGGGTTGGCTGTGGTCCATTTTGGAAATGAGTCCTGTGCGATTTTGGATCCGCTTCAGGTGCAAATTTGAGTAAAAATGTCCACTTGAACTGGTGTACAAAACCACTCCAGACTGCAAAACGCAGCCAGACATGTTTGAACCTAGCCTTACATAATAGGTTGAAATTTCCTCTGGGCATCTTCAAATATTGACAGAATGGCCTAGTTCTTCTAAGTTGCAATTTTTACCCATGGAGGATTTTTTCATTAATGTAAAGTGTGATGATTAGAACATTTCAGTTTTATTAAACATTTAGAATGTTGTGACATTTATTAGCTATATAGTTTGATTCATGATATCATATTTGTGTGTGTTTTGTATAGGGGTAAAGTCGTCTTTTAACTCTCATCTAAGGTTTTATTTAAGTAATAAGCCTGTAAGAAAACTGCTGTGGAAAATTAACAGCTGAAATGAATTTTCATCAGTTGTGTGTCTTACGCTAAGTGAGATGTAAATGTATTCAGCAGTTCTAAGCTATGGGGCTAGACTGAAAAATACAGTACCTTGGAGATAAACAAAGGATATTAATGTAACAGCGCTCTTCTACCCTGCTGTGTGTTTAAAGTTTTACCTGTGTTAGATGGTAACATCTTTTGAATAATGCTTAATTTAGTTTACATGCATACTTTTTAATTGGCCTTGACATGATCCCGAGACAAAAGAAATCTCAAATTCAGTCTAACAAACAAGTCACTGTTTATGCCCAGAGAGGAAAGCAAATCTGTAGAGCATAGTGATACGTTGTTTTCTTTCTGGATTTGAATTTAATTTTCCACACCCACCTAGTGTTTGGATAGGATTTGAAAAAAAAAAATGCTTTGTTTTTTTTAAAGCCCAAGTTAGTAGTAACAAGAGTCTTAATTTAAACTAAGCAAATGTCACAGACAGGATTGAGTCTAGGAAGAACGGTCATCTCCTTCAGCTCTGTTGTGTGGAAGAGTAACCGATTTTTGCAAGCACCTTCTGGGACATCAGAAAAGCATGGTCCAATTTGCTCCTTTATTTTTCCCCTGCTGGAGCAAATTGGATCATACTTTATGGGGGTTTTCTTTTTGCTTACCTTTAGATCAACTGTGGATATAAGTTTCTTTACATGTTTTCTATTTATTTATTTTCTATTGGTTCAACTATTCGGAATTGTGTCTTTTTTTTTTTTTTTTTTAGGCCCGACTAACTATGTAACCGTTTTTCTTACTCTTTGAGATTTTTTTCTTTTTCAGTCAAGATTCTTCTCTACATCACTACTATTGCTTGCCTCTTTGATCACAGCTATGCAATGTGGATGTCCTGACTGGTATTTAAAATGCCACATTCAGACCCACTGGACTGTCAGTTGCAGAAATAGCCTGGAAGTGTCCTTCAGGTAGGGCACTTTACAAACTCCTTAGTGGTAAACATTTAACTGCATAGCTGCAGAGAGATTTTCAGTCCAGAGGCACTAGCATTGCTGCAGCGCTTTGCCTCTCTCTAAGGACTAATTTGGTGAGTAAAGCCCTGTACGGACTGAATGTCCAGTCACATTTATGTGTTTGAAAAAAAATGAGACAAAGATCAATAATTTCAGAACTTTTTCCACCTTCAATGTGACCTATAACAGTGCAGCTCAATTGAAAAACAAACTGAAATCTTTTTTTTTTTTTTTTGGGGGGGGGGGTACAAATAAAATAATGTGGTTGCACCCTCTTATAACTGGAATGTAGCGGTGTTCAGAATTAAGCAATTACATTCAAACTCATGTTAAATAGGATTCAGTACACACCTGCCATTAACCCCCAAATACAGTTCAGATGTTCTAGTAGGTTTTTCCTTACATTCTCTTAGTTGCATCCTACAGCAAAAGCCATGGTCCACAGAGAGCTTCCAAACCATCAGAGGGATCTCACTGTTAAAGGGTATCAGTCAGGAGAAGGGTACAAAAGAATTACCAAGGTGTTAGATATACCATGGAACACAGTGAAGACAGTCATCAAGAGGAGAAAATATGGCACAACAGTGACATTACCAAGAACTTGACATCCCTCCAAAATCGATGAAAAGACGAGAAGAAAACTGGTCAGGGACACTGCCAAGAGGTCTAAAGCAAAATTAAATGAGCTGCAGGAATATCTGGCAAGTACCTGCTGTGTGGTACATGTGACAACAATCGCCTGTATTCTTCATATGTCTGGGCTATGGGGTAGAGTGACGAGACAGAAGCCTTTTCTTACCCTTTTCTGATGAAACCAAGATTGAACTTTTTGACCATAATTCCAAAAGCTATGTTTGGTGCAAAAGCAACTGCACATTACCAAAAGAACACCATAACCACAGTGAAACATGGTGGTGGCAGCATCATACTTTGGGGCTGTTTTATTGAGCTGGAACAGGGGCCTTAGTCAAGCTAGAGGGAATTATGAACCGTTCCAAATACCAGTAAATATTGGCACAAAACCTTTAGGCTTCTGCAAGAAAGCTGATCATGAAGAGGAACTTCATCTTTCAGCATGACAACGACCCAAGGCATATGTCCAAATCAAAAAAAAAAAAAAAACAATGGCTTTACCAGAAGAAGATTAAAGTTTTGGGATGCTCCAGCCAGAGCCAAGACCTAATTTTGATTGAAAACCTGTGGGGTGATCTGAAGAAGGCTGTGCACAGGAGATGCTCTCACAATCTGATATATTTGGAGTGTTTTTGCAAAGAAGAATGGGCAAATATTGCCAAGTCAAGATGTGCCATGCTGATACTCATAGCCAAAAAGACAGAGTGCTGTAATAAAATCAAAAAGTGCTTCAACAAAGTATATGTTTAAGGGTGTGCACACTTATGCAACCATATTATTTTAGTTTTACCCACTTCCTGACTAGGCCATTTTTTTAAAATACAGTGTTTATAGGTCACATTAGGTGGAAAAATGTCTGAAAGGATTTACAGTTGTCTAATCTTTTTACATCACAGAAACTAGACATTTTAGTAGGGGTGTGTAGACTTTTTATCTCCGCTGTATTGTCCAGTTAATTTATGTCCTTGCTTTGATTAAAGTTCTCTGAAGGCAGAAACATGTAAGCTGCTGGCTTTCTGGATTTTTTTTAATATCTATATCTATTTTATGCCGTGAATGATCTCAGTCACTGATTGCATTTGTTTCAAATATTTGTCCCTGACAGAGAGCCTGAAAACAAACTATCATGCTTTACCCCATAGGGCCAGATTCAGGAACACTTGCGCTGGAGTATTTCGATATGCGCCGCGTAACTGTGATGATGCGCCGTCGTTTCTATGTGCCCGTACCCACCAAACTAGATGCGCCCAATAACGGGTCATTTGCGACTGGCGGAACGTTCCGACGCCAGAGTATCGTCAGCGCTTAATTTCGTTGGGCGCATCAGTCGCGCCTATTGATTTCCCCTGCAAATATGCAAATGAGGGATTTTTCACAATTCACGAACGGATTAGCACCATACGCTGGCTACATGCGCCGCGCGTATCTCGTCCGTCCGGCGCAAAGTTATTTCTACAAAAGGCTGCTTTATCTTTACTCCAGATGGCCACAGGTCAGCAGGAGAGCAGCTACAGCAGCGTTACCGACGATAAGAGCTAGCTGAGCACCCCCACTTGCAGGACAACACCTCTGTCCATGCTTGTCTGTCAAATTTTACAGCCATGGAGGAAGACATCATAGGTCTCCATAGCCGAGATGACGGCTGACAGCTCCTGGCCATTAAAGTTCAGCTTTCTCCTGTGTGTTTGCGGGGAACGGGAGCAGCCATTTGCGGGGAACGGGAGCAGCCATCACTGCGGGGGGGGGAGCAATATCACTGCGGGGGGGGGAGCAGGATATCTACGGGCGCATTTTAAACGCCCAACGGAAGGCATTGCGCTGACGTTTCCCGTGAAGTGGTGCCGACGGAAGTTGTGAGCATGCGCACAAAGGGGGCGAGTGGAGCCGCACTCACTGCGCATGCTCCGTGGTTGATGCGCTGAACGTAAGCCTCTGCGCTGGGCTCCGCCCATCATTTACATATGATCACACCCACTTCCACTTGCGTCGGGTTACGCCAGCGCATTATCGTTACTCTGGCGCAAGTTTACGCGCAACTGCTATGTGAATTACAGGACTTGCGCTGAAAGGGTCTTCAGAGTAACGTAAATGAGAAGCGTTACTCTGGAGCAAAGATGCTCTCATCTACCTGAATCTGGCCCATAGACTGAATGCTGGATCTGCCTTATCTGCTTCCAAGCCTTAAACTGTGGACACTGTTCGATACTGAACTGCTCAAGTCGCTGACTGATTAACTTTCCCCTGAAGGGTTGCAATCTCCTTGGCAGATTCTGCCTTGGACCCAGTTCTTGTCCAGCCTGTCAGTTGTTTTTGGCTGTGTTTCCCTCACTTCGTTTTGACATTTGACTATCTGGAAGCTTTAAAACGTTATCCTTCAATGGAAAATAAAGAAAATACGATTATTTTAAGTACTGTAAAAGCCTTGTCTGGAAATCGTTTGAGGGGACATGGTTCCCAACCCTCTGTGTTTATAATCATGCTCTTGGTACTGGTTTTCTACTAAACTGAGGCATGATGCAGGTAGTAGGGAGGGTTATAAGTTGGTCAGAAAAGTATTATTGGCTATGGTGCTGTCTGTCACCCACAGAAATACATGGGGTTGGGCAGATAAATAGTTAAAAAATAATGCTTCAGATGGCTGCTGTTCTCCCATCTATATAGGTCCTGAGTTCCTCTAGTGAATATATAAAAAGCAAACAGAAGAGGGTGCCACCATCTGAGGATAAAACTGTTTATTAAAATCAAAAGGAAAAATGTAATATTGAACAAAATTGAAAAAATCTGGGGAACACATGACACAAGGCTTTGCAGTGAGTGCAATATTTTATTTTTCCTTGTAATTTTATTAACCACTTAAGGACCGCCGCATGTACATATACATCGGCAGAATGGCACGCACAGGCACATCAACGTACCTGTACGTGGCTGCCTAGACGTGGGTCGGGGGTCCGATAGGGACCCCCCCGGTACATGGAGGCGGTTCCCGTGGCTGTCCGAGCGATCCGGGATGAGGGGGCGGCTGTTCGCTTTTGTCCACCCCCTCCGGATCGCTCCCAGCCAATCCGCACGCTCCCACTGCGAATTTTGTTTGGGAGCCACGTCGCACGACCGCGCAATTGTCAAAGCGACGCAGTGCCGAATTGTAAAAACCCCTTGGGTCATTTAGCAGCATATTGGTCCGGTCCTTAAGTGGTTAAACAATTTTACCAATCAGAGGGAGATGCCCTCTTCTGCTTGGTTTTTATATGCTGATCCCACCTATCGTTTAGTTGCCAGGGTCTTATCTTCCCTTAGGCAGCAGTCTATGACCTTCCGAGTCCCTCAATGTACAGTGTAAAGGATTCTACTTTGATTATAAGAATCCTGTTATTGTAATGTTTATGAGACATTTGGAGGTGTACATTTTTTCGTGTATTAGATTTTTTTTTTTAACCACTTAAGGACCGCTTCCTGCACATATACGTCGGCAGGATGGCACGGCTGGGCACATCCACGTACAGATACGTCCTGTACTAGTACCCAGCCATGGGTCGCGGGCGAGTCCCGGTCCGAAGCTCCGGGACCAGGACTCGCAGACCCGCTCGCCGCTGGAGTCCGGCGATCCGTCCCCGGAGCTGAAGAACGGGGAGAGCCGTGTGTAAACACGGCTTCCCCGTTCTTCATTGTGGCGGCGTCATCGATCGCGTGATCCCTTTTATAGGGATACACAATTATCGACGTCACACCTACAGCCCCACCCCCCTACAGTTGTAACACACATTAAGTAACACATAACCCTTTCAGCGCCCCTTTGTGGTTAACTCCCAAACTGCAAATGTCATTTTCACAATAAACAATGCAATTTAAATACATTTTTTGCTGTGAAAATTACAGTTGTCCCAAAAATGTGTCAAAATTGTCCGAAGTGTCCGCGGTAATGTCGCAGTCATGAAAAAAATCGCTGATCGCCACCATTAGTAGTAAAAAAAATAAAATAATAAAAATGCAATAAAACTATCCCCTTTTTTGTAAACGCTATACATTTTGCGCAAACCAACGCTTATTGTGATTTTTTTAACAAAAATAGGTAGAAGAATATGTATCGGCCTAAACTGAGGAAAAAATATATATTTTTATATATTTTTGGGGGATATTTATTATAGCAAAAAGTAAAAATATTGCATTTTTTTCAAAATTGTCGCTCTATTTTTGTGTATAGCGCAAAAAATAAAAGCCGCAGAGGTGATCAAATACCACCAAAAGAAAGCTCTATTTGTGGGAAAAAAAGGACGCCAATTTTGTTTGGGAGCCACGTCGCACGACCATGCAATTGTCTGTTAAAGCGACACAGTGCCGAATCGCAAAACCTGGCCGGGTCCTTTAGCTGACTAAAGGTCCGGGTCTTAAGTGGTTAAACATTTTGAATCACACAACATGGACTGAAATATAAATGTTGGTGCCAGGAAATATCCTACACTGCATGGAACTTTAGTTGTAACAATTTAAAGCGGAGGTTCACCCAAAAATCAACTTTCTGACATTAGATCCAGCATACTGCTAACATCTGCAGTATGCTGGGGTTTTTTTTTTTTTGTACTTATCGTTTTATGAGCCGTTGTTATCCGACTCCGAGCGGGGAATCCTGCGGGGAATGGGCATTCCTAAGCCAAGAGGAGTTGATTGACGGGCTGCTAAGGCGTGTCACGCCTTCCGAAAATACCCAAAGTGACACTCGGGTATTTTCAGGAGGCCTGACATGCCTTAGCAGCCCATCAATCAACTCCTCTTGGCTTAGGAACACCCATTCCCCGTAGGATTCCCCGCTCGGAGCCGGATAACAACGGCTCATAAAACCATAAGTATATAAAAAAAAAAAAAACAGCATACTGCAGATGTTAGCAGTATGATGGATCTAATGTCAGAAAGTTGATTTTTGGGTGAACCTCCGCTTTAAAAGCTGTTGGTGGTTAGGAGCACCAGTATATTTTTTTATGGTTGAAGGAAATCTTACATGACGGGTTATTGAATATTTTGCTTTGCCAATCCTAAAGCTAAGTACCTTCTTGTAGCTAATGGAGACTGCAGGAAGTAGGCATCTATCACAAATGCTAGACATTAAGGCTTCCGGAAGCAGTCAACTTTGATTTTTAAGTGGTAGTTCTACTTATAGTGTGCGCAGACACGGTATGTTTATTGCTGTATTTTTCCTCAGCATTTACTGTGTTTAAAAGCAAATGTATAAAAAGTATGCATGTGGTCCTTGATCACAAGGCTTTAGAGTCCAATGGTAATGTTAATGGTTGAACTTTTGAACCTGTCCTCCAGCATACTATTCTTGTGAACACTTGGGTTTACTGTTTTTCAAGTAGATATGGGATTCACCAAAAAAAAACCTTGGGCTAGCAAGGGCAAACCCAGGATGGGCAGATAATATATTCTTGTAATAGTTATTTCTGAGGTTAATAAGTTTAGTTACTCTGTTCTTCAGCAGATAATTTGATTTTCACATGGTATATAAGCTCAAGACTGATAAAGATGATGTGCTCCTTGGGGCCATGAATGGCTAATATGAAGGTTTAAATTATTTGAGATTACTAGAGGAACATGAATAATAATAAATACGTTTTTCAAAGTAGCCTAAATAATTATGCGTATGTGACCGAATAGGTTTTCAAATTCTTATAAGCCAAATAATGAACAATTCATAGGGAAATTTTTCAATAGCATAATATATAGACCTATAATAAAACACGCTAACCATGTCATGGTCTAAACATTGAAGCTTATTCCTCAAAAGGTTTCATTCATAAATAGCAGGCCAAATGGACTGTTTGATGGTTTTGCTTTTTTTGTTGGTCTACACTGCTGTTTTACAGTAATTTGTAACCCTAAATTCCTTTTATTATATAATCATAGAGTTGGGTGCACTTTTAATTAACTACCTGGACAATAGGGAGGCAGGCTAGAAAATGATTCCTATCTCAGAGCTGTACAAAATGGGTCCCCAAGTTAAAGGTCACATGATACAACATACTAGCTTTGGGTCATGCGACCTGAATCTTAAACACCATGGGGCCTACATTTTTTAGCAAAACAGCATTATGGATGCTGACATATTAAGGGTTTTCATTCACTTAAATAATGTATTGGCATCAACATCCCAGTGCACGACTTAGAACTTCCACTGCAGTGTACATGAACAGAACCCAAGCACCACAACATAAACAAACAAGTCAGTGCTACTACCCATACATCACATGGAAAGCAGAGCTCCCGGGTGCCCGATCCACAGTCGCTGGCTGCGTAGAATAATGAGGAAAAGATGATCCGCACTCCGGTCGTTGCTCTTAAACAATAGACGTATTTATTGACAAGCCACAGTAGACAAACGCAAAGGAAAGTTTGGCACGTTTCAGCCTATAAGGTCATAACCAACTTATAGGCTGAAATGCGTCAACCTTTTCCTATTCCGTTTGTCTACTGTGGCTTGTCAATAATAACGTCTATTGTTTAAGAGCAACGACCGGAGTGTGGATTATCAAGTACCACAACATCTTCTTTGTGTACTACATGGAGGTAAGTATTTCATGACTTTTATACTAATAGCATGTATCCATAATATATGGAAAAAAATGTAGGCCTACTGTAGGACACAAAATGCGTAAATGGTGTGCATATGTAAAGTGTGTTTAAATGTGTAAAAACAAGACTATGGCAATCAGGATTTGTTGGCATCTGTTTTACTGATATATTTGCACACACACTATACCAAGTGGTTTTAAATATGTGTAAATTTGTCAGTTAAATTGCATAAAGAAAAAAAATATTTCTGTGACAGCCAGTTGTACCAATTTTTTCAGCTGGCTGCTAGATCTTAATAAAAATTGCCCTGCAATAAGCTGTGCATAAAATTAAACATTACATATTTTCTTGGTAGCCACATAAGCTTAACCACTTCCATACACGGCATTTTCACCCCCTTCCTGCCCAGACCAATTTTTAGTTTTCAGCGCTGTTGCACTTTGAATGACAATTGCGCGGTCATGTAACACTGTACGTTTTTTCCCCCACAGCTTTCGTTTGGTGGTATTTTATCATCATGCTGTTTTTATTTTTTGCGCTATAAACAAAAGAAGAGCAACTATTTTGAAAAAAACACCGTATTTTTTACTTTTTGATTTAATAAATATCAACATTTAAAAAAAAATATTTTTGGTAAAAAAATCGCAATAAGCGTACATTGATTGGTTTACGCAAAAGTTCTAGCGTCTACAAAATAGGGGCTAGATTTATGTTTTTTTTTTTTTTTTTTACTAGTAATGGGGGCGATCTGCGATTTTTTTTTTTTCGTGACCGTGACATTGCGGCGGACATATCGGACACTTTTGACACGTTTTTGGGACCATTAACATTTATACAGTGATCAGTGCTATAAAACTGCACTGATTACTGTGTAAATGTGACTGGCAGGGAAGGGGTTAACACTAGGGGGCGCTGAAGGGGTTAATATGTTCCATGGGAGAGATTTCTAACTGTAGGGGCAGGGGGACTCAAAAGGGGAGGAGACCGATCTGTGTTCCTCTGTTCTGGGAACACACATTGGTCTCCTCACCTCTGACAGGAGATGGATCTGTGTGTTTACACACACAGATCCACGCTCCTGCCGTGATTGTCGGCTATCGTGGGTGTCCGGTGGACATCGCGACCGCCGGGCACACGCACCGGGTTGCAAGCTTTGCCACGGGCGCGTGCGCGCCCCCCTAGCGGCCGTGATGCACAGGACGTCATATGACATCCACTCTGAACGAAAGACCGTTCCTGGCAACATCATATTATTATGGCTCGGTAGGGAACTGGTTAAATATTCAAGGATAGGCAAAAATAGTCAGTAAAAATTGGAAGGAAGGGAGCACTTGCTGCTGGAGAACTTGCTGTTAATGCAAAGCAAAGTGCAAGCAGTCATACTGTTTGTAGACCATGTTGGAATAGGCTGTGTCTTATACAGCATCCTGTAAGGAATTTCACACAGAGGATGAGGTATACCAAGATAGAGGATCTGCTAGAAGTCAACTTCAACTTCTTACAAATAGATTGTCCAGCCTCCAATATGTGAAGAGAAAGTACGCATAGGAAATTTCGATCTGTCATCCATATGTAGGAGTAAGACCCCATACACACTATTAGATTTTCTGCAGATTTTTGTCTTTAGATTTACCAAAACCATATAATATGAGATCAAACCTTAATGCCCCGTACACACGATTATTTTTTCGGGTTATAAAAATTTTTTTTTTTACGCCATTAAAAACAATCAGGTGTGGGCTTCAGAGCATTTTTCGGGGGTTCTAAAAAAAAATGGCCACATTTTTTTTTTTTGAACATGCTTTGTTGTTTTAACAACGTTTTTCGGTTTGTAAAAAATGGTCGTGTGTGGGCTTTAAGAACATGAAAAATCTGCGCATGCTCAGAAGCAATTATGAGACGGGAGTGCTAGTTCTGGTAAAACTACCGTTCGTAATGGAGTAATCACATTCATCACGCTGTAACAGACAGAAAAGCGCAAATCGTCTTTTACTAACAAGGAATCGGCTAAAGCAGCCCCAAGGGTGGCGCCATCCGCATAGAACTTCCCCTTTATAGTGCCGTTGTACGTGTTGTACGTCACCACGATTGGCTAGAGCATTTTTTTTTCACGATCGTGTGTAGGCAAGGCCGTATTAATGATCAAGTTGAAAAAAAAAAATTCTAGAGCCTGAAAAACATATTTTTTTTAGAACCCAAAAAATTAGAGTGTGTACGCGGCATACGAGTTTTAATTTGTATGCAATCAGGCAGGTCCTTGTACTACATGGTTTTGGTAAATTTGAAGTAAAAAATCTGCAGAATATCTAATAGTGTGTATGGGGTCTAATGCCCTGTACACACGATCGGTTTGTCCGATGAAAGCGGACTGTTTTCATCGGACGAACCGATCGTGTGTGGGCCCCATCATATTTTTTCCCATCAGTGAAAAAAAATAGAACCTGTTTTAAATTTTTCTTATGGTTAAAAAACCGATAGACAATAACGATCGTCTGTGGGGAAATCCATCGGTCAAAAAACGTGTTGGGTCTCTCAGGTGCCTGTGCATACTGTATGACATTATTTACCAATGTAATTTTTAACATGTGCAATATTTTATTGGCTTAGCAACTGTTTGTTACTCATGTATGTGTAATTATTCTTTGAATAAATGTATTAACTGTATTTACTCTTGTCACTTAGTGGCCAACTGTGCTCACCGCATTTAAAGTCCCAGGGCAATTCTCTGTGTATTTGTTGTATATTCAGGGATGTAGGTATGTCAATGGTGACACCAGACCTTTTAATTTGTTTGCGTTCTAAGTAACGTTCTAAGTAATTTGCTTTGATCTGAACCATTCCATTGTAGCTCTGGCTGTATGTTTAGGCCCCAGGAGCCGCGCTGACGGTATAGCACCACTAAAAATAGCAGCGTTATACCGTCAGATTTGCCGCACAGGCTTTCACATTGAGGTTGCTTAGCATGTGTTTTTCAGGTGGTATATAAGCGCTATTTTTAGCGCTGTACCACCTGAAAAACTCCTCAATGTAAAAGGGGCCTTAGGGTCATTGTCCTGCTGGAAGGTGAACCTTTGTACCAGTCTCAAGTCTTTTGCAGACTCCAACAGGTTTTCTTCTAAAGGCCCATACACACGATCTGACTTTTTGACAGCAACGGTCCGATGGAAGTCATTGATTGGACAATCCGACTGTGTGTATGCTACATCGGACAATTATTTTCGGTTTTTCTCAAACTTTCCGGCAACAAATGTCCGATGGAGGATAATCCGTGTGTACACAAGTCCATAGGACAAACACGCATGCTTAGAAGAAATGCAAAACATCAGACAACAATAGCAGAAGTTGCCCAAAAGGGTGGCGGTAAAAAGCTGAAAAACATGTGATTTGATAAAAGTTGGCTGGAAATGTTCTGCCATGTGTATGCAGAACAAGTTCACAGCCAACACCATTCAGGCCAAAATCTACGGAAAAGTGATATGGAAGTCCGATTGTGTGTATGGGGCTTAAGATTTCCCTGTATTTGTCTCCATCCTTCTTCCTATCAACTCTGACCAGCTTCCCTGTCTCTGCTGAAGAAAAGCATCTCCATAAAATGATGCTGCCACCACTTTTCACGTTGGGGATGATGTTTTCCAAGTGATGTGCAGTGTTGGTTTTCTGTCACATATAGCATTATGATTTTATTCCAAAAAGTTCAATTTTGGTCTCTGATCAGAGCACCTTCTTCTGCATGTTTGCTGTGTCCCCCACATGGCTTTTCACAAACTGCAAACAGGACTTCTTATGGTTTTCTTTCAACAATGGCTGTTTTCTTGCCACTTTTGCACAAAGGCCAGATTTTTGGAGTGCACGACTAAGGCCTCGTACACACGATCGGACATATCCGATGAAAACGGTCCGCGGACCATTTCCATCGGATATGTCCGATCGGGAGTTTGATCCGATGGCGTGTACACACCATCGGATCAAATTCCCCGCCGCCGGACAGCGCGGTGACGCGGCGGTGACGTTGACGCCGCCACGTCACCACCACGTCACCGCACCAGGAAGTTAAACACTTCCGCGCATGCGCCGAATCCATTCAGCGGCGGCGGCGCGGCGGCGGTGGGGGACGACATGTCTGCTGGTAAGTGTACTAACCAGCAGACATGTCGGGCGGACAGATTCCACTGGATGGATTTCAAAGCATGCTTTGAAATCTGTCGGGTGGAGAAATCTGTCCGCTAGCCCATACACACGAGCGGAGATGTCTGCTGAAACGGTCCATCGGACCGTTTTCAGCGGACATATCCCCTCGTGTGTACGAGGCCTAATAGTTGTCCTGTTGACAGATTCTCCCACCTGAGCTGTGTATCTCTTCAGCTTGTCCAGAATTACTATGGGCCTCTTGGCTGCTTCCCTGATTAATACTCTCCTTGCTCGGCCTGTCAGTTTAGGTGGACAGCCATGTCTTGGTAGGCTGGCAGTTGTGCCTTACTCTTTCCATTTTCGGATAATGGAAACAGTGCTTCGTGAGAAGTTCAAAGCTTGGGATATTTTTTTATTCTCAATCCTGCTTTAAACTTCGCCACAACTTTATCCCTGACCTGTCTGGTGTGTTCCTTGTCCTTCATGATGCTGTTTGTTCACAAAGGTCATCTAAGAAATCTCTGAGGGCTTCACAGAACAGCTGTATTTATACTGAGAATAAATTACACACAGATGGACTCTATTTACTAATTGGGTGCCTTCTGAAGGGAATTGGTTCGACTAGATTTTAGTTAGGGGTATCTGAGTAAAGGAGCTGAATAAAAATGCACGCCACACTTTTTACATATTTATTTGTAAAAAAAAAAATGAAAACCATTTATCTTTTTTCTTCCACTTCACAATTATGTGCCACTTTGTGTTGGTCTATCACATAAAATCCCAATAAAATATATTTATGTTTTTGGGTGTAACATGACAATTTTTTTTTTTTTCAATGCACTGTATATGTACACACAAAAATTTTCCTTTAAAACTGAGTTGGTTGTTTTGCAAGGTAAGTGTTCATAGGGTCATGTTTTATTGTGGCTTTGAAGGAACTGTCTGAATTTCAATTCATGTATGACCATTTCTGTTCATGAGAAGTCGATCTATTGATCGACTTTTCCTAAAAGGCCTGCTAGAAAATTTAGCTTGGATCAGCACTTGCAGCCAGGGAGCAAAGTTCCGCAAATGCCTGTTGATCCTGCCAGTAAAATTCTCTAATTAGGGGCAGAGTTTCTACTCTCACGAAGGCTGTGCCTACTTGCAGTACAGTAGGATGAATTTTTTTTGCAGGAGGCACTGCTATTGGCATTATTACTGCTGATTCAGAAGGCTGTAACTTGTCAATCAGCACTTGGTCATAACTAGTCCTGCCGATTGTGAGCTCTAGTGATGGGAAGGGGATGAAATGATGAGTATTTGGCTCAGTCTGCGAAGATAAAGTACGTTTTCTCAGTTTGGGGAACAACATCTGTTCAAGAACACCCTAATCAAGGATACCACTGGGAGCATCTGCCCTAAAAAAGTGCCTCTGGCTCAGCCTGGGAGGGCTAATCCCTTATCTAAAGCCAATAAGTGTTTATTTTCTTACTCCCAGCCCTCAACCTTAAAAGCCTGTATCAAGCCTGCCAACTAGTCTGTCCGCAAACCCCGGACTTCCACGTTTCCCAGGCCATCAGATAAGTCTTCCCGAGCATATAGGTGTGCCTCCACTTTGGGGAAAAGTCTGTTTGGCTTTAAGGTCAATTGGTTAAAAGGAATCCTTGGCCAACTATTGCATATCTCTTGGTGGTATCCAGCACAATGAGCACCAACGCTCCTTACTCCTGGATTTTCAACTTTTAATGAGGCACCCCTCCCACCCCACTGCTGGGAGGTGGGGTCATGAGTACCCTTTGGAGATGACACCTTGTATACCAGACTTTGGTCAAGGACATGCAATCCTTTAGGCTTAATATCTCAAACTGTCTTTGGCACCCCTGAGGTGTGTTGATATATTGGTTTATGGCTTTGGTACCCTATCTTCTGATGACTGTCCCTATTCTGACTCCCTGTCTTCCTCAGGACTTTCTTCCCACCTATTGGCCACACCAGCCTTTTTCTTTCTCTTAACCCTCCTAGCGGTATCCCCGAGCGTGACTCAGGGTGGATTTTCAATGTAGAAATCGGTAACCCCGAGTCACGCTCGGGGTGAATATGCAGAGCCTGCAGCGCGCAGTGGCTTACCTTTTATCCAGGCGGAGTACTGTACTTACCTTGTCCGTGGATCCAGCGATGCATCCCCGCTGTGTAAGCGAGCGGCGTCCTCGCTCGACTCACACAGTGCCTCCGTGTGCCGCCGATCTCCGTTTCCTGCAACGTAACGGCACACGGGGGCGGAGACCGGCGCCAAATTCAAAAAAAGTAAACAAACACATTACATACAGTACACTGTAATCTTATAGATTACAGTACTGTATGTAAAAAATACACACACCCCTTGTCCCTAGTTCTCTGCCCTGTGTCCTACATGTACTTTTATATAATATAAGTGTTCTTTCTCCCTGCAAACTGTAGATTGTCCATAGCAACCAAAAGTGTCCCTTTATGTCAAAAGTGATTTTAGAGCAGCTGGAAAACAGCGATAATAAATTATAATCACTTGCAGAATTGAGCGATAGCGATTTGTGGGGAAATTCGTCATAAAAAAATAAAAGTAATGGCAGCGACAATTCTGCAACTGAGCAAATTTCATTGTTTTTGATTTGATTACATTATTGAATAATTTTTATTATAATTACATTATCATTTGTTATAATTATTTATAGTTATTTATTATATTATAATTTTATGATTTTGTGTTTCAAACTTTATCATACCCACTAGACTCTGGTTTGTACAAATTTAAGTGAGTTATTCCTAAGAATTGCAGGCCTACAGTATAAAACGCAGAATTTCCATGCAAAAAATGGTACCGCTTTTGGTACGTAATTCCAGACAGAATCATACCGCCAGGGAGGTTAAGGGATACATTTTACGCCACTACCATGCCACTGCCAAATTTTTGTCTCAGACATGTTCCTCCATCCTCCCCTTCTATTTCAGTATTTGATATTGCCCTTGATCTACTTCTGGAGGAGGAAGATATTAAAGAGGATCCCTTGCCCTCAGAGACATTAGATCAGGAGGGCAGTCCTAGTACTGAGATTTCTTCCAAGCTACAGTGCAGAAAATAAGTATTTGAACACCCTGCTATTTTGCAAGTTCTCCCACTTGGAAATCATGGAGGGGTCTGAAATTGTCATTGTAGGTGCATGTCCACTGTGAGAGACATAATCAAAAAAAAAATTCCAGAAATCACAATTTATGATTTTTTAACTATTTATTTGTATGATACAGCTGCAAAGAAGTATTTGAACACCTGTCTATCAGCTAGAATTCTGACCCTCAAAGACCTGTTAGTCTGCCTTTAAAATGTCCACCTCCACTCCATTTATTATCCTAAATTAGATGCACCTGTTTGAGGTCATTAGCTGCATAAAGACACCTGTCCACCCCATACAATCAGTAAGAATCCAACTACTAACATGGCCAAGACCAAAGAGCTGTCCAAAGACACTAGAGACAAAATTGTACACCTCCACAAGGCTGGAAAGGGCTACGGGGAAATTGCCAAGCAGGTGGGTGAAAAAAGGTCCACTGTTGGAGCAATCATTAGAAAATGGAAGAAGCTTAACATGACTGTCAATCTCCCTCGGACTGGGGCTCCATGCAAAATCTCACCTCGTGGGGTCTCAATGATCCTAAGAAAGGTGAGAAATTAGCCCAGGACTACACGGGAGGAGCTGGTCAATGACCTGAAAAGAGCTGGGACCACCGTTTCCAAGGTTACTGTTGGTAATACACTAAGACGTCATGGTTTGAAATCATGCATGGCACGGAAGGTTCCCCTGCTTAAACCAGCACATGTCAAGGCCCGTCTTAAGTTTGCCAATGACCATTTGGATGATCCAGAGGAGTCATGGGAGAAAGTCATGTGATCAGATGAGACCAAAATAGAACTTTTTGGTCATAATTCCACTAACCGTGTTTGGAGGAAGAAGAATGATGAGTACCATCCCTACTGTGAAGCAAGGGGGTGGTAGCATTATGCTTTAGGGGTGTTTTTCTGCACATGGGACAGCGCGACTGCACTGTATTAAGGAGAGGATGACCGGGGCCATGTATTGCGAGATTTTGGGCAACAACCTCCTTCCCTCAGTTAGAGCTTTGAAGATGGGTCGAGGCTGGGTCTTCCAACATGACAATGACCCGAAGCACACAGCCAGGATAACCAAGGAGTGGCTCTGTAAGAAGCATATCAAGGTTCTGGCGTGGCCTAGCCAGTCTGCAGACCTAAACCCAATAGAGAGTCTTTGGAGGGAGCTCAAACTCCGTGTTTCTCAGCGACAGCCCAGAAACCTGACTGATCTAGAGAAGATCTGTGTAAAGGAGTGGGCCAAAATCCCTCCTCCAGTGTGTGCAAACCTGGTGAAAAACTACAAGAAACGTTTGACCCCTGTAATTGCAAACAAAGGCTTCTGTACCAAATATTAACATTGATTTTCTCAGGTGTTCAAATACATATTTGCAGCTGTATCATACAAATAAATAGTTAAAAAAATCATACATTGCGATTTCTGGATTTTTTTTTTGATTATGTCTCTCACAGTGGACATGCACCTATGATAACAATTTCAGACCCCTCCATGATTTCCAAGTGGGAGAACTTGCAAAATAGCAGGGTGTTCAAATACTTATTTTCCGCACTGTATATATTTTTTTTCTTTTAATAATTTGTATTGGTATTTAAAATTTATACATAGATAAATCAAATGCATTGAGGATGCCTAATAAGACCATCACAGCTCCTATGGGGGATACTCCAATGCTTAAAGATCTAAAATATAAAATGTTAGTGGCCCTCTTTAAAGCCATTATATCACTGGCAGGTCTTGCCCTGCACCTTGCAGTTGCTTCAAGGGCCTTCTACCATCACGGTCTGGACTAAAAACACGATGTGTAAAACCACAACAATTCTTAAGTCAACGAACTGTAGCCTACGGCCTTATGCTTCTGTGTGGTTGAATGCCTTGTCTTATACTCTCCAGAAAATTTCCAGAATGGAAATATCTATTTCTATTCACATACTGTAGGTACACAAGATCCTCTGGCTAAAATGCTTTGCAAGAAATGATTTGAGATGCTTTTCGTTGATGGCAAACTCTTGTTTAGTCCTTTCTTTGATGAGAACATTAAGGAGATCGTTGGGGTAAGAGTATTATCATTCCTCAGAAGAAAAAGCCCTGTGTCTATATTCCCCTCTTGATGTTCCTTATCATTCCTCTGTCTTTCAACACACAGTCTAAGACAGTTATGTTTTCTTTCATAAGAACATATGACCCTCCGGTGACCAGAAAAGTCTGGTGCCAAGGGTTCTTCCTAATGATGGGGATGAAGTGGAGAGACATCTGTAAGGCCTCATGTACACTGCTGCTGGTAAACAAATGTTTAGGAGCAGCTGGGCATTTTTTTTCAGCTGCCCCTGAGCTCTCCTCTGTTATCTTATGAGTGCATGTACACAGGGTCGATTTTTGTCGTTTCTAGGCAGTTGAGTTTAGAAGGTTTTTTTGGAATGCAAAAAAATGGGTTCAGGTGGGTGTTCAGAGGCATTTGAAACGCCAAATGCCTGTAACAGCTTGTAAACACTTCTCACGTTTAGCAGCGTTTTGTTTACAGACGTTTTTCATTTTAACAAAAAAAATATATATATATATTTTTTTTACAAACGCCTCTAGACGTGGCTAAATGCGACTAAGTGGCCATTTTTAGACATCGTTTTCTAGCTGTCAAGTAAAATCGTTCAGGAAAAGGTTGAACAACGTCCCATGTACATGAAGCTTTAGTCTTCACCACTTTCTGGTCTTAACACATCTCACACCTGTGAGTTCAGAGTGTTATTTCCCAGGGCTACAAATGTGTAGTTACATGTATGTGTAAGTGGGGTGGTTCAAACTTTTTTGGAGGGAGTTTTAATTGCTTGAGTGTACATTTTTTATGTTTTATTTTTTTATTACTATTGCATAGGGGACCAAAACCCCTCTATGTAATAGCATATCTATATTGAAATGTTCTCTTAAATGAGACAGCAGGGGATATTGGACCCCTGATATTTCCCCAGCACTCCACTGAAGCTAATGGAGCACAGGTCGCATTTCGTTTAGATTTTTCCCTGGCCACAGCTGCCAGGAAAAGTGACAGCAGAAACTGGAATTTTGGTGTTAAGTTATTCACTTTAAAGTCATCACAGTGGACAAGGGGGCACTCTTTACATCTGGAGGGAAAGAGATTGAATCTCCAAATACAGGAGTCTTCACAGTAAGAGCTTATGAAAATATGGAATAGATTCCCTCTGGAGCTGGTTCTGGTCAGCTCAATAGATTATTATTTTTTTTTAATCAGTGCATTGATTGTTTTTATGTTTAGCAACTTGGTACTCACGTGTTTGAGGTTTATAATCATCCCCAGTCTGAATTGTCGAAAATGTAAACTTCTAAAAATCACTGCTGGAATTTGCCATTTTGCTTGTGGGCATTGTGAAGCCCACAAGCAAATACTTGCGGGAAGCGGTGAATGCTCGTCGCGTGACCTGCTTGATGAGTCACGTGACGAGTACAATCCCGCGAGATTACGATGGTCGGCGTTGTGAATTGTCTCCTGGGATGCATGACACTGTGCGCCCAGGAGACATTGTGGACAACTCCCAGCAAACACTGGGGCCCTGGGGAAGAAAAAAGACACGCTCACTCCTGTGGGAGGGATACCGGAAAGTGTCTGCAAATACTCCAGATTCACGGTAATTAAACACAATAAAAAAAAAAAAATAGCCAAATGTTTATGTATATACTGCACTGATCTGGATGAGCTAAAGTGTATATTTAGAGTGAACCTCTGCTTTAAACATAATATAACTGGATACTAAAATTTATAGGTAAAGTTGATCCAGGGAATATCCAAGAAGGATTTTTTTTTCCTGCTCAAGCAAAGTGGATCATGCTTTGCTGTTTTTTTTTTTGCCTTTCTCTTTATCAACTGTAGGTATAGGATTGTGTATATAGGATTGTATATATATTTTTTTTTACCTTTTTATTGGTTGAACTAGATGGACTTTTTTTTTCAATTAGACTAACTATGCAACTATACGGAAGTGACAAAATCCTCATTGCTTCAGAGTTTTTACAAGCTAAGGGAGCAAGCTGTGACACACCATTTGGGTTCAGGGCCTGCAGGTTGGATATTGTTTTCCTGGTGGTGGAGACTCCTGTTTAGGGGGTCCGTAAAAATATATAGCCACCAGATTGCTTCTGTCTAAAAGCTGTGAGTCAACAAACCGGCTTGCTGTAGCACCTAGGATGGTGTCTAAACCCCCCACTAAAAGAGTTAAGGCATGGCGGTCGCTCCCCTTTGGTCCTATGGTCCATTTCTACTATTACTTTCTATAAAAACTGTTGCATGCTGGCAGTTGGAGGTGCTATACTAGGATGTCCTTTTTAGCTTTGTTTGCTCGTGTTCAATCTCCTTAAGGCAGCAGCATAAATCAATGTTCCTGAATACTTAAAGTGGATGAACACGTTCCATATACGCAGTGAAGTGAACCCCCTCCGATGATACACGGAGTTGAAACAAATCCTCCTACATAAGTTTTACTGTTTAGAAAGTGCACGTCCTGTTGAAATTTTCATTTCCCTGTAGAAGGGGATTTGTGCTGGACACTGTAAGATGGCTGATTGGAGGAAAGGCACACCCCCCTCCCCACACATGCAGAGGTTTCCTGTGTATAGTTCAGCAGTGTGCTAATCTATTTATAGAAATCTCTCTCGATACACACTTCTATCTCCCGTCTTGGAGAGCTTGTCAAAAGTTATCAGGCTGATAACAGAGGAACGGAGCAGGACAAAGCTATGGGACTCAGTGCTTTGAAGAGAGATACGAAAACACTGTGCCTAGCTCAAATTTCATGAGTTTACACCCACTTAAATACTGTGTCCCTTAATGTATGCTGTACTACAAATAAATATTTGTTAATTTAGAAAATGTGTTCAAGATTATCACCCTTTATCTATCAGCAGTATTTGAATCAAGATCCAATGCTTTTCCGTTCAAATATTTTGAAAAGGCCATTAATTTCCTTGGGGTGCACTTTTTATTTTATTTTTTCCATGTGTTTAGCATTAGCAGTTGAGATAGCAACATGGAAAGTGCAGTAACTCACAACAACTAACTGGAATTGCATTAATCTGGCTATAGTAAGCGATATCTGAATGGCTCCTGTGGGTTACTAGCTTTTTCAAATCATCCTTGTTCATTGTACTACCTTAATAGAAAAAAAAGGTTACGTTTTTGTACTGACCAGTTTTATTCTTGGCCTTGTTAGAATATACAAAACCTGTTGTGTTATCTATGCAATTTTTAAGGCTGGTAATATTGTCATATGTCTGTATTTGTATCTTTGTGTTTACTACAATGTGACTTTCTTTCCAGTTAGGGTTTTTACCAGTAATTGTGATACATCTATGCCTTGTAGTTTCATTCACTTCTTAAATGGCAAAGCTGGTTGATGGACAGGCTTTGACCCAAACAGTTCACGTTACACATTTCTTAATCGATGTGCTTTATCCTACAAAGTGAAATAAACGTCTGCTGAATGTGTAGAAAAAAGAGGTTTAAAGTTTTACTCCATCCTAATTCTGTTACGATTTGCTTTGTTCACCAATCACTCTGATCCTCCTAGCAGGGGGACAAGACCCAGAGAATAAAACTGTCTGAGACTATAGATAAAAAGGCAATGAATTTTGCTTTCAAGGCAAAAGACGGTGCAGTCTATAAAAGAATGAAAACAGGAATAAAAGTACAGTATCTTTAACCTGTAGATGCATTGTACCTTTGTAAAGTTCGTACTGTATAACAAAAAAAGGAAATAACTATGATGTTCCAAAGGCTTTGTAATTGTATGACACTAGACTTTGAAAAAGGTCAGTGCTTAGAGACTGTCCAAAAACTTGACAAGAAAATAGATCAATTTATTCAGAATAGGTAGGGTTCTCTTTGTTTTTGTGATGACATAAAGTTGTCGTAGCTTCTGTGTGAAGTGACTTTTTATATTTCTACATATGTCATTTTTGTTTCTTTTTATTTTTGTTACAGAGTTGCTCTTAAGACTTGGCAAAGAAGAAAATGTCAGGAGCAGCACTCCAAAGAAAAATACAGGAGATACTGTACAGTACACATTGCAGAAGGTACTTTTATCTTGCATAAACTTAAAGGGTTGGCTTGTTTTGCTTGTTTTGTTTTCCCCGATTTCCTTGTTTTGCAAAAAGCTTTAAAGGCTAAGTTCATCTAATAAATTAACTTATTTCTGCAGAAAAAAAATGTGCATTTTTTTTCCTGTAGGAGCCTGCAGATCATTGCACCTATGATCAGGAGAGCACAAGTGCGATCTTGGGCTCCTGCAGACTCTCAGGACAGCTGTCTACCCATACCTTCAGTTACTAAAGAGCAGGAATAATCCATGAACTATAAGCCATCTGCCTTGGTGGAAGACAGCACTTGTAGTTCATTAATTTACAGATTGCTGTGAATGAATGTTGCTGCTATGTGAGCTGCACTGTTTTTGAGAAGAGACTGCAGGGAGAGAAAACCCTGACCACTGTCACAGGGGCGTGGAGGGAGTAGGGCTGCTGGAGCATGTTATACCCTACAACCTAAACATGGTTTTAATGTGTAGCATGCTGCTAAAGGTGAGCTTATCCTTTTAAAAAAAAAATCTGTATTTTCTATATGTAATTCTACCTGTACATAGTGTGGAAGGGAGACATATGTATGTATATATATATATATATATATATATGTATGTATTTTTTCAATTTTATAAAGTCTGATCCAGCTTTTTTCCCTGCCATTTGAGACTCCCTATATTATGGGCTTCTGAGCTCAGATACAATTAAAATTTCTTCCTTCACATGCGTTAGTAAACCACACCCTTCAAAAAAAGCAAGCAATTTCATAATGTGCTAGTATGCATCGCATACTGGCAAATTATGAAATGCCTTAAAACGAAGCACTCCAGTGATGTGCAGTCTATGCTGATTGAGCTTCCATCTTGCCCCGGTCTTCCTTCTGGGTTTGTAGGCTCCAGCTGTATAAGTGGCTGGGGCCGCAATGACGTCACTCATGACGCATGCATGTGGGAGCCCTCAGCTGCGACACAGAGCTCTGAAGCATACTGCGCTGGACCTTCAGAGCACATGCGCCATCTACGTCATCATCTCCTTATGTTGTCTTCCCCCTCCCAGGACGAGGTTTAAAAGAACTACAGAAAGCTGTTATCAAATTGTGGAGAGAAGTTCAGTGCTGAGGCTACTGGCAGAGTGCTTTGGACACACTTACCTGGCAGGGGAGACACCATGATCATGAAGATGGTTCTCCCAGGACGAGGCTCGGCCATTGCACTCTGGCTGGGCGGATCGTGGTGTCTTCCCTGCCTCTGCTCGGCCTTTTGGCTAAGATCAGGTGTGGTATCCGTCCTTATCAGTTGTTAGAGGAGCGCTGAAGCACCTCCTATTTGTGGAGGGTGGATGCAATCCAATAACGTCATTGCACCTGGAAGGGTGGTTTCAGCAGGGACTACGCCGTGCTGCCCGACAGATACTGGGGGCCAGCCAATGGTTGCGTCTGAGCCACCTGGAAGGGTGCTTCTGGTGAGGATGGGTGGCTGTGCCTGGTCTGGTCTTTTTGCCGGGTTCTAGTCTGGCCTTCTGGCTGGCTGGTGCGGGTGCTGTCCCTGTCGGAGATCTGGTAGGAGGAGCTGGAACTGCCCTGGGATGAGACGGGGTAGGACCATGCAAATCCTGCCTGGTTGACAGGGAGTCTGGAAGGGTTGGAATTGGCGGAGGCTGCTAGATGGGGGCAGCTTTCCCCAAGAAAAACCTTGAAGGGCTCTCTATCTGGCAGGGGTGGAGGGCTGCACTGGCCGGTCGGGGGGTTGGATCTGGAACGGAAAAGCCTATGGTGCATGTGCCCCTGGAGTGGCAGTCCAGGGGTGTCTGAGAATCACTGTGAGTGAGGGTCACTTTGATTTAAAGACACCACGGTCACTGCACCAGCTACACGCTTTTTTAGCACCTGCCTCCTGGGCCGGGCCTTTTGGCCGGGATCGGAGGAATTTTTTATTCCTGGCCGGAGGGCCTGGTCATTGTTGAACACAATGACCACTTCTTTCACTCTCCTCACCACTATCCCTTTCCCCCACTTTATTTAATTTATTGCCTATGTTTGTCACGTTTTTGTCTTTTTTTGTTTGTGCACGTTTTGTACACAGTGTGATTAGTAGGGTGCCGGTCCTCGGGCCAGCCCTGAACGTCTTGGGAGTGGGTGGACATGGCCTTTTGGCTTAGTTCACCTGCTCTCATGGGGTCTCCCTTCGGGGGAGTCCCACCTAGTACTTGGAGGGTTCTGTTTCGGCAGTCCCTCCAAGGAAGTTGGGTCCGTGTCGGCTTCGGTTGCTCGGACCACAGTACCTCAGTCCCCGTCTGGAGCCTAACACCCCGGGGGATCAGGGTTTGGGTCCCTTCTGCACAGGAGGACCACTTGACGTTGCACCCGTCTGCACGTTTTTGTGAACACTCTATGTGTGTGCACATTTTTTCTGCACCGGGTGGAGTTTTTTGATTGTGTTTCACACGCCATAGGCTTTTAAAAAAAAAAAAAAATCTACGTCATCATCCAGTGTGAATATCTTGTATATTAAAAGACAATAAGTAGATGTTTTTTTTACAATTATAAACCTGGCCATACACTGGTTGAATTTTGTCAAATTCCAAGTCAAAATTTGAGCCATAGGCAGCCTTGTCGACACCATGTGGCTCAGCAAAAGTCAACTGAAAAATCAAGGGAGTTGGCTCATGAATTTTTGGCCAAACAATCACTGCATCCTGTCAGGTATTCTAATATCCTTGGTTATCTAGGCTAGGCTGTTCAAATACAATAGCCAGCGGGGGGATTCCTCAATCCAGAAAATTAAAGGTGTATGGATAGACATAGTTATCTTTTAATATCCATGTAAATATTGCAGAAGGTTGCATTACCCTTTGCAATATATAGACTTTTTTAAACTACTCATTGATACAGACCATGTTGGATGAATACAGAGATTGTCAGATACAGACATGGTGACAAATAGGTGTGAATTTGCACACCTTTGTCAGCTTCCATTCTTGGGGGATTTTTTTGGGATGGGTAAAATGTAATTACATCTATGGTACAATAAACCATGTTAACCATGACAGATTATCCCATTTTTAGGCATAATGAACTGAATGGGTTGACTGGGATGAGGGTAGTGGGAAGCATGTTGGTGGTGTTTTCATTTAATAAGCAACATGTTCAGACAATATTGGGTCTTACATTTTTATTTTACAACTGATGGCCCTAGATCTATGGTTTCCAACATCAGTCCTAAAGTGCTCCCCAACAAGCTATCTTTTGGTATTCTAGCAGCCATAAATACCAATCCATTGGCATTAATTTAAATCACCTGGGTAATGTGAAGAAAACCCTGGAAACAAGACCTTTTCAAATTACGTGCTGACAGAGGTTGGGGACCCCTGCCAAAGGCACTTTGTTCTATCTATCGATCTACTGTATATGTCAGTGGACGTTCAATACTCCATATGTATTTTGGCATACAGTTTATCTATCAGTAGTAGATCTTTCTCCAGTGTTTCTGAGTTAAGAACTTTTTTTTTCAGAGTACATTTTTAAGAAAATGGTGAGTTGTTTCACACTAAACCCAGGGAGTAATTACATATCTAGAGACCCCTGTAGTGTCTTCCATTTATTTACAGATAATGTCGTGGAAGAAGTACAGCAATTTAGAGCAAATTATTTGATTGCTTGTACTCCTAACAAATGCCATATGGCCAGGTAATGAATGCTGTCATCTTGTTATTATGGAATGACAAACATCATGTTAGCATAATAACATACTGAACAGGAAATGCTCACTTTCATTTATGTAAAGGTGGAGTGAGTAATTGGAATTATTTGAGTACTGCAGTTTGGACTGTCACCCGGTTGTTCTAAGTTATCATCTTTATATCCTAACTCTAATTTTATTTGCCAGGTATAAATTTTCATCTCTGCAGATGTAAAATGCTACATTGCTAAGAATGGGTCTAAGCCCAGAAGGCATGTTCTATTTCCTTTTAATCATCTTGACTAACTTGCAGTGTAGAACATTATGCACATAGATAAGGAAAACATTCATACAAATTTAAAATACCAATAGCTTAAGGGGACAGTACTGTGCACTAACTATTCTGTTAGTTTTGAAGATTATGCTGTCACATGGTTTCAAGGGAGATGAAATATCAGAATATATTTCAGGGGCATTATGCTTCTTTTTTAACATCTAACTTTTCAGTCTTTGTTCCCAACCTAAATAAAAAACAAAACAGACAAGGCATCATCTTATGCTTATATTTCTTATTCTACATATTTCACTTTAAAAACAGATACAGTAAAACCTTGGATTGTCAGCATAATTCGTTCCGGAAACAAGCTTGTAATCCAATGCACTCGTATATCAAAGCAAATTTTCCCATAAGAAATAATGAACTCAAATTATTTTGTTCCACAACCATTTATTCATAAGTCCTTCAGTTTATAGTCTATATAAAAAATATTATAGCAATGTGATAGGTTGTGTAACCATAAAATGTCCATCCACAAGTGGAAGCCTCCCCAAGGGTATTAGAAGCAAAATCCAGCAGGAGCTACAGAGTATAAAAGAGAATAGAGGCACCAATAAGTGTAGTAATATGGTTACATTTAATGAAGGTACAACATTTAGCAACTCACATGGTTGATGATTAAAAGACGCACATCTAAGTATGCAGGGATCCGGGCTAAAGCAATCCACATAGACCGTCCTTCTCACCACCGGCTCTCACCGCTGTCAGTCTGCAATCATGACCGGGAAGACTACCCTGCAGTAGAGCGATCTGAAAGCGAGGCTTGAATCACTCTTGGAAGGGACGACATCAATGGCAGTGCGGAGGATGGTCTATGTGGACAGCTTTACCCCGGATGCCTGCATACTTAGATGTGCCTCTTTTAATCATCAACTATGTGAGTTTCTAAATGTTGTACCTTCATTAAATGTAACTGTATTGCTACACTCTCTTCTATGTTATACTCAGTTGTGGCATGACGCTACTCTTATATCAAGACATCACTTTTGTATCAAGTCAAAATGTATAAAAAATGTAGCTTGTTTTTCAAAACGCTTTCAAACCAAGGTTTTACTGTACTTGTATTAAGTCTTTTTTGCCGTGCAACTTTATACAATTTACACACATTTCAAAGATCTTTGACTTTTGCCATTTTCTACAGAAGATGTTGGAATTGTCCCAAAAGAACCCCTTACTTGTAGTTTTTTGGAACTTCTTGTCTTTCATGGTGGCTGCCAACTCATTGTCTTTAGTTGTTACATCAAAAACTGTATTTTTTATTGTATGTTTTTTTTTTTTCCTCTCGCAGTGTTTGTAAACCTAAAATCAATGCTCTTGGTATACTCATGCACCTATCTGATCATACTACATGTTACACCCATATTTAGGGTGTAACATGTTCAACATCTGTCCCCTCTTTTCCCCCCACCCTTGTAACAGTGGGCTCTAGGTAGTTTATTGATGCTTTCTGTCATTTATTAGCTCCTTACCCTCATTGGAGATATGGCAGATGGCTACACAGTCTGCAGGAGCCTGCCATTACACCCCCAATTTGTAAAGGTCAACTTATCCTTTAAGCATGTAAAAGGCTTGCTTAAAGAGACTCTGTCAGAAAATCAAGAAGTTGTAAAGAGAAATCAAGAGACAAAGAAAGATCTAGTATTTTTAATACTTGCGTACAGTGTTTTTTAATTTCATAAATGATTTTTAATTCACTTTCAGTGTGCCTCTGAACTTCCCTCAATTCCTTAGCGCAGCCCCTTCCTCCTTGCACATTAGAATTGTCCTCTCCTCTTATAGGACTGCATAATTTGTCTCCCTACGTAACCTTTTAAAGTGGAGTTCCACCCATTTTTTTATGTTTGACTGTGCTGCATGCCCTAATCTCATAGTGTTCAGAATGGACAATTTTTATTTATTTTGTTGCTTGTAAATACCTTTATTTTGTAGTCCTTCATTACTTTATCCTCCTTATTAGCCTAGGCTATTAAGTCACACGGCTATTTGCAAGGGTTTCTGGGGTAGGCATTATGTTTCCCAGTAGTCCTTGCAAACCTGACTGAAACCTATTACATTGCTTGTGCAGCACTGAGCATGTGCGAGATATGCAAAGCTGAAATCCAGGAAGTCATACAGTCTGGCTTCATGATGCCCACACTTAAGATGGCCACAGTCTATTTCTAGATTATAATTTAAATGCTGTAACAACAAAACGGACCTTAGTTTACAGACTAACTTTACTAGAATATATTAAGCTTGTGTATTACAGGGGTATTTATATTTAAAAAGTGAAATTGTGGGTAGAACTCCCCTTTAAGTTTCTTCTTTTTCCTGTTGGACTTGTGTATAAATCTCAATAGCTGTAGTTACATTTATTGTACACAAATAAGATAAGGACTCAGAACAGTGACTCATTCGTGTGACACTACCCACATGTTGTGTTCTGATAAATTCTCATGTATTAAATTAATATTTTTAAAAGAAATATCGTATTTATCCGATCCAAAATTATTGGTTTGCCAAAAATTTGAGACATAATTGAATTTAGTGATTGTAACGTCTCATATTTTTCCTATAAAAATAACAAACATGTTATGCTTACCTGCTCTTTTGCAGTGGTTTTTCACAGAGCAGCTTGGATCCTCCTCTACTTGGGTCCCTCTTCTGTGATCCTGACCCCTTCCTCCCTGTCGAGTGCCCCCACAGCATGGAGCCCCACTCTCCCCTGATTAGCTAGCTGACTTGATTTACAGCAGCAGCAGCCAATGGCAGGAGGGAGAATCTCAGATGGCTGAGATAATGAGACGGGGCTCAGGTAAGTGTTAGGGGACTGAGAGGAGCTGCTGCACACAGAAGTCTTTTTATCTTAATGCATAGAGTGCATTAAGATAAAAAAAAAACTTCTCCCTTTACAACAACTTTAAATCTTGCTGCCTTTCAGTGTGTTTTAACATACATCAAATATTTTCAACACAAAGTAAATTAGTTCATTTGTTCTTTGCCTTCCTCAGTAGTTATCCCTACTGTAATATAATTGTGTATTTATTTTTTTAAGAAGAAAAAAAAAGCCAACAACCAAATAAAGCTCTGTACATATGCTATGGATGAAGCCTGAACCCATCATCCAATATCAGATCAATTTCTAATAGGAAGTATTGTAAAAATACTAACAATCCATATAGAAACAGCCCAACATTCCCCATGCAAAGAACTACCAGTGCCAGGATGTGGAGCTAATAGCTGCTGGTCTGACTTATAAATGCAATTTTTCCACTGTAATTAAACTTTCTAAATGTCTACATTTTTCCTACCTTAGCAGTTAGAAAGATCTCGCTTATCATGATGTCTTTTGCACACCAACAGTAAATCATTATTTTTGTTCAATAAATGACTTTTATAGCTTTTTAGCCTCACACCTAACAACAGAGGTGGATGCCATCAAAGAAATCCAAATAGACAGCTCATGTGTTGCATCGATAGGAAATCCCTGTGGTGTAGGTAGTGCACAAATTGTGTCTTGCATTGTAACTATATCAATTTCAATAAAGACAGATTACCAGCACAACCATACATCCTCATAAACACTTACTTTAATTTGACAATTGTGACATGCAATGCTTACACATTTTGGAAAAACCTGTCCTTTGTCATAATATAAATTTCCTTAAATACACATTGGTATTGAGTGGAAAATATGTCAAAATACCAATTTTTTATGATGATATTGGGATGTGCTGGTAATACCTATTTTTATTGCGGTGGATAGTGGTAAGATTAGAGATGTCATTTAAAGTCTACACACTGTAGTTTTACCGCAACACTGTGGGCCGACTGTGCAGAATCATGGCTGTGCTGTCCATGGCCCCAGCACATGCCGATCAGGGGTTCCTTGCCAATGATTTATGGCCAGAACCTGCTTGTTGGAGAAGGTCACAGGAAAGACCTTTGTGTATGTAAACAAAACAAAGCTTTTTTCTGACAGTGGCGATGTGCCAGCTTTTGTTTCCCTGCAAAGCAGGGAATAAAAACGACACATCCTTGAGTAAAATCAACACGCATTACACATAGTAAACATTGTTATACAAACATTTACCCCTTCCTCCCTTCTCTTCTGGGACACGTCACAGTTCCTAGAAGATTGTGCGTCCATTCACAGCACGGGTGCCCACAGTTAGAATGCCGGCGCCACTGCGAGGAGGGTGAGAGGAGCTGGGGTTCGTACGCCCACATTGCTGGACCGTGGGACAGGTGAGTGTCACATTATTAAAAGTCAGCAGTTACACTTTTTGTAACTGCTGATTTTTAAATGGGTGGCACTCCGCTTTAATGTTGAAAAATGTAAAGTAATACATTTGGGTGCTAAAAATAGAATGCAATTTACTCACTAGGGGGAGAGCTTCTGGAGAAATCTAGGAAGGAAAACAACCTAAGGGTCCTAGTAGATGTCATGCAATGTCAAGCTGCTGCAAGCAAAGCTGGCAGAATATTGACATGCATTAAAAAGGGGATTCACTCCAGAGATAAAACGATAATGTTCCCACTCTACAAGACTCTGGTCCAACCTCATCTTTACTATGCTGTTCAGTTCTGTGCACAAGTCATCAGGAAAGATGTGCTGGAACTGGAGAGAGTCCAGAGAAGGGCAACAAAGCTAATAAAGGGACTAGAGGATCTCGGCTATGGGGAAAGACTACAAACATTAAACTTATTCTTTCTCAATAGGAGATGCTTAAGACTGCGTACACACGGAGGGACATGTCCGATGGAAACAGTTCGCGGACCGTTTTCATCGGACATGTCTCCTCGGGATTTTCGTCCGGCAGTGTGTACACACTATCGGATCAAAATCCCCACCGGCAGACAGCGTGGTGACGTGGCGGTGACGTTGACGTCGCCACGTCACCGCACCAGGAAGTAAAAAACGTCCACGCATGCGTCACATCCATACGACGCTTGTGCGGGCAGATATGTCCGCTGGTTAGTGTACTAACCAGCGGACATATCCGACGGACATGTCGCCGGCGGACAAATTTTAAAGCATGCTTTAAAATTTGTCCGCCGGTCAGACATGTCCGCTAGCCCATACACACGATCGCATTGGTCCGCTGAACTGGTCCGTCAGACCAGTTTCAGCGGACAAATTCAAACGTGTGTACGCGGCCTAAGAAGGGATATAATATAATATTAATGTACAAATACCATACTGATTATCCTAGCATAGGGAAAAAAAGTTTCAGTAAAAGAGATTTTAACTACCTGAGGCCCGCGCTATAGCCGAATGATGGCTACAGCGCGGACCTGAAAAGCCAACAGGACGTCAATTGACGTCCTCCACTTTGGGCGTTCCCCGCACGCGCTCCAGCGCGCGCAGCGGGGAAACTCTGTGTTGGCTGTGTTCCTTGGACACAGCCAATTACAGATCGCCGCGAACGGCCAATCAGAGTGGCCGTTTGCGATGCGATCTGTGCGGCCAATGAGAGATGATCTCGTATGTAAACATCCTGTCTCTGGAGAGGAGACCGTTCTGTGTCCCTTGTACATAGGGACACAGATCGGTCACCTCCCCCAGTCACCCCCCTCCATCTACAGTTAGAACACTATACAGGGAACATATTTAACCACTTCCTCACCCCCTAGTGTTAACCCCTTCAATGCCAGTCACATTTATACAGTTATGAGTGCATATTTATAGCACTGATCGCAGTATAAATGTGAATGGCGCCAAAAATGTGTCAAAAGTGTCCGCCATAATGTCGCAGTCCCAATAAAAATCGCAGATTGCCGCTATTTCTGGTAAAAAAAATAATAAAAAATAATTCTGTCCCCTATTTTGTAGGCGCTATAACTTTTGCGCAAACCAGTCGCTTATTGCGATTTTTTTTTTGATTTTTTTTTTACCAAAAATATGTAGAAGAATATGTATCGGCCTAAACTGAGAAAAACATATTTTTTTTTTTAATTGGGATATTTATTAAAGCAACGAGTACAAAATATTGTATTATTTTTTTCAAAATGTACGCGCTTTTTTGTTTATAGCGCAAAAAATAAAAACCGCACAGGCGATCAAATACCACCAAAAGAAAGCTCTACTTGTGGGGAAAAAAGGACGTCAATTTTGTTTGGGAGCCACGTTGCACGACCGCGCAATTGTTAGTTAAAGCGACATAGTGCCGGAAGCTCAAATTTCACCTGGGCAGGAGGGGGGTATATGTGCCCAGTAAGCAAGTGGTTAAAAAGACACGCGGCCATTCACTGAAATTGGAAGAGAGGTGGTTTAACCTTAAACTGTGTAGAGGGTTCTTTACTGTCAGAGCGGTAAGAATGTGGAATTCTCTTCCACAAGCAGTGGTATAAGCAGGGAGTGTTGATTTGTTTATTTTTTTTTTTAAATGTTAGATGGGCATCTTAATGATCACAACATACAGGGGTATACAATGTACTATTAACATAAACACAAGCACACTCAAACACCATAGGTTTAACTGGATGGACGGGTGTTTTTTTTTCTTAACCTTACCAACTATGGTAACTATATGTTAATTTCTGCCCCCTTGTGACTAGCGTTAACTGGAACAAGATCTGAGGGAAAATCTCCTTACTGAAGTTATATAAAGAATTTGAAACTGCAGCACAGTTTGACCTCGCCTCCAGTTCCCTCCATTCTACTTTCTATTTTCCATTCTATTTTCTTACATTTTATTTTTACATACTGTGGGGAGGTGATCAGGATTTTTTTCACCATGATTGCTTTTTACAGTGATGATCTGATCACTGTTATAAGCAATAGAGTTTATGAATTGCATCCATTCACGTGCCATTGTGTACTATTGTGATCGCTGTGATTGACTACAGCATTAATGTGGTACAGGTTTGCTGTGATTGGCCCCTGTACTATGTGTTTGCTGTTTCCAATCACCGAGATTACAATAGTACAAAATGAATTGTTCTATTGACCCGTGATCACCATGATTGGTCACAGCAATCACAAGGTACTGGTACTGGCCCAGTACAATGATCTATCTTCTTGACACAGCGGCTGACAGATCCAAGGAGCACTCCTGGAGGGATTTCATATGATGTCCACCCAGGATTAGAAAGCTTCTGCCCATGGGTCACTTTACAATGGGCTGGCCTGGAAGTGGTTACATATATAACAGTGTTCTGTATAAATATATACATGTTTTTTTCAAAATGCTTCCATTTTAGCCAAATTTTAACTGCAAATGTTATATTTTATCTTATTTGTACTAGATAAGCTATTTGGAAAAGAGGCTTATTACGTTAGAAGTAGACACAAAAAGACTAAAGGAAACTAAAGATGAGTTAACAAAACAAAATAACTCACTGAAGACATCCATCAAGTTCCTTCAGAAAGATGCAGATTTAAGGGAGAAAAAAATGCAGAAAATGCATTTGGAACTGTTCGAGGTAAACCAGGCCAAAGAGACCCTAGAGAAGAAGAAGGATGAACTGAGCAGTGAAGTTGCCTCTTTAAAAAGACTTGTGGCAGACAGTAACAGACTGAGGAATACAAATCGTGACTTGCTGAGACAGATTCATATCTTGCAATGTACACTGGAAAAGACCACAGTCCCACTTTCCTCACAGGAATCAAAGAAGCAAGGCCGCAGGAAAGAAGCAGCAACCAAGGTTAAACAGAATGCAGCCAGGAAGATCTCACTGAGACGTCACCAAGCTTTTCTTAATCAATCCATCAAGGTTATGAGCGGCGTGTTTGAGAACTTCAGCAAAGACGGCTGGGAGGATGTGAGCGAAGACAGGTACGGCTCTCATTAAGTCTGCTCTATGGAGGGGACATTGTGCATATGCAAAGCACAGGCAAATGGAGATTGAATTTCAACTACTGTTGATTTGGTATTCAGGAAAAAAAAAAGCTGTCAGATCCTTTGAAATATCTTGGGAGGTCTTGTTCTGAGCTTATTGACTGAAATTTGCATGCAAAATTAGCCACAACTGTATGAGCAGTTGAATAGGTGCCAGGAAACCCAAAAGAAGGCAATGCTTGATTTCTTCCAGTGATGCTATTTTCATGCAGTCATGAGGCTTGAAATTGACAGTTTGGCAGGTTGATTTAATTTGCTGGCCCTTTGCATATTCACCACTGACAGCTAAGGATTCCCAGGCAAGTCTACTAAGTCCATTTAGTTATCTTGTGACATGTCGATCCTGGAGGAAAAGCCTCCCCCCCAACCTCTTTCATTTAGCTAGATAAATTTTAAATGACCCATTTCAGCTTGCTACCAGATGTCTACAAGCTGTTTAACATCCTTTAAATTAAGACCCATCCACACTAATTATTTCATGTATGTTTTATGCATAGTCATTGTACAAAGTTTAATTGAACGCTGCATAAAACATTATTTTTTTCTTGTTTCAAAAGCGGTAGTCTTTTTGATTTATTAATATTTTTGTTATTGCTTATGTTAAAGTCTAATTATTGCTAGTTTGGAGATGTATTTTTTTAATAAAAAAATGGACAAGGGTGGTTTAGCAAAGAAAAGATTGCATATACAGTTAAGGTAAACTAGCTGCAGATTACTATGGTGATCCTTATGTTTGTTTTGAGTATATGTGTGCGACAGAAGATTAACAAGTTATGGTATATACTCGAGTATATACCAGTAAGCTGACCCGAATATATACCGAAGCACCTAATTTTACCACAAAAAAATTGGAAAACCTATTGACTCGAGTATAAGGCTAAGGTGTCCATATGCATGCCTCACTGTGTCCATGCCCATGCCTCACTGTGCCCATGCCTCACTGTGCCTCACTGTGTCCATGACTAGACTTACATTTAACATGGGAATAAAAAGAAGGAGTTCCCGGCTTTGAAAAATGATCCGGCCTGTACCGGGTCCCCAAAATTACCGGCGACATGACCGTTTAACGGTCCAGGGTACCGGGTCCCCAAAAACTACAGGCAAAACTTTTTTTTTTTCTATTTGGATAGAATAAGGGAGGGTTATTGTGTCTCATTGGGGAGATTTCACTCCACTTCCTTTCTCATATGAGCAAAACTAGTGTCCCTATTGGAAAATTTACCCTCTATTATTGTTCTTCAGACACCCCAAAATTAGATTTTTTTTTTCACTTTCACACAAGTTTCATGCAAGTTACAACACACACCCCCGTGTATGTTGTAACTTGCACAGACCTGCTCGGTGCCACTGTTGCACCATGACTGCTTCCTCCACCGGCTCTCTACTGCTAGAGAGCATAACCTCCCCCACCTCCTGTTCACTGCACTGCCTCTTTCTGAGCTGTGATGAACGAGGGGACACTTGTACCTGCAAGAGCCTGTACAATGTCACCTGGGCTAATCCTGTGCCCCTCACCCGCTACACCGCTGGCAGTCACATTGCATGGCGCTCCCTTGGAGATGGAAAGGACACTTCACCAGGGGTGAACACATACCTCGCAGCCCGCACACATATCTGCAAGTATTCCATGCTCAGCAGCGTCACCTCAATCCCGGAAATGAACACAGTAACAGAGAGAGAGAGATAGTGAGAGCGGGGGAGGTGAGGTGATTGGCAGATTCTGTGCAGGCTGGTATAAACACTCTCCCGAAAGCCTGCATAGAGGAAGACAGTCAAGACACCATCCGGTCTGAATGTGTTTCCGGGAGGATGTTTACTTGTGTTGCCTGGGAGACAAAAGAGGTGGCGACCTGCCGATCGTTGCGCGGGCCACATGGCAAGGTCTGGCGGGCCGGATTCGGCCTGTGGGCCTTGTGTTTGCCACCCCTGGTATACGCGTTTCTCCCTTGGGCTTCCTCAGGACAAGCAGAAGAAATTAACAGTAGAGAAATATATTTCATTGTCTGAAATGAAACATATTGTATTAGCATAATAACAGCAATTTTTTTTTTTTTTATGGTTTTAAAATAAAGATATAAAATAAACATGCATACAAATTCTCTTGTGGCACCAAGATGATTGTCAGCCATCCAAATTACATCGGAATACTCCAAGTCATATATATATATATATATATATATATATATATATATAGATATATATATATATATATATAGATATATATATATATATATATATATATATATATATATATATATATATATACAATGTCGAAAGGATAATAAGAAGTTCCAAATGTGGTAGAAAGGTCTCCAAAAATCTAATAAACAGACAAAATTGCAAAAGGAGATAAGGAGAAGGAGAAAAATATCAAAAGGGGGTAAGATGAAGACTCGCTCTACCTATAATGTTGGTTGTGGAGGTACAACGTAAGTTCAGAGAGCCAGTTCTATAAATAGACACAAAATGTAATAAATATGCGACTACTAGTTTCAGTAAAGAAACAGCCAAGGTAAATGAAGAGGTATAATAGATAAATACCTAAGGCTGCTTTTACATTAAGGCGTGAGCCGTGGTGGCGGTATAGCAGCGTGATTTTCAACGATGCTATACCGTCGAATTTACCGCGGTATTCGGCCGCTAGATGTGCGGTTTTAACCCCCGCTAGCAGCCGAAAAAAGGGTTAATACCGCCCGCAATGCGCCTCTGTAGAGGCGCATTGTGGGCGGTGTTACCGCGGTTTCCCATTGATTTCAATTGGAAGGCGCGGTATATGAGCGGTGAATACACCGCTCCTATACCTCCGTAAAGATGCGGCTAGCAGGACTTTTGGAGCGGTCCTGCTAGCGCACTGCTTCAGTGTAAAAAGCTTTCGGGCTTTCACATTGAAGCCTGCAGGGCAGGTTTTTTCACGCGGTATAGCACCGCTATTTTTAGCGCTGTACCACGTGAAAAACGCCCCAGTGTGAAAGGGACCTAATGGTTCAAAAATGTACATTAATTCCGGGGCAGACCAGAGAAGGTATAACGAAGACATGTGGGTATTCAATGTTATGCAATCAGGTACACCAAACCTGTATCCAAATACTTGTGTATTGGGAGCCCTCAAAGATAAGACAAACGGCAAAATCTGTAGGACAGCAGACACCTAAAATAAATAAATAAATAGCTGGTCAAGCCTAGATCAAACAGGCTAACCACAATAAAGGTGAAAAGTAAAAAGGGTGATAGAAGTACACTACCCTTGTTTATGCACCGCCTGAACTATACGGCACATGCTTATGACGTCATCACGCCAGATGTCACCGCCATACGCCCACTGTATGGGCTATTTAAACTCAGTCCCGGCATGTAGCCCTGTGTATAGCACATGCTATCCCCCGGGCATTCGGCGCTACTCAACTAACTTTGTAAGTACTTCTATCACCCTTTTTACTTTTCACCTTTTTTCACATATAGTGGACTGGAATATATGTTGGTATATCTGCAGTTTTGGTCTATGTTTATTATCCAGTATAAATTGGACAGTAATAACAAAAAATAATAATCTGTTTTGTATTGTAGCGATGTTGAAAGTGAATCATCTGAGAGTCTGGGACATGTGATTGTACATACTAGTGGTAAAAAAACAGATGAAACTGATGATGTGGACGAATGTAATGATGATGTAGATCTTCAAGACGAATGCAAGAGAATGAGCAGGGCTGAAAAATATATTCACAGGGTAAGTTTGTGCTCGGATTTGTCAACCAGCTACAGCTTGTGCTCAACTTTGCTCACATGCTTAATAAATCCATTTATTTAGGCTTTTTTCACACTATGTCCAATGACCTGTACTTTTCAGCATGCACACTACCCTCTCCCCCCCCCCCCCCTAGCATTTCACTGGGAATTTTAGTGTCCTCCCCTAGTTCTCTAAGCACATCTTGCAGCTGAGAACAGAGAGTATGTGTATGAGTACGTATAAAAATACTTATGTTTCTAATATGTGTGCACAAATCGTTTGCCTTTCATTAAACTGAATGAGTTGTTTTACAAGTTAAGAGGGTGCACATTTCTCACTGGATGGGCCAGCCCAGGTGTCAGTTCCAGAGCACACTAAAAAAACATTCACAAGGGGTTAATGTGCCTATATGTCCTGGTGTAGTGTTGTGTACACTTACTTTGAGATGTGATCTCTCCTCAGCGGTGGTTGAAAAAAACACCGAGGGAGAGATCACATCACTTCCTCCTTCCTGTGTTTACACAGGAGGAGGAAGTGGCGGGGGGGGCGCGCATTGGCTGGGAGCGATCGTGAGGGGGCGGACAAAAACGAACAGCCGCCCCCTCATCCCGGATCGCTCCCAGAGCCACAGAGACCGTCGCATGTACCGGGGGGGGGGGTCCCGATCGGACCCCCGACCCGCGTCAAGGCAGGGACATACAGGTAAGCCAATGTGCCTGTACGTGCCATTCTGCCGACGTAAATGTACATGCGGCGGTCCGCAAACGGTTAAGTATTGCTGGACCTAACAACCTCTGGAATCTAACCCTCAAAGCACAGGGATACCTGTAGCTCTAGGCAAAAGTCCTACTCACAGTGTCCAGAAAAAGCTCTCCAAACAACCAGCCTCTCTGTGACACTCTTTAGTGAAAAGAGTTATTATCTAGCCCAGCCTCCTAAAGTAGTATCCTACAGCTAATTCTCATGAATTTAGGCCCTCAGTCAAGCACATGCTGAGGCCTTAACAGCTCTTCAGTAACAGAGGTCCCAGGAGAACAGACTCTCTGAATAGCCCTCCCAAACCGTTTTCCTCCCACCAGCCACACCTAGGCCTACCTCCCAGGGATTGGTTGAGGTAACATAAATAATTATAACCCAGTCGATGACTTTTCAACTCTATTTCTGGAAGCTTCTTTCAGAGGCAGTCAGGAGCAATCAACCACCAGGCTAGGACAGGATGCTTCTTAAGTATTAAAGCGGAATAGGAAACTAGACTTCCGAAGTCAGCAGGGGCAGCCTACACGTTTTTGCTATACAGGTTTAAAGCACTGTCCTAACTGACACCCTGTTTGTGCGTGCAAAAGGTGACATCTAACTGATGAAAGTTTTATTGACCAGTGTTTAATGAAGACCTAATGGTTCAAACATGCAATTCCCAAGTTTTTCACTTGCTAATACCCGCACCCAGTCCGACCATTCAAACCCCAGTCCACTGAACAATGCCTGTCAGATCTGAGCCATACTATGTTCTTTTTCCCAAAACAATGGACTGCCATATAATATAACTTCAAAACTTGCACACTTTGATATTTGTAATAGAGCCCAAATGTATATTTCCAATTAAAAATCAAAAGCATCTGTGCACAGGCATATTAGTTTATGAAAACGGGCATCTTGTCCCTTTTTAGTTGACTTTAAAATTCATAATTTTCATTTATTGAGGATTTTTGTTCCTTTCAGCATATTAGAATGTTAACTACATCCTATTATCTTAGTATATTTTGTCATAGTTATATTCAGCATTCACCTGAAAGATATTTTTCATAATTGGTGCACATTAAGAGACTCTGCTTTAATCCCAGTGTTTTCATCATAACGGATATTTCCGAGTATTCCTGAAATGCTCATTGTTATTTTATGCACACAACGGCAATACTTATCTGCGTGGCATTTGCACAGGAGCTCCTAAATTAAATGAAATGCCCTTGTGATGATAAATTCAATAGCTTTATTCATGATCTGCTATGGTTAGTTTATTTCTAACTGGATCTGTATTACTATTCAGAATTACCACATCAGATTTATCTAATTGGTTACTGGAAGTATATTTAATTTGAATTTATTTGTGCCCCTCAATTGCATTTTCTGCTAATGTCAAACAAGTCATATTGTCTTGGATGTAAACTAGACCATGGTTCCAGTTTCTTTGCTAACATAAAAAAAAAAATTAGAGTTAACTTGCATCATACTCGGCACACGTTTTATTACTCGTAGGATATACTGTAAATAGCTTTGTGCTGTACAGTCTTACCCTACTAGTTTCATGTGTTAACTGCTTGTGTGCAGTAACACTTGTGTACCAAAAATTGAGATTTGATTTAACATATCAGTCCCTTCCTCTTATCGACAGGGACCTATACATTTTCAGGACTTCCCAGATGTTTGTGCTTGGTTAATAGTGCATTCTGCCCACTGGGGATTTAAGCACAGCAGAGTATGTCTCTCACCCTCCTGAGTCCTAAAGCGATTGTTATACAAATAAAAAAAAAAAACCTTTACAAACATGTCTATACTTACCTCCTCTGTGCAGTGATTTTGCACAGAGTGGCCCCGATCCACCTCTTATGCCCCCCCCCCCCCATTGCACTCTTGACTCCTCCTCTTCTCGAGTGCACAGAATGCATTAAGGTGAAAAACCAAAGGTTTTACAACCTGTTTAATGACACTAAATGCTGTTTTTTTTTTTCTCCATATAATTATGTATTTTTAACTCATAAAAGTACCTTCTTTTGCTCTCGGACTCCTCCAAATATAAATTCCTTTTTTATTTTTTGCTGCTGTGATCCAGTTTCCTGTTTAGAGAGAATGTAGCCACTCTCTTGCTTGCTCACAAAATGGGCTATGGACCACTACATGATGTGTATTGTGAATAGAGCAGTGCATAAGGGACATTACAGTAACAATTTCACGAAGAGCCATTAAGTAGTGCATATGTATAGATTGTTTTCGGAGAATAAGCAGAGCACTTGCCCCCTGTGTTCAGGCTGATAAGCACTTATTCTCCTATGTTTAGTATTATTTTAACCGCTTGCCGACCAGGTCGGCTTTGCTGGGCAAGATCACGTAGATCTACGTCATCTCGCCGAGCAGCCAATAGGGGCGCATGCGCGCCATCGGAGGCACGCATTCGTTCACCCCTGACGCCGACGCGCGTGCGCGATCACCGCCGGGCACCCACGATCGCTCGTTACAGACCGAGAACCGGGAGCGGTGTGTGTAAACACACCGCTCCCGGTCCTGTCAGGAGGAGAAATGTCTGACTGTCTGTTCATACAATGTATGAACAGTGATCAGTCATTTCCCCCAGTCAGTCCACCCCCCTTCAGTTAGAGCACACCCAGGGAACATACTTAACCCCTTCCTCGCCCAGTAGTGTTAATCCCTTCCCTGCCAGTGGCATTTTTATAGTAATCAATGCATTTTTATAGCACTGATCGCTATAAAAATGCCAATGGTCCCAAAAATGTGTCAAAAGTGTCCGAAGTGTCCGCCATAAGGTCGCAGTACCTAAAAAAAAATCGCTGATCGCCGCCATTAATAGTAAAAAAAAAAATTATTAAGAAAAATGGCATAAAACTATCTCCTATTTTGTAAACGCTATAACTTTTGCGCAAACCAATCAATAAACGCTTATTGCAAAAAAATATGTAGACAAATACGTATCAGCCTAAACTGAGGAAAAATTTTTTAGATACATATTTTTGGGGGATATTTCTTATAGCAGAAAATAAAAATATTCATTTTTTTCAAAATTGTCGCTCTATTTTTGTTTATAGCATAAAAACCACAGAGGTGATCTAATACCACCAAAAGGAAGCTCTATTTGTGGGGGGAAAAAGGACGCCAATTTTGTTTGAGAGCCACGTGGCGACGCAGTGCCGAATCGCAAAAAGTGGCCTGGTCTTTCACCAGCAATATGGTCCGGGGGTTAAGTGGTTATAGCGACACAGTGCTGAATCGCAAAAAGTGGCCTGGTCCTTTGACCAGCAATATGGTCTGGGGCTTAAGTGGTTAAACAAAACTGAGCCAGTGGCCCTGTCACTGGCTTATATTTCCAACAGCCTGTCTCTGGTGTAATGTTTTTTAATGCACCACATTCTTCTGCCATTGTCTCAGATTTACAAAGGTTGTTTCAAATGTTATCAATGCAGTGTTTCTAAAGCTGCTAGGACCTTTCCGTTGCACCCACTTTTTGAGTCATTCCTCTATTTGGACTGAAGGATCCTGGGCTCCACCAGATAGTGTGTCGAAACTGTTCCCTTTTGAAAGGGAATTTTTAAATCGGTGGTCTGTTCTCACAGAGGATTTCATTAGTGATCCACCTTAACAGGAAAACCACTAGTCTGGTCAAGAGTGTGCACACTGTTCAGGATTCCAGTGGAATCTGCAGTGACCTTCTGGCCTTTGTGGACCTCAAACATGCCTACTTGCATGTCACCATCTTCCTGACGCACCAACACTACCTGTATATTGTTCTGGGCACACATTACCAATAAGTTTCTTCTCCCATTGGCCGGCACCTCATGAACTTATTAAGGTATTAGCCCCTGTGTTTGCTCTGCCACACTCCCTCAACATGTATATAGTGGGTTTTCTTGGTGTCCTACTAAAGGAAGCAGACAATTCATTGATTCATTCATTGTGCTACAGACTGTGTCAACTTGCTGGCCTTCAGGTTCCACAACAAAGTGAGCAGGTCTATCTCCAGCTGGATGCTCTGGAAAATCCATGGGATCAGGTTAATTTCATCTACACCTTTCCACCTCTTAAACTCTTTCCATGCCTGCTCTGTGGAATTGTGAGAGAGTGCATTCCATTGATTTTTATTGCACTAAATTGGCCCTGGAGGACAGGGTACTCTGACCTCATCAGTCTCTTGGCAGTCTCGTTGTTGGTCCTCTCAGATATCTGGCTTTGTGGCCCAAGAGCCGATTTACCACCCTGCTTCTTAGGTGCTGACTTTATTGACCTATTAGGAACAGGTTATTCCGATTGCTCTTGAAAGCTGGTGAAATTAACGTCTCACAAAGTCTACCACTGAGTTTAAGGCAAAAAAATGATATCCCAGGTTTTCCATGGGGTGAATCCTGTTTTTCTTCAGTTTGGTCTTGAGTACCACCACAATTCAGATTTTAGCATTCACATTTTTTTTTTCCCCCAGAGACCGCTTTCCTTTCATTCCTTAGTGAAGACCTTCATGCATGGTATTTCTCACATTGTTCCTCCTGTATGTTCCCTAGTGACTCAGTGGGATCTCATCCTAGTTCTGTTGGTTCTTCATAAATTTGTTAGGGATAAATTGCCCTGGAAGGAGAGGGCATCTCATCCAGTCCTTTCAACCAGTCCAATGTATTGTTCCTGTGTGGAAAAGTGTAGCGCTAATAATGACACAAATAATGATAATACAATAAAGATTAAATCATGCAACACCACATGTGAATTAATGGTATTCAAAAGTCCATAAATGTTTTGAATGAATCGGTGATGATGTTCTTTTTTTTAACGAAACATGTCGGGATGGACTACTGTTGTTCCTGCTACCCTTTTTCTATAAGCTCTATTGACCATTGCAAAATGTGAGTTTTTCTCTTTATAATAAATATCGATTTTTATTACGGAATTACGCTATGTACGCCTTGCCTTCTCTTTTTCATGCTTATCGTTTGGAGTACTGATTTGCCCTCTGAGTGATCTGTTGAGAGTTGCTGCTTGCTGGGAAGTATTTTTGAATCATCTGTCTGAGGTTTGCCTTCATTGATACCGAATCGCATGACGTGTATGGCGTACCCGCTTCAGTATATCAACTTTAACAAAGCTTGATTGGCCTAGTGGGTATATGCCTGTCTAGGTCCAATCGGTCCGGTAAGCCCCTTGTCATAAGCGGTGGTGGATTTTTCACTTCTTTATGCACTGGATTTTGTGTATCTGTTTTACTCAAAGAAACCGACTCACCGATTCATTCAAAACATTTATGACTTTTGAATACCATTAATTCACATGTGGTGTTGCATGATTTAATCTTTGATGTATTATCATTATTTGTGTCATTATTAGCGCTACACTTTTCCACACATTTTCTATTAGCAATTTTTTGATCTCTCTTGCTGTGTTAGCGGCTTTTTGTATTTTAAGATAGCGCAGTATTTTTTCTTTTTCAATGTATTGTTCCTCCTTGATGTCTCTGTGAGTAAATTTACATGCTTTCTGTGCAAGGGTGTGTGTAATTCTTTTTAAAGTGTTTTTTTTCTTTAACTTAATTTATTGCACTAGATCAGTGGTGTAGCCGGGGGGGGGGGGGGGGGGCAGTAAGTGACCTTTTCTTTCTAGTGAGGTCTTTTTTGTTTTTTTAAGATGGAGACGGCCTTCATTGTTTTCAAAATAATTGCAGATCTCCATATGAAAGCAGTATTTGTCTGGCTATCTCTGGCATCAGTACTCCCCAAATCCCCAAATCATGCCAAGTAAAAGTAAAATCAGTGAACCTGATCTATGAAAATTTCTAATGGCCACATCGACATGACAACCAATGGATGTCTCAATATTTTGTCAGTAGACATGTTCCTTAATACACAGGAGGTCAGGAGTAAGACAGCCTAGAGTATTAGGGCACGATTGTCATACTAATACAAATTGTCTCTAATGCATGAATTTACCATATGTTTCCATAGCAAGAGTTTCTTCTAACTTTTCTGCAGAGTGAGTTTTGGGACATACGGTCAAAGAAAGTATGCAATTTAAAAAGATGTCAATTACGAGTGAAGTGTGATACATCTGCAAAGAAAGGTATGTCATTTTCTGTCAAAATGCTACAGCTGTTTTTTTGTTATTTCAGCATCTTACTCTTCAGTAGAGTTTGTTAAATAGTGATTCGACATTGGGAAAAACCTGATCTCCTGTTTATTTTCGAGTATATGCCTAAACAGGTTATAAACTGAAAAAAACTCTGTGGGAATGGGAAAGTATTTTTCCTCCCAGGTGTTGGAGGAGGCTGAGGATATTTTGGGAGGAGCTGAATTAGTCCTCCTTTCTCTTTGCCCCATTTAGAGGAACACTTTGTGTCCTTTTTACTGGTTGGGTTGAAATCGTATGGATTACTGGATGATCCCTTCTTTGAATCCAAAGTTTTGACACAGTGGAAGAAGTCTTTGAATGCCGTCTTAGGCTGGCCATACATGATACAATTTTCTGTGCAATTTTCTTTTAGATTTTCCAAAAAACATATAATATAAGGTCAAACTAAACAACACTTTCAATTGTATTCAATCAGGCAGGCCCTTGTACTACATAGTTGAAGGTAAATTTAGAGAAAATTGTACAGAAAATTGCACAGAAAATTGTATCGTGTATGGCCAGCCTTATGGAATTTTCCTAATTCCGCCCCCTATGGGTTGGAGGGATGATGAGCCCCTGTGTGTGTGTGTGTGTTTGGTGCCTTTTTTTAAGTTGATTGAATATCACCATCTGGGTCCTTTGGAGATGTACACTGCGAGCCTCCTTGACACATGTTTCTCTTGAGGAGAGGAAATTGATACTGTTTAATACCCTGAGGAATAATGTCAATCATTCGAAATGCGTTGGAAATTCTGTCCTGCACGCCTACAGCCTCTTGACTCTGGGCATGCGGCGACGGACAGTATCTTTCGAAAAGTTTTATAATTACCATTGTTATTGTTTTAATATATATATATATGTTGTAATAAATGTATATATTTTTTATGACCTTGTTCTATATTTTGTTGCCTTAAAAATCCCATTCCCACTGAGGTTTTTTCAGTTTATAATTGATTTAAGGGATGATGGCAACTACATGCCACTATACATTAGCTACATTTTCTATGCCTAAACAGCTTTACATTTTTTTTTTTTACAGTAGTTGCCTAAACGTGACTGCTTTAAAAAAAAAATCTTTGCTTATTACACATATCAGCTGCAAGCAAATGCAAGTGGGTTATAGTAAAACAAAAAAATAAGTATCCATGCTTAATTGATATTGAGCAAGTTAAGCAATACATTTTTCATTGTACCATTTTACGTTAATTGCAAAAGAAAAGTAATAGGTTTACAATTACAGTATGAGGAAGGAGGAGGGGAAACAAAGAAGAGGAGCTGGTATGACTTTGCAGTGAAATAGGCTAAATTGTATAGAAAAGGAATAGGCTTACAACATTTCATAAAGGCGCATTATGAATGGAAAAGGCATGGAGTCCAAGGCCTATGCAAGAGAATTTTGTAAACTATAACAGGAAGTAGCAATCAGGATGGTAATGTGCAACACGGATGTTGTAGCCAGGAAACCCAGGTAATTGTCCATGTTTTTACAGACAGATACACATAGTATAGCTAGATTTCCAAACACATGTACAGATGGGTCGTAAGATGTTTAACTTACTGAAGGACCGTCGGCATAGCACTGCTGCCTCCATATGTCTTGTCTTGATGCACTTACTTTCTTCTGTAGCACCAGGTTCATTTCAATTAAATAGTTACTGCAATAAAGTATTGTGTATAGTATTGTAATAAAAATAATAATTTTTACAAATGTTCTTATATTTAGCACGAAAAGACCACAAAAAAAAAAGATGCTCTACTTCAACATCGTTACTGGAAAGAGTTGCATCTTTACAACACCAAGTATCTGTATTACAGAAAGGGAAACAGGCTGCCACCGGCTCTGTGAGCAAGCTGAATGAAGAAAAAATAAAACTAGCAGCTGAACTGCAGCTGGCACACCAAAGACTTCAAATCAGCAAGCAGATGGTAAAGGTAAGGAATGTTCTTTGCTTTGCATGTAGCAGGAAGATCAGTGAAATAATTGCAGTTCTCAAATAAGACACCAAACACATCAATAATGTTTTTTTTTTTTTTTTTTTTTTTACTCTGCATTTACCGTGTCACATCTGTGTGGGTTTTTTTTTTGTTTTGTTTGCCTGTTCTGTAATAAGTGACAAGAAAATGGCCACTATTGTATTATTTTTCTAAATGATACTTTGACCATTTGTTTTCTTTAGACTACCTTCTCCCACCTGGTCACAATCATGTCTTCATTGCTGCATAGATTTCTTCCCAAGGCAAGAATGTTCTAGTGGGCAGCTGTTCTGTTTATCAATGCTGTGCTGAGTCTGCAATTTTAATAGCAACTTTAGACCTCACCAATTAGTCACCTAAGTGCCATGGCTCACATTATGTGCATAATCAGCATATAGTAGGCCAGCAGGAAGTCAATATTAGGTGAAAGTGTTTTTTTTTTTTTTGTGTGTGTTTAAAGCGGATCTCCGCCGAAAAAAAAATATTAAAAGCCAGCAGCTACAAATACTGCAGCTGCTGACTTTTAATATTAGGTCATTTACCTGGCCTGGAGTCCAGCGCCGTCAGCATCAGAGGACGAGCGATCGCTCGTCACTCTGCTGCCCCCACCGCCACCCTTGGTGAGGGAACCAGGAAGTGAGGTATTGCAGCTTCACTGCCCGGTTCCCTATGGCACATGTGCGAGTCGCGCAGCGCCGTCCTCACTGGTTCCCGCTGTGTTCTGGGAGCCGAGTGTTTCCCAGAACACAACGGGTGGGGGCGGGAAGTGACGAACTACCCGCAGAATCCCCACAGATAGGACTCCCGGAAGTGGGTGCAAATACCTGTCTTAGACAGGTATCTGCACCCCCTCTCCCCTGAAAGGTGTCATATGTGACACCGAAAGGGGGGAGGGTTCCGATGAGCGGAAGTTCCACTTTAGGGTGGTTCTCCGCTTTAAGGTTTCTAAATGGTAATATTTTCTATTTTGTTTAAAATTAAAAAGACACATGATTAGTGTTTCAAAATTTCAACAGATTTGGGCAAGCTGTGTTATAAATATTTTGTATTGTATGTCTGTTACTGGTGCTTCATATTGGTATCTGGGCTTCTGAAATAAGCTGGTCCATTGTTGATTCCAGTTGTTTTTTATTACTGCATTTAAGTATTTGCACTGTTTGGGGCACATGTGCAAGATTGCCCATGCCAATGAGATGCGTTGAAGGTTCTCGGCACCACCCACACAAAGGCACTGCTATACTACAGCATACACAACCCATCCTAGCAATCCTGACAGCTCTCAGTATCAGCTTCACTCACTCGACCTGCAGCAGTGGTCAACACCAGTATCAAGGCTAAGAAAAATCCAAAATGTGGTGGTCAGACTCCCCTCTAAGATGGCATCAATTAGCAACTCCTCCAGCAGCTTCTCCTTCATCTCCCACCTGTCGGCTCCTGAACACACTGAGGACTTCTACCCCCTTCTTCTGTGGGTGACTGCTCACAGGTTCAATCCCAGCAGCAGCTGCAATAGAAAATATATTTTATGCTGCAGAAGACTTTACGGTCCACCTCCTGACAGATTATTGACTGCCTCTCTAAAGAAATTAGAGATATTAGACAACATACAAGAAATCTGAAAGACAAGATGGAGCACTTTGGTTCAGTGCTGGAAGAACAAGTTCGAGAAGTAGCTGATGTGCGACATGAAAATTACTTACTCGCATCTCTTTTGGAAGATGCTGAGAATAGATCCTGCCAATCCAACTTGCGAATACAGGGGCTTCCCAAACATATCACAAACTTTCATTCAATGGTTACTGCACTCTTTCAAGAGCTGGCATCCTCTATACTCATTGAGTGCTTAGGGTCCACAGCACCCCACCCATAGAACATTAGACAGAACACCAGGAGGCATGTTTCTTCTGCCCTTCTTTGCTTTAAAGAAACCCTCCTTCAAACTGCTAGAGACTCTCAGACCCTATCTTTTCAGGTATATAAATATTTGCTGTACCAAGATCTCACACCCCAGATCATCCCTTGTTGTAGCGCTATGAAGTCTTATCTACAAATTATTTTTAGCCACAAGATCCGTTACAGAGGGTGCTTCCCTTTTATTTTCCTTTTTTTCTTACTGAGGGAATCAAAATAGTGGTTTAGCACTGGAAGAAATCCAAGACCACTTGGAACCCATTCAACAGTTTTTTTCAGACCTGGACCCTCTCTCAATAGGACACGACTGTTAACTCTCAAGAACACCATCACCAGATCTAGAACACATAATAATGCTCTTTAGCCATGGGGCAAACCCCTGCACCACAATGAAGATACAGCAACTCACAGACCAGCCAAGTCTTAAGTTACCCTGGGTGCAATACACACCACAGTGTATTTGTTGTAACTCTGTCTGCGCTTAGGTAAAATACTACCTTTTGTAGTGCAAAACACCCAGTTGTCTTTGCAATGGAAATCCTCAGCTGTAAATGTTATTTTATGTTATTTTTATATTTTATTTTATCTTTTTTTCTGATCTATTTCTAGCATTACCACATATCTTGGTCAAGTGGATATTGCTCTCGGGTGAGATCAGTTCATCCTCTATCAGTGTTCACTAGCTCTTCTATTCTTTGCAGGTTTATGCATTCCCCATTTTTAAAGTTGTAACATCTGTTGAGGTTTTTCAACATATCCCTCCCTACTCAAAGTGGTAATGCTGAACTCTCTTTAATGCTGTAAAAAAACTGATCTTCTTTAACCACTAGCCGACCAGCTGCCGTGGTTCTACGGCGGCAGGTCGGCTCTCCTCGGCGAGAGCCCGTAGCTCTACGTCGGGACTTTCGCGGCCGCTAGGGGGCGCGTGCGCGCCGCCGCCGGCCCGCCCCGCGCGCGTGCCCGGCGGGCGCGATCGCCGCCGGGCACGCGCGCTCGTTCGTTAGAGAGTAGGGAACGAGAGCTGTGAGTGTAAACACACAGCGCTCGTTCCTATCAGCGGGGGAAACGCTGATCTTCCGTTCATACAATGTATGAACGGAAGATCAGTGATTCCCCCTAGTGAGTCCACCCCCCCCATACAGTTAGAACACAAATAGGAACACACTTAACCCCTTCCCCGCCCCCTAGTGTTAACCCCTTCATTGCCAATGGCATTTTTATAGTAATCCAATGCAATTTTATAGCATTGATCGCTATAAAAATGCCAATGGTCCCAAAAATGTGTCAAAAGTGTCCGATGTGTCCGCCATAATATCGCAGTACCGAAAAAAAACGCTGATCGCCGCCATTACTAGTAAAAAAAAAATATTAATAAAAATGCCATAAAACTACCCCCTTTTTTGTAAACGCTATAAATTTTGCGCAAACCAATCAATAAACGCTAATTGCGATTTTTTTTTTTACGAAAAATATGTAGAAGAATACGTATCGGCCTAAACTGAGGAAAAAAAAAAAATTATATCTTTTTTGGTGGTATTTATAATAGCAAAATGTAAAAAATATTGCATTTTTTTCAAAATAGTCGCTCTATTTTTGTTTATAGCGCAAAAAATAAATACCACCAAAAGAAAGCTCTATTTGTGGAAAAAAAAGGGCGCCAATTTTGTTTGGGAGCCACGTTGCACGACCGCGCAATTGTCGGTTAAAGCGACGCAGTGCCGAATCACAAAAAGTGCTCTGGTCTTTGGACAGCAATATGGTCCGGGGCTAAAGTGGTTAAGTTACATTTGTTTCCATATGCCTTTGGTGAGAAAGTACAATCTTGTACCCGAGTGGTGCTCTGTATTTTTGCTTCCCAGATTAAATGGTTTCATTGTGATCACTGTTGATTAACCTGTATGTGAGTATTGCTCCTTAAAGTGGATGTAAACCCTTTAGAACCACTTTATGCTACAGGTAAGCCTATAATAAGGCTTACCTGTAGCTACCCAGGATATCTCCTAAACCTGCATGGTTTAGGAGATATCCCTTGTCCCCTACATGTGCTGATATCATCGGCACATGCGCACTAGAACAAACTGAAGCTATGGCATGTATGTGCCATTGCTTCATTCAGTGTGCCATTTTCCTTACCACATTTTGTATTTTGTAAACCTTTCCTTCTTCTTCTTTCTCTTCTTCTTCTTCTTCTTCTTCTTCTCATTTCTTTTGAGTGACAAAACTAAACATCAGGGAGTTTTAATAGGTTTTTGCAGCTCACTTCCAGGCTCTGCACACAGATACTGCAGGTAGGTACTTGCTTTTACAGGGCCTCATGCAGGATTCAGAAACCACTGTAGTGTGTTACTATGCCCCTATCAGAGATCGGATCCCTTTCTTTAGCTGCTGCAAGTAATAGATCTGTGTTTGAGGGGAACACGCATTATCTGTGGAGATTCTAATCTTACCCTGCATCCAACCCTAGATAAAATATGAAGATTTTCAGCAACACCATACCAAAGAATTAAAATTTCTGTTTCTTTTCAGTCAATACAGGCTTGTAGATGTACTTTATTGCGAGAATTCAATCCCACTAGATGTGAATATGCATTCTATTCTCAACCACACAATTCCTTTTCTAGGATCTACCAAATTTTTTATTTCAATCGTTTATTGAAAATTTTTGATCAACAATACAAGAATATGGCACGCCAGGAAAACTATTCCACCAACAGTGGGGGTAGTTGTCTTCACATATTCATATAACAAGGTCTTGTAGAAAGGTTGAAATATCTTGATTACATCTCAAGACAAGACAATGCAGAAATCAGTAGAACAAAAAAAACACACGTTTATAAGAAAAAAAATAAAGTGTCAGAGTATTGCCATTCACTAGTACAACTGGTGAAAGGTACAGTCGGTTGAGTGGCTTAAGTAAGCTTGTGTGTTGAGTACCAGGAAATTCAAGGTTGCCATGATTTTGATCACACTGTGGTAGCTGTCATTACAAGAAGCTAGCATAGTTTCATAAGTATAATGGGTATGTACTATTCTTATATTCTTACTTGTCTTTTGAACTATGGTTAGTTTCTCTGCTAATAGAATGTGAGTCATTCCAATTTTAATAAACAGGGAGAATGTCTCCAATACCTAAAGAAATCATCGCTAGTCCTGGGGAGGGTTGTAAAGAAATCCCTATCACCCGTGTGAGCAAATAAAATATTTTGGACAAGAATTTAGATAAATAATTACAGGTCCATAAGATATATGATTCTTGATTGATTTCATCCTCTCCAGCAGTAAGGAGAAGTGGTAGGGAGGTGGATACCATCTTAACATTATTTTATGCCTCAGTTTCCAAAGGTTAATGCTTCTAGTTGCAGTATAGGTAACTTTTAAAGCTTTCTGCCACTAAGAAATAGAGTAGGTAGATTCCCAGGTGAGTATAGGTGATGACTATTGAAAGCAATGAGTAAGCACGTCTGTGTGAAACGCGTCTGCTGAGTACCCTGGATCTTTTGTGTGTCATGCAATTGTAAACTCCAGACTGAACTATGCAAATGCCCCTTACCTCGGACTCCCAAAGTACCAAATCTCTTGTCTGCAAGTCATTCAAAACACGACCGCTAAACTGGTGACTGGGAAAAAAACATGGGAATCTACCTCACCTTCGCTGAGAACCCTTGGTTGCCAGTAAAAGACAGAATTGCTTTTAAAGCATTCTGTCTGACGCATAAGTGAATTCATGGGAAGGCCCCCCAATATCTATGCGAAAAAATAAAAGCTTACAATTCCAATCGCGTTCTGCAATCCACCAACCAAAATCTACTACAGATACCCAAAGCCAAATACAAGTCCAAAGGAGAGTGAAGATTTGCGGTCCAAGGCTCCAGACTATGGAACGCTTTACCAACTAGCATTCGGTTGGAGGAGAACCACCTGACCTTCAGAAGAAAGATCAAAACTCATCTCTTTTCATGTCAAAGGAGACGGGAACAACGAGCGCCCAGAGGCAATTAAGTTTGCATGTGATGCGCTATATAAGTTCTTCATTCATTCATTCATGCTTTTAAAGTTTATGGACTTCTTATAAAACAGCAATGCGTCATTTGTCGCCTTTCTTTTTTTTATTGGATGACTTTTGAAAAACTGACTTTTCATTAAGAAGCAAGTAGAACAAGGATCTACCACCCTTGCATTTAGTTGCATTTTGGTAATAACTGTCCTATTTGCCACAGGAGGCCTACACACAATATGAGTGTTGTTTTGCATGTAAAAGGAGATCTAAAGGTACTTTTTTTTAAATCTGATCTTTGAGCAACATTGAGACAATACAGACAAATTGTACAAACAAAATCACATTAAACAAAACACAAACCAAGAGGAAACACCCCAAACCACCCCATCTCAACAAAGCCCACCCTATCCCACAACCCCCACCCTGCTCTTGGAGTATGTATGAAAAAAAAATGAGAAAAAATTACAGAAAAAAAAAACAGCATCCAATATTACAAAGTAGATTTGTACCTATTACATGTACCTATTTACATGATACCTAGGTCATGTATTGAAGCCATCTTGACCAGGTAGCATCAAACTTACTCATGGAATTCCTTAGGGAGTATGTATGTTTTTCAAAAAGAATAATCCTATTGAGGTCTAAAATCCACTCAGATACAGGATACGGGTAGGAAGAGGTCCACTTAAGAGCAATCTGTCTACGGGCAACAAAAAGTGTGCGTCTTATAGTGTTTCCAATAGGGTGTAAACGAATATATCGCAGTGTCCCAATAGACCTAAGTGGTTCAACCGGAATGGTAATATCCAATCACCTCTGCCCAGTATCTTTGAAGTTTCGGACTATGTAAACAAGGCTTTTCTTTGTTCTGCCTAGTAACATGACAGAGATCCACTGCTCCCAGTCATTGAGAGCAGTGATCTGTCATGTTCTAGGTAGTCCATCCCCCCTACAGTTAGAACCATTTGATCGCCCCCTAGTGTTTAACCACTTCCCTGCCAATGACATTACTATATAAATGTCACTGGTTCCAAAATAGTGTCAAAAGTGGCTGATCTGTCTGCTGCAATGTCGCAGTCCCAAGAAAAATCACAGATTACCGCCATTAGTAGTAAAAAAAATATATTAAATAAACATGCTATTAATCTATCCCCTATTTTTTAGATGCTATAACTTTCGCGCAAACCAATCAATATATACCTGTATTTATATATATCTTTTTTTTTTTTATATTTTTGGGGGATATTTATTTACAAGTAATCCCTTTAAAATTCCCAATCCCAACTGTCCAAATTTTCCTCAGCTATGGGCACATTCCTTACAGGATTAGCAGATCATCTGTTCTTTACTGATCATACCTCTTGGTCCAACTATTGAACAATATCCTATATCCTGGCTTGGCAAACCATCAAAATGACCTTTCTTCCCAAAATGATTTACTATTTCCTGGTCCTACCTGTTTCAGTCTCCTCTCATTTCCTGACAATATTTCAATGCCACTTTATTACCTTTTACATTGCATAACACTAGGCCCGAACTTAAGAGAGACACCCTTATGCATAACAAATTATCTGGAGGTCTTTGTTTACTGCACCTCTTTAGAATGTTTCTGTTGATCATATCACTCAATTTCAAAATTCAATACCACATTATGGGTAGCAATTGAGGCAGCTGACTGCGATTTCCTTCAGATACATAACCTACATCACTAAACTTACCAGGGGTTTTAAAAATGTGTTGAATCTCCAATTTCTCAGTAAGCCCCAAATGTCTTACTCACAATCGGATTCCAATCTTCTCTGTCTTTTGAAGTGGACACTAACAAATTTCACTCAAGTTTAACACTTTCTTGCCAAAGACAGGGTCAATTTGTTCCAGTCATTGTAACAAACAACTGAACTCCCCCACAGCGAGTTCTTTCAAATAAAACATGTTTTACAATCCAGTGTTTGAAAACCCAATAACTATTCACTGCTTTTCTTTTTTGAGTGTAAATGTGACTCTAAGGCCGCGTACACACCACTAAATATCCAATCAAATCGGTCTGACAGACCGTTTTGATCGGATTTATCTGCTGGGATATATTGGTTTGATCGTGTACACACGATCAAACCAAAATCCCCACCGGAAACAAGCGCGGTGACGTGGCGGTGACGTTGACGCCGCCACGTCACCGTAGCAGGAAGTGAAAAACTTCCACGCATGCGTCCAATCCATTCGACGCATGTGCGGGCAGATATGTCCGCTGGTTAGTGTACTAACCAGCAGACATGTCGGACAGACGGGTTCCCAGCAGACAGATTTTAAAGCATGCTTTAAAATTTCTCTGCTGGAAAAACCTGTCTGCTCACCCTTACACACGATCAAATTTGTCTGCTGAAACGGTCCGTCGGACCGTTTCCAGCAGATAAATTCGATCGTATGTACGCGGCCTTATACTCATGCACCAGGGATGATCTCTCTACAACTATCTCCCTATATGCAGACCTGGAACCAAGACCTAGGTCTAGCCTTGGGTACACAAGAATGCTCCCAAATATGGGAAACCGTTAAATCTTGTTACCAATTTTTTTGACAGTTGAAACACATTGTAATGTTCCAACACACAATACACTGCTGAACTGCTCTGTTTTAGGGGTGCTGATAAATGAAAATTATTTCAGCTGATCTCTGAGCTATTTGATTCATTGACCCCTTTTTTGGCCCAATATTTATTTTCTAAACCCACAACAGTAAAATCAGTCTGTATATGCAGTAAAGCATTCTTGTTATACTCACGGTGAAACCTAAGGGGTTAATCCTCTGCATTGTTGTCAGGAATGGTCCCCCCTGCTGGTAATTCTGCCTGTTATTTTGGCTGCAGTACTGGCCTCCACCAGCAGGGGGTTCTTGGTAGTTTGGAGCACACAGCCTTTTCTGCGCTCAGCTGTAACCTGAGCTCAATCAGCAGCACTATTTATACCCGGCGAGCTCAAGCAGAGCTCGCCCTGGTATCGTCATACCTTCCGGACCTGAGCCTGTACCCTGACCCCGTCTTCTGGACTCTGATTCTGTGCCTTGATCCTGTTCTGCGATTCTGATCCCTGATCCCGCCTGGACTTGTCTGCCCTGTCTTCTGGTTCCTGTCTCCCCTGAGTTCTTACCCCGCAGCTAGTCCATCCATCCGTTCCCTGCTCTGTCCTGTCCCATCCTCACCTATCTGCTGACATCCCATGTGTATGACCTCAGCCTGGCTGGACTTATGTATACGGTATTCCCTTTTGATTGTATATACTGTTTGCTGTTTGCACTGGTTGTCCTCACTTATTTTTGTAAATAAACACCTTTTCACTTCACTAATCATATTGTTTGGTCTACTCTGTGCAGTCACACGGTTCTGATCTATTACCCCTCCTGACAATTGTGTAACAAAAAAAAAAAAAAATGATTAGCACAGGGCCAATCGGCACTGTCCAGACAGAGGGTCAGAGGCCATGCCGCCTTATAGGACAGAGAAGAATGTAAACTTCTACTACAAGCTTTAACCAAACATTAATAAAAGTCTCACAAGTCTGCTATATACTGTTGAGAAAAGGTATTTACTAAAATAATTGCATTACAGGGCCCTCTGATTCTTCCCGTATTGACTTGTATTGTAACTGTATTGTCCACCATCATATTGTAAAGCGCTGCGCAAACTGTTGACGCTAAAACAATCTTGTATAATACTAATTTCCATGTTCTATGTACTGTGTTGTGACACACATAAACTTTAATGACATCCCAGTCTTAGTCCGTAGGGTTCAATATTGAGTTGGCCCACCCTTTGCAGCTATACCTGCTTCAACTCTTCTGGGAAGGCTGTCCACAAGGTTTTGGGAATGTTTGACCATTCTTCCAGAAGCGCATTTGTGAGGTCAGGCACTAATGTGGATGAGAAGGCCTGACATGCAGTTGCCACTGTCATTCATCTCAAAGGTGTTTAATCGGGTTCAGGTCAGGACTGTGTGAAGGCCAGTCAAGTTTCTCCACCCCAAACGTGCTCATCAATGTCTTTATGGACCTTGATTTGTGCACTGGTGTGCAGTCATGTTGGAACAGGAAGGGGCCGTCCACAAACTGTTATCACAAAGTTGGGAGAATGAAATTGTCCAAAATGTCTTGGTATGCTGATGTCTTAAGAGTTCCCTTCACTGGAACTAAGGGGACAAACCCAGCCCCTGAAAAACAACCCCACACCATAATCTCCCCTTTACCAAATGATTTGGACCAGTGCACAAAGCAAGGTCTGTATTGCAGCAGCTCAGACATAAACGACTATGCAGATTTTAATCAGCTAACATTGTTTGCGGTCTGCATTTACACATTTTTAAATAATTTTAGTTGTATTCATTTATCTGCAGGGCTCGACAATATCCGGGCGGCAGGTCGCAATTGCGACAAGAAATTGTGACCTGGCGCCCGACGGTAATTGAGGCCGCGGCCTCAATTACCGGGCGCCGCAGGCCCGCCACGATTGCGCGGTGGGGGGGCATGGAGGCACAGGGTCCTGTGTCTGCGTGCACCCCCACCTCCCCCGCTGCGCGATCGCGGCAGGCCCACAACGGCCGGTATATGAGGCCGCGGCTTTGCCTCCTTGTGAAGTCCCAAGCTTCCTTCTGTGTCCCGGCGCCATCTGGTGGTGGCCCTTGACATTACAAGAAAAACTAGTTCTACTTCTAATGTGTACATTTTCACTGCCATCTCCTTCCCTCTAATTAGAACCCCCAAACATTATATTTATTTTATTTATTCTAACACCCTAGAGAATAAAATGGCGACCGTTACAATACTTTCTGTCACGCCGTATTTGCACAGCGGTCTTACAAGCGCACTTTTTTGGGGGAAAAAATACACTTTTTTAAATTAAAAAATAAGACAACAGTAAAGTTATACCAATTTTTGTTTATATTGTGAAAGATAATGTTACGCCGACTAAATTGACACCCAACATGTCGTGCTTCAAAATTGCGTTCGCTCATGGAATGCCAACGAACTTTTACCCTTTAAAATCTCCATAGGCGACGTTTAAAAAATTCTACAGGTTGCATGTTTTGAGTTACAAAGGAGGTCTAGAGCTAGAATTATTGCTTCCACTCTAACGAACGTGGCGATACCTCACATGTGTGGTTTGAATACCGTTTACATATGCGGGCACTACTCACGTATGTGTTCGCTTCTGCGTGCAAGCTCGTCGGGACGGGCGCGTTTTCTGGCTCCTAACTTTTTTAGCTTGCTCCTAGATTCCAAGCAAATTTGTCAAACCCTGTCTATCTGTACTATTTAAATGTAAAACAAATTCTTGTGCTTTTACACTTATTTTCTTCACAGATTTAGATAGCATCTTATAAAAAAATAACAACATTGGAAAACACTTTTATTTCCTGTAGATAGCTTTGTCATACTTTTGTACTAGAAACATAATTTTTACCTTTTAAATAGGAGTTTGGTGGTTTTGCCTTTCAGAAGTGTTTATTTAATTTCTCAATACAAGTTGTTCTATCGTACATGTATGTTTTTGTTTATTATATAAAATGGGACTTGCGTAAAATGGAACTTACTTAAACATATTTTAATGTGCCATAGAGAATAGACCTATCCATGGTCCATGGCACACTTGTTAATTTTTAACAGCATACGCTTCCTTCCTATCCAAATCTCTCAATGATCCCCACAAGATAGTTTTGTTGGCAGAAGCTGGAATACTACAGACAGAGACAGATGTTTTTGCAGTCCGTACTTTTTAATCCACTAAAAGTCCCAGTGGGTAAAATCACATGTAGATGAGAGCTTTATAAATATTGCATACGTTTTGAAGCAGATTTTGTAGTTTATTCAACCTGACTGATGGCCAGCATCTGGTACCTAATATCCTTCAGTTCTACTTTTCAGATTTTGTTGAGATTTATTTGTCATCATAGGAATTGCACTTGTGTTTGTTTTACATATTACTGTCAGCAGCAGGCTGGAAAACAAGGCACACCAAAGCTGCCTTCCCAGAGAACCACCAGTCCAGTGCTAAAGGCTACTGGGCTTTTCTGTATTTGAGCACCTAAGCATGAGGTGAAAAAAATTCTGAGAATATGGAATAAGAAAAAGTATGTGCAGCTTACCTTTCTGTGGCGATGAAGGTCTGTTAGACACCTCTCTCTGTTCATGTGAATTGGTATTGGGGTCCTTGAAGAGGTAATTAGAAAGTGGTAAAAAAAAAAAACTCTTTTGCCTCGTACACACGCACGGTTTTCTCAGCAAGAAACAGCGAGTAAACCGTGCGTGTGTACGAGGCATTGAGGTTTCTCGTCGAGAAAACTGCCCAGAATCTAGACGAGAAAAATAAAGAATCTGCTCTCTATTTTCTCGTTGTGATTCTCGGCAGTGTTCTCCTGCCGAGAAAACCGAGCGTGTGTATACTTACCTGTCTCCATGGAAACCCGGGCATGCTCGAAATGACTTTGACACATGCGCGGTAGCTTCTAAGGCATAGGTAGGGTGAAGCAAGATGGCTGTGATGGCATCGAATGTGACGAGCGCATGCTCTTCGTAGTCGATGACGTCACCGCGTTCGTGCCATTTAAAGAGCGGAGGTTCTTTTGAAGCGTACGTGTGTACACTCGGCCGGCAAGAGATTCTTGCCTGGAATCTCGTCAGGAAAAACAGGGTTTTTTTCCTGACGAGAATCAGGGCCATATGTACAGGGCTTTACTTATTTATAGCTCTAATTTTGAAAGAATTTGCAAAAAAATCTATTCTCAGGGACTGTCTGTCATGTTCAGCTTCTCCTTATTTTATTATTGTTCACTTTAACCACTTCCCGACTGCCACATGTACATATAGATCCACAGGAGGGCACGTACAGGCAGATGGGCGTATATTTATTTATCCCTGCCTTTGCGCAGGTCGGGGGTCCGATTGGGACCCCCCCCCCCCCGCTACATGCAGCGGTCGGAAACCCGCGGGGAGCGTGTCGGGACGAGGGCGCAGCTATTCATTTCTAGCCACCCGCTCGCGGTCGATCTCCGGAGCTAAAGAACGGGGAGAGCCGTATGTAAACACGGCTTCCCCGTGCTTCACTGTGGCGGCTGCATCGATCGAGTGATCCCTTTTATAGGGAGACTCGATCGATGACGTCAGACCTACAGCCACACCCCCCTACAGTTGTAAACACACACAAATCCTACAGCGCCCCCTGTGGTTAACTCCCAAACTGCAACTGTCATTTTCACAATAAACAATGCAATTTAAATGCATTTTTTGCTGTGAAAATGACAATGGTCCCAAAAATGTGTCAAAATTGTCCGAAGTGTCCGCCATAATGTCGCAGTTGCGAAAAAAACGCTGATCGGCGCCATTAGTAGTAAAACAAAAAAAAATAAAAATGCAATAAAACTATCCCCTATTTTGTAAACGCTATAAATTTTGCGCAAACCAATCGATAAACGCTCATTGCGATTTTTTTTTTTACTAAGAATAGGTAGAAAAATACGTATCGGCCTAAACTGAGGAATTTTTTTTTTTTTATATATATATATGTTTTTGGGGGATATTTATTGTCGCTCTATTTTTGTTTATAGCGCAAAAAATAAAAACCGCAGAGGTGATCAAATACCACCAAAATAAAGCTCTATTTGTGGGGAAAAAAAGGACGCTAATTTTGTCTGTTAAAGCGACGCAGTGCCGAATTGTAAAAACGCCTTTGGGCATTTAGCAGCATATTGGTCCGGGGCTTAAGTGGTTAAGGTGCTGAAGCATAGGAACTTAAGAGATCCCCAAACACTGATTAATTTAATTGATTGGAAACATTTCTAATAAATACTTTTACAAACTGTTTCTACTTATACTGACCTAAACAAAACTTTTACCAGGTTCTGTTTAAAAGCTAATTTGTATTTTGCTACACAGTAAAAAAAAAAAAATCATTATTTGCTAATACTGTATCAAATAATCAGGCTTTAATATTTTTCAACAATCATTTTAACACTTTATTTAGAGCCTTAAATATTAATTTTCTATTCTTTTTTTTTATTTCAAAGAGCATTATTATGTGCTGAAGTAATGATGGTACCTTAAAGTGATGCTAAGCCCTTTTTTTTTTTTAAAGCCTGCTCCTTTACAGTAGTGTAGTATGTATTCACTAACCTTTTTATTCATTTTTGTTTGTAAATGTCTTTTTTTGGGGTCTGTTTTCTCCACTTTTGGTCCTTCTCCCAGATGGGTGCCCCTTCTGTAGCACTATTCTCAAGGGGGCACCCGGGTGTGTGTGCTCCCATCGCTCAGACTACATCCCTGTGGGGAGACGCTAGCTGTGCTCACAGACAAGGGAACTGCAGCCAAGTATGACGCTGTAGCTCCGCCTTTCATGTCCTTTGGCATGGCAATCTGGAGCTCAGGACTGCAGCTCTGCCCCATGTGTTTTATGATTTGACAGCGGCTCTAAATCTCCAGTTCGTTGGCTCCAGGCTTACTTTGGGACAGTGAGTGACAGTAGCACAATAACAAAGGAATTAATCTAAAATAAGGTAATAAAATATATATTTTTTAAATTCCACTATATAATTCCGGTATCTTTCATTCTTTTTTTCATCTTTTCAATTGAAAAAAACAAAACAAAAAAACATTGGAAATATTTGTTATTGTAAATAAATATCAAATACTAATATGTGTAGGGCTGTCCAGCAGAAGATGGGCGTGCTGGGTAGGCGGGAATGGGTGGGACTACTGGGAGGTGTATGTGTACAGAAATCTGGGATAGCTATCGAAAACTGGCTTGTTTAAACAGGCAGGGTAAAAGCGAAAATGCGTATGCGCGATGTCGCTAAACATGTCGGGAGTTTTGAAGTTCAGAAAGAGCTATGACGTTGCATCCGGGAGCGGCCTCTGAGGACTGGAAGCTGGCAGGGAAAAAGCGGCAATGCGCATGCACGATGTCGCTAAGCATGTCGGGAGTTTTGTAGTTCAGAAAGAGCTATGACGTATCGGCTGGGCGCAAGCTCTGAGGACTGGAAGCTGGGGAGAGTTAAATAGGAAGAGCATACAATCGGTATTTAAAAAACATTGGGGGAAAAAAAAACATTTTGGGGAAAAACAAATTACATTACAGATGTTTGTATTTCACATGCCAGAAATCAATAAAACAAAAATGTACCTTTACAACCCTTGCTTCTGTTTCTGTGGTCTATGAATGAGTGAGTGTTGACAAAATACCAAGAGTAAATAAAGATTATAAAGGATGCTCCATGGCTGTGTATGCTGTAGGATAGACCAGCACTGATTGAAAAAGTAACATAAAACATGAGGGTTGAGCTTTTTTCCTCTTTCCCTCATTCTGGTTGGTGACTATGATTAACCACTTGCCGACCAGGCTTTTTCTGGCACTATTTGTTTACAAGTTTAAATCCGTATTTTTTGCTAGAAAATTACTTTTAACCCCCAAACATTGTATTTTTTATTTATTTTTTTAAGCGACCCTGGGGAATAAACCATTGCAATTTTTTATGTCACCGGTTTTGCAAATGCATTTTTTTTTTTGTGGAAAATTATACAATTTTGTTTATTAAAAAAGAACACAATAGTTACCCCAATTTGTTTGTGTAATGTGAAAGATGATGTTACACCAAATAAATAGATACCTAACATGTCACGATTTAAAATTGGGAATGGTTGTGGAATGGCGACAAACTCCGATACTTAAAAATCTTCATAGGTGATGCTTTGAGTGCCTTTACAGGTTACCTGTTTGGAGTTACAGAGAGGAAGTCTTGGTGATACCTCACGTGTCGCTCGAATACTGTTTATGTATGCATGCGCTACTTACGTATACATTTGCTTCTGTACGTGAGCACAGAGGAATAGGGGTGCTTTCGTGAACGCATACGTGAGTAAGCGCCTGCATGTTGTTTAAAACAACACATGTGAGACATTGCCGTGCATCATTAGAGCAAGAGCAATAATTATAGCCCTAGACCTTCTCTGTAACTCAAAACTGGTAACCTATAGACATTTTTAAACGTTTAGAGATTTATAAGGGTAAAAGTTTGTCGCCATTCCACAAGCGGGCACAATTTTGAAGCGTGACACATTGGGTATCAATTTACTCTGCATAACATTATCTTTCACAATATAAAAAAAAAAAAAAAAATTGGGCTAACTTTTACTGTTGGCTAGTGGTGTTATGTACTGTCCCAAGGTCACCAATTAGATCCAACTTCTATGATTTATCTGTAATTTTCCAATGCTGGTTTGACAGAACTGACAGTAAATAAAGTGGTTGTAAGGTGGTTATTTTTTTTATTTTTTATTATTACTTACTTGAGGACCTGGCCTATTCTGACACATCTCGCATACAGTATATGAAAAAATCTGAATTTTTGTGCTAGAAAATTTATTAGAACCCCCAAATGTTACATATTTTTTAAAGCAGAGGCCTCAGAGAACAAAATGATGTGTGTTGCAGTTTTTTTGTCCTGCGGTATTTGCGCAGTAGTTTTTTAAACCCAAATTAAAAAAATACACTTGAATTTTGGTACACACACACACCCGTGCAGCCGCTATCCATAGGCCTTTACAGGTTACCACTTTAGATTTACACAGGAGGTCTAATGCTAGAATTACTGCCCATGATATGACATTTGCGGTGATACCTCACATGTGTAGTGCAATCGCTTTTTAAATATGCGTGTGGGACTGACACAGGATGCAATTTGTAGTCTCCATGGTGACCTGGCGCCTGGGATTTGTGGAGCCCTGGTATACTCCTAATCCACTGAACCTACCTGGGGTTAGAGTGCTGCATTATGAAGAGGGCTTGTTCCCCACCTTATTTTGATCGCTGTAAGAAATTCAAGGATGACTACTGGTTGACCCATCTACGAACACTAAGGCCCCTTTCACACTAGGCGGATCCATCGCATTGGAGTCCGCCAACTCAGCGGGAGATCTCTCTGTGGATCTCAGCTGAGCCAGCGGATGACAAGTCCCTCTCTGCTCACTGAGCGGGGAGTGGCTTGTCCAGCGCCGCTGTCTCCTATGGAGAGATCGAATGAAAACGGACAGCATGTCCGTTTTGATCAGATCTCACCCGATCCAATCCGCCATGGACAGATGGCGACATATCGCCATCTGTCTGATTTTAGCGGATCGGGTCGGATGTCAGCGGACATGTCACTGCTGACATCCGACGCGCAATAGAGATGTATGGAGCGGCCGTTCAGGTCCTGCCAACAAAACTGACAGGACCTGAACGGTCTGACCATGTGAAAGGGGCCTAAAAGTGCCTCTGACGCTGCTTACAGCAGTCAAGGTGAGTTCAGAACTTTGTTTAACAAATAAGTGAACTGTCTTTACCAGGGTGTTAAGGTGGCAAGCTTGAATTTCTGTTTCATATGAATGTTTATTGAAATGTAATTATTTAAACTGATCCTCTCTGAGTTATTGCAAATGTTGAAGAAAAATTGTCCTATTTTGTGGCTGTTTTGTAGTTTGTTGAGTAGCATTTATTTATTTATTATTTTAAGTATAGATGCCTGTCTAAAACGTGGTTTATGGACGCTGCTGTATAAATGTTTTTTTGTTTTTTGTTTTTTTTATCTAGAAAATAAATGTAAGATTGTACTGTGAGTACACATTAATGAGAGTTCATGTTTATTGGATACTTGTGGGAAGAAGAGATTGGAATCAGCTGAACTAACTGGCAATGATACGAATGTAGACTTAATTCTTTAAGTAGAAAATATGATAAGGAAGATGAAAATTGCATGTCACTGAAAAACTGCTGCAGTTTTGTAAAATGACATGGTTTGCCTTTGCTTACCTTTTTAGATACGCATACCGATAGTCATGCTTTACAATGCAAGCAATGCAAGGCTTGAAGCAGAATTTTAGGCAAATGGCTAAATACCTGGTGAAAGTACATACTGTATGTAAAGGATTTTAGCGTCATCTTAGAATTATTTTCAGTCACTCAAACACTCTTGCCATGCTGTACAGTCATAAATATGATTCAGCTTTTTTCTGGTCTAATTTTACAAATTTCTGTGATGTCTATCCTTTTACTGAACAAGAAACCATTGGTGCGATGATGATGATTTATTGTTTAATGCACAAGCGGAGGATGGCAATTTCAAATGTGAAATAACATATCTGAACCTCAGAAATATGTCGCCTTCCTGGCTGTACAGTATTATAATTATTTAACAAATAAGCAGGTTTTTTTTTTTTTTTTTCATACAATGCTGTTTTTTAAGCTGTTTGGCGTTCTTTAGACAGCAGACATACACTGATGTTTCGATATTAACCACTTAACCCCCGGACCATATTACTGCCCAATGACCAGAGCACTTTTTGCGATTCGGCACTGCGTCGCTTTAACTGACAATTGCGCGGTCGTGCGACGTGGCTTTCAAACAAAATTGGCATCCTTTTTTTTCCCACAAATAGAGCTTTCTTTTGGTGGTATTTGATCACCTCTGCAGTTTTTACTTTTTGCTATAATAAATATCGGCCAAAAATATATAAAAAAAAATGATTCCTCAGTTTAGGCCGATACGTATTCTTCTATATATTTTTCGTAAAAAAAAATCGCAATAAGCGTTTATTGATTGGTTTGTGCAAAAGTTATAGCGTTTACAAAATAGGGGGTCGTTTTATGGCATTTTTATTAGTATTTTTTTTTTGTAGTAGTAGCGGTGATCAGCGATTTTTATCGGTTCTGCGACATTATGGCAGACACTTCGGACACCTTTGACACGTTTTTGGGACCATTGGCATTTTTATAGCGACCAGTGCTATAAAAATGCATTGGATTACTATAAAAATGCCACTGGCAGTGAAGGGGTTAAAACTAGGGGGCGGGGAATGGGTTAAGTATGTTCCTGGGTGTGTTCTAATTGTATGGGGGGGTGGACTCACTACAGGAAATCACTGATCTTCTGTTCATACATTGTATGAACGGAAGATCAGCATTTCTCCCCTGACAGGACCGGGAGCTGTGTGTTTACACACACAGCTCCCGGTCCCCGCTCTGTAACAAGCAATCGCGGGTGCCCAGCGGCGATCGCGCCCGCCGGGCATGGGACTCGCGTGCGCGCCCCTAGTGGCCGCTTAAAGAGCCAAAGTAGAGCTACGGGCTCTTGCGCAGGGGAGCCGACTTGCCGCCGTAGAACTGCGGCGGTTGGTCGGCAACCAGTTAATTAACCATTACGACTTTCCAAGATCTTTGCAGTTTTGATTTTGGCCAGTTAGCTGGTGCAATGTGCAAGAATAATGTGAATAGTGCTCTCATCTTTGCTAAACAGGTGAAAGAAACTGGTACATAGTAATGCATTTCATGTAGCTTACCAAGGTACATTTTGGGCATTTAAAATGTGAGCTCTTATCCTTTACAGCAGATCCTCAAACTACAGCCCTCCAGCTGTTGCGGGAACTACACATCCCATGAGGCATTGTAAACCTTCACAAACATGACTAGGCATGATGGGAATTGTATTTCCTGAACAACTGGTGTGCCATAGTTTGAAGATCCCTGCTTTACATTAAGCCTTAAGGTTCAAACTAAATGGATAATATATCAACTAGCACTGAGGTTCAATAAGTTGACAGATTCATAATATATGAAAAGTACAATAAACTAAATATAAAATTATGCTTGGGAATTGATAAAAAAAAAGTTGGGATGCTGCGTAAAATCTACATAAAAACAGAATGCAATTGATTTACAAATCTCATTAACCCCATATTTTATTCACAGTAGAAAATATAAAACATATCAAATGTTTAAACAGAAAATGTACAATTTTAAGATAAGGCCATTTTTAAATTGGTGGCAGCAACACATTAAAAAAGTTGGGACAGGGCCATGTTTACCACGGTTTAGCATTCCCTTCTTCTTTTAACAACACTCGGGGGAAATGAGGAGACCAGTTGCTGGAGTTTTGGGAGAGGACTGTTGTCCCATTCTTGCCTGATATAGAAGCTCAACAGTTCTGGGTAATTTTTATTGTATTTTTAAGTTAAGCACTCAGGCTCTTATTCTACAAAGCCATGCTGTTGTCATAGATGTGGTATGCAGTTTAGCATTGTACTGCTGGAATATGCCAGGCCTTCCCTGAAAAAAGACGTTGTCCAGATGGGACCATACGCTGCTCTAAAACTTGAATATATCTTCCAGCATTGATGGTACTTTTCCAGATGTGCAAGCTGCCCATTCCATATGCGCTGTACCATCGGAGACTCAGGTTTTTGAACTGAATGCGGATACCAAGCTAAAAAGTTAGAAGATTTCTCTACTCTTTAGTCTGGTATAGCCCATGCTTGCCAGAAAGAATGTCAAATTTTGATTTATCCGACCACAGAACAGTTTTCCACTTTGCAACAGACTGTTTTAAATTGAGCTTTGGCCCAGTAAAGATGGAAGCATTTTTGGATGGCATGACAAACTGTATTTACAGACAGTGATTCTTGGAAGTATTCCTAAGCCCATGCAGTGATGTCCATCACAGAATCATGTCTGTTTTAAATGCAGTGCCGTTTGAGGGCCCGAAGGTAATGGGCATGCATTATTGCATTTTGGCACCCTTTGCGCTCCGAGATTTATTCAGATTCTCTAAATCTTTTAATGATATGTAGTTTTGATGATAATATATTTAAAGGAGTTGTAAAGGTTCGTCTTTTATTTTCTAAATAGGTTCTTTTAAGCTAGTGCATTGTTGGTCACTTACCTTTTCCTTCGATTTCCCTTCTAAATGTTTTTTTTCTGTGTTTGAATTTCTCACTTCCTGTTTCTCCTCAGTAAGCTTTCCACCATCATCCGAGCGGTGGAAAGTCATTTAGAACAGCTTACTGGACACCTTACTGAGGAGGAACAGGAAGTGAGAAATTCAGACAAAGAAAACCATTTAGAAGGGAATTCAAAGAAAAAGGTAAGTGAACCAAACAATGCACTAGCTTAAAGTAACCTATTTAGAAAATAAAAAACAAACCTTTACAACCCCTTTAAAGTCTTTGCATTTTTACTTTTAAGGAACATTATTCTGAAATTGTTTGACAATTTCTAAACACATCTTTTCACAGATTGGTGAACCTTTGCCCATCTTTACATTTGAGACTTGCTGACTCTTTAAGATGCTCCTTTTTATACCCAATCATGTTACTAATCTGTTGACAATTAACCAGAGTTGTAAAATGCTCTTCCAGTTCTTCCTTGTTGGTACCATGTATTTTTCAACTTGTTGCCCTGCCCCATATTTTTGCAGACAACAAAGATAGAAAATGGAGCAGCCAAGTGAGAATAATGGGTGCCAAAGACTGTACGCAATATGTGGCCCAATAATGTATGACAAGGAGCTAATTTAACACCATTACAGCCCCCCTGTAAAGCTTAAAGCTTCATTTATGTATACTTTTTTTTTACAGATGCACTTTAATATATTTAGTATAATGGTACAAACAGATATGCAGTAAACTAGAAAATGATGGACTCCTTTTGTCCAATTGCTCTGAATAAAAATGCAGGTCAACAATGTAATTCTCTGAATCTGCAAAATATAGGTGTGTGTGTATGTGTAAGATACTATATATATATATATATATATATATTATTATTATTATTATTAAAAAGTGTTTAATATCGCGCCGGTCTTACCCATAGGGCCTCGAAGCGCCAAACGCAAAAGTACACATCACCCATAGCAGAGAACAAAAGTCGGCACCGCAACAATTAAAAGGGGTACTAAGAAGGGAGAAACCTAGTATAACATGAGAAGGACTCAAGACACCCCTCTACTGATTCAGCCATAGGCTTGGGTAAACAGGTGGGTTTTAAGTTTACGACGGAAAGCCAGGAGATTGCTAACCTGTCTAATCGGCAGGGGGATGCTGTTCCAAAATTTTGCCCCCTGGACGGAAAAAGAGCGACCTCCTCGACGAGCCTTCCTAAAGCGAGGCACCATAAAATCCAGGGAGGTACTGGAACGGAGGGGGCGGGAAGGGACGTATTTGATGAATCTTGCACGGAGGTAGCCTGGACCCGAACCATAGAATACCCTGTGCATAATACAACCAGTCTTGAACAATATCCGTTTTGAGATAGGAAGCCAATGCAGGGCGACAAGAGAGGGGGTGATATGCTCTCTACGGGAAGCCCCCGTGAGTAGCCGCGCAGCTGCATTTTGGACAAGCTGGAGTCTATGCAGGTTGTTATTAGGAAGTCCTAGATACAGGGCATTACAATAGTCCAGGCGACTAGCGATCGTGGCAGAGACAACCGTTTTTTTGCTGTAATTAGTATTACATTACACTTTGCTACAATGTAAAGTAGGGAGTGTACAGCTTGTATAAAGGTGTCAATTTGTTATCCCCTCAAAATAACTCAACACACAGCCATTAATGTATAAACCGCTGGCAACAAAAGTGAGTATACCCCTAAGTGAAAATGTCCAAATTGTCCACAATTAGCCATTTTCCCTCCCCGGTGTCATGTGACTCATTAGTGTTACAAGCAGGGATCAACAATAACGGGGCACCAGGTTGCAATTGCGACCAGAAATTGTGACCTGACGCCCACGGCGGCTGGTAATTGAGGCCGCGGCTTTGCCGCTGCGGGCCCGCCACAATGGCGCGGTTTGGGAGCACGGAGGCACAGGATCCTGTGTCTCCTTGCTCCCCCACCGAGCGATCGCGGCGGGTCCACGACGGCCAGTAATTGAGGCCGCGGCCTTGTGAAGTCCCAAGCTCTTCCTTCTGTTAACTGGCGCCACCTTGTGGTGGCCATTGGCATTACAAGTTAAACAGCAATTCTAATGTCATTTTTCACTGCCATCTCCTTCCCTCTAATTCTAACACCCTAGAGAATAAAATGGCGATCGTTGCAATACTTTGTGTCACGCCGTATTTCCCCAGCGGTCTTACAAGCGCACTTTTTTGGGAAAAAAATAAAACAAATTTAATTAACAAATAAAACAGTAAAGTTATCCCAATTTTTTGTTATATTGTGAAAGATAATGTTAACGCCAAATAAATTGATACCCAACATGTCACGCTTCAAAATTGCGTCCGCTCGTGGAATGGTGTCAAACTTTTACCCTTTAAAATCTCTATAGGCGATGTTTAAAAAAATCTACAAGTGGCACGTTTTGAGTTAGAGGAGGTCTAGGGCTAGAATTATTGCTCTCGCTCCAACGATCGTGGCGATACCTCACTTGTGGTTTGAATACCGTTTACATATGCGGGCGCTGCTCACGTACGCGTTCGCTTTTGCGCGCAAGCTCGTCGGGACGGGGCGCGTTTTCTGGCTCCTAACTTTTTATAAGCTGGCTCCTAGATTCCAAGCAAATTTGCCAAGCCCTGGTTACAAGGTCTCAGGTGTGAATGGGGAGCAGGTGTGTTAAATGTGGTGTTATCGCTCTCACTCTCTCATATTGGTGACAGGAAGTTCACCATGGCACTGCATGGCAAAGAACTCTCTGAGGATCTTAAAAAAAAAAAAAAAGAATTGTTGCTCTACATAAAGATGGCCTATGCTATAAGAAGATTGCCAAGACCCTGAAATTGAGCTGCAGCACGGGGCCAAGACCATACAGTGGTTTAAAAGGACAGGTTCCTTTCAGAACAGGACTCGCCATGATCGACCAAAGAAGTTGAGTGCACGTGCTCGGTGTCATTTACAGAGGTTGTCTTAGTGAAATAGATGTATGATTTCTGCCAGAATTGCTGCTGAAGTTTAAGGGGTAGGGGTGAGCCTGTCAGTGCTCAGACCATATGCCACACACTACATCAAATTGTTTTGCATGGCTGTCATCCCAGAAGGAAGCCTCTTCCAAATATGATGCACAAGAAAGCCTGCAAACAGTTTGCTGAAGACAAGCAGACTAAGGACATGGATTACTGGAACTATGTCCTGTGGTCTGATGAGACCAAGATAAACTTTTTTGGTTCAAATGGTGTCAAGTTGTGTGTAGCAGCAACCAGGTGAGGAGTACAAAGACAAGTGTGTCTTGCCTACAGTCAAGCATGATGGTGGGAGTGTCATTGTCTGGGGCTGCATGAGTGCTGCTGGCACTGGGAGCTACAGTTAATTGAGGGAACCATGAATGCCAACACTGTGACATACCGACGCAGAGCTTAATTCCGCCGCAGGGCAGTATTCCAACATAACAACCCCAAACACACCTCCAAGATTGACCACTGCCTTGCTAAAGAACGCTGAGGGTAAAGGTGACGGACTGGCCAAGCATGTCTCCAGACCTAAACCCTATTGAGCATCTGTGGGGCATCCGCAAATGGAAGGTGGAGGAGTCTCTCTAACATCCACCAGCTTGTAATGTCGTTGTGGAAGAGGACTCCGGTGGCAACCTGTGAGACTCTGGTAAACTCCATGCCAAAGAGCGTTAAAAGGTCACTAAAGGATTTTTTTTTTAGCTAAATACCTAAACCCTATTGCCCAGGAGCACTGCGTCGCTTTCTGTGGGGCACGTGGCTCCCAAACAAAATTGACGTCCTTTTTTCCCCACAAGTAGAGCTTTCTTTTGGTGGTATTTGATCGCCTGTGGATTTTTATTTTTTGGCTATAAACAAAAAAGAGCGACAATTTTGAAGAAAAATACAATATTTTTTACTTGTTGCTATAATAAATATCCCAATTAAAAAAAAATACACATTTTTTTTTCTCAGCTTAGGGCGATACGTATTCTCTACAATTTTTGGTAAAAAAAAAAAAAAAAAAAATCGCAATAAGCACTGGTTTGCCAAAAGTTATAGCGCTTACAAAATAGGGGAGTGAATTATTATTATTTATTATTTTTTTTTACTAGAAATGGCGGCGATCTGCAATTTTTAGGACTCCGATGGCGGACACATCGGACCTTTTGACACATTTTTGGCGCCATTCACATTTATACTGCGACAGTCTATAAATATGCACTAATTACAGTATAATGTGACTGGCATTGAAGGGGTTAACCTAGGGGGTAGGGAAGGGGTTAAATGTGTATGCTAGGTGTGTTCTAACTGTGGGGGGAGGGGGGGGTGACTGGGGGGGTGACCGATCTGGTCCCTATTAGGAAGGAACAAATCGGGCTCCTCCTCTCCAGAGACAGGACGCTGTCTCTAAAGGCAATGAGAGATGATTTGAGAGATCATTTCATTCGCCCACAGATCGCATCGCAAACGGCCACTCTATTGGCCGTTCGCCGCGATCTGTGATTGGCCGTGTCCAAGGGACACGGACAACACAGGGCTTCCCCGCAGCGCGCTCTACAGCGCTCGCTGGGAACGCCTGAATGACATGCCGTCAAATGACGGCATGTTGGATATTCAGGCCCGCGCTGTTGCCGTCATCCGACGGTAGCGCGGGCCTGAAGTGGTTAACCTTACTGCAGTCCCGGTTTCACGTCCTCGTTAGTTTTTGCTCTGATGTTGCTGTAATTCTCCTCTGTTATGGACACTTCCTGGTTGTCTGTTTGCTGAGGACCACAGTACTGTCGAGCTTCGAGTTTCGTTTTCCAAACCATCACTGCTCTATGGATCTGTATAGCACAGATACAGGATAACATGCAAAAACGAAACTAGATGCAAAAACGAAACTAAAAAACTGCAGGTACATTTTATGATTGATTTCTATCTTTTTTTTTTTTTTTTTTTTATCGTTTTTAAAGGGAATCTGTTAACTATTATGTCTCTATACCCTGTAAACAGTCATTTCAGCAAAACAAAAAAACAAAATATTTGCACCAATTTTGACCTTTTACCTTATTTTGAAGTGTTAACCTTTTCCCTAAGCTCTTAATGCAAGCTGGGAACAACATGTCTCTTGAAGAGTGCTACTGTATAGGATAAATCCATATGAACATACCTGTCTGTGATGACAGTGTGTGTTGCAAACGATTATTCTAAAATCATAATTGTAATGCTAAATTGGTGGAAGTTTTGACTCTTCAGTATAAAAAGTCAGTGGTGTCAGTTAAAGGGTTAATTGCTTAATTAGCCCAGTGACAATCGCCCAGTGGTGGTCACCGTGACCTGCCGCAGTATAATGACGGCGGCTGGTCGGCAATCGGTTAATTAAATAAAAATTTTTATAGTTTAAAATCTGCCTCTGCCACATGACTGTTCATTCACCGTCTCTCCACACAGCTTGAATTGCTGGGGGGAAAGCCTGTAGAAAATGCACTGCAGCTTCTGCCAAACATCATTCATGCAATGAGACAAGACCTTTGGTACCTAGGACATGTGATGCTGTGACGGCACAGCTCCTGCTGCTAGCAGTCAAACTGTGGAGAGCTGAATGGGGGCGTAACAGCTGTAATCCGACTATGGAACTATATGTCTCCCAAGTCAGGGAAAGCAACGCAAACTGACCACACTAGCACCAAAATACTTCCAGGCTTGTCTTGGTCAGAATGAAAGAAGTGAAGAAGGGGAAACTGCAGGATCACTAGGCATAACTAAGAGTCTAAAATAAAAAAAAAGATTTAATATAAACAAAGTGAAACCACTGACAAATACATGAAATCTAATTTGTACATACAATTTATTGACCTCTTATTGCCAGCTTTAGTCAATACATTTCACTTTTTGCACAGCTAACACAAACTAATTTTGTATTTATTTAATTGTCCAACCACCCCATCCACATTCTATGCATTCCCATGCCCCCAAAATAGTAGTGGAAATGAGCTAATTTGTTTCTGCTGCTAGAAATGACGATTGTCGCCTTAACAGGCTTTTAGTTACTTGTAATGGTTAACTAACTAAAATATGGAATTTTCTGCAAATCAGACTAATGATACATTTGGTAAAGTGTAAGAATTCAAAGTAGGCTTTACTTGATCAGCTCTATCCCCTTTCTTTCTTTACTTGCTAATCTCTTACTTTTCTCTGCCTGCCATATTTTGTCTAGGCTTCGGTTGGTGTAATTGGCCTACTCAGAAATCTTGAACCGTATGGCTTTTAGAAGAGCCAGAAGATTTAACATGCAAAACTCTGTATTTAAATATGACAGAAACTTATATTTATTTCAGTAGCCTCAACGCTTTAAACTAGCTAGTATGTCTCAGAGCACCTTAGAATTCTTCTGATGCATATACAAAGTGGTCTTACCATATAAAGAAATTGTTTAACCTCTTTTGGGATGCTCCAATTAATTTGTTTGCTTAAAAAATGGTAGTGTCCATTTTTGCAAAACGTAATTGTTTTACATGAGATAGTAAAACAAGGTTAGCTGAAAATTACCATTGATTTACACATTTTGAGAACAATAACAATAGTTAATAGAGGAACAATAACTGATCAAGGGTTCAATTCTCTTAAATGTGTCAAATACTGTATACATACAATATATTACCAAAAGTATTGGCACGCCTGTCTTTACATGCACATGAACTTTATGGCATCCCAGTCTTAGCCCGTAGAGTTGAGTATTGAGTTGGCCCCTCCCTTGCACCTGTAATAGCTGTAACTTTTCTGGGAAGGCTCTCCACAAGGTTTAGGAGTGTGTCTATGGGAATGTTTGATCATTCTTCCAGAAGCGCATTTGTGAATTCAGGCACTGATGATGGACGAGAAGGGCCTGCCCGCAGTCTCCAATCTAATTCATTTCAATGGTGTTCTCTCAGGTTGAGGTTAGGATTCAAGTTGCCAGTCAAGTTCCTCCACCCCAAACTTGCTCATCCATGTCTTTATGGACCTTGTTTTGTGCACTCGTCCAAATCATTTGGTGAAGGATGGATTATAGCCTGGGGTTTTTCAGTGGTTGGGCTTGGCTTCGTTCCAGCGAAGGGAATTCTAAGGGAATTCTAAGGCCGCATACACACGATCGGTCCAAACCGATGAAACTGGACTTAAGTCCAGTTTCATCGGTCCAAACCGACCGTGTGTACGGTCCATCGGTCCGTCGGACCAAAGTTTTAAACTTACTTTAAAATCGGACCAATGGTTAGTACGCAAAAACCAGCGCATGCTCTGAATCAAGTCGACTCATACTTGGAAGCATTGAACTTCAGTTTTTTCAGCACGTCGTTGTGTTTTACGTCACCGCGTACTGACACGATCGGTTTTTAAACTGATGGTGTGTACGCACATCAGACTATCAGTCTGTGAACCGATGAACCGATGAAAACGGTCCGTCGGACCATGCTCATCGGGTTGGACCGATCGTGTGGCCTTAAGGCATATGCATGCACAGACATTTTGGACAATTTCATGCTAACGACTTTACGACTTTGTGGGAACTGTTTGGAGATGGCCCCTTTCTGTTCCAATATGACTACGCACTAGTGCACCATGTAAGGTCCTAAAAGCCATAGATAAGTGAGTTTGGGGTGGAGGAACTTGGCTGTCCTGACCTTAACCTGATAGAACATCTTTGGGACGAATTAGAGCAGCCTGATGTTGGACGAGATGTTGCACAAATGCACTTCTGGAATTATGGTCAAACATTCCCATAGACACACTCCTAAACCTTGTGGACAGCCTTCCCAGAAGAGTTGAAGCTTTTATAGCTGCAAAGCTCAATATTGAATTTTACACACTAAGGCGGCGTACACACGAGGGGATATGTCCGCTGAAAACGGTCCGATGGACCGTTTCAGCAGACATCTCCGCTCGTGTGTATGGGCTAGCGGACAGATTTCTCCACCCGACAGATTTCAAAGCATGCTTTGAAATCTATCCGGTGGGAATCTGTCCGCCCGACATGTCTGCTGGTTAGTACACTTACCAGCAGACATGTCGGCTCCCACCACCGCCGCGCCGCTGCCGAATGGATTCGGCGCATGCGCGGAAGTGTTTTACTTCCTGGTGCGGTGACGTGGCGGTGACGCGGCGGCGTCAACGTCACCGCCGCGTCACCACTACGTCACCGCGCCGTCCGGCGGCGGGGAATTTGATCCGATGGTGTGTACACGCCATCGGATCAAACTCCCGATCGGACATATCCGATGGAAATGGTCCGCGGACCGTTTTCATCGGATATATCCGATCGTCTGTACGCCGCCTTAGACTAGGAAGCCATTAATGTTTGTGTGCATAGCAGGAGTTTCAATACTTTTGCCAATATAGTGTGTGTGTAATATATATAGTATGTTGGGTATGGAAATGTGTGCGATAATAATAAAAGAGAGTAAGAAGGTCAGAAACAGGGAGGAGAAAAAAATAAAACATGTTATTTATAAAAAGGTAAATAAGGTAAGAAGTCTGAGAATGTTTGTAGGGGGATCTGAAACTCTGGACACTGGTTCAGACAATGTGACAATGGTCCAACACATAGGGATAGGTCAATAACAGAGTGAAGTCTGTCATGTAGGGTCATATATACATATATGGTGGGGAATAACTTGTCACAGATAATTGAAACAGTGCAGTTACAGCCTCTTTGGCAGGCTAGCTCAAAAACATAGTTTGACTCACTGAACTCAGTGGGCTGCAATTGTTTAATCAGGCCTGATCGTTGTGATCTGCTGCTGCTAGTCTGCTGGATAGATAGGTGTGGAGCTATGCAAATACCAGCATGAATATTGATACAGCCCCAGTCTATCCCAGAGAGGCAGACTGAAGACCGGCTGGGAGACTGTATTTATTCTTAGAGCACACAGAGCTCTGGGTCTTGTCCCAGAGTGGAGAAGTCTACCCAGAGGAGGGCATGCCGCCCTCTCAGGCACAGGCTGCTATGTTGAGGCCTCAGGTGGGCAACCTGAAAGAGGAATGCAGAGATCCGGTGCTTAGAAGATGCTGACTGAGGGGAGCTGCCTGCCACAGATCTGCCTGGTATCACTGAAGGGCATTGCTTGAAAGATTAAAAGAGGCAGCCATCTGTCCTTGTGAGTACAGACATTACTGGATCTTGGGGACCTTGTGCTCTAGCTACCACTCTGGTGCCTAATTATAGTCCGATGTGGGTCTATTAAAGGGGACGCCACCTGGTGTCCTGAAGAGCTCTGTCCAGATACTTTACTACTTAAAGGGATTTTTCTATACTACTACTAATACTTGGTTGCAGGAAAAAAACTTCCTAGGTTACCCCATCAAAGCAGACATTGTTGACAGGAGAATCCCTCCCTCCAAGCCATTGTATTCTCACTGACAGCCACTAGCAATAATCGCATGTAAAATCCTTCAGGCTGGTTGTACCCAAGTTGGTCGATCGATCAACTTTGTCCATTCAGTCTGCCCATACAAGATTTAAATCTGACAGTTCCTAATGAACCGACCTAGATTCGAACAGTCTATGGCCACCCTAAGTCCTCAGTTTTACATAGTTCTTATTCTTGGCGTATCCCACCACTTCCCTCATGCCTATCCAAAAATAAAAACAACATCCCCTAGACTGGTCTTTGGAGAGAGTAAATGAGCCTGTTGTGTGCCTGGCTGCGGGGCTGAAGTTGGGAAGACCCGGACAAGTGATTTCTGCGGCTCCTACGGGCGTAGCACTACATGGCCATTTCCATGGTTTTGATGATAATTAAAGGGTTTGTAAAGGTACAATTTTTTCCCCCTAAATAGCTTCCTTTACCTTAGTGCAGTCCTCCTTCACTTGCCTCATCCTTCGATTTTGCTTTTAAATGTCCTTATTTCTTCTGAGAAATCCTCACTTCCTGTTCTTCTGTATGTAACACCACACAGTAATGCAAGGCTTTCTCCCTGGTGTGGATTGTCGTGCTCGCCCCCTCCCTTGGACTACAGGAGAGTCAGGATGCCCACTAACACACAGCTCCTTTCTCTATCTGCAGTGTAGTGAGCGTCCTGACTCTACTGTAGTCCAAGGGAGGGGGCGAGCACGCCACTCCACACCAGGGAGAAAGCCTTGAATTACTGTGTGGAGTTACAGACAGAAGAACAGGAAGTGAGGATTTCTCAGAAGAAATAAGGACATTTAAAAGCAAAATCGAAGGATGAGGTAAGTGAAGGTGGACTGCACTAAGGTAAAGGAAGCTATTTAGGAAAACAAAATTGTACCTTTACAACCCCTTTTAATATTAGGCAAATAAAGTTTATCAGTGTGAATGGCAGTACGAATTGTTTGGTGAGTTTCACGGTCTCTGTTCCTTCATAATGAAAACTTTCTGTGATACCTGCCTCAGTCTCTTTCTAAATTATATACATGTGCACACAATATACCTCTTAACTGTTGTATATTATAATAAAAATAAATAAAAAATTCTATCTTCTGACTTACCTGGGTTGTGTATCAGACAGATTTTATAGGTCATTTAATTTATATATGTCTGATCCTCTAGGGCCGTGGCTTTTGCCAGACTATACATTCCTTGTGTATTGAGGCTGATGAAACACAGTGGTATTATTGATCTGTGCATGACACAGCCTGTCTCTGCTGGCAGAGTGTAGCAACATTTATCCAGGAATTTGTGAAATGTCACTCGGATCATGTTCACAGGGTAAACTGCGCACAAAACAGGTTGTGTGCGCTGTATCCACATGGAGAAGGACGTGACTGCCCTAATCCTGCATCCCATCATCTTGCCAAGACAAGGTTATTTGTTAATGGAATGTCAATGCATTTTGCTAGATCCTGAGAGAAAAGCATTATAAGCACTCAGACTGTCATGCTATGTCAGGACTTTCAAACCACATCCATAACCTGACTGTATTGCTACTGAGGGGCAATTTTGGGTGCTCGCTTTACCACTTAAGTTCTCTAAAAGTATAACAAATTGATATTCTGTACTCTCATACTTACTTTCTTTTTTAGTAGTGTAGGATTTGACTTTCAAAGAAAAAGTAGTAATAACAATAAATTTCAAAGCAGTAAAAAAAAAAAATTCAGGTATTTAAAAATTTAATTTTTGTATTCATTTTTCTTACCACTTCAGCCCCAGAAGAATTTACCCCCCTTAATGACAAATCATTTTTTTTGCGATATGGCACTGTGTCGCTTTAACTGACAATTGCGTAGTTGTGCGACGTTGCACCCAAACAAAATTTGCGTCCTTTTTTTTCCCCACAAATAGAGCTTTCTTTTGGTGGTATTTGATTACCTCTGTGGTTTTCATTTTTTGCGCTATAAACAAAAAAAGACCGACAATTTTGAAAATAAAAACTATATTTTTAACTTTTTGCTATAATAAATTTCCCCCCAAAAATATTTAAAACAAACAAATTGTATCCTCAGTTTACGCCGATATGTATTTTTCGACATATTTTCGGTAAAAATAAATCACAATAAGCATATATTGATTGGTTTGCGCAAAAGTTATAGCTTCTATAAAATAGGGGATAGATTTATGGCATTTTGATTGTTCATTTTCTTATTTGTAATGGCGGCAATTTTTTTTTTTTATCGTGACAGATTGGACACTTTTGACACTTTTTTGGGACCATTGACATTTATACAGCGATCAGAGCTAAAAAAAATAGCCACTGATTACTGTAAAAAAAGTCACTGGTAGGGAAGGTGTTAAACACTAGGGGGCGATCAAGGGGTTAAGTGTGTTCCCTTAGTGTGTTCTAACTGTAGGGGGGATGGGATCACTACAACATGACATAGATCACTGCTCCCGATCACTGGGAGCAGTAGATCACTGTCATGTCACTTGTTTACATAGGCATCACGGGCCACTGGCAGACATTAAGTCCACGGGAGCCTCAGGCATGCTTCTGCAGAGGACGCGCGTGTTTCGTTGGTGGATTGTGAGCGCCCTCTAGCCTGCGATGACAGAGGGACGTACGGGTATGCCCATTTGCGCAGTGCCGATCCTGACCTCCCTGGGGCTCTAAGCAAAATGACATGTCACATTAAAGTTGAGAAGCGGGGGGGGGCGCCAAAAATGACATATCACATTAAAGTTGAGTAGCGGGGGCTGGTGCTATCGGGCACTGCTGACAGTGACATGTCACATTAAAGATTAAAGTTAAGAAGCGGGGGAAGGGGGTGTTCTTCTGTTGGAAATTACATCTTATATTAAAGTGAGAAGAGGGGGGTGCTGACTTCTTACTTCTTCTGCCATGCAGCCAGCGAGTTGAGAAGCGGGTGTAGTAATATTAATATAGATGTGTTGGTATTTAAAATATTGTGTTATACAGTATGTATGGTATGGTATTTAGGCATTCGAGGTTACACATCAAAGGAAGTTTGCTGACCAAATCTTGTGGCCAAAGGATCAAAAGATACAGAGGACCCTTTGATGTGTAAATCTTATCTAAGACAACCTAGGTATGTGAGATGGCCTGGTACTTCCTGACATACATAAGGAAGTGTTTATTAATGGTAATTCGACATTCAATGGGAACATTTGGTTGACCCCCCTCCAGTATGATACCATTATATGAGAAAGACAGGCTGACATTCAGGTCATCTTGTCAGAGAGAAGGTACTCTCTGTATGAGTATGGGGGCGCAGGTAGAAATCTGAATGACTCTGCTGGATTTTTTGTATCATCTGTGGACTTTGGACTATTCTGTATTGTAGTTGTTGAAATAAATGCGTTCTCTGGAGGACCTGGTGTTTTGCTGCGAGAACAATCTACTAACATCATACTAGACACTATACTATAGACTATACACGCTAAAATATCTGGAGACTACAGCGGGGTGAGGGGTCGAAAATGACTTCTCACCAGGCGGGGCCCTAAGCAACTTGCATAGTGAGCCTATAGGGCAGATCGGCCCTGCTATCGACGTACATCCTCATGCAGCGGTCGGCAAGTGGTTAAAGTTAACAGTGAAAAAAGTATAAAACCCAAAAGCAAACATACATTGAATTGCAGCTTACCAATTCTTAGATGTGATGGCTGCATTGGTTTTCAATTCCCTTTTGGTGATCTGGCCAGTAAGTCTGTTGTTTTTCAAAAGAACACGCTCTCTTCCACATGTTTTGGTTTACAAGCGTCAGAGAAACCATTTTTCACTGGCAGGGGGAAATGCAATGATCGGGGGGGGGGGGGAGAAAGGCGCCAACACCGCCAATGGTTTATAGCAATGGTTAAAACATTAGTAACCATTGCTCTTTCTAAATAAATGTTACTGCACCATAGGTGGTTTTAGAGTTTCTCTCTCTTCCCCTCCCTTCTTGTTTTAACAGCGACCGGGTCTCCCAGCTCTCCACCGAGTCTGCCTCACCCCCTCCATGATGTATTTTATACAGACTGATGGGACTCATTTAGTCTTTTTTTCCCTCCAGGACTATTGATTCTTTGTTCCATCTTCCCTTATAAGAAAATAATTTTCTAACTTGGGTAACACCACCAGAGTTTTTTTGTACTTGTACACCTATTGACTTTCCACCCAGATGAGTACCACACACAGTTCAATTGTTTTCGCTTATAATTTCATGGTCTGCTGACATGTGCAGCGCTGAACATCACATGTACTGTGTTGTTTTTGGACATACAATGATCAGCTTTTATTTATTTATGTAAAATCTTTATGCTAATAGAAAACAACTGTAACTAATTATAAAGTGTGAGCTGGAGTTTGGCTTTAGTTTGTTGGTGTATTTTTACACACATTTAACAGTCCCCTCCCCCTGATCAACAATGCTGCTGTGCCCCCTGTGCTCATTCATCCATCCAAGGATAAGAGGCGTTACTGATCAGTTCACCAGGTGAAAACATAAAGGAAGAAAATAAATAATAAATAAATAATGGTTCTATCTGATTAAATCCTTTAAACTATCAACATATTGAGATTATGCTTGAAACCCTGCTATAATGTGTGGACAAGCTAATATTTATTATACAAGTAGTATAGAAAAAAATCACCCCATGTAAAAATAAAAAAATAAAACAATTGTGTTTCTTTGCAGCCTGAAATTAAAACAGACACCATTTTTGTTTTATCCAGCTAAAAAAAATGTAACACAAACATGCCAGGAGAAAAAGAAACATCAAAAACAATCTCTGAGTTTGAAAAAAGATCACCCCCCCCCCCCCAAAAAAAAAGACTTTTAAAACTTAATCAGGTGTAGCTAATCGCCTTGTTATTGGCACATAAAGCCGTTTGACTTTCAACTGTGATCAGCTGTGTTCATTTTGATTAGCTCAGCATGAAATGAGCTTTCCTGGAGCATTTCAGTCCATTTCATGGTTGGCAAAGCACTGTCTAAAGATCTCTGGGATAAAGTTGTGGACAGGCACATGTAAGGAGATGGACACAACATTTTTTCAATGGCTTTATCAATGCCTAGATGCACAGTAAAGTCTATTATTAAGAAGTAGAAGGTATTGAGTACAACACAGACCCTCTCTGGACCAGGACATCGGTTCAAACTGGATGAAAGAGCCAGGAGGAAACTGGTTAGAGAGAGGGGGGCTTTGTAGAGGTTGGGGCTTTGCTGCCTTCCCTTGTAAGGTTCTCCACCAATGTTGAAAGGCATGTGATATGCCAAAATAAAAGGAAGGGGGGAATGAGCGCTCACTGCCCTCCCTTGCATTCCTGCATGCCAAAATGCATTGTACCACAGTACCAATTGTTTTGGTACCGCACAATTGAAAAAGTTGTACCAGCACCTTTTTTTTGTGTGTATTTCTTGTGCATAGGACGATCCATTGTAATTTGATGGGCTGCCCCAAAACAAGAGATGTGGTAATGCGCAAAAAATGCTCACATTTGGACGCACCCCCTGGTGTGAACGAGCCCTAAGGTGTCCCCAAGCATGTTGTTTAGCGGAATTGTGTGTTTTTAATGTTGCCCTTGAAGCCACATTAAAAGGACTTTCCCAAGTAAGGGCCCTTTCAAATTGGTGGACCAATTGGGTTCGCTTGTCGGTTTTGTAGGCAAACCAGATTGGAACATCAATTTCTCTCCGTTTACATCCACTGACATCCAATCCGATTCTATCTGCCAAAAACAGATGGATGAGGGAACTGTTTCCCATCTGTCTGACGGATTGCATGACAGCTGCATGTAAATGGACATCCCTTTACATCCATCCGCTAGTAGAGGAAAGCAGCTGTGTCCATACGCAATGGACAGATCTACCACTGAGCAGGTAAGTCTGCCCGTGTGAAAGAGATGAGTACTAGGAACTTTAAGCAATTAAAACGTTTATTTTTTTTTCTTCATTGCCCAGCTTCCTATGTCGTTTTTTGACAAAAATGCCTGAATAAAGTACCAAGATTCCTCTCCCATAGACTTTTCTGGGGTTTGACACTAAGTTCGGGATTTGCAGACTTCATGCTTAGTTCAACAAACCTCCAGTAGACAGGGCAGATTTGCCCATCCTTACTTTACCATACAGTATGTTGGAGACTTTATGCTATGAAGCAGAAAACTATTATAATTTTGTACTTTTGTGAAGAAATAGAAGTGCCCCATGGCAGTTTAGCGTTGTCAGATTTTTGGACATCTCCGTAAGTAAGTGTCTGTGCTAATTGCAACCCATTTTCAAGGTGACCTCATAATAGTGCTGTCCGACTCATTTGTCATGTTGGTCTAAAGCAAAAAAAAATCCAAAGATACCCTCATCTCTATTAGATGTCTGCAGTTCAGATATTAAAATATATATTTGATATGCAATTAGCTATAATTAGGAAGCTTCACATCAATAAGGTGTCAACATCAGATTGTTTAAGATAAATGTTCAATGTCTGTGGTTAAAAATTGTTCTTGGCCTGACACTTTTGTATGACATGAAGTTCTAATTTAACTTTTTTTATTTCTCCTTATTATGCGTGCTTAGTATTATTGTGTCATTCATATACTGTGCTGACAGAGTGCAAAGGGTGTTAAAATACCGCTTTTAGAGTAAAAAGAGAATTAATCTACCAATGTCCAATTAGTCAGAAGGTTCTCAATGGTCTCCACAGGGTACTCAACTCTAATAAGTAGTTATCTCTTTGGTTGGAACTCTTTTATAATACTGTCAATTGCTTAACATTTTGGCAGAAGAGACTTCAGGATTGCAATAAGTTTGTTTGACAGAGAGCAGCTTTTACATGAAGTGATTGGGAAAAGTCTTTCAATCTGTAGGCAAGCCTGGCAGTGAATGAATAATAGTCCTGACTTCATTTTAACTATTGCCAATTTGTCTATGCTATTTCTTGTTATACAAGTATTTTTGGCATACCTAGACATGGATGTAAACGCTTCACTAATGTCCATTCTAATGCCGCGTACACACGGTCGTTTTCTCGGATGAAATAAAACGACGTTTTAAAAACCGTCATTTAAAATGACCGTGTGTGGGCAAAACGTCGTTTTATGTCTTAAAAAAACTACCAAAAAAAATTCGAACATGCTTGAATTTTTTATGTCGTTTTTCTGAATGTCGTTTTTTGTGTCATAAAAAATGATCGTGTGTGGGCTAACACAACGTTTTTAAACCCGCACATGCTCAGAGGCAAGTTATGACGCGAGCTTGAATGGAACAGAGTGTCGTCGAAAGTGTCTTACGTAACCGCGCTTTGCAAAAGCATTTTCAGAAAACGATGGTGTGTAGGCAATGTCGTTTTTTAAAATGAAGTTTGAAAAAGGACGTTTTTTTTTATGAGAAAAAACAATGGTTTTTACAAGACAAAAAACGACCGTGTGTACGCAGCATAAGAGTTCTTTGTATTTTCTATATACTGCTTATTTCTAGTCACTGTCTTAATGTATCTTGCCACGCACACACACTATATAGTGTGTGTATGCAGTGTATATAGATATATATATATATGTGTGTGTGTGTGTGTGTGTGTGATTTAACAATGTTTCATTTTTGTTGTACTTGAGAAAGGATCTTCACCAGTTCAAAACTGCTTTACAGGTACAAGTTTACAACTCTAAATAAACATATAAAGTACTGCAGATTAGAGTGCTTTTGAGCTCCAAACTCCCTACAATGAGCTGGCTCCTATGCTGGATTATAGAACCTAAGTATAGGTGTATAGTATTCTGTAGTCCAGCAGTGGACGGCTGACAAATTTAGATTTGAATGCTGAAGAGGCACTGTGCTGTCAGCTCAAACAGGATGTTTGGAGTTCCTGGCATTTATTTCTACCCTTGTAGCATTTCTAAAGATATAAAACATGGGAAATGTTGCATTGCAAAGATGTACAGCCGTGGCCAGAAGTTTTGAGAATGGAACACACGTTTATTTTCACAAAATCTGCTGCTTCAGTGTTTTTAGATCTTTTTGTCAGATGTTTCTACAGTATACTGAAGTATAATTACAAGCATTCCATAAGTGTCAAAGGCTTTTATTGAAAATTACATTAAGTATATGCAGAGAGTCAATATATACAGTGTGGAACCTTCTTTTTTACTACCTCTGCTATTCGCCCTGGCATGCTGTCAATCAACTTCTTGGCCACATCCTGACTGATGGCAGCCCATTCTTGCATAATCAATGCTTGAAGTTTGTGAGAATTTTTTTTTTTTCTTCACCTGCCTTTTGAGAATTGACCACAAGTTCTCAGTGGAATTAAGGTCTGAGAGTTTCCTGGTCATGGACCTGAAATGTTGATGTTTTGTTCCCCAAGCCACTTGGTTATCACATTTGTCTTATAAGAAGGTGCTCCATTATGCTGAAATGGCATTGTTTCTCACCAAACTGTTCTTGTATGGTTGGGAGAAGTTGCTCTTGGAGGATTTTTTTGTACCACTCTTTGTTTATGGCTGTGTTCTTATTCAAAATTGTGAGTGAGACCACTCCCTTGGCTGAGAAGCAATCCCACACATGAATGGTCTCAGGATGCTTTACTGTTGCCATGGCACAAGACTGATGGTAAAGCTCACCTTTTCACCCAATCAGAAAGTGGGGATTCATCAGAGAAAATGACTTTACCCCAGTCCTCAGCAGTCCAATCCCCCTGTACCCTTTGCAGAATATCAGTCGGTCCCTTTTTTTTCCTAGAGAGAAGTCGCTTCTTTGCTGCCCTTTTTGACACCAGGCCATCATCCAAAAGTCTTTGCCTCACTGTGCATGCAGATGTACTCACACCTGCCTGCTGCAGTTCCTGAGCGAGTTCTGCACTGGTGGTGCCGTGATCCCGCAGCTGAATAAAACTCTAGGAGGCTGTCCTGGCGCTTGCTGAACTTTCTTGGGCACCCTGAAGCCATCTTCACAAATGCAGTGGAAATGTTTTCTATGGGATTAAGTTAATTTTCATAGCAAAGAGGAACTTTCCAATTATTGCAATTCATCCGATCACTCTTCATTAAATTCTACAGTATATGCAAATTGCCATCATAAAGGCAGCAGATTTTGTGAAAATTAATATTTCTGTCATTCTCAAAACTTTTGGCCATGGCTGTACAATTTTATTTATTTTTCTTGATTTGCCCGGCCATATATGTGTTAGTTATGGCTGGCTATATATCCCTGCTGGAGTCCCCAAACCCTATATATAAGGTGATAGATCATGCCCATGTTTACTCAAAAGTGAGTTGTCACTTATGGGCAGGCTTGCACAATACATTGCACCTGTATATTGTTTTGGGGTTTTACCCGATTCTAGTACAACTCTCAAAAGTCTTGTTAGATCTGTCTGTATATATTAAACATACCAATATGTTTGTAAATTATGCATATTTATTGAATTTGCTTCTCCCCACCATCAACATCAAGTGCTTGCTAAGATAATATGAGTGTTAGAATGTACTTTCCCGTTTTTGCAAATGATATGCTTTAACCAACATTACTTGTCTCATTTGAATGTTGAAACTAATCTGTTGAATAACTGTGTAGTGACATATCCTTTCCATGTCGATTGGGCACCAGTTGACAGTAATTAGCAGTTTGTAGCCATTTTAATTATATTTCTAATAAAGTGGTCTCTGAACACAACATTTGTGCAAATGGAAGAGAAGTACTTTGGCTGCTGTTGAAGTTGGTAAGTCCTACTCAGTGGAGATAAACAACGAGCATCTGTTATTGTATCCCTTTCCAGCTTGGCTTTTACCTTTTACATACATCAATCCCCAGTCAAGGTTATGTAGAGTGAGGTTCACTGGCTATGATGTGTACACAGGAGATGAAACACAAAACACAACCTAAGATCATCCAACAAAATATTACTCACAACAGCTGCTCCAATTTATTTACCCTCCAGAAGACCTACAAAATAATTTTAATACAATATTTAGTTGTAATAGATTTCATGAAGTATTTCCGTTGGCTGCTATTACATGGTCTGAAGTCTATTTTCAACTGGCTAAAGAGATTATCCATCCTAAGCTATAACAAAAAAGGCATTGTTGCATTTTTAACTGCATAACCCATCCCAAACCAATTCAGTTTTTGTAGATATTGGCATGATGAATGACCCACTGACAACCAGGCCTGTTTCTAAAGTTCTTGAGGACTTGACATTTACATAGCAAAGTTTATGCAGGGGCATGCATGTGCTTTGACTTTTCCAGGAAATGGCCACTTAGTATAGCTTTTCAGGGGTTCATGGGCACTATAGATGTTTGGACGGTAAACTGGAGGTTTGTACTTACACTCAGTGGGGTTTCTTTTTGTATGCATCCGCTGGTTTTTATGATTTTTTTTTTCTATTAACCAGAGGTTTAAAAGCGTAAATAAAAAATGTAAAGTGCATATTAAATTACCAAGCAGTTCTGAATGCATAATGCCACAAGCAAATTGTTTTTATAATTTCAGCTATCACAGTTTAAGTGAAAGACAAAGCCATCCACAACACTGCCCCTAGCTACATCACCAATCTCAACTGCAGATATCACCAAAATTGTCCTCTCAACTCCTCCCAATACATCTTGCTCTCTAGTTACTTTGTTACCTCCTCTTATGCTTGCCTCCAGGACTTCTCTAGAACCTCTCCCATCCTCTCGAACTCCCTACCACAATATGTTAGGCTAGCTCCTTTCCCTCTGCTTGAAAACTTGTTTATTCAGGGAAGCCTACCGCATCTCCACCTAAAAACTGTATTACAGCCACCTCCACCATATCATCCCGCACAGCTATTACCTTTTTGTACCATTTACCCCTCCCTTTAGATTGTAAGTTCCATGAGCAACACCCTCCTATTCCTTCTGTATTGAACTGTGTTGTAATCATACCGTCTTCCTTTATATTGTAAAGTGCTGCACAAACTGCTAGCGCTTTATAAATCTTGTGTAATAACAACACTCTGCTGCGTGGATGTTTAACCACTTGCCTACTGTGCATCTACACCCCCTTCCTGCCCAGACAAAATGTTAACTTCCGGCACTGCGTCGCTTTAACTGACAATTGCGCGGTCACGCGATGTTGCTCCCAAACAAAATTGACGTCCTTTTTTTCCCCACAAATAGAGCTTTCTTTTGGTGGTATTTGATCGCCCGTGCGGTTTTTATTTTTTGCGCTACAAACAAAAAAATCGTCAATTTTGAAAAAAGACACAATATTTTTTGCTTTTTGCTATAATAAATATCCCATTTAAAAAAAAAAAAAAAAAAATTTTTTATCTCAGTTTAGGCCGATACGTATTCTTCTACATATTTTTGGTAAAAAAAAAAAAAAAAAATCGCAATAACCGTAAAGTGACTGGTTTGCGCAAAAGTTATATTGCCTACAAAATAGGGGACATAATTATGAATTTTTTTTATTATTATTTTTTACTAGGAATGGCGGCGATCTGCGATTTTTTTCGGGACTGGGACATTATAGAGGACACATCGGACACTTTTGACACATTTTTGGGACCATTTACATCTATACAGTGAACAATGCTATAAATATGCATTGATAACTGTATAAATGTAACTGGCAGGGAAGGGGTTAACCACTAGGGGGCTGGGAAGGGGTTAAATGTATGTCCTAGTGAGTGTTCTAACTGTAGGGGGAGGGAGGTGACCGATTGTGTCCCTATGTACAAGGGACACAGATCGGTCTCCTCTCTCCCTGACAGGGACGTGGAGCTTTGTGTTTACACACAGAGCTTCACGTCCCCGCTCAGTTACTGGGCAATTGCGCGTGCCCGGTGGCCATCGTGGCCACCGGGCAAAACGCACAGTGTTCTCAGTGACGCAACAGGTGCGTGCGTGCACCCCTAGCGTCTTTATATGACAGGACGTCATATGACGTCGTGTCAGAACAATAGAGTATCCCGCCCACCGGCGGGCGGTGTCTAGTGGTTAAAATAAATACCTGTTTGTGAGGGAATGTAAAATGATTCCTTTAGTAAATCAGCCTTTTTATCTCATCTCATAACGTTAAACAAAACTTTTAAAGAGTAAAATATGGAGGTTGCCATTGCTAACATTCTAAATGATGATTGCCTGACTGTCATGCTTATATCGATCTTCAATACTTTGATTCCCTGACCGAGAACTAACCTGTAGCAAAAAAGGCAGATCATAGTTATGACTACTTATTGGCAATATATTTCAAGTCAGTATCAGAGCATTGGATGAATCGTTTTCACAGCAAGGAAATTGGCATTCTTGGAAGAATCAGCAAAGGCAAGACCCCATGTATGTCTCTTAGAACTGGTTTTCTATAAAATAAAACATACCCTATTAATATTGAGTTATTGTATATGTACAGTAGTTTTATAGTATAGCATTAAAATACATAGATATGTGTGCATGCGATACTATAGGCAAAAAAATGTGGATCCTGACAGTAGATCTGTTATCTCTCTACTAACTGTAACAGGCCAGGCTGTCCAGCAAAAGGAGCCATTACATTTATTTGTTTCCATCTAACCTGTTAAATGGTAGGAGCAGCTGACTAGCAATTGGGCCGTTACTGCAGCAGATTAAATGCAAGTACAGGAAGACCACTGTCCTGCAGAATCAGAAACTGGTGGTCACCATGTTTAAAAAAAAAAGGTCTTCAGAGTGTAAATGCAGAAAATGCCTAATTAACAGGTATTTATGAAATATATAGACCCCTTACACACTGGAGCGTTTTTCAGGTGCTTTTGGGCTACATATAGTGATTGTAAAGCATCTGAAAAGGCCCCCCTTGTGAAAGCATTGGAAGAAGTCCTGCAAGCAGCATCTTTCGAGCGGTGGAGGAGCGGTGTATACACCACTCCTGCCTATTGAAATGAATGGGAACCGCTACTGAATCGCCTGCAAAGCTCTTCAGTAGCAGAACTACACTTTATTCGACCGCTAACGGGTTGATAGCGCTGCTAAAACGATGGTAGAACGCAGCTAAAACCAGTGTGAAAGCAGCCATAATTCACACAGATAAAAACATTGTAGAACTACATTTACAAAGCCAAAAGGCAACTTTTTGCATAACTTTAGTATTGGGTTTGCATTAACTTTAAAATGTCATTATCATTAGCTGAACTCATTTTTTATTTTTATTTTTATCATTCGCAGCTTTTTACATTTGCATATTACTGCTTGATTTGTGCGATGCCTTCTCGTCAATTTAAATCTGGTTATTGTTTTTCTTTCTCTTTTATGAACATTAGAAGTTGTCTTCAGACCTTACTGAATATCAGCATGAAAAGGAAAATTTGGAGAGAAGCATGGAGCAGATGACTGAGCAGCTGGCCCAAGCCAAGAGGTCACTAGAAATGGTGAGCCCTGTGACCTTGGATCAACCTACATTGACTCAATTAACACCATCTAAAAGCACAGATGTGGAAGCAAAGCAGCTCCAGAGTAAACTAAAGGTAAAAATAGAGATCGAGTTACTGAGGAAACTGTTTTTATGCCAGGCTTTACAAACTCTGAAAGGTCCAACTCCATGACATAATCATATAAAAGTGTGACTTTTCGGTCCTAGAGTTTGTTTTAGTTACTGTGTCATGCTTTCCAGGCACTTGTTCCCCAAAGACAGAAACTTAAATTAGTTGTTGCCTTGTGCATAAAACTACCTGAACGAAAGTGTTTTGCATGATAACAAATCAGATTCCATTTGTCGTTTTTCTGCACATGATTGAAATACTAGGAACTTTAAAGGTTGTCGGTACTATAATACCGTACTTTCTTTTTAGCCATTTATCAAACACTATTTATGTATAAAGAAGGTTGAGTGCCAGAGTGGTCAAATTAGTGTGCACAGCTTTCTCCCCTTAGCTATGATCACATTAACCAGGCAGGTTCTTCATTGTTAGAGAGAACTCATTTGTTAAGGGAAAAATGATGCACTGTAGATAAAGTTCAAGGGGAAATAAAGACAGGGAGACAACATTCCTAACGTAGACTTGAACTCTTGCCTTTATGAAACAGTTCATGATCAGACAGCTCAAGACCATGGTAGCAAAGCCAGGACATTAGGCTTAGAATGGAGGGTGTACCGGTTTTAAGTACTCGCATTGAACAGGCTACTATACAAACTATGATCTCAAGTCCCGCATTTTCCAAAGGAGTTGTTCTCTGACTCTGCTAACCAGGACTAAAGGCTTCGCAGAACAGCTGACAACAATAGAAAAGAACGCCTATGTGAATGGAGAAATTGGACAGCAGCTCATACATGTGGTTGGGTCATTAGTAAGGGTGAAGTTTTGATCTAGTGTTTTTTTCTTCCCCTTCTTTTCTTACTGCTAAAGCTTTCAGGTTTCAGATTCTTTCATGTCTAGTTTTGATCTCAAGTTGGCTCATTGAATGTTCCTACACACATGATCTCTGTTACTTTTGTCCCTTTAAACATCTGTTCTCGTTATTATTAAAGCATACCCTGTCTTTTTTTACGTCTTTTTCTGAATTGTGCCAAATTGCCCCAGCAGTGTACTTGACTACATGTCAGATTGCTGCAGATCATTTATTCATGTAATTATCATAGTTAAAAGTCACAGTGCAAAGACAATGTACTTGTCACTTTTACAGTGCAAAGTTTAAGGTTTTAAATTTGTTATTAAAAAATGATCTTGTTACACAGTGAAACATTAATAAAAGGCTCAGGGAAGATTTCAAATTTTCTATGTTTGTTCCAATCTCTATTGTAAAATGTACAAAATTTGGTAATTACATAGACATAAATTATTTCTAGCAACCTCAAATAAATGTTCAATTTTTGTAAAAAAAAATTTTTTTAATTTAAAGCCATCTCCAAAAGAATCTTATTTATATACATTTTACACTTTAATAGGAAATAGGTCTAAATGGCAGATGTACAAATAATATCAATATAAAGCAAATTAAATCCAATAAAGCAATATAAAGAGACACATGCAGTTTTCTTGCATACCGTCTGACAGAACATACCTTGGAGATAATTCACCTACCTGCCAAAAGACCAGAGAAGGGCAGTTTAACATTTTAGGGGGAGTTTTCTTGCTCATTCTTGGGTGGACATGTTGACTGGTGCATCATTACTGAGGGTGAGGATTTTGACATTTGCAGGGTCGTGCGACATTGCACCCATACACAATTGACATCCTTTTTTTTTTTTTCCACAAATAGAGCTTTCTTTTGGTGGTATTTGATCCACTTATTTTTTGCACTATAACCAAAAAGAAGTGAAAATTTCGGGAAAAAAAAAAAAGCAATATTTTTAATTTTTTGCTATAATAAATATCCCCCAAAAATATATATAAAAAAAATTTCCTCAGTTTGGGCCGATATGTATTCTACATATTTTTGGTAAAAAAAATAGCAATAAGCGTATATTGATTGGTTTGCGCAACATTTATAGCGTCTACAAAATAAGGGATAGATTTATGGCATTTTTATTATTATTATTATTTTATTTTTTTACTAGTAATGGCGGCGATCAGCGATTTTTATCATGACTGCGATATTGCAGCGGACACATCGGACACTTTTGACACAATTTTAGGACCATTGTCATTTATACAGTGATCAGTGCTATAAAATGCACTGATTACTGTGTAAATGACACTGGCAGGGAAGGGGTTAACCATTTGGGGGCAAGGAAGGGGTTAAGTGTGTCCTAGGGAGTGACACGACATTGATCACTGCTCCAGATGACAGGGAGCAGTAGATCACTGTCCTGTCACTAGGCAGAACAGGAAAATGCCTTGTTTACTTGGGCATCTCCCTGTTCTGCCGCTCCCTGACACGATCGCGGGACACAAGCCGACATGGGGTCCCGTGGGCACGGTCACGGAGCTTGCGGCAGGCACGCGCCACCAGGTGGCAGTTTCAAAGCAACGTACAGGTATGTTGCTTTGCCTGCCCATGCAAGTCTGCGGACTTAAATGTACATTAGGCAGTTGGCAAATGGTTAAGGACATGTATGATTTAAAAAAAAAAAATCAATTGTTGAGAAAACTTTTTTTTTTTTTTTCAGCATACAAAAATATTAAATCTCATAAGAATGGAAATTTCATTCAGTGTCTGTGCTGTATAAAAAAAATATAAAAGGGTTTATGAAAAATGGACTTCTGAGAGGATACAATTTATGAAATCTACAACCTTGTCTGGGGCTCTTCCAAGACAATAAGTGGAGTTTCTTTTTATTTTGATCAAGTAGTATATTCTGCTTCAAAAAAAAAGTTTGCATTTTTGCTAGAATAATTATGGCACTTGTTGGTCTAATGTAGGCGTGGATTGGGCTGAGTCTTGCAGGTATGGTATAAAGATCATATCTCAGGAGTAAACTCCATGGCCAAAATAATACTTGTATGTATTTATTTGTCTAAAGTTGTAGTTAAAGCCCAATACCAGGATATTCACAATTCTATTATAACCATGTAGGCTACAAGTCACCCAGTTGCTGTATATCAACTTTCCCAATTCACACATTGCACTAAAGAATTTTGTTTGTGTATGACGTCAGGCTATCGATAGGCTTATAGACTTCAAGTGACCTCTGACCCTCTGCAAAGCCTGTTCCAATATTTATATCCTGACATCTTCATTTTAAAGTCTTTGCTAACCTGAAATATTTCCAAAGCAGCATTTATCCTAGTAGAGCAGTTATGTAGAGCCATAGCATGGTTTAGTTTAAGTGCCTTTATCAGATATTTTTGCTTATAGGTTGCCATGGGCCAACACTTAAAGCAGAACGAAGGAGAGACTATGGCCATTTTAAATATTCATATATTCATAACAAGCTTTGAAAACAAGGCTGCAAGTGTATGTAAACTCGATTCATGAAGTTTGAGCTGGGCACATATATCTGCATTGATTTTTTATCTCTCTTCAATGTCCCATAGCTGTCTCCTGCTCCGTTCTTCTGTTATCAGCCTGATAACTCCTTTCAAGTTCTCCATCACATATGATAAAAGCAGCCTGAGTTTTGTGTTGGGGAGGATGCTATAGATTAGCAGAGCCCTGAACGATTCAAGGGGCAGAGCTGAAAGTCTCTACCTATGAGGAGGGGGGATGTGTGCCTTTCCTCACGTGGTACCTACCGGAGCATGATGGGACTGCGACGTCACAAGACAGGCCTATATAATTCGCTGGGAGCCGCGCGCCCGGCATAACAGCGGGAGGAAGCGTTGCGTCAACATCTGGAGAAGAAGAAGACGTCACAGAAGAGGGGACTCGCCGCCGCCAGTAATTGAGCTAACACGAAGATAGCGGCGGCGAGTTTCATCCTGTATCAAGAAGAAGAAGACCCCCGGAGAGCGGAGAAGTTTACACCCCCGGACCTCTGAGCCGCAGAAGACCCCCGGAGAGCCGGAGAAGACCCCGGAGAGTGGGAGAAGACCCCCCAGCCGCCGAAGACGTCGAAAGTCTTCTTAGCCCGCCGGGTGGTGGGCGCTTTTGCAATTTTCAAAGCGCCCCTTTTCCCGGTTTACGGCGGAAGAGAACCAGACGGCGGCTCCCACCCCCCACAGAAGCCCGCCGGAGGGGGCGCTTTTATAAAAGCGATCATACACACCCCCCCCCCCGGCGGCCAACTAATAAAATATTTCTGTAAATACCCTGTGAGGTGGTTGAGCTACTTGGGTCAGTTAAAGTGTTTAAACTTTTTATTTGCTATAAAGGTGAATGGGTAGGGGTACAATGTTGTACCCCATACTGTACCATGGATTCACTTAGGGTGGGGGGCCGGTATCTGGGGGCCCCCTTATTAAAGGGGGTCCCTCTTCTGTGCAGATTCCGATAAGCCTCCCGCCCGCATAGTGCCCCCGACAACCAACGGCCAGGGTTGTCGGGAAGGGGCCCTGTCCTCATCAACATGGTGACAGGGTGCTCTGGGGTGGGGGTCCGCAGTGCGCCCCCTGCCCCAGAGCACCTGCCCTCCCCCCCATGTTGAGGGCATGCTGCCGGTACGGCTCAGGAGGGGGGGCGCTCGCTCGCCCCCACTCCCTTCCTGACCGGCCGGCCGGCGTGCTTTGGATACGGGTCTGTTATGGATTGTGGGGGGACCCCCACGCCGTTTTTTCGGCGTAGGGGGTCTCCTTACAACCCATAACAGACCTAAGGGCCCGTTATGCTCCTGAGGGGGGAACCCATGCCGGATTTTTCTTTAAAAATCCGGCGGGGATTTCTCCTTCAGGATTCATAACAAACTCCGCCCACGTGTAGAATTGGCGGGAATCCCCGTCGCTTCTATGACGGCTTTGTCTCCATCGCGGCAAGCTACCTCGGCGCTGGCTCTCGCGATGGGGCTCACAAGTGCTCAATCTCGCCGAGAAAGGGAGCGAGATTGACACAATATCCCAGTCACCTACTGTATGAGTGGTCATCAACTGTCCTCAGGGCCCACTAACAGGTCAGATTTTATGTTTTATCCTTGGAGAGATGCAGACTAGAATACTGCAATCACTGAGCAGCAAATGATATCACCTGTGCAAATACTAGTCTTAGACAGGTATCCGCTCCCCCTCCCCCTCCCCCTGAAAGGTGCCAAAGGTGACAACAGAGTTTGGGGGGTTCCAAAAAGCAGAAGTTCCATTTTTGGGTGGATCTCCGCTTTAAGAAAGTAAGCTATTAATTCTTTAGTGCTGATAGCTTGGTCATAGGTCTACTTTAATGTTTTTTCTAACGGTAAATACCTGATATATCTGTAGCAATGCCCCAGGAGGACAGTGGGTTAAATGTATCCTGTTCCTCCCTGTGATGATCTTTTCTGGCTGTATTCAAATTCACTTATACACCTTGGGCCAGATTCACAGAGTTCTTACGCCTGTCTAACTGGTGTTAGACTGGAGTAATTTCAAATTGTGCGCGTTTTCTAGCTAGTCGGAAACCTCAAGCCATGAATAGACGGCTGCGGGCTTCAATTCGACTGGATTACGTGTTCGTACGCCTTCGGATCTACGCTGCAATAAAATTGCGGCCACTGGGTGGACTTCCCGTCGTTTTCCGCGTCGGGGTATGCTAATGAGCTTTTGCCGGCGATCCCAGAAATTACAATCTTCATTCGCAATCTCTTACGGCACCTTTAGTCATCTTTTCGCTGCGTAAAACTATACCAGCTTTTTGCTGGTCTAATATTAGACAGCCCATGTTAAGTATGGCCGTCGTTCCCGCGTCGAATTTCTACGTTTTCCAACGTCTTTTATTATTTTTTACGTAAGTAGTCCGGGAATAGGAATGTTCGTAAACGACGCTACTCAAACAACGAATGACGTAACAACGTGATTTCGCGCAATGCACAGCGGGAAATTTCTGAACGGAGCATGCACAGTTCGATCGCCGCGGGAACGCGCTTAATTTAAATGCTTCACGCCCCCCAATCGCGTATTTCGATTACGCGGCGAGAAATAGACTACGCCGCCGTAGCGTACGGGCAAAAATCTACCAGGATTCGGTGTAGAGCCTGGTAAAATACGGCAGCGTAGAGTATTTCAATTACGCAGCGCAATATTAAGTGTATCTGAATCTGGCCCCTTGTGTTTTAAATGGACTTTATTAAACCGGCAAAAGAGAGAGAATTTCAGTAAAGAACTAACAGTATTGTCCGTTCAATAAATGCAGGGTTAGAATCATCCAACTGGCATTATAGGCAATGTCAGACAACAGCACAATGGGCATTAGATTTGTTACAGTCCTGCTGGCGTTGGGGGCCATTACCTCTCAATAGAGCACTCATTCTCTCAACGACGAGTACTTGTAATCCACAGAGTAAAGTAAAAACACAATCCCCTCTTGGCAAAATTCCCCTCTGTTCTCTGAAAGGAAAAACATAAATTACACTTACTGATAATTATATTTTCATGTAATTGCCATCACATCGAATACTTATTTCTCCCACAGTATTTCTGTATGTGGAGTTTTCTCATATGCTCACATCTTATGGTACCATGTAAAGATATCTGATACTCGGGAAAGTGATGCAATAACCCCTTTGTGACGCTCTCTCTTTTTATGTTGTTTTTTTTTGTGGAGTGGTGTTGATATGGCTCATAGAAACCTCTTAATTTTTCAATTTTTTTTGTAGAGGTGTAATGGGAATTGAATTTTTTTTTTAAGGGAGTTTGGAATTGGATAAATAGGGTTTATTGTCAAAAGGGGTGGTGTAATGCACAATGAACAAAATGCATTTTGAAGAGAGAGGTGGTTTGGGGGGAACTTATCTCCTTAACCACTTAACCCCCGAGCCATATTGCTGCCCAATGACCAGAGCACTTTTTGTGATTCGGCACTGCGTTGATTTAACTGACAATTGCGCGGTCGTGCGACGTGGCTCCCAAACAAAATTGGCGTCCTTTTTTTCCCACAAATAGAGCATTCTTTTGGTGGTATTTGATCATCTCTGCGGTTTTTATTTTTTGCGCTATAAACAAAAATAGAGCGACTATTTTGAAAAATATGCAGTTTAGGCCGATACGTATTCTTCTATATATTTTTCGTTAAAAAAAATCGCATTAAGGGTTTATTGATTGGTTTGCGCAAAAGTTATAGGGCCAGATTCAGGTACATCTGCGCATTATTGGACCGGCGTAGCGCACCGCCTTTACGTTAGACTGGTGCAATGTAGCGGCACAATCACCCTATTCTCCTCGGCTTTACGCAGAAATTTGCACCTGCGCAACGTTATTTCTGAGGCGCAAGGCGGAGTAATACAAATTGGGAAGGACGTGGGCGTGTTACATTGAAATGAGCCGTGACCCCATGCAAATAAAGGGCCGGCCGGCTCACGCATGCGCGCTTGAAGCATACCATGTCAGCACCTCTGTGCGCATGCTCCTAACTCGGGAAGAGCGCAATCGGTGAAATTGGAAGTGGACTAGGGCAAAATCATGAACTACGCAGACAGCATAAATAGACAGACAGAAACGCACTTCCTTTGCAAAAGTACATCCCTTTGTATCCCTTCCTATACAGCAAGGTGCTTTTGTTCTGTTGTTTATTAGCGTTTGTTTGTTTGTTTGTTTGTGACGTGTCTTTAAGATATTTGGGGACTGTTTTGCAGAGTGATTTTTGTCTTTTATGTGTTCTCTTTGTTGTTATTTTGTTTAAATTTGATTTTTGCTGGGCATTTTTTATTTTTGCTCGTCATTTTTTTTTTTTTTTGGTTCCGTTTGTGTATGATTTTGGAATGTGGGGGTGACATTCCTGCGGGAAAAGGGGTGTCACCCTCATTTGTGGTGGAGAAGTGAAATCCAGGTCCGTGTGAATGGTGTATGAATGTACAGTGACATAATTGGAGCCGTGGCGTGGCGTTGCTGCTCACAAGTCCTGCATGGTGGGCTTGTGCCAATCCAATGTGATGATGATGTGATGTGTCGGTGCTAGGGACCACAGTGGTGTGCATGCATGCATTCTCATTGTGCCATGATTAATGTGTGTGTTTAACGTGCAAAGATGCCTAATATGAGCTGGCTCCTGGCTGCTCTTCCCTCAGAAGACGGGGTAGCCTTGGTTAGGGGGGGGGTTTCGTATAGGAGTCATGAGATGGGGTCCCAGTGCATATGCAGAGTCACCCTGAAGGGATAAGACAGGAGGATGTTAGTAGTGCATGTGCCCCTTGTGATTTCAGCATCATGGGGGGGGGCAGTCATGCCTGCCACCCATGTCACTCACCAACCAGCCAGCTGTCCCCATACATGTTCTGTACGAAATCTGTGGGGATGGGGCTCTGATTGTATATGTAGCTGTCATGGGTAGTGCCATGTGTTGGGCTGGTGATGTCCTCCTGCAGGGTTGTAGTTAATTCCAGGATGGCATGAGGGGTGAATCTGAAGATGCGAGACACCTCAGAATCACTCATGCCATAGATGTCTATGCGTGTGTGATATATCCTCTCCCGTGAAGAGTGAAGTGTGAGGGGCTTGTATCAGATAAGAATATTGTATTAGATTAGATTAAATTGTAAAGTTTATATAAGCACAAATTTCTTTTTCCAAAAAATCCCGTGCCCTCCTCAGTGCCCTCCTCCTTCTTTGCTCATCTAAAGTCAGTAGTATAGCTATGAGCGTGGATGCCACTGGCATGTTGGCATAAAGTTTGTTGGGCGACATGTGTGACTGCTCAGCTTCTCACTAACAGTGTTGCTTTATCTGACATGTAGACAAATTGTCTAATTTTAGAGCAGCTTTTATATGGTCTAATTTTAGACAGGACATTTAGCTGTTGCGCACAGCGCGTAGCACCAACGTTCTTTTGTGGATCCCCGTAACTCCCTCGTTAGCATATTTGAATAGCAAATCAATGGTGTGTGTAGCGCAGTTTTGCGCGGACGGATGCACCTGTCTAACGAAATTACGCTGGACCAAAAAAGTAGATTTCTTTCGTATCTCGTTTTGGGGATGCGGAGTATCGAAACGCATGCGCAAATTTAGACTTACGCCGCGCATCTCCTGTTACGCCGGCGTAATCGCTCTGTGAATCTGGCCCATAGCGTTTACAAAATAGGGGGTACTTTTATGACATTTTTATAATTTTTTTTTTTTTTTTACTAGTAATGGCGGCGATCAGCATTTTTTTCAGTACTGCAACATTATGATGGACACTTCGGACACTTTTGACACATTTTTGGGACCATTGGCATTTTTTTAGCGATCAGTGCTATAAAAATGCATTGGATTACTATAAAAATGCCATTGGCAGTGAGGGGGTTAACACTAGGGGGCAGGGAAGGGGTTAAGTATGTTCCTGGGTGTGTTCTAACTGTATGGGGGGGGTGGACTCACTAGGGGAAATCACTGATCTTCTGTTCATTAATTGTATGAAGGGAGTATCAGCATTTTCCCCCCTGACAGGACCGGTCCTCGCTCTGTACCGAGCAATCATGTGTGCCTGGCGGCGATCGTGCCCGCCGGCACGGGACTCTGGGGCGAGCGGGGGGCCGCTAAATTGCCGACGTAGAGCTACGGCTCTCGCCCAGGAGAGCCAAAATGCCGCCGTAAAACGACGGCGCGGTCGGCAAGCAGTTAAGTTTGAATACATTTTTTTTTCTCTTTTTTCTTTCGTTTGGGAAAGGGGGAGATATTTGATGTTGATAAGGATTTTTCCATTTGATAAATGTAAATATATGTGATTTTTTTTTTTTTTTTTTAATGGATATGTTAAATACTAAAAAAAAAATAATAATAATAAAAAAAAAACCTTTGTGCCTAAAACTTTTTCTGACATTTGTTGCTTACAAGTCAAAATCTGTATTTTGAAAATTTACTTGGAACCCCCAAACATTATATATATTTTTTTATAGCAGTGACCCTAGAGAAGAAAATGGTGATCGTTGTATTTTATGTCACGCTGTATTTTTGTTTTGGGAACATATTCATGACTTTTTGCATAATATGAAAGATGATGTTATGCCAAGTAAATTGATACCTAACAACATGTCGTGCTTTAAAATTGCGCACACTCATGGAATGGCAACAAGCTACCGTACATCCATAGGGCTGCTTTAAAAATTTCTACAGGTTACCAGTTTGGAGTTACAGTGGAGGTCTTGTACTCTAACTCTAAGGCCGCGTACACACGATCAGACCGGTTCGATGAAACATGTCCGATGGACCGCTTTCATCGGACCACGCTGAAGTGGTCTGTTGGTCTGATGTGCGTACACACCATCGGACCAAAATCCAATCAGACCAGAACGCGGTGACGTAGAACACAACGATGTGATGAAAAAACTAAGTTCAATGCTTCCAAGCATGCGTTGACTTAATTCTGAGCATGCGCGGGTTTTTGGTCCGATGATTGTGTGTACTAACCATCGAACATGTCCGATGGACAGGTTTCCATCGGACAGGTTTTAAAGCATGTTTTAAAACTTTGGTCCGCTGGAAAACAGTCCGATAGGCCGTACACACGATCGAACATTTCCACTGAAACTGGTCTGCGGACCAGTTTCAGCGGACATGTTCAATCGTGTGTACGTGGCCTAACAATTGCTGTGATACCTCACATGTGTGGTTGGAAGACTGCTTACATTTGCAGGCATGACTTACATATACGTTCACTTCTGCGCGCGAGCATGGAAGGATGAGGCGCTTTAACCACTTAAGGACCGCCTACTGCACATTTACGTCAGCAGAATGGCACGGCTGGGCACATCAACGTATATATACGTTGGTTTCTAGTACCCAGCCGCGGCGCGCTCCCGTGACCGGTCCGAAGCTGGAGTGCGGCGATCGGTCCCCCGTGCTTCACTGTGGCCGCAGCATCGATCACGTCATCCCTGTTATAGGGGGACGTGATCGATGACGTCACACCTACAGCCACACCCCCCTACAGTTGTAAACACACACACACACAGGGAACACACAAATCCTACAGCGCCCCCTTGTGGTTAACTCCCAAACTGCAACTGTCATTTTCACAGTAAACAATGCAATTTAAATGCATTTTTTGCCGTGAAAATGACAATTGTCCCAAAAATGTGTCAAAATTGTCCGAAGTGTTCGCCATAATGTCGCAGGCATGAAAAAAATCGCTGATCGCCGCTCTTAGTAGTAAAAAATAAAAATTAATAAAAATGCAATAAAACTATCCCTTATTTTGTAAACGCTATAAATTTTGCGAAAACCAACCGATAAACGCTTATTGCAGTTTTTTTTACCAAAAATAGGTAGAAGAATACGTATCGACCTAAACTGAGGAAAAAAAATTATATATATTTTGGGGGGATATTTATTATAGCAAAAAGTAAAAAATATTGCATTTTTTTCAAAATTGTCGCTCTATTTTTGTTTATAGCGCAAAAAATAAAAACTTCAGAGGTGATCAAATACCACCAAAAGAAAGGGGAAAAAGGGACGCCAATTTTGTTTGGGAGCCACGTCGCACGACCGCGCAATTGTCAGTTAAAACGACGCAGTGCCGAATCGTAAAAAGGGGCAAGGTCCTTTAGCAGCATTTTGGTCTGGGTCTTAAGTGGTTAATTTCTTTTTCTTATTTCTTTTTTTTTTTTTTACACTGTCCCTTTAAAAAAAAAAAAATCTGATCACTTTTATTGCTGTCACAAGGAATGTAAACATCCCTTGTGACAGTAATAGGCGATGACAGTTACTTCTTTTTGGAGAGATCAGGGGTTTATGGGGAGACCACAAGTTTGGCAGTTTTGAATACTGCCATTTTTTTTAAAAAAAAATTACGTCTTCAGTAAACCAGAAGTGATGTCATGACATCACATTCAGGTTTCTAGATCCGGAACTTGATCCAAGCCGATTCTGGCTTTGTTTGGGTCTCTGGCCAGCTGGCGGGTGGGTGGGGGGGCGGTCTGCTCCCGCTGCTTGGGATAACAGCCGAGTGGCTGCATAGCCCCATCGGTTTTAACAGAAGAAAGCTGACCGTTGGCTCTAAAAAACAAAAAGAAAGGACATACATTTTATTTGGCTTAAAGGGGTTCTACCGGGGTGATGCTGCACACATCACCCTGGTAGAACCCCATCAAGCCAAAGGCTGCATATTTGCGTTACGTAGGCGTGAAAGAGTTAAACATGTAAATACACCGCTCCTGTCTATTTGCAGGTATTTGGATCCTCTCTCAAGTGCGTGCCATAGTTGAAATTGAAGCTGAAATCTAGGCAGATATAAATAAAATGCAGCTTTGCAATCTATGATGCAATATTTTTTTTTTATTATTGCAAACTGTGTAAATGCCTTATTTTGACTTGATGTCAGCCTCTTGGAGTTCCTGTACAGCAGTGCTCAGAAAAGACAGTACAAGGTGCCAATTGGCAAGAAGCATGCTGATGGGCGGAGAAAGCAGAGTGACAGAGAGATGAGCCAATCAGTGTAGTTTCTCTCCTTTCTCTGTGCATTCACAGGGTTAGGGTGGAGAGGAGACTTGTAAGAGAAAGTGAAACTGCAGCAAAGAAAGATTAGGTCCTCTCCTCTGCCAGGCAGGGCTGTGCTGTGTTACAGAGCTATGTACATTTCAGGACTGGATTAACAAAAATGCAAACCAGCTTTTCATCTGTGTATTTACCAGTTTACCTCAAGGTCAGCTTTAAGTGGATATAAAATAACAGCTGTACATGTTTTGCAGCCAGGATCCACTATAAATGGTATATGGGAACTATCATGCAAGAGTATTTCTTATAAACTTTGACAATTTAAAAGTTGGCTTTAAACAGTTCTTTCTTCTCACAGAATGACCTTATTAGTATTATTCATATTAATATTTTGGATATATTCGAACCCTTTAAACTGTGATGGAGGATTTCCTTTTGTGGGAGGAGGGGTTGGTTTATGAGGAATACTTGATCAAAGGAGATTATAAAAAGGTATCGCACCATGTAACCTTTTTGCGGTTTACACGTGGATCTAACTTTTTTCAAACAAATGCTAACATTTTCTGCACTTATTTATTTTTAGCCTACCTGGACAATTTTCTACAATAATTCTAGTTTTTAAAACCCCTGGGTGTTTAATGTGGAATTTATGCTCTTTGTAAAAAAAAAAAAAAAAAAAAATGTTTTTATAAAGTTGGTATGGGTAAAGGACTACACCCTCCCCTAATTTTTTTTAAACAGTGGGGGGCTTCGGGGGTGGATTATTTAACAGACCAAGAGACAATTTTTGTTCATAGTTAGGATTTACATACACTTCAAATCTGGTGATGATAATGTCTAAGCACAATTTTGCAACTTTTACATCACAACTACTTTGCTGATCCAGGCGAAGTATACCTTTTTGTGTTTTTGTTTTTTTTAATGAAAAATTGTGCTTTCATTTGGTGGTAAATGGTAATGGATATATACTATTTATACTGGCCCAAAATAGTAAAAAATAATAATAAAAAATGTTCTTCTTTTTTTATTTATATTCTTATTTATATTTCTTGCTACTACTATAACCAACACCAAAGAACAACCCCAAATAAATTCTCCTACTCCCAACGATACCACAATACACTATATTGTCAGAAGTATTGGGACACCTTTCTTTACATGCCCATTAACTTTAATGGTATCCCAGTCTTAGTCCGTAGGGTTTAATATTGAGTTGGCCCACCCTTTGTAGCTATAACAGCTTCAGCTTTTCTAGGAAGGCTGTCCACAAGGTTTAGGAGTGTGTCTATGGGAATGTTTAACCATTCTTCCAAAAGCACATTTGTGAGGTCAGGCACTGATGTGGATGAGAAGGCCTGGCTCCCAGTCTCTGCTCTAATTCATCCCAAAGGTGTTCTATCAGGTTGATGTCAAGTCTCTGTGCAGGCCAGTCAAGTTCCTTCACCCCAAACACTTTCATCCATGTCTTTATAGACCTTGCTTTATGCACTTTTCCAAATCATTTGGTAGAGGGGAGATTATGGCGTGGGGATGTTTTTCAGGGGTTGGGCTTGGCCCCTTAGTTCCAGTGAAGGGAACTCTTAAGGTGTCATCATACCAAGACATGTTGGACAATTTCATGCTCCCAACTCATGTTCCATCATGACTGCACACCAGTGCAGATTGCCATTCTGTCAGTACAAAAGGCATTGATCCTGTGTTTCTGTAAAGCAGAAACACAGATCCATGCCTTCTACGCCTTCCACTAGTAAAAGCACCTCCCCCACAAATATTAGCTTGGCATACACTTAAACCTTTGATCACCCCTGATCTTAACCTCTTTCCTGCCAGTGTCATTAGCACAAGTGACTGTGCATATTTTTAGCACTGATCATGGTAATGATGTCACTGGTCCCCAAAAAAGTGTCAGGAATCTGATTTGTCTGCCACAATATCACAGTCCTGCTAGAAGTCGCTGATCAACGCCATTACTAGTAAAAAAAAAAAAAATCAATAAAAATATCCCATAGATTGTAGACGCTATAACTTTTGCGCAAACTGTTCAATGTACGCTTATTGCGATTTCTTTTTTTTAAAAAAAAAATACAAATTGGCCGAAATTGATGAAATTTGGTTAACATTTTTTATTTAAAAAAAACATAGATTTTTTTTTTTTAATTGTCAGTTGTTCTTTGTTTAGTTTATTATGCAAAACTAAAAAAAACACAGAATTGATCAAATGCCAAAAAAGAAAGCTCTATTTGTGGGGGAAAAAAGGACATTTTATTTGGGTAAAGTGACGCACGGCCGCAAAATTGTCAATTAAAGTAACACAGTGCCGTATCGCAAAAGATGGCCTGGTCATGAAGAGGGGGTAAATCTTCTCGGGCTGAAGTGGATATACTGACCATGACCTTTGGCACTGACCTAGATTAAAAAATTGATCTAGCCGTTTTCTTTTTGTTTGTTTTTTGCAGACATGTGTTTGTAAATCTCTCCTTGCAGGGAGAAAGAAACAATGGGGTAGATTCACATACACTTAATATTGCGCTGCGTAATCGAAATACTTTACGCTGCCGTATTTCACCAGGCTCTACACCGAATCCTGGTAGATTTTTGCCCGTACGCTACGGCGGCGTAGTCTATTTCTCGCTGCGTAATCGAAATACGCGATTAGGGGGCGTGAAGCATTTAAATTAAGCGCGTCCCCGCGGCGATCGAACTGCGCATGCTCCGTTCAGAAATTTCCCGCTGTGCATTGCACGAAATCACGTCGTTACGTCATTCGTTGTTTGAGTAGCGGCGTTTACGAACATTCCTATTCCTGGACAACTTACGTAAAAAATAATAAAAGACGTTGGAAAACGTAGAAATTCGACGTGGTGAACGACGGCCATACTTAACATGGGCTGTCTAATATTAGAGCAGCAAAAAGCTGGTATAGTGTTACGCAAATAAAAGATGACTAAATATGCCGTAAGAAATTGCGATTGAAGATCGTAATTTCGGGGATCGCCGGCAAAAGCTCATTTGCATACCCCGACGCGGAAAACGACGGGAAGTCCACCCAGTGGCCGCAATTTTATTGCAGCGTAGATCCGAAGGCGTACAAACACGTAATCCAGTCGAATTGAAGCCCACAGCCGTCTATTCATGGTTTGAGGTTTTCGACTAGCTAAAAAACGTGCATAATTTGAAATTACTTAACACCAGTTAGACAGGCGTAATGGCTCTCTGAATCTGGCCCAATGTATCTCTCCCCTCCATTTAGAGAGAAGAGAGAGGGATGGGCTTCACAATGACTGATCACTGATATCCAATCACTGTGTCTCCTCTTGCTGTAGGCAGCCATTTTGCTGAAGCCAAGAGCTCCTGAGCAGCAGTAAATCTTAAGGCTGACAGCAGATAAGCCTCTAGCTGCTCTGATTTTTAACACGGTGCCTAAAAATAGAGAACAATTTTGCATGTGCAGAGCAGGGTGAGACAGCATATTACTGAAATTTAAACAGTATAGACACCCATTTTTAATGTTTTACATAGCTACTGTATACCTGCAAAATGAGTCAGCATGAAGTGACCTATTATGCTATACAGTAGGGTGAATGTTATCCTAGGACAGGATCATCAGGTAAAAATAAAGGTAAATTGCCTAGGAAAAAAAAAAAGAAACAAATAAGGCCACCACATCTATGTACTGTTACTGATCTCTGCTTTTGTGTTTAGTTGCACTTTAATTTGCCCAGATACAAAGATATATAGCCTACTTTTGCAGATTTGTTGTAATGTAGTGATTACCATATTCAACAACGGCAAATGAATAACTTAAGAGCCAGTAAGTTTTGATTGTTTTCCCCTATGTGTCTACTGCAAACTTAAAGGGTTTGTTCAGTTTTACTGACTTTTGCCTCAAACTTCTCATTACTGTGACCTCAGTATAGTAACATTAAGTGCTCCTTCCATCTGGTGATATTTTATGTAATATGTTTCACCAACAACAACAACCACATTTTAAAGGTTACTTCACCTTTACTGACTTTTGTGGAAAACCTTCCTATGTATTACAGTGTTTCTTTTTGTAAAATAATGCTTACCTTTTCAGCTGCTTATTCCATTGTCCTCCCTTCTCCATTCTGCCATCTGCAACAATGCGTTCAAAGCGCTAAAAAAAAAAAATGTACCTTTAAGTGTAATAATAAGTGCCTGTATATATTTATTACAGGTACTTATATAGTGCCATCAGTTTACACAGCACATTTATATACTGTATATATTGTACATTCACATCAGTCCTTGCCTTCAAGGAGCTTACACTCTAAGGTTCCTTATTCATACATACACATATTAGGGACAATTTAGACAGCAACAAATTAACCTGCCAGCATGTGTTTGGAGTGTAGGAGGAAACCGGAGTAACCGGAGAATTATGTGAGCGACAACGTGTAAATTGCAACCCTGGAAGCTAGAAGAGGAGTATACACGAACACACACATGCGCATGTATTGCACAAGGTCTTTACAGAACATTACATGTTTTTATTCAAGAGCCTACGTATAAACATTAGTCCGTTATTATGTGTCACTTGCTTTTAGGGTGGAACATGTAACATGTTCCCACTCCTGCAGCCACTCCTCGATCCCCCTTCTAATTGTGGCAGGGGGGCCAGGGATCTTTTCCCCACATCTGCTGTCACAATTTGAAAACAGCGCAACTGTGTGGGCCGCGACATTCATTCACAGAGTTCTGCGAATGAATGAGCTACAAGTACCTACAGCCTTGGCGGCTGACACCTTGTAGTTGTCAATTAACTACAAGGGCGCTGATGAGCACTCTAGGTAGTTAATGTGTATCGACCAAGGATTGGCGCCCTATGTAAGTGAAAATGGTGAACAAAAGTGTACCTGCCCTTTTAAGGTTACCATCACCTGGAAGTGTTTGTATCTAACGAAAGGTGGGGCTGTGTTCATATAGTGATAACGTCATTTTTATACATCCCAGCTCTATCCTAAGGGACTATTGGAGTGGAGTGGAGTTGGTAGTGGAACCAATCTGGTTTTCCAAATGCGCATTTCAACCATCCTGTATGAAGAGGTCAAACACCTCTGATGAGTTGCCACCTTCCCATTGAGCACTTGTGGTGGAAGAACTAGAAGTCACCTTTATAGGAGCAACTTGTTTTGGTGTTGGGATTATCATCATAAATTAACTTTTTGCTTACATTCTTTTATTTTTTATTTATTTATTTATTTTGTTTTTTTATCCATATTGAGTATTGCACAATATTGACATTGCGTTTTATGGTTCACCAAATATAATTGATCACTTTATGAATGCAGTAAGCGCTACTTCTATTCATTAGAAGCTCTAGGTAGGTAGTTGATGCTTCCTGTAATTCACTAACTGCCTGCCCATATGGCTGGAGTATGGGCAGACAGCCTTCACAGACAGTCTGCAGGAGCCTGCAGTTGCACCCGTGACCTGCTGATCGCGAGCGCAATGCTTTACAGGCACCTAAAAAAAAATGCACATATATTTTTTACCTGGAAAAAATTAGCATTTTAAGGTGAACTTATTTTAATTATTTTCTGGGTCTGTGCAATGTTCGTTTTCCGTTCAAATATATATTTTATTAGTTACAGGTATTCTGTAAGATCTTTACTTCCTACACTGAGGCTAGAGAAAATCTGCCTCCATATAAATGAAGTGATTTTGATTGCACAATCCTACTTACTTTGCAGTTTCAAGCCACAAGAAAAAAAAAGTGTGCATTAGTTGGTGTGGGTCACATTTAAATAATAGAATAAACCATAAACTTCTCATATTAGACATAAAACTAATAAAACATTTACACTGCAACAGTTTAAAACAAGTATTTCCAGACTGTATAATGGGGAAAATTATTATTAAGACTGCATCCTTATATTCTACCTGGAAGCATGTTTTTTTCTGCCTTTGGCTCAAACTGAAGCTCGATATGTATGCGTTTGTTATTGTTTGTAATGTTATCCCTTTTTTCCGTGTGTGTGTGTGTAGTAATGCTTTATGAAGTGATTGTATATTTAAACCCTCTTGTACTGGAAGGCAGGCAGCATGTTATACTTTGAGGACCTCACAGATAGATTAAACTGACTTCCAGAACTGTATAGTTAATTTTTCCTTATCCTCAATTTAGAATATGACTGTTGAAATGGCAAAACAGTCTACAACAATTAAAGCCATGAAAAATGAAGTCCTGGAAAAGGAAGAACGGATACGGGAACTACTGGAAAGGTAGCGTTTCATTTATTTTTCTAGTTACTGTGCGATCATCCATTGTGTTTGTCGCCACCTTGTGGCTACCATTGATTTCTCATTTTTTTTTTTTTTTTATGTTCTCACAGAATGTCATGCCTACATATTTTTGGGTCAGGGGAGGCGGAGAGTTGGAGGTGCTAATTCTCTACATTTGTTTTTCGTTTCTCTGTTTTAAGTTTAATATCACAGATGGATTTTCTGCTTTCACAAGAAAGCTGGGAAGTGCAGCTGAAGGTCACAAATTGTGTGAACTCATAAATGATTTGATGGAGTAACCAAAGTTAGATTGAGACCCCAGAGTGGACTTAATCACCCTTGATTTAAATTCAAATCAGAGCGAAGTGCAGAGGAATCTTTCAGATACTGTAATTCTTTGCCTGGGGGCTGAGAGACATGTCAAGGTTTAGCTGCTTAAACTGGATTAAGCACCAAAGCTTATATGTATAACAAGTGCAAAAGGACAGTTTTGTTTGTTTAGACTTGAATTGATTGGAGTCTTTTTTAAAAAGAAGAATTCAAGAGCACTGTAATAGTTTACAAATTATAGCTTTCACCTTTTTTTTTTATTTCTTCCTGTTACGGGACTTAAATGCTAATTGCTTTTACAGCCATCCTGCAAGAAATTTCTATTTTGTTTTATATATGGTTTCATGATTTCCATTATCCTAATTGTATATTACTAAATTCATTTTCTTGTCCTGGTTTATGAATATGCCACGTTAATTCTGGGTGAGGTCATCTGAAGAAATGCCCAAAAATGTAGAATATAAAGCTCATCTTTCTTTTAATTTAATAGTTTGTTATTGCTTTACTCACATTTCATTTCTGCATGACTGACGAAGAAGTAAAGTGATTTTCTTCAGCAAGGCAGAGTTTTTTTTTTTTTTTTCTTTATACCTTTCCGGACAGTGTTTATTGTGCGATAATCATTGAATAGCTTGACTTCTTTTATCAGAATAGGTTTACTTCTTTTGTGTCAGTTACCATGCTTGGAAATGCAGACATGACACTCTCAATGTTTTTTTAAATGATGTAGTTTGGCTTAGCAATTAAGATTTATGTGAGCGTATAAGACTGGCAATGACTCTATAGATGTCAAATAGTTAGTGTTTATGTGCTTATATAGCTGTTAGGAAGCATTCCAGTCACAGGTATCTGTAGGCTTACATGGTGTAAAAGTGCCTACAGTTGTTGCTTTCTATAGAAATATCTCTTAAATATAATACATATCGCAACTTATAGGGCTTATAGAATCTGCTACCGACGGCTTGGTGCCAGATACCACAGTATACCTTTTAGAGGTCTAGTGGTGTCCATGGCTCAACTGACTAAGCTGTTTTGGTGGTAAAAGAGGGACCTACTCAATATTATGTGGGCTATCATAAAGTTATGGCTGATCAATGTGTATGTATGTACTGTATGTATATATATATATATATATATATATATATATATATATATATATATATATATATATATATATAAAAATATTCATGTAATTTATATTATGTTTTTTGTTGATTTTCTTTTTCTTTTTTTGGATTATCATATTTGATTTCTAATTTATTGTTCTATTGCTTATCTATGATTTTATAAGAAATGTGTTAATGAAAATTTTAGTATAATACATGTTTTCCTAGCTCTTCTACGTTCCAAAATATGACTTGATAAACAGTCAAGAATAGACCTAGATAATGCATACACATTCCATAAAGATGATTACACTTCCTAGGATGTTGTATTAGTTGTGTTGCTTCCAAATATCAATCACTCATTCTGGTATTAATAAACTTAAATGTATCATTCTGATTAACAATTTGCATTAATGTGGAACAATAAAAAAAAAATAATACATAATATCTTTAAATCATGTTTGTACATAAGAGACTGGATAGACCCTTGGCACCTAACCTATATAAAAGCAAAAAATCTGTGCAAATTACTCTTGCAGCTTCTGCTATCATTATTAAAAAGCAGTGCGCAAACTGTAAGTACTATTTAAATCCTTATTAAAAATAATAATGTTCTGCTTTATACCCAGCTTCTTTTTGGCTACTTTCACACTGAAAGCGTCCGGCGTCAGCGGTAACGCGCCGCTAGTTTTAGTGGAGCTTAACTGTCCTTTTAGCAGTGCTTTTGCGTAGTTTTATCGGCAACTTTTTGGCTGCTAGTGGGGTGCTTTTAACCCCCGCTAGCGCCCAAAAAAGGTTAAAAGCGCCCATGTTGCGACTCTGTCGAAGCAATTTGCAGACGCTTCGGCAGCGCTGCCTATTCATTTTAGTGGGCAGGGGCGTTTTAGGAGCGCTGTATACAACATTCCCAAACCACCCCAAAGATGCAGTTTGCAGGACTTTTTCTAACATCCCGCAAGCGCACCGCCCCAGTGTGAAAGCAGGGCTTTCACACTGGGGAGGCATGAAAGGTGCTTTAGAGGTGCTATTTTTTATTTTTTAAAGGTTAACTTTTTTATTGCTTTTTATAAACATAACATGTAATAGTTACATAGGTGTATAATCATAGGGAACATGCAAAAAGTGCAATACATAAATCAGGTATACAGGTGAATAGTGTGAAGAGGTGCTATTTCTAGCGCTAAAATGCCTCTGTGGGAAAGTAGCCTTAGTGCCATCTACCTGTCCTGCATTAAACCAATTTTTAAACGGAGCATATGATGGGCAAAGATGCATAAGTACATATCTAATTTAATGAAAAGAGCCTATCCTATTCCTAGATTTATCGATCTAGACACTGGAAAATAAATGTAAATCATGACTTTTCCTGTAACAGTCGTGCTTGGGTCATACCTCTTTTGGATTCAAGGCTCACTACTAGTTCTTTATTGCAATGTGGGGGACTCGTTAACTTATCAAAAGGCTTTAGAGGTGGTAAAGGTGAGGCAAAGTTTGACTTTTACTGGAAATGGTAAGATTGTATCATTCTAATATTGGTTACTAGCTGCAGCAGTAAAGACTGTGGAAAAGAAGTGGTGCATTGTGTTTACACGTACTTTTCAGGTAATTTTCTGGTTAATTCTGTCATTATTTCCTCCCACTGAATTGCTCAGGTTTGTGAGAAGTTTACTTTATTGTGGACTAATGGCCCTTTTCCTTCAGTGGGGAAGAAAAATTTACACGTAGCGTAAACTGTATTATTACTATAGTAAAAAATCTTTCTAAATAAAAGTTTTAATCTACACCATCTTTTATTCAAGATTTTTCTAAATTTCCAGCACTTTCTGTCATTCCTCCTGCCAGCCCCTATCTCCTATATTAACCACTTCAGGCCCGCGCTACCGTCGAATGACGGCAACAGCGCGGGTCTGAATATCTAACATGCCGTCATTTGACGGCATCTCCTTTGGGCGTTCCCAGCACGCACTGTAGAGCGCGCTGCGGGGAAGCCCTGTGTTGTCCGTGTCCCTTGGACACGGCCAATCACAGATCGCGGCGAACGGACAATCAGAGTGGCCGTTTGCGATGCGATCTGTGGGCGAATGAGAGATGATCTCATAGATCATCTCTCATTGCCGTTTTACACAGAGACAGCGTCCTGTCTCTGGAGGGGAGGATCCCGATCTCTGTTCCTTCCTACATAGGGACACAGATCGGTCACCCCCCCAGTCACTCCCCCCACAGTTAGAACACACCTAGGATACACATTTAACCCCTTCCTCACCCCCTAGTGTTAACCCCTTCAATGCCAGTCACATTTATACTGTAATTAGTGCATATTTATAGCACTGATCGCAGTATAAATGTGAATGGCGCCAAAAATGTGTCAAAAGTGTCCGATGTGTCCGCCATAACGTCGCAGTACCAATAAAAATCGCATATCGCCGCCATTTCTAGTAAAAAAAAAATAATAAAAAATAATAATTCTCTCCCCTATTTTGTAAGCGCTATAACTTTTGCGCAAACCAGTCGCTTATTGCGATTTTTTTTACCAAAAATATGTAAAAGAATACGTATCGCCCTAAACCTGAGAAAAAAAAATGTGTTTTTTTTTTTTTAATTGGGATATTTATTATAGCAACAAGTAAAAAATATTGTATTTTTCTTTAAAATTGTCGCTCTTTTTTGCAAAAAATAAAAACCGCACAGGCGATCAAATACCACCAAAAGAAAGCTCTACTTGTGGGGAAAAAAGGACGTAAATTTTGTTTGGGAGCCACGTCGCACGACCGCGCAATTGTCAGTTAAAGCGACGCAGTGCCGGAAGCTGAAATTTCACCTGGGCAGGAGGGGGGTGTATGTGCCCAGTAAGCAAGTGGTTAAAGTGTTACTACACCCAAGACAGTATTATTCAGGATTTACAATACAAGAGCAGACAGTAAAGTCACAATACAATTCAATACAGGAGGAATCAGGGGATCCTGCTCATTAGAGCTTACAATCTAGTAAAACCAGTCTGTATATGCAGTAAAGCATGCTCGTTATACTCACTGTAGGGGTTAATCCTCTCCATTGTGTAAAAAAAGGTGTTTGATCCCATTTTCTCTGATCATCCCCACTGTCCCCAAACAATTTCCTGATGACAGAGTTTATGGAGTCAGGCTGCACATGCTCAGTTTGGTGTGTATTGTATTGTTTTTTTTTGTTTTGTTTTCTTGTGAGGATGCATGTGATCAGCACTTTCTATGTGTGCTCACTTCCAAACTGGGCTGTGTGCTTCTATTCAGACATAAAGCTCACCTCGGCCCCACGCCCTATTTTCTGCTTACAGGTTTTGTCTGGCAGCAGCAGGAGCCAACACTTCCTGCTGCTCCTTGCCAAGCCTGTGAGAGCAGGGAGAGGAGAGAAGAGCTGAGGAAGACGTGCATGGCACTGGATCCAGATCAGGCTCTGGTGTATGTTTAGGGGGTGTGCTACTATTACGTTTTTTAACCCTAATGCAGAGAATGCATTCAGGTAAAAAAAAAACAAGGATCCTCAAACTATGGCCTTGCAGCTGTTGTGGAACTACACATCCCATGAGGCATTGTAAAACTCTGACATTCACAGACATGACTAGGCATGATGGGAATTGTAGTTCCTGAACTACTGGAGGGTAGTTGAAGACCCATGCTTTAAACAGTGCCAGAATCTCCTCTTGATCCTGACAGAACTCTAGTAAGCAGATCACTTTCCATGCTTTCTGCCTCTGCCCCCTATTATTCATTGTTTCTTGTTCTTCCTATATAAAATACAGAACATCTTGGGGGTTATTTACGAAAGGCAACTCCATTCTGCACTACAAGTGCAAAGGAAGTGCAGTCGCTGTAGATCCGAGGGGGACATGCAAGGAAAATAAAAAACAGCATTTTAGCACATGATTGGATGATAAAATCAGCAGAGCTTCCCCTCATTTAAGATCTACCCCTCAGGCGGCGTACACACGATCGGATATATCCGATGAAAACGGTCCGCGGACCATTTCCATCGGATATGTCCGATCGGGAGTTTGATCCGATGGCGTGTACACACCATCGGATCAAATTCCCCGCCGCCGGAAGGCGCGGTGACGTGGCGGTGACGCGGCGGTGACGTTGACGCCGCCGTGTCACCGCAACGTCACCGCACCAGGAAGTAAAACACTTCCGCGCTTGCGCCGAATCCATTCGGCAGCGGCGCGGCGGCGGTGGGGGCCGACATGTCTGCTGGTAAGTGTACTAACCAGCAGACATGTCGGGCGGACAGATCCCCACCGGATAGATTTCAAAGCATGCTTTGAAATCTGTCGGGTGGAGAAATCTGTCCGCTAGCCCATACACACGAGCGGAGATGTCTGCTGAAACGGTCCATCGGACCGTTTTCAGCGGACATATCCCCTCGTGTGTACGCGGCCTCAGATTTACAGCAACTGCACTTTCAGTGCAATTTCAAGTGCACGTTGCACTTGTAGTAAAAAGTGGATTTGCCTTTCGTAAATAACCCCAATTGTCGCTATGTTATGGAGATGAGGAGAAGGATTAGAACTGGTGAATTACAAATGAAATATTTATTTTTTGGATTTGAATACACTTTAAATGTTCTGCAATTAATAATCCCACACTTTAGTTGATTTACTTAATTCCATGACAGCTAAACTTAATGGTGCCTCTTTAGGTGGAAGTCTCCTGCTCAGTCAATAAAAACTGCTGTAAATCCCAGAATGGTTATAATTATGATTGAAGTGAGAGTTGAATCATATAGAAATAATGGTGACAGATTGTATGTGACAATTCCTGGTATGTTTTATATATTAAATAGGCTTCCAATAGAAAATAGTTTACTGTGTAAAATGTGGCAGTTTTAACGCTGTAAGTTTTTTGTCCCTAAGTTCATGTTCACTAGTAATTTCTGTTCTTTTTTTCCCGACTAGTTTTTTTTTTTACATTTTTTTTTTTTGGGCATTGTCTTCTCTGCATCAGAAAAGTAGCAATTTATGCTATAATTTTTATATTAAATACTCTAATGATATATAAGACAAACACTATTGTATATTTATTCAAAAACTGCTATGCATGCGTATAGTCGCAGGCCCAGACTTACACAACATGTATGCTACAGGCTATGGAAAAATCATACAGTGTATTTGCTAATCAGATTTATAGATTTTAATCTGTTAATAAGATTGCTTAGTACACATGCATACTCAATGCTCACTTTGCCATGTTAAAAAGAACAGTGTGTGTGTGTGTGTGTGTGTTTTTGCGTATGTGTGTGTGTTCCATAGTAAATAATTGAAGGGCTTTTAAAAAGTCTATTGATGAGGTCATGGCCAATTATAAAAATTGCAGGGCAATTTTCGAAAGAGCATGTGAATTGTCCCATACTAGTGTCCACATTAACCACTTAAGACCCGGACCAATACGCTGGTAAATGACCCAAGGTGTTTTTGCGATTCGGCACTGCGTCGCTTTAACTGACAATTGCGCGGTCGTGCGACGTGGCTCCCAAACAAAATTTGCGTCCTTTTCTTCCCACAAATAGAGCTTTCTTTTGGTGGTATTTGATCACCTCTGCGATTTTTATTTTTTGCGCTATATACAAAAATAGAGCGACATTTTTGAAAAAAAAAACACTATTTTTTACTTTTTGTTAAAAAAAAAATCAAATAAACTAAATTTTAGTCAAACATTTAGGCCAAAATGTATTTAGCCACATGTCTTTAGTAAAAAAAAAAAAATCGCGATAAAAAAAATAGCTACCTAGCGGGAACAGCGACACTAATACAGCGATCAGAAAAATGATCGCTTAGTGACGCTGGCAATAGGGAGTGAAAGGGTTAACTAGGGCGGTGATCAGGGGGTTAAAACTTTATTAGGGGGGGTGGGGGGGCTATCCTGAACCTAACACTAACTGATTTTACACTGCCTGTCACACTGACACTAAATGCAGTGATTAGATCACTGCATTCAGTGACACTGTGACAGGGGGGGTGGGGGGGCAGATCGCAAGGGGTTAAGTATGCCTATGTGAGTGTGTGTCAGTGTAATGTTGGTGCACACTTACTGTTAGGTGTTTCTCCCATCGCAGCGGTTGGAAATACCGCTGCGATGGGAGATTACATCACTTCCCCCTTCCTGTGTTTACACAGGAGGAGGAAGTGACAGGAGACTGGGAGCGCGCGCATTGGCTGGGAGCGATCGCGGGGGGGCGGGTAAACGCCGACATCCGCCCGCTCGTCCCGGATCGCTCCCGGAGCCAGGGGGACCCCCGCACGCCGCGGAGGGGGTCCCGATGGGACCCCCGAACCGCACTTAGGCGGGGACGTAAATTTACGCCCTTGTGCCTGTACGTGCCATTCTGTGGCCGTATATGTGCGTGCGGGGGTCCTTAAGTGGTTAAGAAGGGGCAACAATAAAAACGAATTGCATGTAGAATTTTGTGTAACCCCAAGAAGCCGGTTATTCATAAATAACCGACAAAACTGGCATAAAAATAACAGGCCAGATTCAGAAAGAATTAGATTCCCGCAGAGTATCAGAGATACTCTACGCCGCCGTAATTTACCTGGCTCTAGGAGGAATTCAGAGAGATTTTGGCCCGTAAGGTACGGCGGCGTAGTGTATTTCTCCTGGCGGAATCAAACTACGCGAATAGGGGGCGTGAGGCATTTAAATTAACCGCGTCCCTGCGGCGATCGAACTGCGCATGCTCCGTTCAGAAATTTCCCGCCGTGCATTGCGCGAAATCATGTTGTTACGTCATTTTTTTTTGAGTAGCGTCGTTTACGGACATTCCTATTCCCGGACGACTTACGCAAAAAATAAAAAATAAATTGAAAGTCGACGCGGGAACGTCGGCCATACTTAACATGGGCCGCATAACGTTAGACCAGCTAATAGCTGGTTTAACTTTACGTAGCGAAAAAATGACGTACGCGATTGCGAACGACGCTCGTAACTTCGTGGATCGCCGGAAAAAGCTCATTTGCATACCCCGACGCTGAAAACTACGCGAACTCCACCCAGCGGCCGCAAAAAGATCGCAGCGTAGATCCGAAGGCGTACGAAGACGTAAGCCTGTCAGATCGAAGCCCAACGCCGCCGTATCATGGTTTGAGGATTCAAACTAGTGATACGACGCGTGAAATTTGAAATTACTCCTGTCTAACACCAGTTAGACAGGCGTAATGGCTCTCTGAATCTGGCCCAACATCTCCGATGTCATATAGATATTCTATATAAATACACATTTGCAGGAAGCTGTAGTAATTTAATTTCCTGATTATATGCTCTGTGCCTAATAAGAGCATAGATTAGAACTTTAGTTGGAAATGTGGGCTTTTTTCTGCTTGACATTTTTTTCCAAAGCTGATCTCCAGTTTGCAGAAATCTGCTTTTATACTGTCCACACCCCTCTGCATGCCATTTAAACATGTTGTAAATGTTTGTTTTTTTTTTTTTTTTTATAAAGTTTCCTTTAAGCTAGTGCATTGTTGGTTCACTTACCCTTTACTTCGATTTTCCTTCTAAATGTTTTTTTCTTTGTCTGAATTTCTTACTTCCTGTATCTTCTCAGTAAGCTTTCCACCATCATTTGAGCGGTGGTTAGTCAGCCAGAACAGCTTGCTGAGAAGGAACAGGAAGTGAGAAATTCAGACATAGAAAACAAAAACAAAAAAAAAACATTTAGAAGGGAAATCGAACCAACAATGCACTAGCTTAAAGGAACATATTTAGAAAATAAAAAAAACATACCTTTACAACCCCTTTAACTTTTTGCACTTACAGTTGTGTTCAAAATTATTCAACCCCCACTGAAATGGATTGTTTTGGCCAGTTTGACATTGATTTTGATCATTCAGTCATCCTGCTTACAATTAAATCAAATAGGCACGTGTAGGTCAGACAAATATAACATAACATTTTTTTATGAAATAACCACAAATGTCTTTTCTGTGCTCACATCATTATCAGTTTAGTTCAACCCCCAAGTGATATTCAATCTTAGTACCTAGTACAACATCCTTTTACAGTTATAACAGCTTTTAAACGTGAAGCATAGCTTGATACAAGTGTCTTGCAGCGATCTACGGGTATCTTCGCCCATTCGTCATGGGCAAAAGCCTGCAACTGCTTTTTTTAAGTCCCACCAGAGGTTCTCAATCGGATTTAAGTCTGGTGACTGCGATGGCCACTCCAAAATGTTCCAGCCTTTAATCTGCAACCATGCTCTAGTGGACTTGGAGGTATGCTTGGGATCATTGTCCTGTTGAAAGGTCCAACGTCTCCCAAGCCTCAGGTTTGTGACGGACTGCATCACATTGTTATCCACTATCTCCTGGTACTGAAGAGAATTCATGGTACCTTGCACACGCTGAAGCTTCCCTGTACCTGCAGAAGCAAAACAGCCCGAAAGCATTGACCCCCCGCCATGCTTCACAGTAGGCACGGTGTTCTTTTCATCATTGGCCTTGTTCTTCCTCCTCCAAACATAGCGTTGATCAATGGGCCCAAACAGTTCTATTTTTGTTTCATCAGTCCAGAGAACACAATCCCAAAACTTCTGTGGTTTGTCCACATGACTTTTGGCATACTGCAGTCGACTCTTCTTATTCTTTGGAGACAGCAAGGGGGTGCACCTGGGAGTTCTGGCATGGAGGCCTTCATTACGCAGTGTGCGCCGTATTGTCTGAGCAGAAACTTCAGTACCCACATCTGGCAAATCTTTTCTCAGTTCCTCAGCAGTCACACGGGGACTTTTCTCCACTCTACGCTTCAGGTAGCGCACAGCAGTCAAAGTCAGCATCTTCTTTCTGCCACGACCAGGTAGCGTTTCAACAGTGCTCTTTGCCTTGAATTTGCGAATGATGCTTCCTATAATGTCTCTTGGTATGTTTAACATCTTTGCAATCTTCTTATAGCCATTGCCCTTCCTGTGAAGAGTAATCACCTCTTCTCTTGTCTTTCTGGACCATTCTCTTGACTTTACCATGTTTGTAACCACACAGGAAATGTCTAGAAGAAGCCGAGTATCACAGTCATTTTAAAGCTGCCTAATTGGTGCTTATTAGGCTTTATTGTTGCTCCCTGACATCCACAGGTGTTCTCAATACCTGATTGAAAACACTTCAATGAACCTCTGTTCTTCAGAGTGGTAGTCTTTAAGGGGTTGAATAATTGTGTAAATGAAGAATTCACAAAATAAACATTTACTACTGTATTACAAAACCAATTGATGTCATTTTATTTGCATATGGTTCTTTAAGAACTCCTTGTAGGATTTCATTCTGAATTCAATTACAAATGTACACTAAATTCCCTAAAACCCTTTACAGCATTGGGGGGTTGAATAATTTTGAACACAACTGTATGTAACGTTTCTTCTGCTGTTTATCTGATTTTTTTAGCAGAAATGTATATTTTGAAGTCTAAAAATGAATTTGCATGCTAATATGCATATAAATAATTACAAATAATTTACAATAACGTATCTGGATGCTCATGGATGATCAGCAATATTGTAAGTGGTTATTAGAAACGCATACTATTCGAATATTGTGATTCAGCATGTCTCTTTTTGGACGCGTTTTGAATGCATAGAAAACCTCATAGTACCTGTTTCTTTGAGAGGAGTATAAATCTGAATTGTATAGTAGTAACATGGACCTTCGCTCTCTAGGGTGGCACGGATGGAAAGGGATGTCAACATGAAAAGGCATTTGATAGAGGATCTGAAAACCCGTCTGAAAATCTACCAGGAAAATGAAAGACCCAGCAAAGAAATGTTAGAAAATCTTGAAAGGAAGGTAATGTACTCTGTATACTTATTCCCCAAGCCTATTATTCACTAAATCACCTTGGAATGTAGTACAGTGCAATGCACGTGCAGCTTAATAATACCCCAGAGGTCAGCTAACATCTTCCCATGACAGGCATTTACTTGATAGCAAAATAACACATAATAAGGTTCAGAAAACTGTTGTTCTATGCACGATCATGTTAAAGATAAAATAGCTACATTTCTTGGCATATTATAATTTGCAGGATAGGTAGCACACTAACAATAATGTACATATCTGACAAACCAATTCACTCTGCTTTTGCGTATAGTTAGACATTTTAAGAAGAAATCCAGGAAGTAGTACAACTATCCTAACTATCCCCTATGCTACTTCATTGGTAGCTTAAACTCTTATGTCTAGTTTGTGGCCAATAGCTTACATTGTGGCACAACGCTCTTAGACACCTTTCACACTTGTACGACTTCAAAGTCGCGCGATTTTACCACGATTCGCGGCCGCAATTTCAATGAATGCCTGTGTAAGTGGCATCAAAATCGGACAAAAATAGTGCAAGGACTACTTTGAAGTAGGCACAACTTAAAGTCGTGCCAGTATGAATGGTAGTTATTGAAAATAATGGAGAATGACTTGCATACGATTTTGCAGTCCAAAATCGTGAGACAAGTCGTATAAGTGTGAAAGGGGACTTACTATTTTGTATTATTTAGTTAATATTCTCAGTTAACCCTCTAAACCAGGGGTCTCCAAACTGTCTACACAAAGGGGCAGTTTATTATCCTTCAGACTTTAGTGGGGCCAGGACTATGGCCAGTGGGTTTGGATTATTTTCTGGCATCGGTGAGAGGAAACATTGCCACGTTTGGTATTAGGGGGAGGAATAGTGCCCCATTGTTGGTGCCAGTGGAAGAAGTGGTTTCTAGACATGTGCACTTCCAAAATATTTTTTCATTTTCGTATAATTCTTTTTTTGTTTTATTTTTGTTATGATCAAAATGTGTTATTTCGAATAAATTAGAAAATTCGGAAATTCAAAATCCCAAAATTCAGAAATTCCAAAATCCCAAAATTAGAAAATCCGAAAATAAGTGTGAAAATTCAAAAGAATGAAAATCCGAAAATAATAATGAAAATTTGAAAAACTAAAAATCCCAAAAAATTCAAATCCAAAGTAATAAATAACTAATAATAACTAACTATTGAATTATAGGTATTTAAATTGCCTTTCACATGTGGCTGTTAGTGAACATAACGAATACAAATTTATCAGAATTTATTATTATTCATCTATTTATTATTATTATTATTTAAAGAAAATTTCAATACCTATCATTTAATAGTTAGTAATGGTTATTATTGGTTAGTTAGTTAGTTCAGATTTTCTAGATTTCAGGTTTTCGAATTTTCAGATTTTCGTTCAGATTTTTGGCTTTTCAGTCTTTTTAATTGTCTAATTTCCGAAACCTTTGTTCAACGGTTTTTGTTAATTTGAATATTTCAGAATTAACTAATTTGTCGAATTTCATTAAAAAAACTTATTCGGAACAAAACGAATTGCACATGTCTAATGGTTTCCCTTTGTTGTCAGTTGGCAGAAGAGTCTTCTATCAGTATGAGGAGAAGTCCCCCGAGGGCCAGATAAAGACAAGCAAAGGGCAGCAATTTGGAGACCACTGCTCTAAACCATGGGTCGTCTTCAAACCACGGCCCTCCTGGACCTACAATTCCCATAGAATCAGAGTTTTACAATGTGTCATGGGACGTGTAGTTCCGCAACAGCTGGAGGGCCATAGTTTGAAGATTCCTGCTCTCAACACTGTTGTATACCCTAATACTCTAATACACATCTAGCAAACTTTGCATCATAAGCAAGGAATCCACGCTGTCAGAATACAATGCCTCAGTGGGAGGGATTCCCCCATCCACCTCGAATGTGTGGATGGGGCAATTGGATTGCTTTTTTTTGTTTTTTTTTTTTTCGTTTAGCCCCGCTAGTTAAACAGAAGAAAAAAAATAATGTATGGCCTGCCTTAGGGTGTCTGCATTCAGAATGAATTAGTAAAGCAGACACCTGTGGACAGTAGAATTGTCAGTCTACGGTAAGGAAGCATTGTACTAGCAGATTTAAACAGACTTGACTAATAAATTGAAGCTAACACTTTATAAGCAGTTACAGCAAATATTTTTTTTTTCTTTTGGAAAGACGGTTGTAAGTACCCCCCTGTCAGTGTCAAATGATTTGTCTTAATTTTCTAACTGCTACTTTGTCTGGACAGCTTAGTCTGTTAAAGCAGTATTAAACCCAAAAGCAAACATATATTGTACTGCAGCTTACCAATTCTTAGATATGATGGCTGCGTTAGTTCTCATTTTTAGTCCTTCTTTCCTTTATCATTCACCTGGTAATCCAACCAGCAAGTTTGTTGGCTTTCAACAGAACAAGCTCTCCAGCAAAAGTAGCTAAGAGTGTTGAGGCAAACCTTTTTACCACTAACGGGTGCTTACAATTTGCTTTTATTTATGCATGTAAAACCCTTATCCCAAAAGAAAAGAACAATGTTGTTGTAACTGCTTGTGTAACTGCAGTGAGAGCTTTAGTTCTAAATTAACTTTGAGATATAGCTGTGGGACCATTAACAGATCTTTTTAATTAATCTTTACTAACAGGATATGTTCCCCGTCACTGGTGGACAGCTAATATTGTACCTATCTGTGAGAAGGGTAGCGAGGTAGAAGCTGGCAATTACATGCCAGTGAGTTTAACATCAGTTGTAGGCAAGTTAATGGAATCCCTCCTGAAAAGAAAGATCATTGATCACTTTAAAAATACACAACTTGCTGGATCCAAAGCAGCATGGCTTTACTGAGGGCCGATCAGGTCAGACTAATCTGATTACATTTTTTGATTACTGTATATACTCAAGTATAAGCCAAGTTTTTCAGCCCTTTTTTTAGAGCTGAAAATACCCCTCTTGGCATATACTTGAGTCAAGGTACCTTGGGCGTCCATTTTTTAAAACTCGCGGCTTCCTCCTGGTCCCGTCCCGTTCTGTGATAGGCGTTTGACACTGTGTTCAGTGTTCTGCCTATCACGGATGTTCTCTTGTCCCAGGAAAAAAAAACCTCCGTGATTGGCAGAACACTGAACACAGTGTCAAACGCCTATCATGGAACGGGACGGGACCAGGACGAAGCCGCGTGTTTTAGGAAATGGACGCCCGCCGCACAGCCTGCCAAGGATTTCAGGTACGCTGCAATGGACACACTGAGGTAATGGGGGCACAGTGAGGTGTGCAAATGGGCATTGTTGACCCTCTTTTCTACTTACAGTAGCTGCTGCATTCTCACCCTAGGCTTATACTCGAGTCAATACGTGTTCCCGGTTTTTTGTGGTAAAATTAGGTGCCTCGGCTTATACTCAAGTATATACGGTATATTACCAATGTTTTGGACCAGGATGGTGCTGTGGCATATCTTGATTTCAACGAGGCATTTCATACAGTTCCACATAATGGGAGAGGGTAGTTGATGCTTGGAATAAACTTCCAGCAGAGGTAGTGAGACAGTCAACAGTAAATGTTTCAAACATGCTTGGGATAAACCTAGATCCATACTCAGACAAAAAGTTAACAAAAAAAAAGGGGGCAGACTCGATGGGCTACTCTATCTTTTTTTTACCATGATTTTTATATGTTTCTATGCTTGGATTCTATTTGGTAAATAGAAATCGAAATCTGCTAGTGCATCAAACACTCCCCTCCCCCCAGACTGACAATGTTGTCCAAAGGTGCCCCAATCTGCTCCTTCATCCAGAGTGGGGGGGGGGGTGTTACAGGCCAGATCACCAGGTACAAACAGAGTAAAGAAAGCTTAAAAAAAATAAAACAAATGCAGCCATCACATCTAATGATTTATAAGCTGCAATATATTCAATTTTCGTTTTTTGGGTTTTGTGCTGCCTTAAAGTAAATAAAAAGAAGACAGGCGGGATCAAAAGAACAAAATAAAGGACTAAAGTATAAAAATAAAGCCCCAATGCAGCCACCACATCTAAGAATTTGTAAGCTGCCAATAAATGCTTGTTTTGCGGGTTTAATACTGCTTTAGTTCCTTACAGCTTCCCCCTCCCCCTGTAATCCATATAGCAAAATACGTATCTTCAGCACCTCTCCAGAGAGCGTCAATGTTCACTGCACAACTTTTGTACAAATAAAGTCTTACCCGGTGCTGTGAACCTGCTGCACACCACTGCTTCATTTATTCCTAAAGCTGGGTTTGTACTTGCATCTTCTTTGGTGGAAATCACACAGTTTAAACATTTTGTGTAGCCAGAAAACATTGTTACTATTCTTGCTTTATTTTCTCACTGTCAGAATACAATAACTCAGTGATGTGGATGAGAAAATTGGGTAATTTTTCTCATTCAACCAGCGGGAATTATGGGCTACCCAATAATCTACCCAAAGATATTTGAAAAATATTAAAGGGAACCTTTGCTCGAAAAGCGATTTATAGCTTTGTTAATTAAAGCGGGGTTCCCAAAATTTTTATTTTTTAAAGTCAGCCGCTACAAATACTGCAGCTCCTGACTTTCAATATTAGGACACAGATTGGCTTTGGGTGCCGACATCGTGGGCGCCCTGGATAGCCAGGGCGCCCACGATGTCGGCACCCAAAGCCAATCTGTCCCTCGGTTCTCGGGTGCTGCCGCCGCCATATACGGTGAGGGAATCAGGAAGTGAAGCCTTGCATGCGTGAGTCACGCTGCATGATCTGAATGGTTCCTGCTGTCTTCTGGGCCCTGTGTGACTCCCAGAAGACAGCAGGGGGGGGCGGAGAAAGCATCGGACGTGGAGTAGATATCCGTGGATATCTACATCTGGAAATGGGAGTAAATACCTGTATTAGACAGGTATCTGCTCCCCCCTCCCCTGAAAGGTGCCAAATGTGACACCGTAGGGGTGGAGGGTTCCAAAAAGCGGATATTTCATTTTTGGGTGGAACTCCGCTTTAAGCTGGTGTTAATTAAGTAGTCTACCTTATTAAAATACTTACCTTCCTCTCTGTTCCTAGCAATCCTCGCTGTGCTATCCTGCCTGGCACTGCATGGCCTTTGAAACCAAAACATCCCAGCGGGTTCTTTTTAATACACATGTGCAATGTGGCTGTACTGTTCTGGCAGCATATCTACTTCTCATGTCCTGTACCATATGCAATCTATAGCATGATTTACTCTACCAACCATGCTTATTTTTATTTTGCTCTTCTGTAGGTTAAAGCAATGGCAGAGGAATGTTCTCACAAGAAGACAACACTTGATTCCTTAAAACAGAGATTAAATGTAATCACCAAAGAGAAGTCACATTATGAGCAAGTATACTACAAAATAAAGGAAGAACTAGAGAAAAAGGTATTTAGCTTTCCTAATGTATTTTTTTTTTTTTTTTTACTTTATCTTTGCTTAAGAGGACCATTCGTACAATGAGATGCAGTGATGATTCTGCTTATGATGGCCTTGTTGTAAGGCAGCAAAGTCAACATTCTTTACTTGCTGCTTGCTGAGGTCAACTGGTCACTGCAAAACTAAGTATTGTATTAGCAGGCACTTGGGAAATGTGTATCGCTTGCTTTGAGAGAGGACCAATGGCCAAGAAGGACTGCAAACAAAAGATTAGCTAGATACATGCAAAAGAAATGGACAAAATAGAGGAAATAACCGCTATTTATTTAATCTAGGGCTGAATCGTTGTTGCCCTCATCCCTGTTTTGTTCTAAATAAGCAATCTCTGAATTGGGACTTTCTTAAAGGCAACCAAACATAACAATATATAGTAAAAAAGTAAAAAATTCCCACATGGGACAACTAAAAACACTACAAAACATGGAATAAGAAGTGGAGATACCCCAACTCATAAGCTGATTGATTGTACTACAGCAATTACATGGATCGGGTACTGTATCCAACACGGTTTCAATTATCTTCTTCAGGAATATGAATCACCACTCTGAAATCAGAGAATTCTACCATAATTGAACACTCCTTATATGTACACATATGCATTGCATCATATCAAACATATACAGTTGTGCTCATAAGTTTACATACCGTGGCAAAAGTTATGATTTCTTGGCCATTTTTCAGAGAATATGATAACACAAAAACTTTTCTTTCACTCGTGGTTAGTGTTTGGCTGAAGCCATTTATTAATCAAATGTGTTTACTCTTTTTAAATCATAACAACAACAGAAACTACCCAAATGACCCTGATCAAATGTTTACACACCCTGGTGATTTTGGCCTGATAACATGCACACAAGTTGGCATGAAGGGGTTTGAATGGCTATTAAAGGTAGCCATCCTTGTGATGTGTTTGCTTGTAATTAGTGTGTGTGTGTGTATAAAAGGTCAATGCGTTTCTGGACTCTTGACAGACCCTTGCATCTTTCATCCAGTGCTAGACTGAGGTTTCTGGATTCTGAATCGTGTGGAAAGCAAAATAATTGTCAAAGGATCTACAGGAAAAGGTAGTTGAACTGTATAAAACAGGAAAGGGGTATGAAAACATATCCAGGGAATTGAGAATGGTAATCAGCAGTGTTCAAACTCGAATCAAGAAGTGGAAAATGAGGGGTTATGTTAAAACCACACCAGGGTCAGGTAGACCAACTAACATTTCAGCCAGAACTGCCAGGAAAATTGTTCAGTATGCAAAGAAAAACCCACAGATAACTTGAGGTGAAATACATGAAAACATGTGGTGTGGTGCTTTCAAGATGCACAATAAGGAGGCACTTGAAGAAAGATGGGCTGCATGGTCGAGTCACCAGAAGAAAGCCATTACTACGCAAATGGCACAAAGTATCCCGCTTACAATATGCCAAACAGCAGAGACAAGCCTCAAACCTTCTGGCACAAAGTCATTTGGAGCGATGAGACTTCATTGAGAGTCAACAAGGCCTATGATGAAAGGTTACACCATTCCTACTGTGAAACATGTGGATCGCTGATGTTTTGGAGATATGTGAGCTACAAAGGCACAGGAAATTTGGTCAAAATTGATTGCAAGACGAATGCAGTATGTTATCAAAAAATACTGAACATTTGTTTTGTATACAAAAAAAATTTAATTGTCCCATGTGGGAATTTTTTACCTGAATTTCAATAAATCATACTTGTTTATTATATATTTTTTATGTTTGGTTGGCTTTAAAAAAAGTCCCAATTCAGAGATTGCTTATGTACAAATAGAGGAAATACCCTACCTTTTCATTGTGTAGATGAAGGAAAATGTAGCTTACACAGAAGGAATACTCGAAGAACAATTTAGATTTTTTTTTTCAATACTTTATTAGCCACTGTATACTCCAGTTTTTCTCTTCTACACATAGCTAGCAGCTGGCAAAAAAAAAACCTTTACTTTAGATGATTCAAACTAATCGCAGTCCCATAACAGTGTTATTTACGTGAACTAAGGTTTATTGTGCACAGAGGTGCTTACTTTTTGTATCTCAATCCCTGTTCTTCATTAAACTTTTATGAAATCACTTTTAGGACATGCTAAAAAAGCATTCTGTTGTGTTATATAAAGATAGAAAAATATTTTGAAATTCATAAATATAAAGTTTTCAGTATTGAAATAAGATTGAAGTGCATTTTAGAGAAAAACAGAACCTAAACAAACGTGTGTTACAGAATGTAAAAGTCACCGACTTGGAAGGAAAAATGGTTGAAGCTGAACGTGCCATGTCTGAACTGGAAGTTGCTGCTACACAACAACTTCACAACTTAGCAATGCAGAGTGAACAAGCCATGGAGGTGATGCAGAATAAATTGTTACATGACAATAGAAAGATTGGAGAATTTGAAACATTTATAAAGGTACGAGTTTTAGGGAAATGTATTGCTTGTTTTTTTTTTCTTGTTTTTCACTCCTATTTTTTTTTTTTTTTAGTACTTGAAATCATAACAATTTCAGAATTGTTTTAGATACATTGGAACTGGGAAAAGCAAATGTTGTGGTTTTTTTTGTGTGTTTTCCCCAGATTTCTTGTTTTATACACCAGCTCAGTGGTTCTATTGACTGGAACTGAAGCTCATGACTTCATTAAATAGCAGTATCTTTATAATTTATAGAAAATAATTGTGAGAATTAATCTCCCAGATCCCATTCTGTGCAGAGATTTTTCTGCACCAGCATACTGAGAGTGATCATCACTGAAGCAGGTTATAACAAAACAATGAACTCTTTAAACACAACCCAATGACTAAGCCCCCGTGGGCCACGTGAAATGCATTGGGGGCGTGGCCTGGTCGGAGTTCAGGATGAGGTTGCCACTCCATTCATCGCAGTAGGATACCATAGATGTGCAACTCCCAGGGATCACCCTTTCATTGAACTCTTTAAACACACACAGTAACCTCCACCATGTGTTTTTATAGAAACACCCACCAATTACAGCAGCCACTTTTGCATTCCTTTAGGTAATGTCTGTAACACTCAATGTCACACCTAGAGGGGAGTTTAACAGTTTTAAACCACAGTAGCCCTTCAAAGACAAAACATAATTTTATTGCTGATAACAGCATTCAGCATAACCGTTTTTAGATATCAGCTTCATAAAAAAAAAGAAAAATAGTGCACAAAAAAAATGTTACAGAACAAATATTACAAACCTGACAGTAAGCAACAGCAAAGTAAAAAATGAAAATAACAAAGTGCGTCCAGTTTTTGGTTCTATACAGGGTACAATTGGCTTGCAGAGTAAGTTAAAACTGATGTGTCAAAGTCACTGGCTCTCAGAAACATTATTCTCTCAGTATACTTAGTGGTTTACATGTCAAGTGAGAGCCATGAACACCAAATACAGCCATCCTTTCTGGTCCCTGGAGAAGAGGTTTGCAGAATTGACAGTTGACCAATTGGTTTGACAGACAAACCAATCAAATGGTCTAAGGGTGTGCTGAGGGGGCGTGTGTATTTTTTGTGCTTCCGTAGACACCCTTATTGCCAGTTATTCAAAATACTTAGCAGGTCAATGTTTTTTCAAACAGCCAAAATATTATTTAACAGAAGGAAATTATATTTGTTGGAGACCATGATTTGGGCTATTTTGAAGGCAGTACTGTTGCTGCTTAGATAACTTATGCAGAACATTGTCAGTTTAGGACCCATGTACACTATTGCTGCTAAATGGACGTTTAGAGGCAGTTGGACACTTTTTCAACTGCCCCTAAACTCATTCAATGTTATCTTTATGTGTACATGTACACATATTCAAGGTAATGTGTGGGAAATCTCGCGCCAATGAGGGGGAGGGGTGATGAAAATAAGTAGTAAAAGCTGCTCCCTAGATAATACAGAGTGCTGAATTATAACTATTATATGCGTGGGAAAGGGGCGCTAGAGAAAAAAAATTATAATGTGTATATTATGTGAATAGGTGTAACCTATCCCAATATAGGCATCAATCCCATAGCAAACTAATTGGTACACCTATTGTGAAATAAGTGATCGAATAAGTAAACAAATAAATGGATTGTATATAATTGACAATGTGCAGTGAACCGTAAATAAAACAATAACACGCTGTATAACATAGAAAGTGCTCCGTGCTCAAAATCTTCCAAGTGATAAGATCCACCTTCACCAATAAGGACACCTCAAGTGGGGATGGATGGCTCCTTACCAGATGATGTTGACCTATTAGTTAAAATAAGGTCAATAGAGCTTAGGTATCAGCTACTTCCCATGGAGATTCCAATACAAATGGCAGATGATTGTGGATATCATAGAGGAAAGAAAACAGCTCCCATAGTGTAAAACTATTTAATTGTAGTAATAGATAAAAAAAATCATAGTGCCAAGTGGCCTCTTACTTGAATAAGTGCCCGTATCCCGGCACTGAGGCTGTGAGCTTGAATAAATATGGAGAGAGGCACAAAAGTTCAGATGCCAAACTCTTCTAATTGTGGTTAAAAGCATTTATAGGCGTTTTTCGTGTTTGGGCATTTAAAAAAAAAAATTGCAAAAAAAAAAAGTTTTTCTTTTTTTGAAACGCGTCTAAATGCAAATGCGGCATGTAAAACAGGACATTTTAAACATGGGTTACTATCTGTCAAGGTAAATTGTTCAGGAGCAGTCGTAAAAATGTCCCGTGTACATAAAGCCTTAGGCCGCGTACACACGAGGAGAAGTCCGCGGAAACATGTCCGACGGACCGTTTCCAGCGGAAATGTCTGAAGGGATCTTTTGGTCTGATGTGTGTACACACCATCAGACCAAAATCCCCTCGGACCAGAACGCGGTGACGTAGAAGACAGCGACATGCTGAAACACGGAAGTTCAATGCTTCCACGCATTCGTCGAATCAATTTGACGCATGCGCGGGATTTCGGTCCGATGGTTGGGCGTACTAACCATCGGACATGTCCGACGGACAGGTTTCCAGTGGGACAAGTTTCTAAGCATGCTTAGAAACTTTTATCCGCTGGAAACCTGTCCGCTAGGCTGTACACACAATCGAACATGTCCGCTGAAACTGGTCTGCGGACCAGTTTCAGCGGACATGTCTCCTCGTGTGTACGCGGCCTTACACTGCCAACTGATTTTCTTGTGTGTTTTGTCTGCTATTGTCATGAAATTTTTTTTTTTTTTTTTTTAAACATTGCCAAGAGTGCTTTTGAAGCACCTAAGGCCACGTACACACGATCGGTCCAACCCGATGAGAATGGTCCGACGGACCATTTTCATCGGTTCACAGACTGATGGTCAGATGTGCGTACACACCATCAGTTCAAAAACTGATCGTGTCAGTACGCGGTGACGTAAAACACGACGACGTGCTGAAAAAAAAATAAGTTCAATGCTTCCAAGCATGCGTCGACTTGATTCTGAGCATGCGCAGGTTTTTGGACCGATGCTTTTGCGTACTAACCATCGGTTTGGACCGATGGTCAGGCGTCCATCGGTCTGATTTTAAAGCAAGTTTTAAAACTTTGGTCCGACGGACCGATGGGCCATACACACGGTCGGTTTGGACCAATGAAACTGGACTTAAGTCCATTTTCATTGGTTTGGACCGATCGTGTGTACGCAGCCTAAGGCAGTTTTTTACCTTCCTGGTAACCTACAACTGGATGTTCTTTGCACTTGATTCACAAGTGTTTGACTTTACAGCTTATCGACCAGCGCCTTCTATAAATGGTGGCTGGTAGAACTGGATTTTAAACACGGTCCCGGTTGCTATAGCAGTCAGGACTTAAATTTGTTCAGCTAGCAATAGGCTTTCAGGTGGAAGTGATTTCAGCAGATTTACAGTCAATCACTTCCACAGCCCCCCTCACCGACTGACTTTGCCATGTATCATGGGTTCCACTGTCCAACCTACAGACCTGGCAGTGATGTGGTGGGTTTTGGCAGATGGAGCGGAGGAATATCAGAAAACTTTGGCCCCTTTCTGTCTGGAAAGTAAACAAATGGAGCACAATCATTGCTCAGTTAAAATTTAGGGGAGGCATATTAGACCCCCAATGTCTCAGTAAAGAGAAGCGGTCATTACACATTGGGAGCAAGGTTAAGTGTAGAAAACATAATTAAAAAAAAAAAAAACACACCCAAGAACACATGAACATAAACTCATGCAGATGTGCACCTGTGTATATAAAAAAAAGGATTGTGCTACATTTTACATATCGCCACAAATGTTGGTATGAGAGAAATAATTATAAGACCGTCATTCATAGTTAACTCTAAACTGAAAACCTGTAAAGAATTTTAAGGCTTCTCATATGGATAATTGTGAGCCTGAATTTTGGAGCTTTTTCATGGGCACAAGCTGTTTTAAAGCTTTATATGTTTGGTATACTCATTGCAACCTCATCTTTTATTTTTTACCAAAGTACTTGGATAATATATTGCTTTGTGTGCGTTAAATTACTGTGTTTGATATTATGTGACATAAAACATTGCAACTATTAACATTTTATTCTCCAAGGTCTCTGTCTTAGTATTTGACTGATTTTCAGTATGCCTTTGCCATGACTAAATTCTGATCTGATCACTAACATCCAGTCAAAATCCAGAAAAGTAATTACATGACTTCAGAAAAGGACTGGGGGTGGGAATTAAAAAAATAATGCCCGTCTCAAGCTAGTGCATGAGATATGTAAATAACCTGTCATTCACAGAAAGGGGAAAGAATGGACAAAAGTTTTCTCCTGTCTGTCCGTTTATCTCACTGAAAAAAGAAAAGAGGATTGCTCAGAGCTGGATTAACTATTTGTGGCAAGACTGGGCACAGATGATAGGAAATTGTATACTCTACATCACTGGTTCTCAACCTTCTAGTGCCCTTGATAACATTTTCTAAGTTTAGGGGACCCCTAACAGTAAAATTATTTTCATAGCGTGAGTTGTCAGCACCCAAGGCAAGACAAGTAATTTGCACCCCTAACCCACGGACATTTAGCACTTCCTGAGCCTCTTCCACTTTTACAGTATTAAAACCCCTTATGGTACATTTTAGGATGTACCACTCTTCTCTTTGTTCTCTTTTCTTTCCCTTTTTCCCTTTTATGTCTCTCTATCCAGAAACAGCCCAGCTGGGCGGCAACAGGCTCCAGGGACAGCCCTCCTGGGCAGCCACAAAAGGGCTGGGAGAGCGGTGCGGGCTTCAGGAATAGCCCAGGGTTTGGTGACCCCTGGCAAATCATCATTTGACCCCCAAGGGGGTCCCGACCCCCAGGTTGAGAACCACTGCTCTACATTGTGACATCAAAAAAATTTGGGTTTACATCCACTTTAATGTCTGCGCACACTGCTGCCCTGTGAAGAAACTGAACTTATTTATTGTTGTATATTGGTGTTGTATATGTGTAAAATAGAAACTTAAAGTGACCCTGTCACAGGGTCAACATAGGTGCAAAAAGTACTAGCCTAAGAAGAAAGCTGCTTAATACATACCTGCACGCTGTTCCAATTGTTGAACTATCACCTTGTAGCAGAGCTCCTAAAGCTGATCCAATTTGATTTCTCAGGTTGGTCAAATAGCAAGTTCCCCTACTGGTCGCTGTGTTTCATCTTGGTGATCCCTAGTCAGAGCAGGACACAGTAGGGACTTAAGAGATGGTGGGAGGAACCATAGCAGCCAGCAGGGGACATGATATTCCACACAACCAGAAGTTTTAGCATACAGGTCAATGCACAGGTACTGTATGCATACTGCTGTTTTCTTTTCAGGTTGGTGTCTTTGTAACTTTATTTATCTGTTGACAGAGCCACTTTAAATAATACAACATTCTTGCTACTGGAAAACTAGACTATATGCATCTAGTTATGATAAATGCAGCACTATTCCTTTTAAGCTACTTACAAGCCATTGAGTACATTTATACTTACCTTTGGAAAGATTTGCCTTCCTTGATGCTTGTGCTGCCGCTCATCAGGTGTTCTCTCCTTCCTTTGCTTTCCTCAAGCACTAAATTAAAGTATGCAATTTGGTAGCATAGGGTTTTTATTGAATGTAGCAGTTATTTTTATAAATGTTGCATAGTTAAACTGAGATATACATTTTCTGCGAGTGCTTTGAGGGTAAAGTTTTATTTAACCTTATGTTTTTTAACTATATTTACATTCCCATTGTTTTAAATCATTCAAATTTTGATGCTACAGAGCAAGTGAGCTGTCCAGATTGATGTACTGGGAGGTATCCGTACTGAGAAATCTCGAACTGGGAGGTTGTATATAAATATGATTGACTGTGGCACGCCAGGCACACTCATTCTACTCCTCGCCATCCCACTCTTCGACTGGGAACAACTTTGTTTCTTCAGCATTATTAATGCCAGTGTTTTATACAGTTAGATCACTGACATATTACAACAAGGTTAATAGAGAGGCATAGACAGGATTATTAGCATAGAAAATATTAGGTGCATAAATGCAAACTGGCATGTGAATCAGTACATGCCCTTGAGGGCTTAGTGTTCACCAGTACAAAACCTGCTGAAAGTGATGCTTTACAATATAGAAGCCAACTGGTCTATACTTTGCTTTCTAGGCAAACAATTGCTGAATTAGTTGGAAATGCAGTTCTGAAAGTATTTTTTTTAGTAGAGAGAGAGTTTGCAAATAGTTCTATAGACCCCAAAGGACCTGAGTTATCAGTCATCGGTCCACTGTGCTTTGATGAATTTTAGACACTTTCTCTGTAATAATAAGAACATTTGTGTAATTTATAGGAGATAAGGGGATGTCTCCTTCAGTCATATAAAATATTTTATCTTGCAGTTGTTAGACATGACAGAGCCACTCATCTATGCTGTGTTATCACTGGCATTATTCAACATGACATCTCTCAGGCCCTGGAGACATCTCACATTTTACTTTATCAGTAAACTGTGACTATCCACCTCAGTGCCCTGAAGCTAGCGAACCCTTGAGTGCTCAGCCTTGAATTATATGCAAAAGGCGCTGTTTGTGCTTTACATGCATCTTGTGCATAGATATCATTGCTCTCTGTTTACAACCATGGTAAAAACATTTGCAGTGTAGAGCAAATGTGTATCAGCTGCATTGCAGCTTAAAATTCCCAAATCAAGGGGGAAGAAATGAATGGCAATATTGCTGCTGATTTTTACCATACCCCTTCAGCACACCTTAGAGCTAACTCCAGCAAAGGAAAAAGAAAGATGCCTACAAACAGCATTTTTATTTAGGTTCTCTTTGCTGTGGTCACGTCAATTCTCAGTGGTTATTTGACAGGTTGTGCTGAGAAATGTGTGGCGTGGTATTGAGAAGGCTTCATGGGAGGTGCATTATAGCTCTGTACAGTGTTTACCAGATTGGAGAAAGATCCTTGAATTGCCCTAATCTAGCCTGCAGGGCATGGATCATTCTGCCATCCACTAATATGGCTGTTTTTAGCCAGTGAGAATCCAGCACATGTAAGTATTTGACAAGAGCACAATAGGGGTCTTATCATTGCTATGGTGACTATAGGGTATAGATAGTAAAAAGTGAAAGGAAACGACACTACAAGTGTTCAGTGTTTACATATCATTTGAGCCTTTCAATTTTGATGGGCTGATGGCTTAAATTCTGTATAATGTGCAAATTGGGCTTCAAATGGTCCAATAAAGTTTGTTGGTTGATTAGCTAATTATCAATTGCTTAGTCTGACTGATATATGTGGCCATGTAAATCAGCAGTACCTTTGGCAACTTGCAGCTGTTTAGAAAAGTCCCAATACTCATTCACTGACACAATATAGACTGGCATGATGGGATTTATAGTTTAACTGTTGTTTTACAGCCTGATGTCTGCTTTTTGATTCAACGGTATAATTATTTTGGTGATCGTTAAAGCGAGAGCAAGATTTCTAGCCCAAAATCTCTTCTAACTCAAAACCTGTTGACATTTTTAAACGTCCGCTATGGAGATTTTTAAGTACCAAAGTTTGTCTCCATTCCACGAGCGGGCGCATTTTTGAAGCATGACATGTTGGGTATGAATTTACTCGGCGTAACATTATCGTTCACATTATAGAAAAAAAAAACGTTTTTATGACCGCTGCGCAAATATGGCGTGACAAAGTATTGCAACAATCTCCATTTTATTCTCTAGGGTCTCTGCTAAAAAAAAAAATGTATAATGTTTAGGGGTTCTAAGTAATGTTCTAGTAAAAAATACTGGGCCAGATCCACAGAGAATTGCCCTGGCGCAGTGTATCAGAGATTCATTACGCCGCCGTATTTTACCTGGCTCTAAGGCCTCGTACACACGATCAACTCTGTCTGCTGGAAACGGTCCGCTGGACCGTTTCAGCAGACAGATTCGATCGTGTGTACGGCCGAGCAGACAGATTTGTCCACCCGACAGATTTCAAAGCATGCTTTGAAATCTATCGGGTGGGAATCTGTCCGCCCGACATGTCTGCTGGTTAGTACACCTACCAGCAGACATGTCGTCCCGCACCGCCGCCGAATGGATTCGGCGCATGCGCGGAAGTGTTTTACTTCCTGGTGCGGTGACGTGGCGGCGTCAACGTCACCGCCACGTCAGCGACACGTCAACACGCGAGCAAACCAAAATCCCAGCAGACAGATTTGTTCAAATCTGTCGGACGGACCGATTTGAACAAATCTGTCCGCTCGTGTGTATGGGGCCTAAGACGAATCCAGGAAGATTTCAGCCGTAAGGTACGGCGGCGTAGTGTATTTCTTGCGGCGGAATCAAACTACGCGATTAGGGGGCGTGAATCATTTAAATTAGGTGCATCCCCGCAGCGATCGAACTGCGCATGCTCCGTTCAGAAATCTCCGGCCTTGCATTGCATAAAATTACGTCGTAACGTAATTTTTTTTTTTTAGTAGCGTAATTTACGTACATTCCTATTCACGGACGACTTACGCAAAAGAAGAAAAATTAAAATTTGACGCGGAACGACGGCCATACTTAACATGGCACATCTAACTATAGACCGGATAATAGCAGCTTTAACTTTACGCCGGAAAAAGCCGACTAGCGACGACGTTAGAGAATGCGACGGCCGATCGTAACTTCGTGGATCGCCGTAAAAAGCTAATTTGCATACCCAACACGGAAAACGACACGAACTCCACCCAGCGGGCGCAAAAAGATTGCAGCGTAGATGCGAAGGCGTACGAAGACGTAAGCCGGTCGGATCGAAGCCATCGTATCATGGTTTGAGGATTCAAACTAATGATACGACGTGGGTAATTCAAAAGTACGCCGGTGTATCAGGAGATACACCGGCGTACTAGCTCTGTGGATCTGGCCCATTGATTTTAACTTGTAAACAAGCATCAGAAATAGGCTTGGTCCAGAAGTTAATACACCTGCATGCACCCTTTGTTCTCCGATAGAGCTTCCATGGAACCAAAAACTTGACATGCTTATTGTGCTATGGCTGGCTGCAGCTCTGACATTGGAGCCCCACCGAACAGCAACCCTGTCTTACCCAACCCTAAATGCAGTAGGGAGACTTGTCTTGCAGCAGGCCATACTAAACGTCCCCTTTTATGAGTTGAAAGTTTATACTTTTATATTAACTACTTGAGCCCCGGGCCATAGTCAAAAGACGGCCTCAAGGTGGCTCTATAAATCCTTGAGGACGTCTTTTGACGTCCTCCGGCCACTTGGGGCGCGTGTGTGCTGGTGGCGCGCACGCACCCGGAACATCCCCGAGATGCCGATGCCCGTGCCTGGCGGCCGCGATGTCCGCTAGGTACCCGCGATCTGCAATGACAGAGCAGGACCGTGGAGCTCTGTGTGTAAACAGAGCTCCACGTTCTGTCAGGGAGAGGAGACAGATGCTCCCCCAGTCAGTCCCCCTCCACACACAGTTAGAACACACCCAGGATACACATTTAACTCCTTCCTCGCCCCCTAGTGTTTACCCCTTCTCTGCCAGTCACATTTTATACAGTAATCAATGCATTTTTAATGTGACTGGTTTTGGAAAATAATAAAAGGTACATGCAGGCAACTCTAGGTACTTGCTTGTTCTGGTTCAGTTTTGAAGTACATATTTATAGGTTTGTTATTGGTTTTAACCACTTCCATACCAGGCACTTACGCACCTTCCCGCCCAAGCCAATTTTCAGCTTTCAGCACTGTCGCAATTTGAATGACAATTGCGCGGTCATGCTACACTGCACCCAAACAAAATTGGCGTCCTTTTTTCCCCACAAATAGAGCTTTCTTTTGGTGGTATTTGATCACCTCTGCGTTTTTTTTTTTTTGTGCAACAACTAAAAATAGAGCGAAGATTTTGAAAAAAAAATAAAGTTTTTATTTTTTTCTGTTAATTTTTTTGTAAATGAGTATGTTTTCTCTTTCAATTATGGGCACTGATATGGTGGCACTGATGGGCACCGATGAGGTGGCACTGATGGGCACCGATGAGGTAGTTCTGATGGGCACCGATTAGGTAGCACTGATGGGCACTGATAGGCGGCGCTGGTATTGGGCACTGATGGGCACTCATGGGCGGCACTGATGGGCACTCATAGGCAGCACTGGGCACTCATAGGCGGCACAGGTGGGCACTGATAGGCGGCACAGGTGGGCACTGATATGCGGCACAGGTGGGCACTGATAGGCGGCACAGGTGGGCACTGATAGGCGGCACAGGTGGGCACTGATAGGCGGCACAGGTGGGCACTGATAGGCGGCACAGGTGGGCACTGATAGGCGGCACAGGTGGGCACTGATAGGTGGCACAGGTGGGCACTGATAGGTGGGCACTGGGCATGGATTGGCACTGTGGGGTGGCACTGACAGACACTGGGGTGGCACTGATGATCACTGAGGGGTGGCACTGATGGATCAATGTTGCCAATCAGTGCCCATGTGTGGGCACTGATTGGCATCATTTTTTTTTACTGCCCCCCTTTTTTTTTTTTGTCATTTTATTTTTTTGTCATTTTTTTATTTATTTTTTTGTCATTTTTTTTGTATTTTTTTTTTTATTTATTTTTATTACCCTGGTGGTCTAGTGTGGCGATCCGAGGGGGGGCTGCGCTGATAAACAATCGGCTCTCCTCTACATGCGTCTGTCAGACGCGAGTGAGGAAGAGCCGTCGGCGGCTCTTCCTGTTTACATCGTGATCAGCCGTGATTGGACACGGCTGATCACGTGGTAACGAGGCTCCGCCGGAGACTCGTTACCGAGATCGGAGGTGCAGGGTGTCTGACTGACACCCCGCATCACCGATCGCCGCGCTGCGCGCCCGCACGGGCGCGTGCGGCATGAAATCGTGCTGGACGTTTGAGAACGTCTAGTCACGATTTCATAACCACTTCCCTGCCGTAAATCGGCTATTGGCCGGGCGGGAAGTGGTTTTAAATATGAACAAAGTAAATGAGGGGGTAAATCACTCCTCTGAATAGCTTGGGCTATTGACCTGACTAAAGAGACAATATTTTATATTTTAAGTTGTGATTGGAAAATGTATGGGTAGCATTGTAATTATCACAATATAAAATACACTAAACAAAATTTTGGAAATCCGTCCCTCGTAAAAAAGAGAGAGAGAGGGAGCATAAGCACCGGTCTTCCTTCATCTCATCATTTTTTTCAAACATGAGTGTCACCTTTATGAAGCAGAGACCGCATTTTTATTACAAAACACAAACAGATGATAGTTCAGGAGAGATATTGGTGATAAATGAACTTAATCTCCATCAGGATTACTTTGCAGCTGGGATTTAGGCATAATTGAATCAGAAGCCTGGACAATGACAGTGAATATCTATTAGGCAGTAAACAGAATAAATACACTATGTGGATTTTAATGAATGAAGCCAGCAGATTGGTGTTCACATTTTGTATATGACTGCTGATGCGTGCATTGGGAGAACCACATAATATATAGTGAATTCCTTATTGGGCAGAAGGCTGATTATTAAATTGCTTTGGAAACATCAGTCTATTCCAAATACACAAGCCTTGTAATTTCAGTAAATATAAGTGCTTGATGGACAGCGACAGCAACATAAGCCAAAAAAGCCTAAACATTTTTTTATTAGAAAGTGTAAACCGTTCTGTCTTCTTCCCTACAAATACAAAGCATCTATACCGTATTTATTGGAGTATTGTGGCTCCTTCGTATAGCGCGCACCCCTAATGTCGACCTGTAAAAAAATGTTTTAAGTACTTACAGTTTTGGTGGCTTGTGCGGCGTCCATCGTCCGGTCCGGCGTCTGTCTTCGGCTCCAGTGGTGTCCTCCCGGCTTCTCCAGGGCTATCTCGAGTCGAATCCCTGCTTCCCGTGCTCAGTTTGAACGCCTCCGCCGACATATACCAAATGCAGTACACTCGGGTACATTCGGCAAGGCTCGGCTTCACTCGTGCTCACGCTCTGTGACGTTTATGCGTGAGCACGAGCGAAGCTGAGCCTAGCCGAATGTACCCAAGTGTACTGCACTCGGTATATGTTGGCGTCTCACTTCAAACTGAGCGCGGGTATCGGCGTATATCGCGCACCCACGATTTTCCCCTTTATTTTAAAATATTTTATTTTCTATGCAGAAGCCCTGGAGAATAAAATGTTTTTTTGTTGCATTTGTGTATGCCACATGACTTTTGCGTGCCGCTTTATCAAACACAAGTTTTCAGGGAAACTACATTTATTTTCGTCCACACAAACACAATACAATACCCAATTTTTTATTTTATTTTGGTAGTACATAAAAAATTATGTTACATCGAGTTGATACAGTAGATACTTAACATGTCATGCTTTAACCACTTGCGGCCCGCGCTATAGCAGAATGACGGCTACAGCGCGGACCTGAAAAGCAAAGACGCCGTCAATTGACGGCCGCCCCTTAAGGCGTTCCCCGTTCACACTCCAGAGCGCGCAGCGGAGAAGCTCTGTGTTGGCCGTGTCCCTTGGACACAGCCGATCACAGATTGCGGCGAATGGCCAATCAGAGTGGCCGTTCGCTATGCGATCTGCGCGGCCAATGAGAGATGATCTCATATGTAAACATATGAGATCATCTCTCATTGCGGTTTTACACAGAGACAGCGTCCTGTCTCTGGAGAGAAGGAGACCGATCTGTGTTCCTTGTACATAGGGACACAGATCGGTCACCCCCCACAGTTAGAACACACCTAGGATACACATTTAACCCCTTCCTCACCCTCTAGTGTTAACCCCTTCTCTGCCAGTCACATTTATACAGTAAATAGTGCATATTTATATCACTGATCGCAGTATAAATGTGAATGGTGCCAAAAATGTGTCAAAAGTGTCCGATGTGTCCGCCATAACGTTGCAGTCCCAATAAAAAGCGCAGTTTGCCGCCATTTCTAGTAAAAAAAAAATAATAATAATTCTGTCCCCTATTTTGTAGGCGCTATAACTTTTGCGCAAACCAGACGCTTATTGTGATTTTTTTTATTTATTTTTTTTACCAAAAATATGTAGAAGAATATGTATCGGCCTAAACTGAGAAACTTTTTTTAATTGGGCTATTTATTATAGCAACAAGTAAAAAATATTGTATTTTTTTTCAAAATTGTCGCATCTTTTTTGTTTATAGCGCAAAAAATAAAAACTGCACAAGCGATCAAATACTACCAAAAGAAAGCTCTACTTGTGGGGAAAAAAGGACGTCAATTTTGTTTGGGAGCCACGTCACACAACTGCGCAATTGTCAGTTAAAGCGACACAGTGCCGGAAGTTTCACCTGGGCAGGAGGGGGGTATATGTGCCCAGTAAGCAAGTGGTTAAAATTGCATATGCCCATGAACAGCACCAAACTACAGTACCTAAGAAATCTCTAAAGTAGACACTTTTAATTTTAAGTTTATTGCCTTATCACCAGGGAAGAATAAACCTAGATAGTTTTTATCAGATGTTGTACAAGTTTCCTGTTTTTTGGGAAGGTTTTTTCTGGTTTCTTTACAGACAGGAGGTGTACCTTTCTCCCCTCCCAGTGCTGCACCAATCCGAGTGGCAGCGGTAAAGGGCTCCTTGATCGATCAGAAGTTCTAAGGAAAGGCAGTGGTGGGGGAGATCCCCTTCTGCTATCTGTGACAGTGATCCTGCAGCTGTGTAGCCACTTAGATTACTTTTACTTTGCAGGAAAAAGCCGTCAGAAAAAAAAAAACGCGATCATTGCTGCACCTGCAGTAATGGCCGAGATATCACCCTACCTACCGGAGGACATAAATATACGTAGGACGGACAGGGAGTAGTTATAAACATGCTTTGTCATTATTGATTCGGTGTGTGGGAAATATGCTAATTAATGCATTGTCTATAAAGGTATGAGTGTTTGCCATATTTTCATCAGTTTTTGATTAACATTATTACCTTTGCAACTATCTACAGTACCGGTAATACCTGCACCATAGTATTTCATGTTTTCTTTACATTATGTGAGTAACTGTTCTTTTCCCAATGTGAGAAGGTGCATCTCTGGGATATACTGTACATCTTCATTATGGGAACTTGATCTCGTGATTAATGCTTTAATTTCCATGGATATTACTGCATTATAACTAATGTCAAATCCAGATGCTTTTTTTTTTCAAATTGGCCACTTGCACTCTCCTGGTGCTGTCTACTTTGCTGGTGTACGCTAATTCCAGCTTTGACCAGCTAATGTGTAAAATGTGTACTGCCTGCAGGTAGGACATGAACTGGCAGTGGTATGTGGTGCATTATAAACTTTTCCACTGTGTACACATATCGTACCAGTTGCTGGTAATGTTTATTTAAATCTGTTTGATATTTATGTGATGTAAATGAAGATGTGTAAGCTAGTGCAATTTTTTTTTGCAAGAATACGCTGAGTTCTAATGCATTAGCCAAACCAAGCCAAGGAATATTTATACACGCCTACCACAATGTTAAAGAGGTTGTTAACCCACCACTGTCACTTTTCACAATCCTCTCTCCTTATTCCTGTAATGTCCCCCTGTGACTGTGTTATATGAAAATTACGCTGTATATACCTTGTATATTGAGCCCTGATCAGCGCTGATTGACCCGCCACTTCTCTCATCTCTCTATCTGACACACGCACACACAGTGGGCGGGGCCAGGGATTCCCCATTGACGTCAAGAGAGGATGGTCCTGCCCACTGCATCTATCGGGCTGTGGAAGGAGAGAAGCAGCGGGTCAAGAAGCGCTCAATATACAAAGTATATACAGAGTTATTTTCATATAGCACAGCCACGGGGGGCCATTACAGTAATAAACAGAGAGGATTGTAGCATAAAGACATTAATTTGAGCAGCAGGATAGATGGGGGCGATGTGAAAACGGAGCTGTCAGGCAGAGAGGAGGGGGAGAGCACACAGGAGAGCAGGCTGCGTATGACAAGGGAGTCAATGCAGAGAGGGCAGGGTAGAGCCAGGCAGGATCAGCCAGGTATTTCAGGTAATAGGGGGGCCAAATGACACAGTACAAGCACTGTACTGCATAACATGCTCTAAGGCAACAGGATCTTAATTTTTTTTGGGGGGGGGGGTTAACCAACACTTTAATGTTATATTACTGACCCAGATACTGAGCATTCCCGCTTATTGCAGTTGTAATAAGCATTAATTGTGTACTGCCAATGTTTGTTGCATTGTAGAGTCTAAAAACTGTAAATTACAATTGCATATTTTAATTCCCATTGCCTGTGTTTTAGTATTGAAATTGTTTTCTATTCCCTCTGCGTAGGGTTTGGCTACAGAGCTTCATAAAGATGTGTGTGAAATGAGAACCCATATTAGGCAAGCCAAGTTATTGCAAGAATCCAGCAGTGGTCCATCCAAGCATTCTGTACACAAAGCACAGTCCCTGGCAGCTTCAATCCTAAACATCTCACATTCTGACCTGAGTGATATTTTAGAGATTCCTGATGAAGAGGTAAATCACTACATTTTGAAGACTTCACATTACTTTCTCATAGCTTAAGATATAGCTGGGATGTCATGCTGGTCTGACAAGTCAAGCCCCTGATTCACTCAGAATTTTTGATCATACACTATGCATTGTTTGGCAAACCACATGCTTAATATGTTGTGACAGTTTTGTTTGCCCGAATACAAATGCTGGCAGTTGCCTACATATACTGTCTAGCTTTTCAAGATTAGTTGAGGAGTTTTTCTTTGTTCTTTATCAGACTTGGACTCCAGATTTTGAGTCCTGTTTATAGTAACATAATTTTCACAACTGGTAAGACCTCTATTCATTTATAAAGATAAAGCAAAAATTCTTCAACTGCTGTGACATAGTCTGTGCAGCCTAGCTGAGTTTATTATTAGAAGCAATTAATTCCAAAGATCTTCCAGTATGCTGCAAAAGCTCTGCAACAATTTGAGGGATTATATATTTTTTGTTATAAGGTTTGCACATCTACACAGTAATAAATAAGTATTTATAGTAGTAGCGGTAGTAAATACAGCAGGTATAGAAAAGAATCAGAAAAAGGGAGGGATACGGCGCTAATGATTAAGAGAGCAAGATCAAAATCAGATCAGGCTCAAAACGGTTAACATAAACATCTATAATTAAATATATGTGAATGACAAAAAAAGACACCCATGTAGCTCGTGAGCAATGTGAATGTGATGAGAATACATATAGTGAAAAAAATCCTTCAATGATATCCAATAAAGTAAAAACAAAAAAAAGTCCCAAAAGAAAGTCCAATTAATCATCCATGTGTGAAGGTTGGGGATAGAATGAACTTAATCCACCACAGAAAACACCCAGGAGTGGTGATGTAGTATCCTTACCATGTGTCTTGACCGCTGTGTGGGTCACTCTGGGCGCGGGGGTTTAAGGTCTCCCTCCTGACCCTCTGTACTGTCACTATGGCGTTCTCTAATGTAGCTCAGTGTTTAACAAAACAGAAGAGAAAAAGGACCATAGCATAATACCAGAGATAATTTTAATGTAGAAAAATAAAATAAAAGCTGGTGCACTCACATTTAATAAGTTGTCAAACAGCAGTGTGTCCAAATGTTTGTAGTAAAGCCGGCGGCTGATCGTCCTTCTCCTGCTCGTATTCGTTCAGACTTCCTCGATAGGACCAGCGTGATGGCATCAGTACAGCAAGCCACGCCTATGCGTTTCGTCACCACGGACGTCGTCTGGGATTGGCTGCGAATGTCGCGTCATCACGCATTTCCTTAAATACTCCCGATCCGCCATTTTAACTAAATAGATAGAAAAGAATCACCCCCTTTATCCTCCCTGGCGGTATAATTCTTTCAGATTTTAGGTGCTGAAAGCGGTACCATTATTTGGCATGGAAATTTGGCGTTTTAGATTGCAGGCCTGTAATTCTTAGGAATAACTCACCTAAATCTGTCCAAACCAGAGTCTAGTAGACATCGCGGGTATGATAAAGTTTTATAACACAAAATCATAAATTATAATAAATAATAATTTAATAATAACCATACTTTTTATTCAATACATTTTAGTAAAAATATAATCAAAAACGCAGAAATTGTTTTTGGTCAAACATGAGTGCAATATTAGTAGTCAGTAAACGTCTTGGGTATGGAACATTTTAAAACAAGGTACAGCACAAAGTCCAACATTACAATCGGGAAATAATTTGGAGCAGCAAACCACACACATCCTTGTGCGTTCTGTTTTCTTTTCAGTGGGTGGAATGTGGTCCATAAAGTGACGACCAGTCAGTCGTTCAGGGTTCACAACACCAGCAACCCGATGTCAAGATAGGTGTACAGCCATTGGCGTCTGGTACTTTAGAAAGATGAGTTCTGCAACCTTCCACATAAAGTCCGAATGGATCATAGGCTTTTTTATGGCTTCATGAAAGGTCATGGCCTGGTCAGCTCTGTCCACACCTCCCATGGTGTTGTTGAAGTCCAACACAACCTGTGGCTTCATCACATCCTTTCCACCTTTGGTGTGTACCACTACGTTCAAGATGTTATGAATGGTACTCATAAGGCACACGTCTTTTTTGTCCCGCCACCTCAGTGCCATAATTTTTCCTTTCTGCCAGGCAACTACTTCTCCTGCCCCAAGCTTTTTTTGGCAAAGGTTGACGGCATGTCACGCCGGTTAGGCCTCACAGTCCCATATGAGTCTGTCTTGTACAGGAGAAAGAACTCATGTTCTGGGGAGGTATAAAAATGGTCACAGTAGCCCTGGTTCAGCAATGGCTCAATCAAGGAAAGAACCAAAGCGGTTGCCATTCCAAAACTGCTGAATCGCTGGCAGAATTTGGTCCCTTTCCCGGTGTACAGGACTGAATTCCAGATGTACCCAGAGCTGGATTCACATAGCATAAATGACTTTATGGCAAAGCGAGCGCTCTTTGATGCCATATATTGTATCCAGCTAAATCTACCTTTGTAGGCCATAGGACTTTCGTCAATAGTTATGTCTCTCTCTGGAACATAGGTCTGCTCAAAATTATTCTAAATAAGTTGGTAAATCTCCCAATTTTTTTTCAGTTTTTGAGCTGGATGAGAACTCTCATCAAAGTCCTCATTATTTTCAAAGTGCAAATATTTTATAATCAGCAAAAATGTATATCGCGTCATAACGGTGCCAACAAAAGGAGTGGCCAATAATTTGTTGGTTGTCCAGTACCTTTTCTGCAGGGGTTTCGCCCCCTCTCCCGGTAAAATTATAAGGCCAAGAAACTTCCAGTTATCCTCTCTGGTTACTGGTTCCCATTTTCTGTGCCTTGAAAATCGCTGATGGGTAGCAGCTTGTTGCTCCTGGTAGCGATTTGTCTCCAAAACAAATTTGGTGATAACTTCATCAGTCAAAAAAAGTTGGAGGTATGCCAAGGGATTGTCATCCTCAACATCCACTTTGATCCCAGGTGCTCCTGTAAACAGAAATCTTGGGGGCGCTACGTTCTTCGTACCACAATTAATTGGGCACCAAGTCTGCACATCGCTGGGCACAGTCGCAGGATCGTCGCTAAAATCACTTTCTGCGTCTGACGACGAACTTCCCCTCGAGTCGCTGTCACTCAACTCCTCTGCAAGTGATTCTGTATCGCTGTTGCTGTTTTCCAGCAGGTTGCATAGCGATTTTGAAGTGGAGGCCTGCTTTTTTGATGCCATGGTCGCTGTGCAGTTTACAGTCACAAAGTAAAGTAAATCTGCAGACAAGGGCACTGGAGAAAGCACTGAAGGGCAATCTAAGGTCACTGTGTTTTATTTTGTATTGTAATCCAATAGGATTACATTGTATCAGTGTGTTTTCACTTTATACTTTTGAATTTGTCACCGTTTCGCCCCCCTGCATCGCGACTCTCGCAGGGAAGGGAATCAGGGAAACAGTGCATCGGGCGGAAGATCTAGCCGCCGTGCACTGCGGAAATACATCGCTGGATCCCTGGGAAAAGGTAAGGCCTCGTACACACGATAGGTTAACCAGAGGACAACGGTCTGATGGACCATTTTCATCGGTCAAAACCGATCGTGTGTGGGCCCCATAGGTTATTTAACCATCAGTTAAAAAAAGCCAACTTGCTTTAAATTTAACCGATGGATTCCTAACCGATAGGTCAAAACCGATCATTAGTAGGCACGGCCATCGGTTAAAAATCCACACATGCTCAGAATCAAGTCAACACATGCTTGGAAGCATTGAACTTCATTTTTTTTCAGCACGCCATTGTGTTTTACATCACTGCGTTCTAACACGATCGTTTTTTTAACCGATGGTGTGTAGGCACATCAGACCATGAGTCAGCTTCATCGGTTAACCGATGAGAACGGTCCTTCAGACCGTTCTCATCGGATGGACTGATCGTGTGTACGTGGCTTAAGTCACCTTTTCCAGCATCCAGCAAGGCAATCCAGAGTGAGGCTCAGGGTTACCGATAATGGCACAGAAATCTCACCCTGAGCCACACTCGGGAATACCGCCAGGCAGGTTAAAATAATCACATTTTGCTGCTTTGTAGCCTGGACTGAAGACAGACACAGTTTTTGTTTTTATCCAGCTGTATTTACTCAGTACAATGTATAACAATTTAAGTGAAAGATATAACACAAACATGTCAGAAAAATAATTTAAAAACATTTTTGGAAAAAGGATCACCCCCTCCTAAAAATTACTTGCAAACTCAATCAGACAAGCACAGGTCAGGAGATAGATACAAAAAAACAATTCAAAGACTTTATCAGTGCCTAGAAGCACAGTGAAGTCTATTATTAAGAAGCGGAAAGTATTTGGTGCAACACAGACCCTTCATGGATCAGGACATTGGATGAAAAAGCCAGGAGGAAACTGGTCAGAGGCGCTACTAGGAGGCCTACAACAACTCTGAAACAGTTGAAGGGTTATATGACAAAGAGTGGCTGTGTGCGTGTGACAATATTATCACAAATTCTCCACAATGTGGCTTGTATGGGAGGGTTGCAAGAAAAAAGTCACTCCTCCAAAAAGGTCACCTGCAGTCACAACGGAACTTTGCCAAAATGCAGCTTGCATATTCTGAGGCCATATGAAAAAAGGCGTTATGGTCAGATGAGACAAAAATTGTATTATTTGGCCTCAACACCAAATTATATGTCTGGCTGAAATCCAATACAGCTCACCATCCAAATAACACCATTCCTACAGTAAAGCATGCAGGTGGTTATATCCTGTTATGGGGGGGTTCCTCTGCAGCAGGGACTGGAGCACTTGTCAGGATAGAAGAAAAAATGGATTGGTTGATGATTACTATGTGACCTATCAATCTTTTAGTGAGGACCATTCTATTTCCTTTATTTTAATCAGTTTGTATATGGTATTTAGTGTGCAAACTACTTTCTTTAGGTTTTTCTATCGGCCACAAGAGTGCAACAATTATATCACTTTCCCTTGTCTATGTCCTGATTGCCGTGCCCCCATTTGGAATGTGCAGTTTGTGGAGGGTGGCTGACAGAAGTGTGCGCTCCATCCACCTCAAATGGTTGGCATTTCTGGGTACGTAGTGCAGAGCAAGTGAAGTCATGCTGACCCCAGTTTATGATGCCAGAAGTGACATAATAAATGCCTGACTGGGGGGCAGTGTAGGGTGCGATAATTGGGTAAGATTTGCTTGACACAATGGGCTATTTATGCCCAAAACATTACTACCAGATTTTTTTTGTGCTGTACTAATACTATGCATCCTCTACTGTTTCATTTGCTGACATGTGATGTGTTGTCCTAGTTTGCATCTTTTGTATAATATTTTGCTGCAATATTTTAGTGTCCGTGGTGTACTAATTAATTTATTACATTTTTTTCTCCACATTAAAGGAAATGGTCCATTCAATGTGCAAAATCAGACACCTAAGCCAGTGTTTCCCAACTTCAGTCCTCAAGGCACACCAACAGGTCATGTTTTCAGGATTTCCCTCAATTGAAACGGCTGTGGTGATTACTAAGGCAGTGAAACTGATCGAATCACCTGTGCAAAATAATGGAAATCCTGAAAACATGACCTGTTGGTGTGCCTTGAGGACTGGAGTTGGGAAACACTGACCTAAGCTACTGTATTTATTGGCGTATAACATTCACTTTTTTACCCTGAAAATAGATGGTAAACTGTGCCTGCGTGTTATACACGCAGGGGGCTGTGGCAAGTTTTTTTCCTAAAACTTCCCTCTTAAAGTTAGGGTAAGTGTTATACGCCGATAAATACGGTCATTTAAAATAGCCGTAGATATAGATCGTTAGTGGTTTCTAATTTTTTCAAAAAATGTATGCAAGATTTTCTGGTCTATGACCAAACTAAAATCAATGCATTTACATAGAGGACATGAATTGGGATACCACATGCATCTAAGTAAAAGTTAGAGAGTTCAAGTTGGAACCTTGATGCTGACAGCCTTTTGACCATTGTCTGTAAAGTGTGTGATATATCTTTTGCTATTTGTTGTGATGGAGAGGGAGGAAGCGCCCCATTACACTTTAATTATTACAAAACTACATTGAAAAGTCATTGAAGACTCACCAATACATTTAACCTTTATACCTCATGAATGCAATTTCCACTTTGGGACTCTGCTGATAGGTTATAGAAATAAAATTGCAAAAATAAAGTGCTGCGCAAACGGTTGGCGCCATATAAATCCTGTATAAAAATAATAATAAAAAGGATGACTGTCTTATTATGCTATCTAGAAACATGATAATTCTCTTTGTTCTTTGCATGAGTAAATTAATTCAGGCTATAGCACGTCCATGAGTATTTTTATGAACGAAGATTGTTATAGACTATGTTAATAGGTGGAGCATAATTCGTTTTCACTGTTTGTGTGTAGTTAATGTAATGGAAAGATAGATGGCTCAGCAGCTGTCAGAACAAGCTTCTGCAACCTTTATGTAGCTGGGGTAATCCTGGACCAGGTCCATACAGCCATTTCACGCTTTTATGAAAGATACAGGGATATTGATTGTTCCTTGTTATTAGCAAAAATAAGGATATGTAATGTATCCATGAAGCACTCTGGTCATTCTGATGCAAGGTGTTTTAAATGCAATGCACTTTTTCATTCTGTGTCCATAATGCTTTCATAAACCTGTCATAAATTATTGTGTCTCCTTTCTCCCATTAGGAAATAGCAAATGCAAAGCGGTCAGTAGAATACGATAAAGAATGGATGAACCACATAATGAAGCTGCTTGAAGGACAGGTATTGGTAATTTTCCACCAAGCATTTCTCATTTTAAACCATTTACATAGTGACGATTTTACATGAAACAAACAATATAAGACTTTACAACATGAAATTGCATTTAAAACAAAGCTGCGGCCATTTTTTTTTACACCTATACACTTATATACACCTATATCCTAAAGTTTTTATATTACAAGCAGAACAGTTAGAGATAAACTTGCAGTTTATGTATTCATTGGGTATAATCTGTGACTGCAGAGGCTTTTGAAATACCAATACTAAGTTACCTGTAAACTAGTTCTTGAAAATGTCTTAAATCCTCCCTCAATCTTCATTCTCCACTCTTTACCCATCTTATCCGGAAATTAGCTTTGGCACCTAGTCTGGTCTATCTAAGAGTTGTCAGTTTGCTGGTTATAGTGATGACAATGTTTTAATCACATGCAGTGCAAGGGACTCTCTTTAAATGTTTAGTGTTTTTTAATTATTTTAATACTGAGGGGATAATAACAGAGGCTGAATTAGCCACACAATCATAGATAAACTGACTCTGATCGCTAAATAGCACATATTAAACCATGTAAGTATTGAACAACAAAAGCTATGTAGGCACCAGAGTTGTTTGTGAATTATATACATTTGGGAGCATCTGCTTTAAAGTTTATGGTTCCACAGGACACATTATGCTAATGCAGCAGAGAATCACTTCCCTTATTAACAAAGGATTTCATTGATGCCGGCTTGTCTGGGAACATACCATACTTCATAACACTTACTAACCGTTCCCAATTATCAAGGGAAATGTTTCTCCAAGCCTGTTGTCAGTCCTAGCTAATGAGAAATGAGAATGAGAAACGCATGACATCACAGCCAGGAGGGCAAATAGCATTTATTTGTAAATCTGTTCTGACTTGACACTCACCAATCAAGATTTGAGTTGCTTTTTTTTACACTTTATTTTATATTTTATATTTTATTTATATTTTATTTTATATTTTTGAATTCAGCTACTGTACGTATATTTGCCTATGAGTTAGCCTCTCCAGTCAAAAATTACTCTCAGTGCATGTAGTGCGTGTAGTCATTAAAAAAGTTTATTTAATTCATTTTTTTTTTTGGGGGGGGGATAGTGTAGGGAATGATTAGCAAATAATAGAGTTCAAAAAAATTGAATAAATAAAGTAGAAAATTCCCTTCATTTTCTTTTGCTCAAAGTTCACAAACTTTGTGGCAGTTGGCCATTGGAGTCTATAGGAGTTTAATCTTGTTATAAACTTCTGTCTATTTGTAGAGCTAATAAGCAAGATATTGTCAAACAAAAGGTATGGTAAACCCCACACTGCCATTGGAGATCTGTACCAATGCCCAAAAAAATAATCATGTGGTGTCATTGAAAAATGTGCAAACCCTTTAAATGATATACTTGAAAGATGTTGTATTTGGTGTTATGAAGCTACATATTTTCAGGCAGCCTCAGAGCCAGTAAATGGAATTTGCTAAGACTGGGACAGCCAGGAGCAAGTGTCCATGGCAACCAATCCGCTTCTAGATTTCATGCTATGTTTCTTCTGCAAAGAGACACGCCTGCCTGATTGCAGTCTTTTATTGAATGTATACTGAACTGTGTGAGTAGCACAGCATGCATTCCTGGCCCGTTTTCACTTTGCTGGATTGACTGATTCCCAGATCTGTGCAAGGAACCATATCATTTCCCCACCAGCCAACCAAGAGGCCAACCTAGCATCTGGAAGTAGCCCGGAGAGATGACAGCTGCCAGTAAGTAATGTAACTGCCACATCGCTAGAAGGTAGAGGTGAGTATTTTATGGCATTTATTTCGTGGAGGCTGAGGCTACAAGCTGATTGGTAACTGTGCACAGCTTCTCTAGATTCTGTCTGCTCCAGTTTTATTAAATTCACCATGAACTGACAGCACATATTTTGCTGTGGAATTGAATTGTAGTTTTGATTAATACAACAGCAGCACTCACTCTCATAAAAAAAAAAAAGCCTTTTCAGGTAGATTTAGCAGAGACATGTATTTTTTTTTTTTTTTTAGGTGATAAGCCCATTTTAAGGGCCCTTTCACACAGTCTGTGTCCGTGTGCGGGTTCCGCTTTGTTCAGCGGGGATCGCTTGGTCGATCATCCGTTGTAATTCAATCTGCAGACGGATGGAAAAATAGGGTTTTCTTCTATCACACGTTGGTGGATCGGAGCGGGTCGGATGTAAGCGGGCATGTCACCTCCACGGAACACTCGTTCAGGTCCGCCTTAAAATCTGACAGGTGGACCTGAAAGGTCTGTCCATGTGAAAGAGGCCTAACTGTTAAAAGGAGCAGCTGCAACAGATGTAAAAGCTATAGAAAGCCATCTTCTTATAAAAATATTACAGATAATATGGGTATAGCATGGATTGGCCAGTGAAACAACATTTTAATTGTATGGTTTATAAGCTTCTTTTAATCACAGCACTTCACTATATCATCTGAGAAGGCTGAAGAAAAATGTCTGTCATTTTAGGTCTTCTTGTTCTAGTATGTTTTGGAGATGAATAGAATTCTTAGCTTAAAGGAGTTTTTTCCCTAAATAGCTTCCTTTACCCTAGTGCAGTCCTTCTTCACTTACCTCATCCTTCCATTTTGCTTTTAAATGTCCTTATTTCTTCTGAGAAATGCTCAATTCCTGTTCTTCTGTCTGTAACTACACACCGTAATGCAAGGCTTTCTCCATGGTGTGGAGAAAGCCTCTTGAGAGGGGAGGGGCGAGCAAGCAAGTCAGGACACACTCTACTTTGCAGATAGAGAAAGGAGCTGTGTGTTAGTGGGCGTCCTGACACTCCTGCTCGCCCCATAAACAACGAAAAGTGGGGGTGATTGCCTAAAGAGCTAGCAATCAGAAGTAAATCACAGATTTTTAAAGTGGAGTTCCAGTCGTTTGTTAGTTTATTAAAACTCTTAGCTTCTGACTTTTAATAAACACACACTTGTCCCACGATCCAGCAGTGCACTCACCACAGCCGGTGCTCCCTGTGTCCTTCCTCTGTGGCACCAGCATCTCTACTATGTGCCTAAGGTTACCAGAACCTGTCAAAATCGGGTACCTGCCCCCCCCCCCCTCTCCAAAAGCTTAGTTTCACAAACAGGCAGAGGATTAGCTACAGGAGCTCACACGGCACACGTTCTCCTAGGAGTAGGAGCGTGCGAGCTATAGCTCCAGGCAGGTGTAGCCAGCAGGTAGTCAGGGTTCCCCTGTCCAGCCAGCCTGCATCTTACCTGGACCCCGGATCTCCTCCACCTCTAGCCGCCTCCAGCACTCCTTCCCCCCCTCTTGGAGCATCTGAGCATCTGAACAGCTGAGCCTTCTGAGCCGTCATACAGCCCTCACACAGGTAATCCAGCCTGTCCCCCCCAGGACTAAGGTCGGCCGTCCTTGTCAGGATAACCGCCCTAACCTGACTAGAAACTCAGCTCGTCTTACCCAGGCCGCAATCGAGGCCCCCCTGCCCGCACCCACATCCCCCCCAGCTGCTTCCCTGGCCGTCTTTGCCGGTCCGCGCCAACCACGCTAGGTCCGCGGGAGCCGCGGCTTAGGAAAGTCCGCGGCTTCAACTGCGGCCTAGCGGCGCTCGGCCACAGCGCGGTGCATCACCCCGGTGCTTTAGCCCAGACCGCACTCAAGGTACTCCCAACCCATCCCCACACTATACCCTGGCTGTTCTCGCCGGTCCGCGCCAGCCACGCTAGGTCCGCGGGAGCCGCGGCTTAGGAAAGTCCGCGGCTTCAACTGCGGCCTAGCGGCGCACGGCGACAGCAAGCCGTTTCTGCCCTATTGCTGTCACCCAACTCACCCCCCTACCCACAGGGGTCCCCATTCACCTCCTCAACAGCCAACTACCCCTCTCTGGGGCTATTTGCACCAGATTGGTGGCCCAGCTTGGTGAACCCCCCAAGCAGGAATCTACTCCCTTCACATCACTCCCACACCAGTCCATTAGATTTGATCCAGGGCTCAACCGATCGCCTCTGAGGGATCAGGAAGGAATTTTTTTCCCTGCCCAGCAGATTGGCCTAGCTGAACCAGGGTTTTTTTGCCTTCCTCTGGACCAAAAATAAAAATTCCAGGAGAAAGGATTCAAGGAATCTACTCCCCATCACCACCCACCACACCCCCCCCCCCCCTGCGGAATATGGCCGTCTGGCAATATTCGGCAGAAATCATTAGGAGCCTGAGGCAATTTGCCACAAAGCTACCAGCCGTCACTAAAAGGGCCCTGAGCTTTGAGCAACTCTTGAGGATCGATCGTCGATCATCAGGAAAAAAAATTAACGACCCACCCCAAGCGAAGCACATATCATGTGCCTTGATCAATACAAGATCGGCAGTAAGGCACCGATTAGAAATCCATGATTTCATTCTACAGAACAACTTAGACTGTCTTTTTATTACAGAAAGCTGGCTTACAGCCGACTGTAACACCATTCTTGGAGAACTGGTGCCAGAACACTACCGGATTATCACTGAAAACAGAATAGGGCAAAGAGGTGGAGGACTGGCGGTGATTCATAAGACGCATCTTGGGATCTCTAAACCAGCCCTTCAGCACTCGCTTCCATTTATGGAAACCCTTACTCTGCAACTGCAAACAAACCCCCAGGAGACCGTCCGTATTCTACTCTGCTATAGGCCACCAGGGCCTAAATCACAGTTTTTACCTCCATGGTCAGAATTCATCTCCACTTATGCCATAACCAGCAAACACCTTTTGCTGCTCGGAGATTTCAATCTCTGGGCCAACTCCTCACAAGACCCCGTGGCCGACGCCTGTATCGACCATTTGGAAGGGTTAGGCCTTCAGCAACTAGTTCATGAGCCCACACATGCTTCAGGTCACACACTCGATCTTATCTTCAGACAAAATCTGAAAGTAAGTATTTTGGAGAATGAACCATTGCCATGGACAGATCACCATGCAATTAAATTCATAATTTCCAATACGGCCCTATTGATAAAAACACCCAAGCCAGTGACAACACACTGGACTAGATCTCAGAAGAAGCTCCATTCGGAACTCTTCAAATCTAATCAAATCAAAATAAAATAAAAGCAATGCAACCAAGACAAATGGCCACAGATATTCTGGAGGCCATAAATACAGCCCTACTACAGTCAGCCGACGTAGTAGCGCCTGAACACAAAGTCCTTACCCGGAAAAACAAGGCAGGCTGGTTCAACAACCAGCTATCGCTACTGAAGCAAGAGCGTAGAAGGGCAGAAGCCGCCTGGAAAAGAAACGCTTCTGAGACGAACCTCGCCGTCTACAAAGCAGCAACTAGAAGATACCACATAGAAATCTTCAAAGCCAAGAAAGACTATTTTTCCATGGCTATCAACAGCGCTTTAAACCGCCCTCGGGATCTCTTCAAGCTGGTCTCACAGACCATGAATCCACACTGTCTTGAAGCCCCCAACACAGACACCCAAGAATTTTGCGATGAATTGTCGGATTTCTTCATCAATAAAATTGAGGGAATCCGGGAAAGCATTTCGCAAAATAATGCCCCTGAGCTACCACACAGCACCCAGAGGAACACACTACAACCAACAAAGTTCACTTTGGAACCCGTTTCCATCGAGAACACAGAAAATATCATCGGCGCTTTGCGGAACAGCACTTCGCCTAATGATATTATCCCCACTAAGCTGCTAAAGGAATGTGCCGATATCCTGGCGCCTCCCATTACGCAGCTTTTAAACCAGTCATTTAAGGAAGGCATAGTGCCCTCCCTGCTGAAAGAGGGCACAATCCAGCCCATCTTGAAGAAACCTACCCTGGATCCCAAGGACCCAAATCACCGCCGTCCCATAACAATGCTAAACGTTTTCTCTAAGGTAATGGAGAAAGTGGTGGTACAACAGCTGCAACAGCATCTAGATACCCACAACTTACTCGATCCACTGCAATCGGGATTCCGTCCCGGACACGGGACGGAAACTGCACTGCTCAAAATATGGGACGATGTTCTGGAGGCCGCAGACGAAGGAGAATCTTCTCTCCTGGTTCTGCTGGACCTAAGCGCAGCCTTTGACACCGTAGATCACAAACTGCTACTGACTCGGCTGACTGAGGTAGCCGGAGTCACAGAGAGTGATTTACCATGGTTTTCCTCTTTTTTGGGAAACCGTTCTCAAACGGTGAAACTAGGACCGTTCATTTCTAGAAAACGCACGGTGTCATGTGGAGTCCCCCAAGGCTCACCTCTATCACCGGTGCTTTTCAACATCTATCTTCGACCTCTCTTTGAAGTCATCAGTAGTCAACAACTACTTTATCACTCATATGCAGACGATACACAACTGTATTTTCGCATCTGCAATAGGAAAGATCATCATCTCAGCTTAGAGAATTGTCTCTCTTCAATAGAAAAGTGGATGACGATGAGTTATCTCAAACTCAACAATTCTAAAACAGAACTTCTTCTGTTTCAGGCCAGTCATAAGAGGCAACTCACAACTACCTGGACACCTCCGCCCATTCTGGGCCAGATCATCTCCCCGAGCGCCAAAGTCAAAAGTCTTGGGATCATTTTTGACACCCACATGACTATGGACGCACAAATAGGGTCAGTAGTCAGCGGATCTCACCATCTGCTGCGCCTACTCCGCAGACTGATCCCATTTATTCCCAAAGGAGATGTGCCAGTAGTGGTGGGAACGATTGTGAACTCCAGACTGGACTATGCAAACGCTCTCTACCTCGGACTCCCAAAGTACCAAATCGCCCGCCTGCAAGTCGTACAAAATACGGCCGCCAGACTGGTGACTGGGAAAAAACCCTGGGAATCAATCTCACCGTCGCTGAGATCCCTTCACTGGTTGCCGGTAAAAGACAGAATTGCTTTTAAAGCACTCTGTCTGACCCATAAATGCCCGCAATATCTTTGCGATAAAATAGAACCCCACAACCCCAATCGCGCTCTGCGATCCAGTGACCAAAATTTGGTCAAAGTACCCAAAGCCAGATTCAAGTCCAAAGGAGAAAGAAGGTTTGCTGTCCAGGGGCCCAGACTCTGGAACGCTTTACCAACCAGCATTCGGTTGGAGGAAAACCACCTGACCTTCAGAAGACGGATTAAGACTCTGCTCTTTTGATGGCAAGAGAGTCGGATACAACTAGCGCCCAGAGGCGATTTGGTTCGCATGTGCCGCGCTATATAAGTTTTTCATTCATTCATTCATTCATTCATTCATTCACAAACAGGAACTAGGGAGGAGGCCTTAAAGTAGAAGTTCCACTTTTGGGAGGAACTCCGCTTTAACTGATTCTAGTCTCTCTCTCTCTCTGTGCAGTTGACATCCCTCCCTATCTTCTCCCTACAGCAGTTTCCATTACACTGACACTATTGCTAATGTGTTCTTTTATTCAAAAGCTCATTTATAGCCCCCTTATTAGCCTTCTAAACCAGCTGGCCATTGTTCAAAGTCCAGGCAGTGTTGTTTAGATTCAAATACTTTGCCTAGGCAAATGTGTACATAAATTTGCAAGGATTAAACACAAAGTATTAGTCATGATCCCCTTGTACTATCAAACCTAAACATCTCTCCTTACTTCCTGTCCTAATAGCCACAGATAAAGTGGAAGGAAATCTCTAAAGGGGGATGTCCCCTCTTAGGCTGTGTACACACTGTTAGGCTGTGGTAACGCATGGGTTATTGCCCATGTTACTGTGACACGTGAACATTTCTTGTGTTCTGTGCTTATGTGCTGCAGTACCATTAAAAAACCTTGCTAGTGGATGTGCATTGTGGTTTGCTGCTTTACAAAATGCAACATTTTGGGTACAATTTGGTGTCTTAAAGCGGAGTTCTGCCTTGGGGGAAATACTGTAGCTGCTGACTTTTACTATTTGGACACTTATCTGTCCAGGGAACTCACAATGTCGGTACCTCAGCTGATCTTCAGATCGATTGGCGGGTGCAGCCACCACCATTCCTGGTAAGGGAACTCGTCATTGCAGGCTTTCATCTTCACGCCCAGTTCCCTACTGCCCATGCGAGGAGCACACTGTGCTTTCTGATTGGCGTGGAAGAAGAAATAGGGGACCAAACCTCCGGAAGATCAAAAATGGGTACCTGTTCCCCCCTGAAAGGTGCCAAATGTGACACCGGAGGGAGGTACAAAGCAATTACTGCACTTTTAGGTGGAACTCCATTTTTTTTCCCACAAATAAGGTTTTATTAGAAGATAATTCACAGTAGAAATACATACAAACACATATGTATAAGTTGCATAATATAACAGGACATGTCATCCGCTAATGTACTTTAAACAAATAAACATACAAATAAGACAAGCCTTGTTCATACATTAGTAGACATAGGCGTTAGGACAGCACTATGCTGTAAGTCCTACCAGATAGAATACATTAAGCTAAAAGAAACCTTATGAATACCCGTCACTCACGTAACTGAATAGCAGTGACCATATAGGGTCAAAGAGAATTATGAGTACTCTCAGTACCCCGGGGGTCACAGCCAATAAACTTAGTACCAACATTAGGAACTCCATTTTTAACACAAAGCAACACTGTGAATCCAGCCTTTACAGAATATTTATCTGCACAGGTAAAAAATTTGAATTTCCTATCATTTTGTATACTGGAGACAATGGTGAGCATAACAACGAGGGAGGGGGAACTTCTCAAGCAGAATTCCAGACAGCATTAAGAACCTCCACAACCTACAAATAAAAGTTTGGGCTTTAACCACTTCCCTCTCCTGCCTTCCGCTGGTCACTGATTGTGCGCACCGATCAGGGATGAGGCATGTCCCCCGAGACACAGCCTGTCCTCAATCAGGGTAAATAGCAAATGAAAATGGCTGTTAACCACATGACCGGCTGTGTCCAATCACAGTCGGTCACAAATGTCCGCAAATATTGGTAACTGGGTTCTCTTCCTCACACACTTATCCAGTGTGAGGAGAAGGTCTAGTAACAGTGAGTTACCAATTACAGTGCAAAACACAGTCCCGAGATTTCTCGCAAAATAGAGTTCCCGAGTACCTATCTTTACCCAGAGTACCCAAGTACCTGTTTCCAGCCCATCAGCGTACCAGAGTACCTGTGTCAAGCCCACCTGAGTACCTATCTGCAGCCCATTAGAGTACACACTTATCTGTCTCAAGCCTATTAGAGTACCTGTCTCAATCCCATCAGAGTACCGGAGTACCTGTTTCTAGCCCATCGGAGTAACCGAATACTTATCTGCAGCTCATCAGAGTATCCGAGCACCTGTTTAGTGGGGTAATTTTGTGGGTGTTTTAAATTGTTCTGATGCTCCAGGGCTTTCACAGATGTGATAGGTAGTCAGGAAATCATATGTGTAATTTTTTATTTATTTTTAGAACACCTGAAGGTGCTACTTGGATTTTGGACCTCTGTATGTTGCTAGGCTGTGTACTCACACATGTGGTATCACCATTCGCAGGAGTAGTAGATTGTATTTTAGGTGGTCATTTGTGTTATGTACATGCTATGTGTTAGAAATATTTTATAAATTGACAACTTTCATTTTCTTTCCACGTTTTTCATAAACTTGTGGAAAAAAAAGGACATGCTTAAGGACCGCCTCCTGCACATTTACGTCGGCAGAATGGCACGGCTGGGCACATGCACGTACAGGTACGTCCGGTGCTAGTGCCCAGCCATGGGTCATGGTGCGCGCCCGGGACCGCGGGACCCACGGACCCGATCGCCGCTGGAGTCCCGCGATCTGTCCACGGAGCTGAAGAATGGGGGGAGCCGTGTGTAAACAAGGCTTCCCCGTTCTTCACTGTGGCGGCGCCATCGATCGTGTGATCCCTTTTATAGGGATACACAATTGATGACGTCACACCCCCCTACAATTGTAAACACATATTAGGTCACACATAACCCCTTCAGCGCCCCCTTGTGGTTAACTCACAAACAGCAATTGTCATTTTCACAATAAACAATGCATTTTAAATGCATTTTTTGCCGTGAAAATGACAATGGTCCCAAAAATGTGTCAAAATTGTCCGAAGTGTCCGCCATAATGTCACAGTCATGAAAAAAATCTCTGATCGCCGCCATTATTAGTAAAAAAATTATAAAAATGCAATAAAACTATCCCCTATTTTGTGAACGCTATACATTTTGTGCAAACCAACCGATAACAGCTTATTGCGATTTTTTTACCAAAAATAGGTAGAAGAATACGTATCGGCCTAAACTGAGGAAAAAAATTATTTTTTATATATTTTTGGGGGATATTTATTATAGCAAAGAATATTGTGTAATTTATGCTCCTAAAACGCCTGACGGTGCTCCCTGCATGATGGACCTCTGTATGTAGCCAGACTGTGTAAAAGTCTCGCACATGTGGTATCGCCATACTCGAGTTGAATAGCAGAATGTATTTTGGGGTGTCATTGCAAGTATTGCCTATACATTGTATGAACACACAATCAGTCTCCTCTTCCCCTGAAAGAACCGGGATCTGTGTGTTTACACATATAGACCCCGGTTCTCGCTCTGTCACAAGCGATCGCAGGTGCCCAGCGCTCATCACGCCCGCCGTGCACTCCCATCAGCTCCGACAGTGAGCCAGTAGCATGCGCGCGCCCCTAGTGACCAAAAGGTGAAGCAACGTAAGGTAACGTCGCTTCGCCCAGTCGTGCCATTCTGCCGCAGTAAAACTACAGTGGCTGGTGGGTGAGTGATTAATTTTGTGTAAAAAAAAATAATAATTAATATTTCTTCATTTTACTAAGACTTGTGGGGGAAAGATTACAACTTCAAAAACTTAACATGGCTCTTACGAAATACATTGGACTGTCTACTTTACAAAAAGGGGTCATTTAGGGGGTATTGTACTGTCCTGGCATTTCGAGGGCCTCTAGAAATGATAGGCTGTCAGTACATCAGGTGTGATCAATTTTCAATGATTGTCACCATAGCTTGTAGACTCTAACTTTCACACAGACCAAATAATATACACTAATTTGGGTTATTTTTAGCAAAGATATGTAGCAGTATAAATTACAAATGTTACAATGTTACAAAAATTACATATTTGCAAAATGTTATAATAGAAACAAAAAAAAACAGTGGTGATTAAATACCACCAAAATAAAGTTATATTTGTGTGAAAAAAATATATAATTTTTAGGGCTGTGGAAATTAACTTTTAATTAATCGATTAATTTTTTTTATTTTTTTGATCAATCAAAATTTTTTTGATCAATCAAAATTTTTTTGATCAATCGAAATTCTTTTGATTGGTACTCGCCTCTCCGCCGGCTTCCGGGCCTTCATGGAGTTCCGTCGGAGATCCAGTGATGCCGCGGACACCGACGGGGCTTGCGGTGTCCATCTGAAGGGCTCCTTTGCTCTGCCTTCATATCTGCATGCCGGGGGGACCTTACTATCTGCCACACGCAAGGGCTGTTTCACTTCCCTCTATCAACCTGGGATTCTACAACCATCCACTGGGAGTTGTGATGGTTCCCTTTGCGGGACATCTACATGCCAACGGACTGATGTTAACCTTTCCTCATCTGGATTTAGCAGTGATATCGTTGTACACATTTTTATACCAGTATAATACTTGGCTACATGTTTTTATGACTGCTTTTGCTACCGTTTAGTAATACAATTTTTACAGTTTATGTAGCTACATCGATTTTATCTCCAGTGCAATATTTATTTTGTTACCTACTTGAAGACTATAAAAGTTTTAATGCTATTCCCATCGAGCACTGCTTTTGTGTGTTTTTTGTATTCTGCTATCCATTTTTCCAGTGGTTGGTAGCTGCACTGGGAATCAGCCTGCTTGCAGATCAGCTAAAAGTAGTTGGATCTGTATGTGCATTATAATTAATCAAAATTAGTCAATTAATCGATTTTAAAAAAAAACGATTAATCGAACACAAAACATTTTAATCAGTAATGGCCTTAATAATTTTGTTTGGGTACAGTGTAGCATGAGTGAGTAATTGTCATTCAAAGTGTGAGCGCACTGAAAGCTAAAAATTGGTCTGGGCAGGAAATGGGTATAAGTGCCCTGTGTTGAAGTGGTTAACCGCAATTTAAATGTACGAACTTCAAAAATCAAAAGTGCGAATTTTAAAGGCTAATATGCAAGTTATTGTCCTAAAAAGTGTTATGGGACCCGGGTCCTGCTATAGGGGACATGTATCGATGCAAAAAAAGTTTTAAAAACTGCCTTTTTTCGGGAGCAGTGATATTCCTTTACCTGGGGGTGTCTGTAGTATGCCTGTAAAGTGTTGCGTGTTTCCCATGTTTAGAACAGTCCCTCCACAAAATTAAATTTCTAAAGGAATAAGTCATTTAAAACTGCTTGCGGCTATAATGTAATGTCGGGTCCGGCAATATGGATGAAAATGATTGAGAAAAACGACATGGCAGCCCATTACCAGGTCTGTTGGGTCTTATATGGCTATTAAGGGGAACCCCGCACCCAAATTAAAAAAAGAAAAGACGTGGGGCCCCCAGGCCCTATATATTCTGAACAGCAGTATACAGGCGGTCCAAACAGGGACTGTAGGTTTGTTCTTAAGTTGAATCTGTTCGTAATTTGGAACAGGTACAGGTACATTTGTTAAGTGTAGCTCCATACAAAAAATCAATTTTTAAGCATTTTGGATAGCATAGGGAAGGGTAATCACCGCTGTAACATTTGTTTTGCTGTCTGTGCCCCTGTTCAGAAGATTTCACCTCACTTTCTGTCCCAATGACAATTGGATTTCGAAAATCTGAGGTTATTAGGGAATCAAGGATTGGTGATAAAGCATCAGTGGAGACATCTTTTTCCCATATTAACTCTTACAGGAGAGAATTTCCCTTTTCTAGGGGTAGATTTCCTCTCACTTCCTGTTGTCTCCCTCCGTTTGTAAGTCGGATGTTTGAAAGTAGGGGACCACCTGTATATACTATATGGTCTGCCCTATATACTCTGCAGAAAATTAGGCCTTAGGTATTGATGGTACCAAAACACTGTAAGCCCTCACAGTTACTCTTGGTGGGCACTGGAATGGGCCCTGCTGTGAAATATTATATCAAGAATTGTAATCACATGCCACTGTTGAATAGGGGCATACAAATTGGTCCTTACACTGTAAAACCTCACAGATACACTTGTTGAGCGCAGGAGTGGGCCCTGCTGAGAAATATTAGATCAAAAATTGTCATTACACTCCCCTGTTAAGCAGGGGGAGAAAATTGGGCCTTTGGCAGTGGTGGTGGTGCCACAACACTGCAACCCCTCACAGATACTCTAGTTGTGTGGAGAAATGAGCCCTGCTCAAAATATTACAGCAACCATTTTAATTACACGCCCCTGTTAAACAGGGACCAAAAAATTGTGCCTTAGCCACTGGTGGTGGTGCCAAGAAACAAAAATGTTCTTAGAAGCTATCAATATTAACATTGAAGAGGAAAAGGTAGTCACTCAGCATCAGCGTAGGCAGTCTTCAAGGGATCTCGCATTTATAGTAAAATTATTTTGTTACATCAGCATCAGGTGCTTGGTAGCTGGTGATCCCATACTGATTCATTTTTATGAAGGTGAGCTGATCAACTGAGTCTGTGGACAGGCGCACTCTGTGATTGGTTACAAAGCCTCCAGATAGAACGCTGCATGCAGGACAGGCCAGTAGCTCAATTGCATACTATGCAAGCTCTGGTCAGTGATCCATCCTCAAGACCCAGTAACCCAGTGGATTTTCGGTTGGAAAGGTCTCCAAGTCTGATCTTGCCCCTGGGTATTCCTGCACCATATAAATTAGACGCTGGCAGTGGTTGCTGGAACCGGTCAGACGGCCATCTTCTCCACCGCTCCTTCTGTGACTGACCAAAGCCTCCGCAACACGTTGTCCAGGAGGACCAGGAAATTGTAACCTCCCAGGCTCTGGAAACGCATTGCACAAACCTTTCTGCAAGGCCTCCTGAAGACGTTGCATCCTCTGCTCCCTCTGCGAAGGCTGGGTAAGTTCTGCAACGTTACCCTTGTAATGTGGATCAAAAAGGGTTGCCAACCAGTAATGATCCCTTTCCTTGATACCACGAATCCGAGGGTCCGTTCACAGCCTTTGCAGGATCAGGGAGGCCATGCAGCGTAGGTCTGCTGAGGCATTCGGTCCGAAGTCCTCTAGGTCACTAAGGACGACATGATCCGCAGCATCCTCCTCCCAGCCACGTACAAGTCCATGGGTTTCTGGGGACTGAAAATGATTCCTTGAAGACTGCTGCTGATGCCAAGTGCTGGGCTCCACCTCCATGCTGATACAATCCTCCTCCTCTTCCTGTGTGATCGGCGGGCCCGCAGGAATACTGTCTGGATAAAGGGTGCCTTGAGAGGTAAGGAAGTCCTCCTCTTCCTCCCTCTTTTCTGCCTCAAGTGCCCTGTCCATTATTCCACGCAGTGTGTGCTCCAACAGGAAGACAAGAGGGACAGTATCACTGATGCATGCACTGTCACTGCTCACCATCCTTGTGGCCTCCTCAATTGGTGTCAGAACAGTGCATGCATCCTTGATCAGTAGCAATTGGCGTGTTGAAAAAAAGCCAAGCTCCCATGACCCTGTCCTGGTGCTATACTCGCACAGGTACTCATTGATGGCCCTCTGCTGCGTGTGCAGCCGCTGCAGCATTGCCAACGTTGAGTTCCACCTGGTAGGCATGTCACAGCTGAGGCAGTACTTGGGCAGGTTGCATTCCTTTCGAAGGTCAGCCAGCCGAGCACTGGCCTTATATGACCAGCGGAAATGCACACAGACTTTCCTGGCTTGCCTTAGGAGATCCTGTAAGCCCAGGTACCTGCACAAGAACAACTGCACCACCAAATTAAGGCTGTGAGCCAAACAGGGAACATGGGTCAAGTGTCCCTGTCGGAGGGGGGAGAGGAGGTTGGTGCCATTGTCACAAACCACCATTCCTGGCTGAAGTTGAGGCAGCGTCAACCACCTCTGAGCCTGCCTCTGCAGGGCTGACCGAATCTCTGCCCATGTGTGGCTCCTGTCCCTTAAGCAGACCAACTCAAGCACTGCATGGCATCTTTTTGCCTGAGTGCTTGTGTAGCCCCTAGAATGCCTGCGGAGCACCGCTGGTTCTACGGACAAATCTACACAGGAAGAGGCCATAGAGGAAGAAGAGGAGGGAGTGGAGAGAGGTGTGGCAGAATCACCACTACCAGCATTTTGGAGTCGTGGTGACGAAACAAGCTCCAACAATACTGCACCCTGTCCTGCATCCTTCCCAGCTGCCAGCAGAGGTACCTGGTCCACTGTGAAAGAAAGGTAATATCCCTTTCCATACCTGCTGGACCATGAGTCAGAGGTAATATGCACCTTAAGGTTGACTGCCCTGTCCAACAAAACCCAGACAGTGCCTTCCACATGCCGGTAGAGAGTCAGAATGGCCTTCCGAGGAAAAAAATGCCGTTTGGGAACCTGCCACGGAGGTACCGCACATTCCACAAATTCTCGAAAGGCGGCAGAGTCTACCAGCTCAGAAGGCAGCAGTTGGAGTACTAGCAATTTAGCCAAACTAGCATTCAGCCACTGAGCATGTGGAGGGCTGGGACCAAATTTCTTTTGACGGTTTAGCAACTGGGGTAGGGAAATTTCCCTGTTACAATCGGATTTATGTGTACTTCTAGCAGATTACCCACAAGTGCTTGGTACACCTAATTCTACACCTTCATTCCTCTCGTTGCAGGTCTCTGAGAGGACTGAAGGTATAGTGGGGTCGGAGATCCCAGCTGATGAGGAGCAAGGAGAGGTCCGCCTTGTTCTTTGGTGTGGGTCTTTATACTGTTGCCAACGGACTGCATGGGAGGTCGACATATGTCTGGTCAAGCATGTGGTGCCCAAGCGGCTGCTGTTTTGGCCACGCTTGATACGCTTCAGACATATGTTGCAAACAGCAACGGTGCAATCTGCTGCACACGTCTCAAAAAAGGCCCACACCAAAGAACTTTTAAAGAACATGCAGAGCTCTGCGGTGTGATGCAGTCTTTGGCTGCCCTTAAGCTGGCCCCTGGAGGGCATCCTGCCTCGTTGGAGATGTGCCTCCTCCTCCTCTCTTCTATCAGTCAGTGTCAGTGACCTCGTCATCCCCTCCCTCCTCGCCACTGGAGCGAACCTGGCAGTATGCTGCAGCTGGGGGATCATGACTGTCAGTTTCTTGTCCTTCTTGGGCACCCCCTCTCTCTGGGCTTAAAAAGGACAAGCATGCCCCATGACCACATGCTGAGGATGCACCGTGTCCACGACCAGCACTGTTGGCTGTAGACACAGAGTCTGCTTGCCCTCTTTTAGTGGCCCGTGAGTGTCTGACTCTCCTTGGTGGCCTTCCAGACATACTGTACAATTAGATTAGCAAAACACCGCCTGAAGTTTACTAGAAAAGTACACCAGGAATGGCCTGCAGTCAGGTATAGGCTTGGCTGAACTAGAATGCAGTGAATATATATGTAGGAGACTGTATATATATTTTATGCATGGCAGATCACTGAATGGCCTGCCTGAAAGTGTATTTGAAAACGTGCATCAGGAATGGCCTGCAGTCAGGTATAGGCTTGGCTGCAGTCAGGTATAGGCTTGGCTGGATCCACGGACAACTTACGTAAACGACTTAAAAACGACGGCTGTTCCGACGTCACTACCTTTGCATGGGATGCGCCACCTTTTTGGTGGTTTATCTTTACGCCGGAAAAACGCCTTACGTAAACGGCATAGATTACTGCGTCGGGCGTACGTACGTTCGTGAATGCTCATTTGCATATTTATAATGGGAACGCCGAATGCATCCAGCGTAAATATGCACCCAAGATACGACGGCGTAGGAGACTTAGTCGGTCGTATCTTGGCAAAATTCAGGCGTATCTGATTTAAAGAATCAGCACATAGATTCGACGGTGCACATTTGGACTTACGACGGCGTATCAGTAGATACATTGACGCAAGTCTTTGTGAATCTGGGCCATTGTGTGTGTGTGTGTGTGTGTGTGTGTATGTGTGTATTTTTATATATATATATATATATATATATATATATATATATATATATATGTGTGTATGTATGTATGTGTGTGTGTGTGTGTATATATATATATATATATATACACACACAGTCATGCTCTTGGCGATTTTTCAGAGAATATTAATGATAACACAAAAACATTTATTTCACTCATGGTTAGTGTTTGGCTGAAGCCATTTATTATCAATCAACTGTTTATTCTTTTTAAATCATAATCACAACAAACTACCCAAATAACCATAATCAAAATTTTAAGTAATTTTGGCCTAATAACACGTACACAAGTTGACACACAAGCCCTGTACACACGACCGGGATTCCCGGCGGTATAAAGTCTGCCGGGAAAATCAAGAACCTGCTTGGTAACTTTCCCCATGTACACACGAGAGGTTTATCTGTAGGGAAAACTGTGGGGAGAGCTTTGGCCCAGCTGTGTATATGCTCCCGCGCAGTGTTTCCCCATAGGAAAACTGCCGGGTTTAAAACCGCCGGGAATACCGGCAGGGAAAATAGAGAGCATGTTCTCTATTTTCCCGCCGGGATTCCAGGCAGTTTTCCTGTTGGGAAAACTGTGAGGAAGCATACACACGCCCCGTTTTCCTAGCCAACTGCGCATGTGCAGCAAACTCGTACAAGCTTGGCTAGGCGCTGTGGGCGGGCGCATGCCCAGTAATGTAATGTCACCACCAGCACCTGGCGCCATTTTTGAATGTCCGGCGATCATTCCTGGCAGAGCTTTGCCACAGCAGGGGTCCGGGTAGGATTCTGGAACAGAGCAGGTCAGTCAGATGTGTATTAATTTGTGCTGACCTATACTGAGCCATGTATGGAGGAGGGAGGATAGACAGAGCGACTGAGCCATCCACAGAGACGGACCCCCTCTTGTCCACACATGCCTCTGACCCTTGTACCATGTCCGCACATGCCTCTGACCCCTGTACCATGTCTGCACATGCCTCTGACCCCTGTACCATGTCTGCACATGCCTCTGACCCCTGTACCATGTCTGCACGTGCCTCTGACCCCCGTACCATGTCTGCACGTGCCTCTGACCCCCGTACCATGTCTGCACGTGCCTCTGACCCCTGTACCATGTCTGCACGTGCCTCTGACCCCTGTACCATGTCTGCACGTGCCTCTGACCCCTGTACCATGTCTGCACGTGCCTCTGACCCATGTACCATGTCTGCACGTGTCTCTGACCCATGTACCATGTCTGCACGTGCCTCTGACCCCTGTACCATGTCTGCACGTGCCTCTGACCCCTGTACCATGTCTGCACGTGCCTCTGACCCCTGTACCATGTCTGCACGTGCCTCTGACCCCTGTACCATGTCTGCACGTGCCTCTGACCCCTGTACCATGTCTGCACGTGCCTCTGACCCCTGTACCATGTCTGCACGTGCCTCTGACCCCTGTACCATGTCTGCACGTGCCTCTGACCCCTGTACCATGTCTGCACGTGCCTCTGACCCCTGTACCATGTCTGCACGTGCCTCTGACCCCTGTACCATGTCTGCACGTGCCTCTGACCCCTGTACCATGTCTGCACGTGCCTCTGACCCCTGTACCATGTCTGCACGTGCCTCTGACCCCTGTACCATGTCTGCACGTGCCTCTGACCCCTGTACCATGTCTGCACGTGCCTCTGACCCCTGTACCATGTCTGCACATGCCTCTGACCCCTGTACCATGCTGCACATGCCTCTGACTTATATTGCAGAGGAATAGAAGGAATAAGTATGACCAGATCTAATACTGGATGCTGGTTGCTTAGAACACTAAAAATAAATACCGTACCAGTAGCTGCAGCATTCTCACCCTAGGCTTATACTCGAGTCAATACGTTTTCCCATTTTTTTGTGGTAAAACTATGTGTCTCGGCTTATACTAGAGTATATACAGTAAATCTTTTGTAAACGTAATTTTTGTTTGTACACTGTATAATTTATAGAAAGGGTAGTGTAACACCAGGCCTAGTGACACATCTCAGCGCCTTAATGCAAAATATTTCACAGTGAAATCACTTATAAACAAGTTGACAAGTGACAGAATTTTAGAGAGAAAATATGTAGTCAAAACTATAATTTCATATTGAAAAAAAGGTGTATCACGGCCTATAGAACACCTCCCAGCGCCTAACAGAGAGCACTTGCAAAAAACTACATATACAGAAAATATATACTAAAAACGTTAAAGACTCAATTAGTTAGCTGGACAGCAAAACCAAAAAAGTCAAGAAAAAGCAGCTATTTAAAATACAAACAGATATATAAAAAATGGTAAATACACTAAACATAACATTAAAATGTCAAAAATAGTAAAAAAAAACATAAACAGCGCTGGTGATAATAGTCCAGTGTAGATCCCAAGAAAAAAAGATATCACCTCTACACTTAAGTGCAATAATAGTGACACAGTGTATTAATGGGAGAAAATAAGTCCGTTGATAGCTGAGTTTGAGAGATAGGAGAGCAAGCACCTTCCACCTATATTCTCAATCACCACGTGGGACTATAAATCCCCCTCTGGGGTACGCACTCACCGAAAGACCCTGAGGGTAAAGCAGTGTATGGATATCCACAGAATAATATCACTCTTCACATCAGAAGGGATCCGGTCACATTCCTCAACGACGCCAGGAAGTGACACGTGCGCTCCACCTGAGTCCCGTCTGAAACCAGGAGGTGCTGGAAGTCAGCTCATCCATTGGGACAGCACGGCTCGTCTCTCTTGCAGGAGAGGGTGATTATATGCGCTTATTGTTATATTTTAATGTACGTGCATTGTTTGAAGGGTTGTAGATTTGTGGGTTCTCTTGTGTGCTACATTAAAGACGGAATTACGCTATATGCCCTTTCCTGTGTTTTTTGTACGATCTGGAGACCCGTAGACATGTGACCGGATCCCTTCTGATGTGAAGAGTGATATTATTCTGTGGATATCCATACACTGCTTTACCCTCAGGGTCTTTCGGTGAGTGCGTACCCCAGAGGGGGATTTATAGTCCCACGTGGTGATTGAGAATATAGGTGGAAGGTGCTTGCTCTCCTATCTCTCAAACTCAGCTATCAACGGACTTATTTTCTCCCATTAATACACTGTGTCACTATTATTGCACTTAAGTGTAGAGGTGATATCTTTTTTTCTTGGGATCTACACTGGACTATTATCACCAGCGCTGTTTATGTTTTTTTTACTATTTTTGACATTTTAATGTTATGTTTAGTGTATTTACCATTTTTTATATATAATTTCATATTGCAGAAATATATAGTAGTAAAGATTATAGCAGCTATTTAAAATCTAACAGTCAAAAAACTGAAGATGCACAAATAAATCAGGATCACATATAGAACAAAATAGTCCAAAATGATAAACAGCGCTCTAGCTGTTGGTTTAAATGTCCAACATCATCATAAGCATTCAAATAGTGACAGATTTTCTTGCCAGTGTAGTGAAAACAGATAGTGGTTGATCCTACACCTCTTCCCAGGAAAGATTACACCACAAGTGGGGCACACTCCCCTTCGGGGTACTCACTCACCAGATGGTTGGCAAATGGAGGCAATAAAAGGTATCTTTCCACCAGATAATCCGTCTCTATAGCTGGGACCCGTCAGGATATTGTTCCTAAATTGTGTTGCTTTTCTCAGTGCAGGTTATATAAAGGAAGGATCCATAAACCACTCCGTCTAGCAGGGCCGTTCCTTGCACGGAGGAGTGTAGGATCTCCCGGTGACGCGGTGTGTCCGTTCTCGGAAGTACAGGCCACAATGACACGTAGACGGGGAGCTGTGTACGCCTGTACTCCGAGAACGGACACACCGCGTCACCGGGAGATCCTACACTCCTCCCCGCCCTGTGTGCACCGTGCAAGGAACGGCCCTGCTAGACAGAGTGGTTTATGGATCTTTCCTTTATATAACCTGCACTGAGAAAAGCAACACAATTTAGGAACAATATCCTGACGGGTCCCAGCTATAGAGACGGATTATCTGGTGGAAAGATACCTTTTATTGCCTCCATTTGCCAACCATCTGGTGAGTGAGTACCCCGAAGGGGAGTGTGCCCCACTTGTGGTGTAATCTTTCCTGGGAAGAGGTGTAGGATCAACCACTATCTGTTTTCACTACACTGGCAAGAAAATCCGTCACTATTTGAATGCTTATGATGATGTTGGACATTTAAACCAACAGCTAGAGCGCTGTTTATCATTTTGGACTATTTTGTTCTATATGTGATCCTGATTTAACTGTATAATTTATGTTTATTGAAATATTCACATTGTTTGTAGTATAGTTTTTTAGTATATGATAGATTTTAGTTGTGCTACTCTGCTTTTTTATTAATTTATGTCAATGAGCGTTTTGAATTCACTTAATACATGTTAACTGGCAACATTACTTATAAATATTCAGATTATTTTGAGCACAGGTCACAAATTTATAACTGTGGTTGCACTAATTGATTTTGTATCACAGTGGTCCGATATTAACTAATGTATCTTTTCTTTTTTGAGAATTATTTTGGGCCGGGTTTGCTCTTTTTTTGTCTTTTCATAGTAAAATACTATTCTTTGACTTGCAGCAAAGCTGAAGTGACATATTGTAACTGTAATTTATTTTAAAATAACTATACTAATAGACTTGCAGTTGATAAAGAATTCCACTATACTACATCTGCCCCTGCTAGACCGGCAAAACTGTAGTGGTTCAGTACATCTGTAATGAAGCTGTTCAGCACAAAGGCCTTGTACTGTCAGCTTACAACCACTGCAGTATTCATGTCCATATCTTTACATGATTACTGATTTAACCTTGTCTACCCAGTGTTGACAAATGTCTTCAGTGCAGGGGGACAGCTGTGTGTTTTAGTCAAACCAGGCAGCAACAAAAATACTGTAAATTTCTGTCTGGTTCTCTGGAGTATGCAGAGGAAGAGTCATACCTCAGGCTAAAGTAGACTAATAGCTAGGTCTTGTTTTAATAAAGTTAAAATAGAAGCCTGCTGAATTAAAAAAAAAAAAAAAATTACTTTAAAGTTGTGGGGGGTTTTTTTTCTTTTTTTTTTTTATGTTAAACTTTGACTACCTCAATACAGGGCACCTAAACCCCCTTCCTGCCCAAGCCATTTTCAGCTTTAATGGCTTGGGAAGGAAGTTTAATGACAATTGCTCAGTCATGCTACACTGTAACCATGTGAATTTTTATAATTTTCTTCACACAAATAGAGCCTTCTTTTGGTGGTATTTAAATCACTCTTAGTTTTTTTTTTTGTTTTTAATTGGGGAAGAAAAAAGTTTTTCTTAGTTTCTGTCAGTTTTTTTTTCAAATAAGTATTTTTCCTTCTTCACTAATGGGTGCTGATGAGACGGCACTGATAGGCTGCACTGATGTGCGCTCATGAGACAGCACTGATGGGCATTGATGAGGTGGCACTTATGGGCACTGATTTGGTGGCACTGATGAGGCATGAATATGCCGCACTTATGGGCACTGATGAGCACTGATAGGTGGCACTGATGGGGGCACAGATAAGTGGCACTGGTAGGCATAGATAGGTGACACTGGGCACAGATAGGCAGTACTGATGGGTGGCATTGATGGGCATCAGTGATGGGCATTGATGGGCAGCACTAACAGCCAGCACTGTCTGGCATCACGTTGGGCACTGGTTGCTGGCACTTTTGGGCACATATTGGTGGCATTTATGGGCACTGGTTGTCACTGATTCCTGGCAGTGGTGGGCAATCATTACTGCCACTTGTGGGCACTTAATTGTAATCAGGGTACTGATGATCAGTGTCCTGATTACATACCTAGCTGTCCACTGTGAGGAGATGCCACTAATCGGCTCTCCTCTCCTCACACTCTGTCAGTGTAAGGCGAGGAGAGCCAATTGCCGGTATCTCCGTGTTTACATGTGAACGGCTGTGATTGGTCACAGCCGATCACATGGTTAAAGAGCCATGGCCTCTTTACACAGATTGGGGTCGCACCGTGTCCTGGCAACATGGCGTGGCTGCGATCGCTGCAAGAGCAGTCGTTCTGGGCAGCCATCATATGACATCCACCCAGAATGAGAGCCACACCGCCCAGCCGCCATTTGACAGTTGGCGGGCGGCAAGTGGTTACACTAATAAAGTATTTATTGTAGCTAATGTATAGAATGTAATAATTAGTGTATACTAAGAGAAACTTTTTAATCAGTTTGTGTTGCAGAGTTTTTTATTTTACATCCATTAAAGCTCCATCCACATATTACTGTACAACTGACCCAAACAACCGGCGACCTATAACCGGCCTCAATATCTTTTCCAAAATTATTGAGAAAGCAGAAGTACAACAACTACAACAGCATTTAGACACCCAGAAACTTCTGGACCCACTACAATTGTGCTTCCGTCCAGGACACGGGACAGAAACAGTACTTCTCAAAATATGGGATGATGCTGTAGACAACGGAGAATCTTGTCTTCTGATACTTCTGGACCTTAGTAGCTAGAGTTGCAGACTCGGATCTACCCTGGTTTTCATCCTTCCTGGAAAACCGATCCCAGACAGAGAAACTAGGACCTTTCACGTCTGAAACACGTATCGTGTCATGCGGAGTCCCCCAAGGATCACCCCTATCGCCAGAGGTGTATTTAGGTTTTGTGCTGCCCTAGGCCTGACTAAACTCGTGCACCCCCTAATTTAAATATAACCCACCCCTTCCTGTCGCGGCCACACCCTGTGTTGTTTAAGACCCGCCCTGAAATTTTGAAGTGTGAGGACACTAGTTCTAAGGGGGCTTGGGGGGGGCAATGGATTCCCTTAATTTACTTAGATTTCCTCTTACTTCCTGGTTGCCCATAGAGCAGGAAGTGAAGGGAAATCTTCACAATGGGACAGGGATGGTAAAAGTGTTGCCTATAGTTCTACTTTAAGTAGATGGTGCAGCAGAAACCTATAGCACAGTGAGGAAGGTTTGTGGTCCAGGATGACAAAACTGTCAAAATTGGAAGCGCCCCCCCCCCCCCCCCACAGTTGCGGAATGCCGGCCACCCGCATACTAGAAGCAGCACGGCCGTTTTATTGGGGGTGCTAGACTAATTTTCCTAACAGTGTAGCGCAAGCCGGCGGGGACTCTTTTCATGCTGCCCCCCTGCAAAGTGCTGCCCCAGGCCTGGGCCTTGTTGGCCTAGGCCAGGATACAGCTCTTCCTATCGACCATACTATTCAACATTTACCTCCGCCCACTCCTAAAAATTATTAGTAACCAAGACCTACTCTATCACTCCTACGTGGACTAATAATATACCCAATGGACAATTCCAGAGACTAAGGAGAATTGCACAAATAACACTGACTATGAACTACAAAGTGCAGTTCTGACAAAAAAATTCTTGGAGAAGGGTTATCCCCCGACCCTAATACAGGCAGCCCATGACAAATTCATCCAACAGCCTGTTAAAACAAAGCTTCCCATAGATTCCAATAAAACACAAAAAAACATTTTCAGGTTCATCACAGATTTCAATAATAAATACAGAATGATACAAAATATCGTCAGAAAGCACTGGCACATTCTGAAAATGGACCCAAGGTTAGGTCCCATATTACCACCTGTCCCTCAAATCATTTTTAAAAGAAATCGTACCTTGAAAAATATTCTGGCACCAAGCAAACTCAAAAAGAAGGACCAGCCATTGAATAACACGGCACATTTTGATAACCGTATTGGCATATTTCAATGCAAAAAACGTGGATGTTTGACCTGCCAATTCATAGAACATGGGAAATCCTCATTCTCTGACAGAGCAGGCCAAGTGTATCAAATTAACCAATTCATTACATGTTCAACCCAATACGTGATTTATGTTCTCATCTGTCCCTGCAAGATGCTATATGTCGGCCGTACCATACGAACCTTACGGAAACGCATCGGGGATCACCGTCGTCTAATAGACAAAGGCGCAGAAGAACATAGCGTACCAAGACATTTTAAATGCAACCATGATAAAAATTTTAAACATCTAAAAGTACTGGCTATAGAACATATACCTGAGGGCACGCTCACTGACAATGAGAGATTTGTCCGACTATGTAAACGAGAATCCTTTTGATATTTAAATTATCATCTTTATCCCCCAATGGCCTCAACGAGGGGCTTGAAATCGGTAATCTTTTATAAGAATTCCTTTCCGGTTCCCACTCTCTGTTTTTATATATATATATATATACATATATATACATATTCATTTATATTTTATATCTATTTTTATTTATGACATATAGTATAACAAATATATTCTCATAGAATCCATTTTCCTCTCTATCTAGTGATTTTATTAACTATTCAGTTTGTGTGTTATAACACTGTTTTTATTTACAAACATTTTTTAATATATATATACACAATACATTTTACTAATATTCTTATCCTTCCCATCCCTGTCTACTGCCCCCTCTATTTCATTAATGTGTGTTATCAAAATGTTTTTATTAGGATGCATCTGCTGTTGTTGTTAGCATAGTTTTCTAAGCATATAATTGCCCTGCTATGTCTCATCCCACACGCATCAGTTTCCTTTAAATAGTCCCTATAGCTACATCCTTAGCTGATGAAGGGTTAAGACCCGATACATGGCCGTTTTATTGAGGGGTGCTAGACTAATTTTCCTAACAGTGTAGCGCAAGCCGGCGGGGACTCTTTTCATGCTGCCCCCCTGCAAAGTGCTGCCCCAGGCCTGGGCCTTGTTGGCCTAGGCCAGGATACAGCTCTTCCTATCGACCATACTATTCAACATTTACCTCCGCCCACTCCTAAAAATTATTAGTAACCAAGACCTACTCTATCACTCCTACGTGGACGACACTCAACTTTATTTTCGAATCAGTAACAAAAAGGACCAATAACCCCTATTAGAACAATGCCTCATTCAGATAGACAGCTGGATGACAGAGAGTTACCTCAAATTTAATGGAGCAAAAACCGAACTCCTACTCCATGCAAACCGAAAGAGACTGGCCAGGACTATTTTGTCACCACCTCCCATCTTAGGACAAACCATTACCCCAAGCACCAAAGTCAAAAGCCTCAGAGTCATGACAATGGATGCACAAATAGGATCAGTAGTTAGCGGATCTCACAATCTTCTACGTCTACTACGAAGACTCGTTCCCTTCATCCCGAAAGAGGATACAGCAGTAGTGGTAGGGACAATTATTAACTCCAGGCTAGATTATGCAAATTCCCTCTACCTCGGACTCCCAAAATACCAGATGGCCTGTCTCCAAGTCTTCCAGAACACGGCGGCATGACTGGTGACAGGGAAAAAACCCTGGGAACCAATCACACCGTCCCCGAGATCTCTCCATCGGTTGGTCGTAAAGGACCGAGGCACATTTAAGGCCCTCTGCCTGACGCACAAATGTGTACACGGAACTGCCCCCCAATATTTAGTTGAGAAAATAAAATACCAAAACCCCAATCGCGTTCTTCGATCCACTAACCAAAAACTACTGCAAAGCCCGCTACAGAACCAAACAAGAACGAAGATTTGCAGTCCAGGGACCTCGACTGTGGAACGCATTACCAACTAATATTCAAATGGAAATTTATCAGCAGGCCTTCAGAAAAAAAAAACTTAAGACCCACTTATTCTGAAGGACAAATAAAAGGAAAATGGATGCCAAGCACCTTGAGGCGATTCCGTTCGCATTTGTAGCGCTATACAAGTTATTCACTCACTCACTGATCATACCCATAATGATCTGCTCCCAAACCATTTTATATCCTCAGAACATCCTCCTTTTTTCTTTTTTTTTTAACCCAAACAGTTTGGTACTTACTGGCTTTCATCCATGGGTGTAACTTTAAAGAGTTGCTCTTTTTTTTTTTTTTTTTAAGGAAAAAAAATGCAATCCTGTCTGGGAGATCAATGTACATTGTAAGGATTTTTTTTGTTGCAGATTCCTATCTGTTTCTGCCCTGAAGAAAAAGCCCTATGTTTGATTATGTCTATGTGCAAGGTGAATCTGAATTGGAGTAACAGTGTAATTATTAAGCAACTGATGAAATTGCTATGCTCTGAGGAAGTTGCAGGGTCTGAATCCCCTTAGAACAGGGGTGTCAAACACAAGGCTCGCGGGCCGAATGCGGCCCTCCAGGCAATTTCATGTGGCCCTTGCACCTCTCCTGCAGCTGCAGGAGAGCTCCAGGCCTCCTCTGGTCCTACTCTAGACCCCTACTTTCTGCTTTCAAGATTCTTTCCAGCAGCAGCATAAGGAAAGGGGGTGCACTGTGATGTAAGGGAGGGTGGGGGGGCTCAACTTCTGATGGTGGGGGGGGCTCTTCACATAATGTAAGGGGAGGGGATGTGCTGGATAGCTAATCTTACAAATACAACCGGTCCTTTTAAAGGCAATCGTAATGCTGATGCGGCCCACGATGAAATGGAGTTCGACACCCCTGCTTTAGAAGTAATAAACCCTTTCTTAGTATCCCCCAGAAAATTACATATTTGTTGCAGAGGTTGCCTAAAATCTGACTTATCTTAGTGCAGACTTATTTATTTATTTTTTTGTGGAGCTCTCTGCAACATTCTATAGTGAGATCAGGGTAGGAGGCAGAGCCTTGATGCCCAGTGTTCACAGTCTGTGGGCAGGGCCGAATTAACATAGGGGCTGTTGGAGCTGCAGCTCCAGGCCCCTTTTACAAGATAGGATGAATACCTACCCCACAACCTGTCAAAATATGGGGTGGCTATCATTTATGGTTCCGGAGATACGGGCCTGCTTGCACAGCCTGTCAGAAGCTACATACAGAGCGGCCATTATAAATACAAGCTGACACACTGCAGCAGACTGAGAAAAAAAAATCATCATTTGTTTTTTGCTAGAAAATTACTCTATGGTGGTCTTTGTAACTTGTTATGTTGCACCGTATAGAGCTGCACGATTCTGGCTAAAATCACAACTGCAATTTTTTGCTTAGAAGACAGATCATGGTTCTCTCACGATTCGTGCGGCATAACATCATCTTTCACATAAAAAAAAAAAATAGGCTAACTTTACTGTTTTGTTTTTATGGTTTTTATTATTCATTGAAGTAGGAAAATGCAGTGTGACATAAAATATTACAGCAATTGCCATTTTTGTCTCTGCTAAAATATATATGTTTGGCGGTTCCAAGTAATTTTCTAGAAAAAAATATTGCTTTTTACAAGTGTTGGACTTTAAGTGGTTAAATTTGTGCATTTCCACACAGAAGTTTGATCTAAGAACGAAGTTTGTAAACAACATGAAACATTGTAACCAACTTGGCAGACTGATATTTTCTTTACACAGAAGTTTATCCCTTTGATCCGAGAAGAAAGCGTTAGTTACAATGGGCCAGATTCACAGATCGATTACGCCGGCTTTACAGGAGATGCGCGGCGTAAGTCTAAATTTGCGCATGCGTTTCGTTGCGCTGCATCCCCAAAACGAGATACGCAAGAAATCTACTGTTTTTTGACCGGCGTAATTTCGATAGACCGGCGTATCCGTCCGCAGAAAAATGCACTAGACACACCATTGATTTGCTATTCAAATATGCAAATGAGGGAGTTACGGGGATCCACAAAAGAACGTTGGTGCAGCGCAGGCTACGCACTGTGCGCAACAGCTGCACGTCCTGTCTAAAATTAGACCATAGAAAAGGTGGTATAAAATTAGATAATCCGTCTACATGTCCGCTAAAGCAACACTGTTAGTGAGGAGCTGAGCAGTCACACTTGCTGCACAACAAACTTTATGCCAAGATGCCCGGGGCATCCTCGCTCATAGCTGTACTAATGAGTTTAGAGGAGCAAAGAAGGAGGAGGGCACGGGAGAGGATATACCGCACACGCATAGACCTCTTTGGCATGAGTGATTCTGAGGTGTATCGCATCTTCAGATTCACCCCTCATGCCATCCTGGAATTAACCATAACCCTGCAGGATGACATCACCAGCCGAACACACCGCTCACATGCAGTGCAGCCACTGGTCAAGGTCATGGCAACACTCCATTTCCTTGCCGTGGCTCTTTTCAAAGAACAAGTGGAGTGGTGGCTGGGATGTCACAATCCTCCATGAGCAGATGTGTGCACCAGGTTATCCCTGCAATTCTCAGACGCATGGCCAAACAAATCATCAAACCAACCACTGAGGACCTTCGGCTGAAGGCAATGACAGATTTCTACAGAATTGCCAGATTCCCACGCACCGTGGGAGCAATTGATTGCACACATGTGGCACTCCAGCCCCCCCATGAGACAGAGCACATATACCGCAATCGGAAGCATTGGCATTCCATCAACCTACTGGTGATAGTCGATGCCCAAGGCCTCATATGGCACGTGTATGTTGCATGCTGCACAACTTCGCAGAGAGAAAGGGCCTGCAGATTGACATACGTGATGCCCTGAACCAGACAATCCCCCCCTAAGCGAGGCTACCCCGTCTTCTGAGGGAAGAGCAGCCAGGAGACAGCCCAGATTAGGCATCTTTGCACGTTAAACACACACATTAATCATGGCACAATGAGAATGCATGCATGCACACCACTGTGGTCCCTAGCACAGACACATCACATCCTCATCAAATTGGATTAGCACAAGCCCACCATGCTGGACTTGTGAGCAGCAACGCCACGCCACGGCTCCAATTATATCACTGTACATTCATACACCATCCACACGGACCTGGGGAACCCTTCTCCACCACAAATGTGGGTGACACCCCTTTTCCGGCAGGAATGTCACCCCCACATTCCGAAATCATTCACAAAAAAAAAAAAAATCACCAGCAAAAAAAATAAAATTGCAACAAAAAAAAAAAATCATGGAAAAAAAAAGTCCAGAAAAAAAAAGGGGGGAAACCAAATTAATGCCGCTGGCGTGACCCACGCCTGGGGCGCTCACAGCCACGGCCCCGGCTCCCCAGGGGAGACTCATGGAGAGGGGGGGTAATCCGGGGAAGGAAGAGTAGCCCCTGGTCTCTGCCCACCTGGCGGCCTGCCCTCCAAGGCCACGGCAATTCTGGTCAGGCCAGCACTTAGTGATGCCGTATTGGCCTGGATAGTCTGGGTGAGGGCCCTCACATCCTGCCCAACATCTGCTGTAGTAGTCTGCAGTACGTTTAGGCAGTTTGTAAGAGCCAGGGAGTGGCAGTCCAGGTCCCCAAGCGTATCCTTTATGGAGGACAGGCTCTCCTCCATCTGCCCCAAAGTCTGGCTGACCTGTCCCAGATGGCGGGTCTGAAGGGCCTGGTCCCTTCTCAGATTGGCGGGCAGAACCTCGGCCACCCCCCTGGTCTTCTGGGACGACTTCCTGCCTCCAGCTGATGCTTGTGGCCGGGTGGAAGGGGAGGCCCTTGGAAGGGGAGCCCTGTTGGGGGAGGAGTGGGAGGGGCTAGCCCTTATGGAGGGCTGGCTGCTGCCAGCCAGAGAGGAAGACTCCTCCAAAAACAGCAATCCACTGGCTGACATGACATCCTCCTCCTCCTCAAACTCCTCCTCCTCCAACTCCTCCGAGGACTCCGGCCTTGTCGGGGGGTCCTCATCAGGCTGTTGTCCCGGGAATGGTGTGGTCAGGCCAGATGGCCCAGCACCCTCCTGCACATCTGTGGATGACACAAAACATTCACAGGTTGGAGGATCCACACACTTGCCACATATTCCTTTCCCCCCCTCCCCCACACATGCTACACACCAGATAGGGAAAAAAAACCTTACCTGGCATCACGGCTTCATGACTGGAGTCATAGCCAGGCAGGCTCTCCACTTGTTGTCTATTAAAGGTGTGGGCCACCACACGCTCCTCCACTGTCAGCCTAACAGGGCATGGTGGGCCCCCTCCAGTGCCCCTGGCATGGGCTGCCATTTTGGCCAGCTTCTTGCGGACCACACGCCGGAGGTCATTGATTTTCTTGACGATCCCCTCGCGTGTCCGGGTCTCCCCCCCCCCCCTCCCCCAATGCATTTACCTGGTCAGTAATGTTCTGCAAAATCTCCTTCTTCCTGGCCGGGGTGGTGTTGGCACTCTCCGGGCCGTGGAGGAAACGCCCATATAGGGTAAGGGCCCGGGCAATAATTTCTTTCTCCCCCAAAGAAAAATTGCACTTCCGCTTCCTCTCAGTCATACTCATACAAAAACTCTCTCCCAAACAATCGGCAAAAATCACTCACAAAAACAAGCAGGAAAAATCAAACAAAAAAACAAACAAAATCTATCAACTAAAAAGTCTCACAAGCAGTCACCAAAAAACACTATCAAATATATTCTACAAAACACTAGATCAAACAGTCAACAAATATCACAAAGACAAGTCACAACGCAACAAACAGAACAAAAGCACCTTGTTGTATAGGAAGGGATACAAAGGGATGTACTTTTGCAAAGGAAGTGCGTTTGTGTCTGTCTATTTATGCTGTCTGCATAGTTCACTAAGTTGCCCGGGACCACTTCCAATTTCACTGATTGCGCCGTTCCCAATTTGTGAGCATGCGCACAGAGGTGCTGACCATGGTCTGCTTCATGTGCGCGAGCCGGACGGCCCTTCATTTGCATGGGGTCATGGCTCATTTCAATGAAACACGCCCACGTCCTTTCCAATTTTAATTACTCCGCCTTACGCCTCGGAATTCACGTTACTCCGGCGCTAATTTCTGCGCAAATACTACAAGGATACTGTGATTGCGCCTCTACATTGCGCCGGTCTAATGTAAAGGAGGTGCGCTACGCTGGTCAAAAAATGCGCCAATGTACGTGAATCTAGCCCAATGTTTCCTGCTAAGAACTTAGCAGACTGCCCAGATATTTTCTTTTGACAGCTGAAAGTCTCTCCACTTTGAAAAGAATCAGCAAACTCTGCATTGGAGATGTCAGGGGGGTTGAATCGAGATCACAATTTTTTAACGATTAATTGTGCAGCTCTAGCACGGTACTTTATTTGCGCTGCAATTTTTCAAACATGTTTTTTTTTGGAAATAAACGGTTTCATTCATTAAAAAAAAAAACACTAAAGTTAGCACGATTTTTTTTGGTATCCTAAGCGATGCTTTAAACATTTTTTAGGTTACATGTTTACAGTTACAGTGCTAGAATTATTGCTCTCGCTCTAACGATCACGACGTATGTAACCTGTGTGTATCTGGCTCTGATACTAGCCAGTGCCTACCCAGCCACTGACTGGTATCTCTCCCCAGCCTGTCCCCACACACCCTCTCACCTGCTGACCTGTAGATGGGGGATTCACTCCTGCGGTGTTATTGTGTTCTGTCAGTGAGTACAATGATCAGTGTTGCTATCTATAGCTGGCAGCACTGATTGTTTTGGGAAAAACAGGCTGGTTGTACTCAAGTCGATTAATAGATTGACTTGTGTAAAACCAGCTAGCCCATACATAGATCGACTATGGCTGGTCTCTGCATAATTGGTGTAATTTCAATCCATGTATGACCCGCTTAACCACTACGCAGTCCCTAAACATCCTTCCACTCCTGTACATAGTGCTCACTGTCATACTCTCCACACTCCTCTCCTGTACATAGTGCCCACTGTCATACCCTCCACACTCCTCTCCTATACAGAGCGCCCACTGTCATAACCCCGACACTCCTCTCCTGTACATAGTGCACACTGTCATATTCTCCACACTTCTCTCCTATACATAGTGCCCACTGTCATACCCTACACACTCCTCTCCTGTACATAGTGCTCACTGTCATACTCTCCACACTTCTCTCCTATACAGAGTGCCCACTGTCATACCCCCCACACTCCTCTTCTGTACATAGTGCCTGCTGTCATACACTTCTCTCCTGTACATAGTGCCCACTGTCACACCCTCCACACTCCTCTCCTATACATAGTGCCCACTATCATACCGTCCCCATTCCTCTCCTGTACATACTGCCCACTGTCATACCCTCCACACTCCTTTCCTGTACATACTGCCTCATCATACCCTCCACACTTCTCTCTGGTACATACTACCCTCTGTCATACCCCCACACTCCTCCTGTACATACTGCCCACTGTCATACCCTTCACACTCCTCTCCTGTACATACTACCCACTGTCATACCCTTCACACTCCTCTCCTGTACATAGTACCTGCTGTCATACACTTCTCTCCTGTACATACCGCCCACTGTCATACCCTCCACACTTCTCTCCTGTACATGCTGCTCACTGTAATCCCCTCTACACTCCTCTCCTGTACATACTGCCCACTATCATACCCTCCACACTCCTCTCCTGTACATACTGCTCACTGTCATACCCTCCACACTCCTCTCCTGCACATATTGCCCACTGTCATACCCTCAATACTCCTCTCCTGTACATATTGTTCACTGTCATACCCTCCACACTCCTCTCCTATACATAGTGCCCACTATCATACCATCCACACTCCTCTCCTGTACATATTGCCCACTGTCATACCCTCCACAATCCTCCTGTACATACTGCCTGCTGTCATACACTTCTCTCCTGTACATAGTGCCCACTGTCACACCCTCCACACTCCTCTCCTATACATAGTGCCCACTATCATACCGTCCCCATTCCTCTCCTGTACATACTGCCCACTGTCATACCCTCCACACTCCTTTCCTGTACATACTGCCTCATCATACCCTCCACACTTCTCTCTGGTACATACTACCCTCTGTCATACCCCCACACTCCTCCTGTACATACTGCCCACTGTCATACCCTTCACACTCCTCTCCTGTACATACTACCCACTGTCATACCCTTCACACTCCTCTCCTGTACATAGTACCTGCTGTCATACACTTCTCTCCTGTACATACCGCCCACTGTCATACCCTCCACACTTCTCTCCTGTACATGCTGCTCACTGTAATCCCCTCCACATTCCTCTCCTGTACATGGTGCCCACTGTCGCACCCTCCACACTCCTCTCCTGTACATACTGCTTACTGTCATACCCTCCACACTCCTCTCCTATACATAGTGCCCACTGTCATACCCTCAATACTCCTCTCCTGTACATATTGTTCACTGTCATACCCTCCACACTCCTCTCCTATACATAGTGCCCACTATCATACCATCCACACTCCTCTCCTGTACATATTGCCCACTGTCATACCCTCCACAATCCTCCTGTACATACTGCCTGCTGTCATACACTTATCTCCTGTACATACTGCTCACTGTCATCCCCTCCACACTTCTCTCATTCTCTCCTATACATAGTGCCCACCATCATACCCTCCACACTCCTCTCCTGTACATACTGCTCACTGTCATCCCCTCCAAACTTCTCTCCTATACATAGTGCCCATCATCATACCCTCCACACTCCCCTCCTGTACATACTGCCCACTGTCATACCCTCCACACTCCTCTCCTGTACATTGTGCCTTTTGCCGTACCCTTTGCACTCTTCTCCTGTACATAGTGCCCAATGTTAGACCCTCCACATTCCTCTTCCTCACCTGCACATACTTCCCACTTATATACCATCCGTACTCCTCCCCTATGTCGCTTACCTGCAAAAACAGTTCTTTAAAATTATACTGAATACCCTCAATGTTACCAGCTCTAGAATGGACACACTTTTGTTAGTTCAACTAAAGGAAATCTCAGTTCTCATATTTGTTCTGTCCCATTATTAGAACTTATTTAATTTTGTGATTACTACTGTGATGTACAGAAGAACATAGGGGATCTCAGCTACTCTAAATATAGCACTTGTGAAAAAAAGTGTCCCTTAAAATATTTTTTAAATGTTGGCAACTATGCACTTATGCACTGCCCAAGGGCCACTGGGGTCAGTAGGGGGCCCCATGAGAGGTTTCTGGGATAATAAAGCGGTAGTAAACTTTCCTGACATTACTACTTTTTAGAGGCCCTGAGGTAGGTTATTCCACAATGTACAAGTATGCATAGCATATTAGCACATTAGGGTACACTTACATTTTCAGACTGGGCCCTCCATTGCTGCCCTCCACGCATTTATTTTTTATTTATAAATGGCCCCACCAAAATCCTCAGCACCAGGCCCATGATGTTCTTAATCTGGCCCTGTCTGTGGGTTAAATGATAACGAGCTTCATTTAACAAATTAAAAGAAGTGGTGCTGGATTAGTGAGTCTTTGGGGAATGGCATGTTGCATCTTCATAAAAAAACGTTTTATAAAAAGTAGGGTTGTCCCGATGCCTCTTTTTTAGGACCGAGTACAAGTACCGATACTTTTTTTCAAGTAGTCGCCAATACCGATACTTTTTTTTACATGTGTCCCCAAATGCAGCCATATCCCCCACATATGCAGCCATGTCCCCCACATATTCAGCCATGTCCCTCCAGCCATGTCCCTTCAGCCATGTCCCTCACATATGCAGCCATGTCCCTTCAGCCATGTCCCTCACATATGCAGACATGTCCCTCTAGACATGTCCCTCACATATGCAGCCATGTCCCTTCAGCCATGTCCCTCTAGCCATGTCCCTCACATATGCAGCCATGTCCCTTTAGCCATGTCCCTCACATATGCAGCCATGTCCCTCACATATGCAGCCATGTCCCTTCAGCCATGTCCCTCACATATGCAGTCATGTCCCTCTAGCCATGTCCCTTCAGCCATGTCCCTCTAGCCATGTCCCTCACATATGCAGCCATGTCCCTTTAGCCATGTCCCTCACATATGCAGCCATGTCCCTCACATATGCAGCCATGTCCCTTCAGCCATGTCCCTCTAGCCATGTCCCTCACATATGCAGCCATGTCCCCTTAGCCATGTCCCTCACATATGCAGCCATGTCCCCTTAGCCATGTCCCTCACATATGCAGCCATGTCCCTTCAGCCATGTCCCTCACATATGCAGCCATGTCCCTCACATATGCAGCCATGTCCCTCTAGCCATGTCCCTCACATATGCAGCCATGTCCCTCACATATGCAGCAATGTTCGTTCAGCCATGTCCCTCACATATGCAGCAATGTCCGTTCAGCCATGTCCCTCACATATGCAGCAATGTCCCATGTCCCTCTAGCCATGTCCCTCACATATGCAGCAATGTCCGTTCAGCCATGTCCCTCTAGCCATGTCCCTCACATATGCAGCAATGTCCCATGTCCCTCTAGCCATGTCCCTCACATATGCAGCAATGTTCGTTCAGCCATGTCCCTCTAGCCATGTCCCTCACATATGCAGCCATGTCCCATGTCCCTCTAGCCATGTCCCTCACATATGCAGCAATGTCCGTTCAGTCATGTCCCTCTAGCCATGTTCCTCACATATGCAGCCATGTCCCATGTCCCTTCAGCCATTTCCCCCATACCTTTGCCGCCGAAAGCCGCATGGAGAAAATCACAGGATTCATTTGAATAGCCCGCCCGTATAGACACTCCCCCTTGCTCGGGATTGGACAGATCACGATCACCCATCCAATCCCGAGCAAGGGGGAGTGTCTATACGGGCGGGAACACTACAGCTATTCAAATGAATGCTGTGATGTTCCCGCACAGCGTTTAACCCCTTGCAACGGCTTTCGATGCGGCGGCGGCGGCGAAGTATTCTATCTAGGCATCGGGAGTATTTTCGCGAGTACAAGTACTAGCGCAAATACTCGGCATCGGTCCCGATACCGATACTAGTATTGATATCGGGACAACCCTAATAAAAAGTAGTCTCAGAGACCTAAAACTAAGGGGGTGTTATTAGACAATCAACTTTTAGGCAGGAATTTAACACCTTTGGTACACCCCTAGCGTCTCTCTATTGTTTGGTAAATGTAATGGACCGATGGGAGGCGGAAGATCGCATGACTGCCATGATTGGCTGTCAAGGCAGTCGCATGGTCTGAAAGCTCCTGATATCAATGAGCAATCGTGAGCTTCCAGTTAGTTGACAGTAACTGTGCTGGGAACACAGGTATATAGGCAGCAATTCACACAAATATGTAGCCCCTCGCGTTGACAGTCCACATATTTGAATATGGCCGGCGCCAAGGGGTTAATAGGCAAGGGAGTTGTAAGGGCTAGCTAAAGCACTGAATTCTGATGAAATCCACATTTCCAAAATAGTTGAAGGTAATTCTAAAGGAAATTGTGTAACATTTTTAGTAATTTTCCTAAATGATAATTAGTGTCGATCTTTTTTCACACATTGCTTGATGATTGCAAATACCTGGTGGAGTATAAAACATGCACTTTGGGCAATAAAGAGTGTAGAGGACCATCAGCTACCCTCACACTGGAAAGTTGCTATAGTTTTCATCATCTGTACACACACATTTTGTTTTAGTTGCAAGAGCTATGGCACAGATCTAGAATTTCAACAGGAAGCTACTGCCATGCAACGGGTTAAAGAAACAATAAAAGAAGGGGAAAGCATATAGAGTCTTAGCAAATTGACTAATTTAATTATCTGCTTGGCATACACACTGTCTTGTACTGAAAACAAGGATCTATTCTTTCCTCCCTCTCAGGAGCAGGCTTTTCTTTAAAGTCAGTAGTTGATAGGGACACCTGAAGAGTTCATGGGTTTCAGTGACCTTTTACTATGGACCGGCTTCCAGTCAATTCATGTTTTCCTCACAGTCAGACAGCTGTTTATTACTGTGTCTTCCCGCACTCTCTGCAATATTTTCTACTGAGACCTCGAGCAGCTTGTTAGTGGGAACTAAATATTGATTTGGCATCCTGTCGATGCAGAAAGAATGAAAAAATTTCCACCAGAGGCCCCTCAAACATTTTCCTATCGACATTTTCTGGGCAGAGTGGAAAGCTGCATAGAGGATGACAAGGCCGAGACTAGTTGAAATCCCGGAGGGTTCAGTTGAGACTACTGCTGTGACCTGTGTGATACTTTTTTCTTCCCTTTCAAGTATCTCTTTTTCTGCACACATCTAGTCAGCTGGGAGGATCCCCTCTTGCAAGTGATCAAGGGCAGTTTATTGGCAGGTGAGAGCCCTGCTTCTCAAGCCATAGATTTGCTTTTGTTTTGACATCATTTACACGAATTCATGAAACTTTTCTTCTGTTTCATGTAAGTTTTCTCCGTTTGTGAAATAATCCTACATAGTGTGAAGTCTATTGAAATATTTGATACTGTATGTATTCATGATACATGCTGCTGCTGAGAGGGGAGCGTTAAGCAGCGGATGTCATATGCCTACTGTAAATCATTACAAGGCAACTGCTTTATACTACTTTAAAGTTGTACTTTTCATTTGCTGTTTAGTTCATTTTATTCATTCTTGTTTATAATCGGGTATATACCAAAAAGGTATTGGAAATATTTGCATTGTATGTTTCTCGCAGAATGTTAATGTGTATGTGTTCTGATTTGCTATATTCATGAAAGATAATGGTAATAGTTGCATTAATTCTATGTTGCGCTTATTTTTGCAGGGCTGTACACATTCCCAGAAGTCAGATTCGCCTAAAAAACAATAACATTTATTGGGAGAGAAATATGCTGCCATTGATGGCAACCTCTTTTCCCAAAATGTTAGTTGCCTGTCTGTTATGTTATTAACCTTGTCTTTCCGCACTTTCCAGGTCGCTTACTCTAAAGCCCTGTACACACGACCGGTTTGTCCGATGAAAACAGACCGATGGACTGTTTTCGTTTGACAAACCGATCGTGTGTGGACCCCATCGGTTTGTTTTCCATCGGTGAAAAACAATAGAACATGTTTTAAATTTTCCTATGGATAAAAAACCCATAGAAAAAAACGATAGTCTGTGTGGAAGTCCATCGGTCAAAAATCCACACATGCTCAGAATCAAGTCGACACATGCTCTTAAGCATTGAACTTAATTTTTCTCAGCACCACATAGTGTTTTACGTCACCGCGTTTTGGCACGGTCGGATTTTAGACTGATGGTGTGTAGGCAAGAAAGTTGGCTTCATCGGATATCCAATGAAAAAATCCATTGGATTAGATTTCATCAGATATCCGAATGTGTGTACAGGGCTTAACTTTAATTTACCATATGCTTCCTTTAGGCATTTAGGCACAGCCAGGTATCTAGCATTTTCTGGAGGAGTTTACCAATGGTAGACATAAGACATGACAAATGTATCTTATGACAGGTGCTTTGAAAATAGCAGATGAGTCATGGATTATTTTGAAAGACTTTGAAATATTCAGCATTTTTTTCATAACCATAAAAGTATTGATTTCTATGCTTTTGTTCATTTACACAAGCCTTTCTAACTGCAGTAATAAAGTTCATAACATTTTTGTGTCAAGATGAACCATCGTCATCATATCATACACCCAGATTAACATATCCATCAAATTTCATTTTGGCAACACTCACCAAGCTATAAGCAATTGTTTTCCAAGGGCCTAAAGTCAGCTGAGACTATCCCATGTTGTACTAGAATTAATTTGTTAATTTCTTTATGTAAACTATTAAATAAATATTGGTTTCAGATACAAAATCTGAGCTTAACGTGTCAAAAACTGCCTTTTGGAACATCTCAAAGGCACAGATTGGATCCCTCACTCAGTTTTAAAATATTGTAGTCCTAAATTGCACCACCTATAATACGGCTTATTATCCTCCTGGCGCTGACCATAGAGTCTCTATAGATGGGAGCCTTCCACTGACTTCTGTACATCTGCTAATGATAACTATACGAATGTTGGTTGTTGCACCAGACCATTTAACGCTGCTGTGTAAAATATGGTGTCTTTGCGAGTGAGGTCCATGGAATATAATTGTCCAGTAGTATTGATTTAATTGCCTGCGTTTATTTGTGGACTCCTAATTATTGACTGGAGGTAAATTTAATAGAGCAGTCTTTATGAACACTAGGAAACCACTGCCGTTGCAGTTTAACATAATGAACTGCATCATATCCCTTTAGATCATTTCAAGCTCGTTTTATTCCTCTATGACAGAACAGTAATGTTTAAAGAGTCTTTTTTTTTTTTTTTTTTTTACAACTCATTCTTTGAGTTTAGGGTGAAATAAAAGACAGAGAGTGGGAAGTTCCCATTTACTAATCCGTAATTGCTCTTTACAATTTAACTGCAGGGAGTCTGCAACCTTCAGTGAACCATTAGTTCATTTATTGTTACCTTCCATTAAGATTTATTTTGGGGGGGGGATCACATAGTACTTGAAATGTGAACTCTTTAATTGAAGAGGTTTATTTCTCCTTTAATTAGAATTTTTTTCCCGTTTGTTTTATGTGTTAAGGGCTCACCATACACACAGCCTGCCATTAATATTAAAAATGTGCATTCTAGAATGCGGCGAGATTGAAACACTAGCGAGCAGTTATCAGACAGTACAGCAGCGAGAGACGATCTTCTGTTGCACAGGTTAACCATTGCTCGTTCAAGTATTATTATGGGAGGATTCCCATGACAGGTTACATTGCATGCACCACTTCAGGATCTGTAGCCTATGTGCATATTAGAGCCAGCACTACAACATCAGTATGCCTACATTTTTCTTTATTTAACTTATTCTACCTATGTGGACAAATAACAAGATGATAAATAAAAGTTTGTTACAAATAGGCAATATTATTTCAATCCATGTTTCAGGCCCGCAGTCTTACTAACTGCATATTGTGAACTGACTTTTGTTTCACAAAGTGAAAGAAAAATTTCAAATATAGATGATTATTATTGTTCTCAGTGATTGACAGTTGTATGAGATTACGCTAAAAAAATAAATATGCTTTATCATGTTATTTTTAATTCCACAAAACTGGAAAAGAGAATTATGGAGTGTGAGGTAGACCATATTTGACATTAGTTATATACTGCATTTAAACATTGGTAATGTCTGAATGGGTTAACCAAGTGTTTTTGTGGAAGAAAAATATAACTTTAATGTCTAACTACTAATCAGCTCTTTGTTCAGTAACGCCGATTGTCAGATCTTAACTTGAACGTCCTGCAAGTTATTTTGATGATTGAGTACCGCAAACCTACAGTTTTATGGCAAAGTGCAATTCGTGCTTATTTGAACAGAACATTTCTTTTGTGTATTATGCTGCGTACACACGATCATTTTTTGGCTTGTAAAAAATGAAGTTTTAAAAAAATGTAATTTAAAGCGATCGTGTGTGGGCTTCACATAATTTTTTGGGTTTTGAAAAACGACAAACAAAAAATTAGAACATGCTTCATTTTTTAACATCGTTTTTCGGGTTGTAAAAAATTATCGTGTGTGGGCTTAAACGACGTGAAAAATCCGTGCATGCTCAGAAGCAGGTTATGAGACGGGAGCACTTGTTCTGGTAAGACTACCGTTCGTAATGGCACAATTATCACGCTGTAACAGAAAGAAAAGCGCGAATCGTCTTTTACTAACACAAAATCAGTGAAAGCAGCCCAAAGGGTGGCGTCATCCAAATGGAACGTGCTTTGCTAGAGCATTTTTTTTTTTTTTAACGATCGTGTGTAGGCAAGTCCGTTTTAATGATGAAGTTGGAAAAAATATTTTTTTTTTTCTAGAGGCTGAAAAACGTTGTTTTTTACAAGCCAAAATATGATCATGTGTACGCGGCATAAGGTAAGAAGATGGTACATTATTTGAGATATTTTTTTATTTTATTTTACATTAGATGAGATTGGGCAAATATTTATCATTCAGGCAATAATTTAACTGATATTAACTTACCAGTAAATGTTAAAAATTACATATAAATTAATAGGCAACACAGAGTTTGTCACACATCGGTTGTCAAAAACACCCAAACAGGTGTCCATCTTTTTTTTAATGATCAGAATTTTTAAGATCATCATACATTTTACATCAGTTTTACCTGTCTTACACAGTAAAAAAAAAAAAAAATTATAACTTGCACAACCTACATATTCAAGCAATATGCAATTCTTTTCCCTCAAAACTAATGGTCTTTTGTGAAAAGGAGTAGAGCCTATTACTAGTTGCAGCGTTATACCATCATTTCCTCACAAACACTGCAGGTTCGCCTCACTCTAGAATTTTCTACCAGTCATTGTGTGTATATAAATCCTATATATAGATATATTATAAATATATATATATATATTTGGAGATAATCTGCTTCCTAAAATTAGCAATTTATCATCCTGAGATTTACACAGCTCTGCTACACAGCACAGCCATTTTTGGAGAACTCACTTTACAACTGCTGTTATTGTAGTCAATACAGCTTGATCCCCTCCCTGCCCTCAGCTTCTGATTGGACAATAAAGGAGCAACAGCATACTGATGAGTTTATTACTCTGCTCTTGCCTTCTGCAAGCATGCTCTTTAAAAGCAGATATACACTGTAACAGTGTATATTTTGCTCTCATTTGAAAATGAATATAATTATTTATAATGAACACAATTGGTGTGTTTTTTTTTTTTTATATCCGTCTGGTTTTTAAAGCTTACACTAATGACATTAAATGCATGCAGGCCTCAAGCTTGGAGTCAAGTCAACTGCAGTATGCTTTTATGAAAAAATGGCAGCACTGAGAACGTATGAAGGCTGCCTTTGCTGAGCTCCATGCTAGTTCCATGGCTGTCTTGCAGTTTCAATAGCTTCAGTATTTTTTGGAATCGCTGATCCAGAACAATTATGTCGGTTGAGTTCTGCCATCTTGGTGATGTTCCTGATCTGTATGATGGAATGTACTCAAACTGGAGACAACAAAACTTTCAAAAGGTGCTCAACTATGGAAGCCTACGTACTTCAAAGGTTTTCTTAAAAATCAGTTGGAGAGGTGTTTGGGATTCTTTTAAGATGCACTTGACCTGCATTTACATTGACTAGTATAGCAGGAAAAAAATGAGTTTAGATGTAACAGAATAAAGTGTGCTGCATTTGTAAAAAAAAAAAAAAAAAAAAGCAAAGCAAATGCAACAGTAAATGTAAGAGAACGCTGCCCTTTATATTTTTTTTATTTTTTTGTTATTACGTTTTATAAAATGCCCTGTAATATTTAGTTTAAAATGTAAACCTTGGGTTCCAAATCCATCCAAGATGCTTCACAAAGGCGGGTAAGAAATAAAAAACCTAAGTTGCAGGGGCCACAAACACATCTGTTGCTTAGAACCCTTTCACATTGAGGAGTTTTTCAGGCAGTACAGCGCTAAAAATAGCGCTGCTATACCGCCTGAAAAACTCCTTCCCTCAGCAACCTCAATGTGAAAGCCCGAGGGCTTTCACACTGAGGCAATGCGCTGGCGGGAGAGAAAAAAATCTCCTGTCAGCAGCATCTTTGGAGCGGTGAGAGGAGCGGCATGTATACCGCTCCTTCACCGCTCCTTCCCATTGAAAACAATGGAAGACCACGGCAATACCGCCCACAATGCGCCTCTATAAAGGCACATTGCGGGCGGTATTAACCCTTTCACGGCCGCTAGCGGGGGTTAATACCACACCGATAGCGGCCGCAACTTGCGGCAAATCCGACGGTATAGCGCCGCTATTTTTAGCGACTCTATATTGCCAACGCACCTCCACTGCCCCATGTGAAAGGGGCCTAAATGAGTGGCAAGCAAATTTGCACTAGATAGGTACCTGACCTGTAGATGCCTTGCTTGATAAATCCCACTCACAATATAGTCTAAGGCGGCGTACACACGACCGAGGTTCTCGCTAGAAACCAGCGAGAACCTCGCTGGAAGCTGCATTCCAGCGAGAACCTCGGCCGTGTGTACGCTCTCGGCAAGCATCCCGTCGGGAATGCCGTCGAGCAGAAATAGAGAGCATGTTCTCTATTTGCTCGACGGCCCGCCTGGATGAATGGCTGGTTGCCATTCCCGACGGGCGGGTCGCCGAATCTGACGGCCGGCAGAGAACCTCGACGGGCGGAACGATGTGTTCTGCCCGTCGAGGTTCTCTGCCGTGTGTACGCGGCTTTACTCAGCAACTGATTTATTGTCTCAGCACGGTTTGTTCTGCTTTGGCTTATAAATATGCTGCGTACTTACGTGAATACACTCTGGGAACTGCAATGTCAAGCAGATCAAACAACCTTACTGCTAACTTGTGAGGTGGACAAATACTTCCTAGAAATACATTGTGGGAAAACAAATAAGGTGAAATCTGAGGCGTTCCCACGTTGGCAAAATAGGTTTTCTTAAAGTAGTTGGTAAACCCAGGTGATATGTTATCAATCAAATGTGTGGCTACTGTATATTGTAGCCAGTGATGGAAGATTTTTACTTCATGTCTTTTCTACATCTTAGAAAGAAGTGCTTACAGCCATGCAAGCAGAAATATCCTGTAGTTTAGCCTTTCTTCACATGTTTACATGAAGGAACCCTTCAAATGACTTTCAGGTTTCAGGGAACCCCTGTTAACCACTTCGAGACCGAGCCTATTTCTGAGATTTGGTGTTTACAAGTTAAAAACTGTTTTTGTTTTTTTGCTAGAAAATTACTTCGAACCCCCAAACACCCAAACATTTATATATATATATATATATACATATATATTTTTTCTAACACCCTAGAGAATAAAATGGTGGTTATTGCAATACTTTCTGTCACTTTTTTGAATAAAAAAATAAGACAACAGTAAAGTTAGCCCACTTTTTTTTATATTGTGAAAAATAATGTTACATCGAGTAAATTGATACCCAGCATGTCACGCTTCAAAATTGTGCCTGCTTGTGGAAAGGCGACAAACTTTTACCCTTAAAAATCTCCATAGGTGACGTTTAAAAAATTCTACAATTTGCATGTTTTGAGTTAGGAGGTCTAGGGCTAAAACTATTGCTCTCGATCAGCGCATGTTATGCTCTGTATAATGTGTGCCACTGGGGTGCCACTGGGATCACATCTCTCCATAAAGAGGACCTGTCACACACATTCCTATTACAAGGGATGTTTACATTCCTTGTAATAGGAATAAAAGTGATAAAAAAATAAAGAAAAAGTGTAAAAAAATAAATAAATATGTAAAAAAAATATATATAATAAAAAAAAAATTAAAACGCCCCTGTCCCCGGTAGCTCGCGCGCAGAAGCGAACACACACTCAAGTCCCACCGACATATGTAAACGCCGTGTAAACCACATATGTGAGGTATCGCCGCGTGCGTTAGAGTGCCAGCAATTCTAGCACTAGATCTCCTCTGTAAATCTAAACTGGTAACCTGTAAAAAATTTCAAAGCGTTGCCTATGGAGATTTTTAAGTACCGAAGTTTGGCGCCATTCCATGAGTGCGCAATTTTAAAGCGTGACATGTTGGGTATCTATTTACTCGGTGTAACATAATCTTTTATATTTTACAAAAAAAATTGGGCTAACTTTACTGTTTTCTTATTTTTTTTAATTCATGAAACCATTTTTTTCCAAAATAAAAGGCGTTTGAAAAATTATTGTGCAAATACCGTGCAAGATAAAACGTTTCAATGACCGTTGTTTTATTCCCTAGGGTGTCTGCTAAAAAAACATATATAATGTTTGGGGGTTCTGCGTAATTTTCTAGCAAAAAAAAAATTATTTCTACATGTAGGAGAGAAGTGCCAGAATAGGCCCGGTATTGAAGTGGTTAAAGTAGTTGAAAAGGCAGAAGTTTTTTTTTTTTTTTATGCATTCAGATAAAAATCCTTCTGTGTTCAGCAGCCCCCCTAATATGTACCCGAGGTCCATCTAGATCCAGTGATGTTGCACAAGAGACTCGATTGTCTGGGACTCCCCTCATTAGCTGAGACAGCAGCACGGCACCATTGGCTCCTGATGCTGTCAGTCAAAGTCAATGAGGAGAGAAATGGGGCGGGCTGGGCCACAGCCCCATGTCTGAGTGGACACAAGGAGCTGTGACTTGGCTTGGGTGCCCCAATAGCAAGCTGCTTGATGTGGTGGCTCTCAATAGGAGGGAGGGACCAGAATCCCCAAATACGGATCCGAGAAGCGGAAGATCTGGGTGGCTCTGTGCAAAACCACTGCACAGAGCAGGTAAATATAGACATGTTCGTTATTTTTAATGAGGAAAAACAAGACTTTAGTATCACTTTAATAACCACCTGCAAAATATTGTCCAAAACATACTTGCATATGATAAGAGAGGCAGCTACAGCAACAACATTGAGGGCTGATTCACATCAGTTGCAGTTCAATACGTTTTAATTCTGCATCAAATAGGCATGGACAGTGTTTACCATGAATTCCAATAACCCTAGCCCACCACCGGGCAATCAGTTTAAGTGCAGTCAATAAAAGTGAAACCTGCTGCTTTTTTCTGTACGGACTGTATTTATCAAAAACACATACAGTTGGCTCCATATATCTTTGGACACAGGCACAATTTTCATACTTTTTGGCTCTGTATGCCACCAGAATAAAATTAAAACAAAACAATCCAAATGAATTTGAAGTGCAGACTTTCAGCTTTAATTCAAGGGGTTAAACATAAGTATCAAGTACAAATGTTCGTAACTTCAACCATTTTTATATGCAGTCGCCCTCATTTTCAGTTCATTGTTCAAATGTTATTTTTTTATATTTTGTTGAGAATCCTTTACTGGCAATGACTGCCTGGGGTCTGGAACCCATGGACATCACCAAAGACTGGATTGCCTCCTTTATGATGCTTTGTCAGGCTCTAACTGCATCTGTCTTCAGATGTTCTTTGTTTGTGGGTCTTTATAGTTTTGCCATCAGCAAGTGAAATGCATGCTCAATTGGGTTGATGTCAGGTTATTGACTTGGTCATTGCAGAATATTCCACTTCTTTTAATTCAAAAGCTTCTGGGTTGCTTTTGCAGTGTGTTTTGATTCATTGTCCATCTGTACTGTGAAGCACCGTCCAATCAAGTTTGCTGCTTTTGGCTAATTCTGGGCTGACTGTGTATATCTAAACATTGCAGAATTCATCTGGCTGCTTGTGTCTTTTGTTACATCATCAATTAACATGATGTAAAACATGGCGGAGGCAGTGTGATGTCACTGAAAGCCATGCATGCCCATGCCATCACACAGCCTCCACCATGTTTTACAGAGGATGTTGTGTGCTTTGGATCATGAGCTGTTCCAAGCCTTCTCCACACTTTTTTTCTTCCCGTCATTATGGTGCAGATTAATCTTTGTTTAAAATTTCTTTTTTTTTTTTTTTAATCAATCTTTTTTATTAGTTTTAAAGAAAGGGTCATACATAGAAAATAAATTCCAGTTTTTCGACAAGAATGGGTAATTAACAATTGGGCGACGCAGCGCCGTCACATTGTACATGTATGTTGGATACAAAATGAGGTTAAATACATATAAATTCAAAAACAGAAAACAGTGCTACGAAACAATTGGTCAAACAAGCGATTCATATAGTGAAAGCCCTTAATGGGTAAAGCTAGGATATGATTCCGCCGCAGTCGACGGATTTACATAAACATGGCTGCATTATCCCAACGGGACCAGGTGAGCCATTTCTCATGAACTTTACCGTACATTCCTCTGCTTGAGGCCAGTGTCAGCTCGTGGTTGTAATGTAGGTTGACTAGGTCAATAACAGCTTCTAGCGTTGGAGGTTGGGTAGATTTCCAAAGTCTGGTGATACTCAGCCTGGCTGCCAGGAGAATATTAGTGACCACCAGTTGCATGTTCACAGGAAACATACCCAAGTCCATGTTAAGTAGTGCTAATGTTGGCGTTGGGGAGATGTTACTACCAGCAATGTTTGACAGCATGCGAAAGATATTTGTCCAAAATTGGGTGATAAGCGGGCAGGACCAAAGGATATGTATCAGATCCCCTGTCATTTGGGTGCACCTCCAACATGTGTCTGGGCTGCCTTTGCCAAATTTTGCTATCTTGGCGGGTGTTAGGTACCAACGTAGTGAGATTTTCAAAGTCAGTTCCCATAGTGCTACATTTCTAGTGGCTCTGTATACGGACTTGAGTGCGTCCTGCCATTGTAGGTCTGGAAGAGTCTGTCCAAGGTCGGTATCCCATTGAATGTGCGGTTTGGCTTTGACGAATGTTAATTTTTGTCGAAACATGGCATAGAAAAGGGAGATACCCTTCTGTTTAGAGGAGCGGTCGGTCAGAAATGTCCATACTTTAGGGGGAATGGTGTAACATGGTTTGGATATGCGGGAAAGGCAGTGCTTAATTCTTAGGTAGGTGAAGAATTCCTTGTCTCTTAGTCCAAATTTTGCTTGTAAATGGGAGAACGGGAGTATAGTGTCGTCTTGGATGATGTCCTGTAGGTAGGAGATACCATAGGGTTTCCAATCTGATGTTCTAAGGTCTTCGGTGCAATGGTCTAGAACAGTCAGTGGAAGGGGAGGTTTGTGCGGTTGTGGGTGGTTTTCACCCTGTTGTACCATACCTTTCCATGCTAGAGCCGAGGCTCTCATGGTAGGAGGGAGAGAGTTGGAGACAGGATTACCGTGAGGGATTCCTAGTAACCAGTCACTAAGGTTGTTGCGTTTTACCATAGTAGATTCTAACTGACCCCATAGGGTATTTGGGCGTGTTTGGAACCAGTCTCTGAGTTGAGTGAGTATTGTGGCTAAATAATAGTCCCTGAAGTCTACTAATCCCGCTCCTCCTGCTAGTTTGTGTTTGATTAGGAGGTGTCCAGCGCATCTCGGTTTTTTGTCTTGCCACAACAGTTTGTTCAGGATCGTTTGTAAGGAGTGAAAGTAGGATGTGGGAATAGGGATTGGTAGTGTACGAAATAGATATAGCAATTGGGGGAGATGCATCATTTTGAACGCCGCGAGCCGTCCGGACCACGAAAGTTCTATTTTAGCTAATTTGTTGGTCGCTGTTCGGAGTTCGGATAGGAAGGGTTTGAAATTACTATTGAATAGATGTTTTGTGGAACGTGGTATGCGGATCCCTAGATATGATATCTCATGTTCCGCCCATGTGTACGGAAGTTGAAGTTGTAGTAGGTTCTTGGCAGTAGCATCTAATCCTATATTTAGTATATAGGACTTAGTGGCATTGACCTTGTAGTATGATATTTTGCCGAACCAAAGGAGTGTTTTTTTGGGCTGCGATCAATGATGTCGTGGGATTGGTCAGTATAAGAATGACATCATCCGCGAATAGGCTAATCTTATGTCTGTTGGGACCTACCTCTATTCCCGATATATGTGGATGACTTCTAATGTGTTCTGCAAGGGGTTCAATTAGTAAGTTAAAAATAAGTGGTGAGAGCGGGCATCCCTGCCTGGTGCCATTCGTTATGTCGAACGATTGAGAGAGCATATCGGCGGAGAATACCTTCGCCGAGGGATTCGAGTATAGGGCCAGTATGGCGTTCAGTATATGTCCCTTAAATCCGAATTTTTGAAGGGCCTGACGCAGGTAGCCCCAGTGTACTCTGTCGAACGCCTTCTCTGCATCCAGAGCCAGGAGCAGAGAAGGCGTTCCACTTGTTTCAGCATAATGGAGAATATCGATTACCCTCCTTGTGGCGTCAGACGCTTGCCTACCGATTGTGAAGCCGGATTGATCCTTGTGGATCAGTGAGGGCATGATGTCAAGAAGTCGAGATGCAACCATTTTAGCATATATTTTCAGATCTAGATTTAAGAGTGAGATTGGGCGAAAGTTCTGAGGGGCAGTCGGGTCCTTGCCTGGTTTAGGTAGGGTTATAATAAGTGCCTGTAGGGATTCTTTTGGAAATCTGGAGGAAGCGGCTGCTGCGTTGAACATTGTGGTCAGGGTGGGAGCTAAGTGTTGGGAAAATTCCTTATAGTATTCCCCTGTGAGGCCGTCCGGTCCAGGGGATTTGCCTAAGGGTAGAGATTTAATTGCTGCCAGTACTTCTGGGGTGGTGAAAGGTTCGTTTAAATTGGATAGTTGGGTCTCAGTCAGGGAGGGGAGGGTTACATGGTTGAGGAATTCTTCGATTTCAGTCGCGGTGGGTTGGTGCGTGTCCTGATCGTTGTGTAAGTTGTACAAGTCGCTGTAGTACGTGCTGAACGCGTCTGCAATTGTTTGGGGATTTGTAAGCCTGTCTTTCGTGTGTGGATGGATGAGGTGATCAATCTTTTGTTTGACTCTCCTTCCTTTGATGCGTTGGGCCAGAACCTTGCCTGCCTTATTGGACGTGGAATAGGAAGAGGCTTTCAGTCTCCTCTGCGTACGCTCGAAGGATTGTAGGAGGAGGAGTCTGAGTTCTTGCCTCAGAGAGAGGATTTGGGCGGATCTAGTTGGGTCAGGGTTGAGTTTGTTAAGCCTTTCTAGGGTGTCTAATTGAGATACAAGAGCATCTATCCTTAAAGATTTGTTCTTTTTGTGTATGGAGCTCAACTTAAGTAAAACGCCTCGAATGTAAGCCTTGTGCGCGTTCCACAGCACGGCTGGGTCGGATACAGATCCCGTGTTATTGTCAAAGAAGTCTTTAAGCGTATCCGCAATCTCAGGGGAGAATGTGGGATGTTGCAAGATGTAGTTGTTAGCCCGCCATATAAAGGTCGGTCTTGTGTTATTAAAATTTGAAACGGTGATCGTGATGGGGGCATGATCCGACCAAGTCGTGGTGTGGATTTCTGAAGCGCTGATAGTTTGTAAAAGCCATTTGTCTGTAAGAAAAAGATCAATGCGCGAGTAGGTTCTATGCAAGGGCGAGAAGTATGTGTAGTCTCGCTCGGAGCCGTGTTGGCATCTCCAAACATCGAACAGATCGTGGGACGTCGCAAAGTGTTTCAAGGGGGATTCTCTCCGTTTAGAGGGGGTAGTGGAGTCCATAAGAACGTCCGGGACTAAGTTAAAATCCCCACACATTATGAGTTGCCCCTGTTTGATAGTTTGTGCCAATTTTGTCACCTTGCGGAGGAATCTGATCTGTCCGGTGTTAGGAGCGTATACATTAATCAACGTGTATTCATTACCATTCAATGTACAGACCAGAATAATATAACGACCATCTGGGTCGGTAACCACATTTTTCAGAAGGAACCGCACAGTGTCTTTCACTGCCAGAAACACCCCCCTCTTTTTGGAGGTGAAATTAGCAGAGAAAGTGTGAGGGAATTTTCTATTGGTACATACAGGTGCATTAGTGGAGGCAAAATGCGTTTCCTGAACACAGAGTACATCGCATTGTAGGTCTAGCGCAGTCTTCCATAAGGAATGTCTCTTAGCAGGGTGGTTCAAACCATTAGCGTTAATGGATAGAAGCTTAATCGCCATTGTCGGTAGTTACTAAGGAAGATGTATAGTAAAATTTCACTTACAGTTAGATGTGGAGAGTGGGCTGGGCACCGTAGGGTAACAAGAAACCAAAAACAAAATAAAGATTGAGGTGTCTCCAGCAAGGGCGGAGAGTGTGCGAGCGGCCCACTGTCCTAATATATTGTAGCTGTAAAAAAAGAGCACTGTTAGTTGCAACATATAAAAGCAAGAAAAACTGGAGTACTTTAGTGTACATACACTGGTGGCGGTGTTGTCCGTCGTGCAGAGCCCTGCACCTGTTCTGATAACTCTGAAGGGTTAGATAAGACGATGGTACAATAAACAATTAAGAGAAACTGACAGCACACCAGGTGTCGGGTGTGGTGGGTGTGCCACCTAGGGTGTCAGAGAGCGGAGTATCGGGACTAAGTAGCCCGTTAAACCGCCTATACGGGGTAACAAGTGTCACAATGCTGCTGATTCAAACCAAAACACTAAAAAAGGGGAGAGAACAGGAATAAAAAAAAGAACAGGTAATCAAAATAAGTAGCTGGATGCCAGGGAGAGTATCTGTCATGTAGATATATTGAAGGAGGCCTTCAAGTCATCTGCTCCGGTTCGTCTTCTTGGGTGGCGGGGGTCCGTCGAGTCTGTCTTCGCCCCATTTGGGCTCTTGGTTCCACCGAATCCTGATGCGAATCCGGTATAATTCCCCATGTGTGTAGCAAGCGCAATCCCTTCTGCAGATCTTGGATTACGTGGGTCGAGCCATTTCGTGAGACGAGGAGCGTTGCTGGGTAGCGCCATTTGTACTGGACTTTATGGTTGTAAAGACCCTTGGTGATTGGGTTAAGCTGTCGCCGGAGTTGTAGTGTATACTTTGAGAGGTCAGGAAAGAGTAGCACCCCCTCGAATGGATGTTGTAGCGGTGGTCCCCCTCTAGCAGCCATCAGCAAATGTTCCTTTACATGGAAGAAATGAATCCTCATGAGTATGTCTCTCGGGACCGAAGCAGCTAAGTGAGAGGGCTTGGCTATACGGTGTATCCTATCTATTATAAGGTCTCTAGGTGAGGCATCCGGGAGTAGCACATGAAGAAGTTCTTTAGCGTATTTTGGAAGATCAGCCGGTGGTATAGTCTCCGGGACCCCCCTAAGTTTCAGGTTATTTCTCCTGGAACGGTCCTCTAAATCGGCCAGCTTGGCTCTCACCCATTTCTGCTCAGACTGCAAGTCCTCATAGGCATCCACCAGTTCATTTACTGTGTTAGTGCACTCTCCCATGCTGTTTTCCAGGTGCGTGACCCTGTCTTCCACCACATGCAGCTCTGTAGTGATTTTAGAAAAAATAGACGAGAGATCCGTCATCAGGGAGGTCTGGAGAGAGAGGAGCATGTCTTTTAGTGTGGTATCCACCACTGGTTGGCCCGAGGTAGGAAAGGAGGCCATGGAGGAGTGCAAGGCCTGGTTCGCCGGGAGTAGGCCGCAAGCCGGGGCCTCGATTTGCGGAGGCGCGCGTGGCGCGTCACGATCGGTGCGCATCCGCGCTTTCGCGGGGCTTCCCGTGATCGGGTTTTCATTCGTTTTGGGTGTAGGGGGTGAGGTAGAGCAACAGGGGGTCTGCTCGATCAAAAGGGGCCCTGTAGTGTCCGATTCTGAGCCGAGCTCCGCGCCGCCGTCGGCGCCATTTTGCTGCTGACTGACCTGTGCATTATAATGAAAGAAGGCGGTCAGCTTCTGCGGGTGGCGATCCGTTTTCCTTTTGCCCGTCATGTCTTCACCGGGTCAGCCTGGGTCTCAGCAAGTAGCAGTGAAGGAGTTTGATCAAGGATTCGGGCTCCTATCGCTCCGGTTCTCTCCCTGGCAGAAGAGCTCAGATTTTAAGCAGCCATCTCCATTGCTGGCAGACCACGCCCCAGATTAATCTTTGTTTCATCCATCTAAAGAATGCTTTTCCAGAAGTCTACTCTGGCTTTTCTATTCTTCATTCTTATGAATAGTTTGCACCTTGTGGTGAATCCTCTGTATTTGCTCTCATGAAATCTTCTCTCGATTGTTGACCTTGACAATGATACGCCCACCTCCTGGAGAGTGGCCTTCACGTGTCTGGATGTTGTGAATGCATTTTTCTTTACCATAGAGAGCATCCTACGATTGTCTTCCACTGTTGTATACCGTGGACGTCCAGGCCTTTTTATGTTGCTTAGTTTACCAGTGCATTCTTCTTTCCTCAGAATGTACCAAACTGTTGATTTGCCAATCCTAAATTTACTGCTATCTCTCTGTTGGATTTGTTTCGTTTTTGAAGCCTTACAATGGCCTGTTTCACTTGCATGGACAGCTCATTTGTACACATGATGTAGGTGAACAGGAATAGATTCCAAATGCAAATACCACACTTAGAATCAACTCCAGACCCTGTACCTGCCTAATTAAGAAGAAATAACGAAGAGGTACAGTAGCCCACACCTGGCCATGAAACAGATTTTGATTCAATTATCCAATTACTTTTGGCCCTTGAAAAAGGGGGATGCTATTATTAACCGCTTAAGACCCGGACCAAAATGCAGGTAAAGGACCAGGCCCTTTTTGCGATTCGGCACTGCGTCGCTTTAACTGACAATTGCGCTGTCGTGCGACGTGGCTCCCAAACAAAATGTGCGTCCTTTTCTTCCCACAAATAGAGCTTTCTTTTGGTGGTATTTGATCGCCTCTGCGATTTTTTATTTTTTGCACTATATACAAAAATAGAGTGACATTTTTGAAAAAAAATCAATATTTTTTACTTTTTGTTATAAGAAAAATCAAATAAACTAAAAAATCAAATAAACATTTAGGCCAAAATTTATTTAGCCACATGTCTTTAGTAAAAAAAAATCGCAATACAAAAAATTAGCTACCTAGCGGGAACAGCGACACTAATACAGCGATCAGAAAAATGATCGCTTAGTGACACTGGCAATAGGGAGTGAAAGGGTTAACTAGGGCGGTGATCAAGGGGTTAAAACTTTATTAGGGGGGTACGGGGGCTACCCTGAACCTAACACTAACTGACTGTCACACCGACACTAAATACAGTGATCATACATATATGATTACTGCATTCAGTGACAGGGGGAGGGGGGGGTGATCGCAAGGGGTTAAGTGTGCCTGCGTGTACTGGTGTCAGTGTAGTGTTGTGAAGACTTACTGTGTGATGTGATCTCTCCTCAGCGGCGGTTGAAAAAACCGCCGAGAGCACATCACTTCCCTCTTCCTTCCAGGAGGAGGAAGTGACACGCAGGCGAGCGCGCGCATTGGCTGGGAGCGATCCGGAGGGGGCGGACAAAAACGAACCGCCGCCCCCTCAGCACGGATCGCTCCTTCAGCAAACCGGACCACCGCATGTACCGGGGGGTCCCGTTCGGACCCCCGACCCACGTCAAGGCAGCAATATATATATACGTTGATGTGCCTGTCTGTGCCATTCTGCCAACGTAAATGTACATGCGGCGGTCCTAAGGGGTTAAGAACTGTAATTCCTAAACCCTTCCTTAAATTTGGATGTACATACCCTCAAATAAAACCTGAACTTTCAGCCCATATCCATTATATAACTATAGCTTGAATATGTTTTGGTAAATACCTGAATGGACCTAACTGTATGTCTTCAACTGAGATGAACTAAAAAAAGAGGGGCAGAATATCACTGGAACATATAAAAAAAAAACAGAACGCATCAAAAATTAGCATTTTTTTAAATATATATATACATTTTTAAGATAGCCCTTTTAATCCTACTACTGTATATATGTGTGTGCAACAAAAGTGAAAAAGACATCCCTGGGCACAACTTGCAAAGGACTTCTTTAACCACTTAAGGACCGCCGCATGTACATTTACGTCGGCAGAATGGCACCGACAGGCACATCAACGTATATATACGTACATGCGGCGGTCCGCGCGGCTGCAGGAGCGATCCGACAAGTGGGGGCGGCTATCCGTTTTCATCCGCCCCCTCCGGATCGCTCCCAGCCAATGCGCGCGCCCGCCTGACCTGTCACTTCCTCCTCCTGTGTAAACACAGGAAGGAGGAAGCGACGTGATCTCTCCCTCGGCGTTTGTTTCAAGCGCCGCTGAGGAGAGATCACCACACTACAAGTAAGTCCTGCACCAACACTACACTACACACACACAAAATCACATTTAACCCCCGCGATCGCCCCCCCCCCCCCTCCCCCCTGTCACAGTGTCACTGAATGCAGTAATCATACATGTATGATTACTGTATTTAGTGTCAGTGTGACAGACAGTGTGACAGTCAGACAGTGTTAGTGTCAGGGTAAGCCCCCCCACCCCCCCCCAATAAAGTTTTAACCCCTTGATCACTGCCCTAGTTAACCCTTTCACTCCCTATTGCCAGCATCACTAAGCGATCATTTTTCTGATCGCTGTATTAGTGTCGCTGTTCCCGCTAGGTAGCTAATTTTTTTTTAATGCGATTTTTTTTTTACTAAAGACATGCGGCTAAATAAATTTTTGGCCTAAATGTTTGACTAAAATTTAGTTTATTGGTTTTTTATTATAACAAAAAGTAAAAAATATTGATTTTTTTCCAAAAATGTCGCTCTATTTTTGTATATAGCGCAAAAAATAAAAATCGCAGAGGCGATCAAATACCACCAAAAGAAAGCTCTATTTGTGGGAAAAAAAGGACGCGAATTTTGTTTGGGAGCCACGTCGCACGACCGCGCAATTGTCTATTAAAGCGACGCAGTGCCGAATCGCAAAAACCCCTTGGGTCATTTGCCAGCGTATTGGTCCGGGTCTTAAGTGGTTAATAGAAGTCAATGCAAGCCACTCTGAAGTCACCTCCAAGTAGTGGAAATGTTTCAAGGTACCCACTTTGTAAAAAAAAATCTTTGAGGTGCAACCTGCTAAACCTTACACTATTACTTACAAGATTGTTTTATTATGTCTTGTACACACAACCGTTTTTAATGGTCTAGAAAAAACAATGTTTTTTTTACGTGATTGTCAAGCCTGCCTTGCCTTCACACGATCGTGAAAAAAATGCTCGAGCAAAGCGTGGTGACGTACAACACGTACGACGGCACTATAAAGGGGTTCCATTCAGTTTGCCACCCTTGGGGCTAATTTTGTGTTAGTAAAAGTTTGGTGAGAGACAATTTGCGCTTTTCAGTCTTCGTGCTTTTCAGTCTGTTACAGCGTAATGAATGTGCTATATCCATTACGAATGCTAATTTTACCAGAACGAGTGCTCCCATCTCATAACTTGCTTCTGAGCATGTGTGTTTTTTTTCACGCCGTTAAAGCCTACACACGTTCGTTTTTCACGACGTGAAAAACGACGCCACAAAATAAAGCACGTTCTAAATTTTTAATGCCCATTTTTTATGTTGAGAAAAATGCTCTGGAGCCTACACACAATCGTTTTTAATAAACATTTAAAACATCATGAAAAATGGTTGTGTGTACGCGGCATTAGATGTGAAACATTGTAACCTTTCGTACATAATCAAAGTCGTTTTTATTAATGTCTCTTCTTCACTTGCATATTTTTTTAAAGAGACAGAACATAATTCAGGCAAACACATCTATGAGTATATGTTCCTTCACTCTTGTCTATAGTTCTTTTACTTCCAGCATCTTCTGTTTTATGTAAAGCCAGATGGCTTACATGGCATTCATTCACTTCAAAACTGATGCACTACCCCCACCTTCTGGTGAACATATAAAATAGCACTTAACAGAAATACTTAGGCACCCCTTTACGACATTCTAGAAAACAAAATATTGTATTACTATGCTGTACAAAATAATATATTGCTCCCAGGAACAATATACTGATTTTAGCTGTTGTGAAATGGTAGTAAGAGGAATTCTCCTAACAAACACAACAGAGCACCAATGTTACTAAACTGCAGTAAATTGTTAGCCCCGTATTAGGACTCCCTATCTTTTAATTGGAGGAGAACATATGCAACATACAGATGCACAAGGGCACATGACTTATAGATTGTGCGCTAAATAAAACAAAGGATATATATAGGTGGAAGGACCAACGTTACTGATTGAATATTTGCACTTTACTTGTTCTGTGAAGAAACAGCTTTGACCGGCAACTCCTCTTACTGCTGGTAAATACTGAAACGTAAACACTGGTGTTAAAATAAGGCTGATGTAAAACTGGGCAATTTAGATATGGCATGCCATGAGAAAATGCATCAACTGAATGAATAAGTCCAAAATGATCAGCAGATTCATAGATATAGGCACCTGCAATTCAATTTTGACTTCCTTTAATAGTCAAACTTGGACTTTTGCATCTTTTTAAGTGATTCTAAAAGCGGAGGTTCACCCTAAATATACTCTTTCCCATGTGATCCAGCATACTGGCGTCAGCGCAAGTATGCTGTTTTTATTTTTATTTAAATGCCCCACTTACTGTGTAATCCTTAATTTTGACAGACCTAGGAGCTGACTGCGCAAGGCGCCGTATTTCTCGGAGTCCTATTTCGGCTTTTTTCGAGGGGGTGACGCGCCATAGGACTCGGAGAAATAAGGCGCCTGCGCAGTCAGCTCCTAGGTCTGTGCGCAGGCGCCGCATAGCGCCGGAAATACCTGAGTCCTAAATCGGGTATTTTCGGCAGCCGTGACGGGCTATACAGGCGCCATCCACCGCAGGGGAAATAAATCAAATTAAGGATTACACAGTAAGTGGGGCATTTAAAAAAACAAAAAAAACAGCATACTGGCGCTGATGCCAGTATGCTGGATCACATGGGAAAGACTATATTTAGGGTGAACTACCTCTTAAAGCTTACTTTTATATTTAAATGATAAACAAACATGTCATACTTGCCTGCTCTGTGCAATGGTTTTGCACAGACCCCCCCCCCCCCATCCTCCTGTTCTGGGGTCCCCTGATTGTGCTCCTGTCGCCGCCTCTTCAGTGATTGTGCTCCTGTCGCCGCCTCTTCAGTGATTGCCCCCCCATAGGAAGCCGACTCCTATGGGGGCGCTCCTGCAGGCTGAATTCTGACAGACAGCATTGCTCTGCCCAGGTCCCTTGTCACAGAATTTGTTGTTGAATGAAGACATGTCTGCACACCACGGCTAGTTCCAGGATCCTTTATTGGCATCCCAAAAATGACTCCAAGGGACACCAACAAGCTGCCTGGTAGACGCGTTTTACACAGTACAAATGTGCTTAATCATTACCATGATGTCCAATAAACCATCTTAAAACTAGACATGGTGTGCAGCAATTTCTTTATCCAATATTGCATACAGAGGTGAGCCGGGGCGGGCACCCACAGTTTCCATCAGGCTTTATTGCCTCACCTAGAGCAGCTGTTTTTCTTTCATTCACAGAATTTAAAGTCTCTTTATTAAGGTAAAAAACTTTTTTATTAGGATACCCCCCAGCCCCCCCCCCCCCCCCCGGGTCTTATACTTAACTGAGCCCGATCTCAATTCAGCACTATGCCCGAGAGCTGCCACTCTCTGTGTTCTCGTTTCTCACAGGACAGTGACAGCCATTACCTCATGCAGCTCTCATATAAAGGGGTTGTAAAGGTTCGTCTTTTATTTTCTAAATAGGTTTCTTTAAGCTAGTGCATTTTTGGTTCACTTACCTTTTCCTTCGATTTCCCTTCTAAATGTTTTTTTTCTTTGTCTGCATTTCCCACTTCCTGTTTCTCCTTGTTAAACTTGCCACCATCATCCGAGCGGTGGTTAGTCAGCCAGAACAGCTTACTGAGGAGGAACAGTGAGAAGTGAATAATTCAGACAAAGAAAAAAACATGTAGAAGGGAAATCGAAGGAAAAGGCAAGTGAACCAACAATGCACTAGCTTAAAGGAACCCATTTAGAAAATAAAAAACAAACCTTTACAACCCCTTTAAATGAAAGCTGCATGAGGTAATGGCTCTCACTGTCCTGTGAGAAACGAGAACACAGAGAGTCGCAGCTCTTGGGCATAGTGCTGAATTGAGATCGGGCTCAGTTAAGTATAAGACGGGGGGCTGGGGGTATCCTAATAGAACGTGTTTTACCTTAATGAAGAGACTGGCTGGCTGGGACCTGGAGAAGAGACCAGAGAGGCAGGTATGTCACATCCACTCTCTAAACAGCCCTGTGATGGCAAACTACATTTCCTATGACTCCATGGGAATATTTTCTGTGACTGTGTGGGACAAACCAGAAGTCCTGTGGGAGTTGGCAGGTCAGACCGGGAGTTCGATGCCAGGGTCTTGCTCACTGAATCCAGCAACTGTGTGATGGCATCCTGCTTGCTGTAACAAGTAACAAATTAAGTGGTAAGGGGAAGTTAAAAGACTGATAGCCAGGAGAATAGCAGAGATGATTTAGCAGATGGAAGTTTTAGAAGAGGCAGAGAACTTGTATGAAACTAGCTAAAGAATTTTGTGTAAAAAAAAAAGGGCCTTTTTATATTATCTGAGAATAATCCTGACTGGAGTTCAGCTTTAACAATAACATAGGAAAAACCATGATCCTATTATCCTTATCATAATAGGCCAATAAAAGGCAATTATTGGTTGATAAAGGTTACAGGTCGGTGAAGGGAATCTGTCTCAAAGCATAGTGTCTCCCACAATAAATTTCAAACATAAGCTTCTATTCTTAAATCACAATGTACAGTATAATTATACATTGTCAACTTCATTGTGACTGAAGTTATTGTCATGAAACTAAAACCCATCCAAGAAGTCCATATGTAAAGATATTTTGTTATGTCACAGATTCTCTTCAAGACTCAGGATGGAGAGCGTAAGTTTGTGCAGGCGTAGCGTATCTGATTTATGTTACGCCACCGCAACTTTTACGGGCAAGTGCTGTATTCACAAAGCACTTGCTCTGTAAGTTGTGGCGGCGTAGTGTAAATGGGCTGGCGTATCCCCGCGTAATTCAAATTGGCAATGTAGGGGGCATGTTTTTTTTGTAAACTAAGTGTGACCAGACGTAATCGACGCACCGAACAAACTGCGCATGCGCCGGCCGTGAACGTAGCCCAGTGCGCATGCTCCAAATCATGTCGCAAATAGTCAATGAAAACGTTGTGAACGTAACTTACACCCAGTCCCATTCTGAATCGACTTACGCAAACGACTTACAATGCGATGCTGTCCCGACGTCCATACTTAACATTGGCTGCGCCTCATATAGCAGGGGTAACTTTACAGCGGACTTACACCTACACAAACAACGTAAAAAAATATGCTACGTTCGTGAATCGGTGTATCTATCTCATTTGCATATTTGACTCGTAAATTGACGGGAACGCCACCTAGCGGCCAGCGTAAATATGCAACTTAGATACGATGGCGTAAGTGACTTACGCCAGTCGGATCTAATGCAAATCTATGCGTTACTGATTCTTTGAATCAGTCGCATAGATAGGACGCCTCCAACGCAGAGATACGATGGTGTATCTGGAGATACGCCGCCGTATCTCCTACATGAATCTAGCCCTAAGGCTCCATGCACACTGAAGCTGATAAACTGGCGTTTTGTATCAGCTTTTATCATCATTTATCAGCGTTAGCGTTAATGAGCGTTTTTATTGTATAAACACTAAGGACACTCCAAAAATCCCACAATGCATTCCCAAACTCCCAGAATGCATTTGTTTTAAAGCTCATAAACGGCCGCTAATTAGCGTTAATTTCGGGCGTTCCAAAAAAACCAATAAACTCCAAAGCGCATTAAAGCTAAAAAACGCCCAGGTGTGCATGGACACATAGGCTAACATGGAGTTCAGTTTATGGGCTTTTGAAAAAAAAGCCAAAACGCCAATAAACTGCAGTTTATAAGCTTCAGTGTGCATGGAGCCTAAAAGTTTATTTATTTTTACATTAATACATTGCATATAAATATAGGGTTCCATGAGGGTGGTGGCGATTTTCACTTTTATTAGAACATTTTCAGTTTCATATTTAATTTCCACTTCATGTTGTACAAGTAATTGCTTTACATGTCTCCTTAACTGATAATTGCGCGGTCGTGCGACGTGGCTCCCAAACAAAATTTACGTCCTTTTTTTCCCACAAATAGAGCTTTCTTTTGGTGGTATTTGATCACCTCTGCCGTTTTTATTTTTTGCGCTATAAACAAAAATAAAGCGACAATTTGGGAAAAAAAGCAATATTTTTTTATTTTTGCTAGAATAAATATCACCAAAAAATATATAAAAAAATATTTTTTCCTCAGTTTAGGCCGATACGTATTCTTCTACATATTTTTGGTTAAAAAAACGCAATAAGCGTTTATTGAATGGTTTGCACAAAAGTTATAGCGTCTTCAAAATAGGGGATAGTTTTATGGCATTTTCTTTCTCGTACATCACGGGACACAGAGCGGCATATTCATTACTATATGGGTTATATGGAGTACCTTCAGGTGTGGACACTGGCAATCTCAAACAGGAAGTCCCCTCCCTATATAACCCCCTCCCCTAGAGGGAGTCCCTCAGTTTTTTCGCCAGTGTCTTAGGTGTTTGTCACGGAATAGCTTTGCTCCACATCCTTGGGATTAAGGGCGGGCTAACCGGATCTGTCCAAGGAGCCTCAGTGCCAAAGTGGACAGTACCCGTTCCCAAACCGTGGGGTTTTGCCTATAATGCTCCTCTTTGGAGGGCTGGACCTGGGCCCAGGACTTGGAGTTTGTAAAAACCATAAGTGCCTGTTTGCCAGGGTGCTATATAGGTCCAGGACAGTGGGTACCTTCATAGGACCCCAGGGCCTGAAGGTCTACTACGCTACCCACGGAGATGGGAGAAGATTGGATCGTTTTGCTGGACAAACATCCTGCAGCATGGAGCAGGTAAGGGGGAGCCTGCGGGACTTGGTTCGACAGCAGGCTCTCCGGGGTAACCTAAAAGGGGGGATAGCCTAAGTATGCTCTGCATTGGCAACCTTGCTCACTATGTCTGAGAAAGACAGGATGACCCCTTTTTTTCCCCCATCACTAGGTTCCCCTGTCTAAGAATGTGTTGCTAGCTAACCTGCTGCTTTCTTCCTAGGACTAGTAAGGATCCCTATGGGGCCTTTTGGAGAGTCCTACCTGGCCGGGGGTTTGAATCTGCCGCCTGATACTGCAGTCCTGGGTCTCCAGCAGCGCGGCTCCTCCATGTTCCTCCTGTTCCGGCATGCGCGCGCGCGCGCACGTCTTATAGATGTTTTTTCGCGCCGTTCAGAGAGGAGGGCGGGGGGGGGCGTGCCTGCGGCGTCATACAGGGGCGCGCCTTGTGCTGTTATAGATCAGCAGGCATTGTCAGTGCTCAGTCTGAGGCTGATTTCAGAAGGAGAGGACGCAGAGCGGCAGAACAGTGACTCCCGGTGGCGGAAGAGGGGTAGTACATGCTGGACTTTGATCCAATGCCTTTTTTGTTAAGCCAAGAAATCCCCCTTTCTTGATCGTACATCACGGGACACAGAGCGCATAGTCATTACATATGGGTTATATGGAGTACCTTCAGGTGTGGACACTGGTGTAATCAACTTCACAGGAAGTTCCTCCCTATATAACCCCCTCCCACTGAGAGTGCTTTAGTTTTTTCGCCAGTGTCTTAGGTTTTGGTCACGTCTAGCTGTCCCTCGGAGGTCTCGGGACCCAGGATAGCTAGCCGGATCCGTCCGAAGTGCTTCAGAGCCAAGATGTACGGTACCCGGGCCCTGCTGGAGTGGGGTTTTGCCTATAATGCCTCTCCTTGGAGGGCTGGATTCTGGGCTCCAGTGCCTTAGTCTCTTCCAAGAACTAAACGCTACTGATGCCAGGATGCTATATAGGTCCAGGGGTGTGGGTTCCTTAACACAGGACCCCGGTCCCTGAAGGTCCAAGACAATACCCACGGAGATGGGGGAAGGCTGGGCCTCTTGCATTTTGCAATACCCTGCGGCGTGGAGCAGGTAAGAGGGAACCTGCGGGACTTGGTTCGACAGTAGGTATCCCCCTGGGGGTTCTGGGTTGGCTAACAGTATGCTGGTGCATCAGCCACTATCTCCACTATGTCTGTTGAGGCAGATGGGATTATAATGTTTACCCAGATAATATGTAAATATATGTATACTTGTGTAAGTTATATATTTGCTACTCACCCCAGGTCTGCCTGTTAACACTGATACTGCAACCCCACATGTTTTAAAGAGGAAATTGCTGGTAAAAAACTCCTGTTTCTTAGGAAGCCCATGGGGACAGCTTCCTCGCTGTGTGTGCACTACAATAAGATTAGTGCTTACCTGGTGTCTGTTGGTGCTGCATAACGCTGGTCCATGTTGTTCCTCTGCTCTGCTTCCTCCATGTGGGTTCGGCGTGGTGCGCGCGATCATGCGCGCGATCGTGCGCGCGATCATGCGCGCGTGTGTGCGCGCGCGTGCACGCCGCCTTTTATAGCGTCGGCGTGCGTCGGGGGGGCGGGCCAGCAGCGTCAGGGTCTGTATAAAGGAAAAACTTTTCTCTGGCTGGTCTTTCCCTCCTGGAGGCAGAGGAAGAAAGGATACAGAGCGTGCAGCTGGGTCTTTTGGCCACACAGGGACACCTAGTGGCGGTTTGGTGGATCTTCAGGTCTAGGACTTAGGTCCACTATTGACCAGAAAAAAAAAAAAAAAAAAAAAAATTTTTTTGCTTAAAGGGACTCAGCCTTAGATCCAGCAGTATCTGAGTCTACCTTGGACTCCGGCTAACGGGCATTGTGTGTCAATACTCACAGGCTTCCTCGGTATTGCCACCTCCCAGGCGGGTAAAAAAAAAAAAATTTTTTTGAAAAAAAAAAAAAAAAAAGAGAAATATAAAAGAAAAAGAGAGAAATTAGTTATTTTTCATTTTTCTCATACCTGCCCTCATATTGGTTATTCCTAGCTACAACAGTCAGGTGTTGGCTATAGGGGTGACCCAAGGTTGTACAATGGCTCCAAAGGGATCTGGACCAGCCAAGGCTGCTAAAGGTGCCAAAAAGCAAAAGGGGTCTCCATCGGGGTCAGAGGATTTGGGCCAGGCTTCTACGGCCCTACCCTCGCCAGTCAGGACACCGAGTGGCATAGTACAAGAGCCATTGGGGGTGCTGGGGGCAGAGGCGGCCCCCGATCCACCCATTCCCGTTTACGTGACGGAAGAAATGCTAGCAGCCACCATGTGTGGGCTAGAGAAAAGGTTAACTGCGTTGTTTTTCCGTCCTTGCCCAAGTAGCAAGCGGGCTAGATCCCCCTCACCCAGTATGGGGTTTTCAGATGCGGAGGTCTCCTCTTCAGAGGAACGGGACCCACAAGGGGATCAGGCAGACCCAAGTCCCGACGGTTCAGACAGGGAAAATTCCACTATAGATGAATATTTTTCGGCCTCTCAAGCGGAGGGCCTGTGGATCCAGTCTTTGACAGATATGGTTCGCACTGCCTTTAAACTTCCAGTGCCAGAACTAGTAGCCCCGGAGGTATCCTCATTGGGTTCTTTAAAGGCCCCATTAACTGGTGCATCTTTTCCAATGCACCCCCTTCTGCGGAACGTGATTTACCAAGATTGGGCTCGACCTGATAGAATCTTTGTCCCTCCTAAAAGATTCTCTATTCTCTACCCTATGGAAGAGGAATATGTAAAGAAATGGGCTCTCCCTACAGTGGACGCAGCCATTTCCTGCGTGAATAAATCCCTGACTTGTCCGGTTGAAAATGTCCATATGTTCAAGGATCCGGTCGACAAGAAATTCGAGACCCTAATGAAAGCAGCTTTTACCTCAGTAGGTGCCATGGTTCAGCCAGCAGTAGCAGCCATTGGTGTTTGTCAGGCCTTGAAGGATCAGGCAAAGCATATATTGAAGGACATGCCGGCTCAGCATACTCATGAATTAGCAGAATTCCCTAGGGCTCTCTGCTTTGCAGTAGATGCTATTAAGGACTCCATCCAACAGGCATCCCGTTCATCTCTACTGATGGTTCACATGCGTCGTCTTTTGTGGCTAAAGAACTGGTCAGCAGAGGCACCCTGCAAAAAGCTTCTAGCAGGGTTTCCCTTTCATGGGGGAAGACTATTCGGGGAAGACCTAGATAAATATATCCACACCATATCAAGTGGAAAAAGTACTTCCTTACCGGTCAAGAAAAGACCGCGTGGGCCCACGTTTAAACGACAGGCCATTGCAGGCTCGGCCCCTTCGACTTCCCGTCAGTATCGACGGCCTCCCGGGCGTTCAGCAGTTAATAGCCGCCCACAGGGACAAGCCGCGGCAAACAAGAGGCCCTGGTCTCGCAAGCCGGCTAAACCAGTCATCAAATCAGATTCATGAAGGGGCGCCCCCACTCTCTTGGGTGGGGGGGAAGACTTCAGTTTTTCTCCGAAGTCTGGAAGGCCAGAATTCCCGACTCTTGGGTTCGGTCCGTAGTAGCCTTAGGCTACAAACTAGAGTTTCGAGAAATCCCCCCTCCTCATTTTCAGGGGTCAAGTCTTCCAAGCGACCCGTTAAAGAGGGCCTCTCTCGTAAAGGCGTTGGATCGCCTCTTGCTCCAAGGAGTAATTGTAGAAGTACCAACCAAGAAAGGGGTCTGGGATTCTACTCCAACCTTTTTGTTATACCAAAACCCAATGGCGACGTCAGGCCTATATTAGACCTCAAATGCCTAAATCGCTTTCTAAGGATTCAGACCTTCCGTATGGACTCCATACGTTCAGTGACAACCAGCCTGCATCAGGGCGACTTCCTAGCATCTATAGACATAAAGGATGCATATCTGCATGTGCCGATTTACCCAGCACATCACAAGTTTCTTCGTTTTACGATAAACCAAAGTCATTACCAGTTCGTAGCCCTCCCTTTCGGGTTGGCAACAGCTCCACGGGTATTCACAAAGGTGTTAGCCCCGGTACTAGCCGTCCTAAGGACAGAAGGCATCTTGGTCCTAGCATACCTGGACGATCTCCTGGTTATCGACAGTTCAGCTTCCAACCTCAATCATGCAGTAGTCCGCACAGTGCGGCATCTAGAAGAGTTCGGGTGGATTGTGAACCAAGAAAAATCAAGGTTACAACCCACAAGACAGTTGGAATATCTAGGCTTTCGGTTAGATACAGAATGCCAGAGGGTATTTTTACCTCAAGAGAAGATCAGGTCGTTGATTCAAACGATTCAAATAGTCTTAGGCAAAAAGAAGCCGACTATTCGCCTATGCATGCGACTGCTGGGGAAGATGGTGGCCGCCTTCGAAGCAGCGCCCTACGCCCAGATCCATACCAGAATTCTGCAAGCAGCTATTCTCTCTGCTTGGAACAAGCCCATACAGGCATTAGACCGTCCATTAGTTCTTTCTCCAGAAGTCAGGCACAGCCTGTACTGGTGGCTGATCCCTCAAAAATTATCAAAAGGGAAAACCTTTTGCCCCATCTCGTGGAAAATAGTAACCACAGATGCCAGCCTAACAGGTTGGGGGGCAATCTTAGGAAAACGGACCCAGCAGGGACAGTGGTCAGAGGCAGAAAGTCTGCTTCCCTTCAATGTCCTAGAGATCAGAGCTGTTCGGTTGGCCCTGGTCGCCTGGACTCTCCCCCTGCAGGGTCTGCCAGTAAGGATACAGTCCGACAATGCCACGGCGGTGGCATACATAAACCACCAGGGGGGCACAAAGAGCCTGGCGGCTCAAAGGGAAGTAAACCTAATTTTTGCATGGGCCGAAGCCCATGTACCCTGCATCTCAGCAGTGTTCATCCCAGGGATAGACAATTCTCAAGCAGATTTTTTGAGTCGTCAACAGTTACTCCCGGGAGAGTGGTCTCTTCACCCCCAGGTATTCCAAGAGATTTGCCAAAGATTCGGAGTTCCCGATGTGGACATCATGGCAACAAGATTCAACAAGAAATTGGACAAATTTGTATCCCGAGCCAGGGACCCCTCGGCCTACGGGACCGATGCGTTGGTTTGCCCCTGGCACCAGTTTTCTCTCCTGTATGCGTTCCCTCCACTACAGATGATTCCCCGCCTTCTACGAAGGATCAGGGTGGAGCGCGCAGGCCGGTGATCCTGGTGGCCCCAGCCTGGCCCAGAAGGGCTTGGTACGCACTCATCGTGAGGATGTCAGTAAGGGCACCGTGGCCACTCCCCCTGCGCCCAGATCTGCTGTCTCAGGGCCCGATCTACCACCCTGCTTCACAGCAGCTAAATTTGATGGCTTGGCGGCTGAATCTCTAATTCTTAAGGGCAGAGGCCTCTCTGCCCAAGTCATATCTACGTTAATTCAAGCTAGAAAGCCAGTCTCTAGAAATATCTATTACAGAGTCTGGAGAACCTATGTGGAGTGGTGCGAGTCTCAAGGAGGGCATCCTCGCAAGTTTTTTATTGACAGGATCTTGCGATTCCTCCAGGTTGGCGTTGACAAGGGGTTGGCTCTTAGTACTCTAAAGGGGCAGGTGTCTGCCTTATCGATATGGTTTCAAAGGCCTTTGGCCACACATTCGCTTGTAAAAACCTTTTTGCAGGGGGTCTTGCATGTAAATCCCCCTATTAGAGCTCCCCTCTGCCCCTGGAATTTAAATCTGGTCTTGTCAGCTTTACAAAAGCAGCCGTTTGAACCTCTGGCAGAAATCCCTCTTGTGCTGCTAACCCGAAAGTTGGTTTTCTTGGTGGCTATGGCTTCGGCCAGAAGGGTCTCCGAGCTGGCAGCCTTGTCTTGCAGGGAACCGTACCTGATTCTGCATAAGGACAGAGTGGTTCTGCGGCCTCAGCCTTCTTTCCTTCCTAAGGTTCATATCCAGTTTTCACTGGAATCAGGACCTAGTCCTACCATCCTTCTTTCCTACTCCCCAGTCCAGAGAGGAAAGATTGCTTCATACTTTGGATGTGGTCCGAGCCATGAGAGTTTATCTCAAGGCTACAGAAAAGATTAGGAAAACAGATGTGCTTTTCATTCTTCCGGATGGCCCCAAGAAGGGTCAGCCGGCTGCCAAGTCTTCCTTGGCTAGGTGGATTAAGCAGCTGATTTTTCAGGCCTATGGTCTGAAGCGCGTTCCACCGCCCTTATCAGTTAAGGCCCATTCTACGAGGGCCATGAGTGCCTCCTGGGCGGCACACCATCAGATCTCTATGGCACAGGTTTGCAAAGCGGCAACCTGGTCTTCCGTACATACGTTTACTAAATTTTATAAGTTGGACGTCACAAAGGCTGCGGACGCAGCATTTGGGCAGGCGGTCCTACGGGCAGCAGTATAGAATCCTCTGGCCCGGTTCACGCCCCCTTTTTCTGTTGGGGGAGCTATTTTACCTCCTGATATAGTTTCTGTTTGGCTATTTTTGGCCTTACGGTCTCCCTCCCTTCATGGAGCATTGCTTTGGGACATCCCATATGTAATGACTATGCGCTCTGTGTCCCGTGATGTACGATCAAGAAAAAGGGATTTTTAATAACAGCTTACCTGTAAAATCCTTTTCTTGGAGTACATCACGGGACACAGAGCTCCCACCCCTCTTTGTGGGAACATTGTGTAACCTCAGAGGAAATGCTTGCTACAAAACTAAAGCACTCTCAGTGGGAGGGGGTTATTATATAGGAGGAGAACTTCCTGTGAAGTTGATTACACCAGTGTCCACACCTGAAGGTACTCCATATAACCCATATGTAATGACTATGCGCTCTGTGTCCCGTGATGTACTCCAAGAAAAGGATTTTACAGGTAAGCTGTTATTAAAAATCCCTTTTTTTGCAGCAGGTTGGAGGCTGGCAAACTAAGTTTGGGGTCACTGTATGTTTTATAAAAAAAAAAAAAAAAAGTATATATAATATATATTTAAAAAAAAAAAGAAAAACATACGGGGCCCCATCAGTTTTTGGGCATTAGTGATCTATTGTCCCCTAAGCTCTGGTTTTGTACTCCTGGCCACTACAGTCTGTTGTTGTTGGCGGAGTCCCTCGATTTTGTATTATGGCTTCCAAAGGTTCGGGGTCAAAGGGTACAAAAAAGACCAAAAAACAAAAGGGGTTCCCCCTCTGATTCTGATGATATGCCGATACTTTCCCCCGCAACTTATTAACATAAAGGGCGCCTTGGATGAGCCATTAGGGGGATCGGGGTGCGGAGGCTGGCCCAGATCAGCCCAGCCCTGTGTTTATCACAGAGGAGATGCTAGCCGTATCCCTAGGGGGGCTAGAAGAGAGAATAGCAGCATTGATCGCTAGAGCTATTCCTGGTAAGAAACGGGTTAGATCCCCATCACCAAGAGGTGTATCCTCAGATGCTGAGATTCTCTCTCCGGAGGAATTGGAATCACAGGAGGATCAACTAGACCTGAACCAAGAGGGTTCAGGGATTGAGGGATCTGCCTCTGAGGAACCATTTTCAGACTCCCAGACAGAAAGACTGTGGGTACAGTCTTTGACGGACATGGTCCGCTCGGCATTTAGTTTACCATTGCCAGAGCCTCAGGTTCCTCCGGTATCCTCTCTGGGCTCTTTGAAAGCTTCTGGCAGGGTTTCCCTTCCATGGAGGACGACTCTTCGGAGAGGATCTGGATAAATGTATTCAGACTATTTCAAGTGGCAAGAGTACCCTTTTACCGGTCAAAAAGACATTCCGGGGTCCTACATTTAAAAGGCAGCTCTTTCCTGTCTCGGGGCCCTCAAATTCCAGGCAGTATCGACGGCCGCCTGCACGATCCAACGTTAACAGTAGATCGCAGGGACAGGCCCCCTGTGGTAGTAAGAGGCCATGGTATCGCAAGCCGACAAAGACAGCCCCTAAGTCTGCCTTATGAAGGGGGCGCCCCCACTCTCGCGGGTGGGGGGAAGGCTTCGTTTCTTCTCAGAAGTTTGGGAAGCCAAGATCCCCGACAAATGGGTCCGGCATCTGTAACCACAGGCTACAGACTGGAGTTTCTAAGGTGTCCTCCGCCTCATTTTCAAGAATCAAGGCTACCAAAGGATCCAGCAAGGAAGGCCTCATTGCTGGCAGCTTTGGATCACCTGCTTTGCCAGGACGTAATAATAGAGGTGCCAGCCCAAGAGCAAGGGCTAGGTTTCTATTCCAATCTCTTTGTCATACCAAAGCCCAACGGCGATGTCAGGCCAATCTTGGACCTAAAGAGGTTAAACGGTTACCTAGGGTTCGTTCCTTCCGGATGGAATCCATCCGGTCAGCAGCCGCCGCGCTTCAGAGGGACGATTTTCTGGCCTCCATAGACATAAAGGATGCTTACCTTCATGTACCAATCTTTCAGTCGCATCAAAGATTTTTACGCTTCGCGGTGGGGCAGCGACACTTCCAATTCAGGGCGCTCCCATTCGGGCTGGCCACGGCCCCCCGGGTATTCACGAAGATCCTAGCCCCAGTTCTGGCCAATTTAAGGATCCAAGGGGTCACAGTCCTAGCATACTTGGACGACCTTTTATTCATAGATCACTCACGGCCGGGTCTGCAACAGGCAGTAAACCTCACGGTTCGGTACCTCGAAGAATTCGGCTGGGTCCTAAACCGGGGAAAGTCAGCGTTCCAGCCTACAAAGAAGTTGGAATACCTCGGCATGAGGTTAGACACAGAACAGCAAAGGGTGTTCCTGCCCCTTGTAAAGATCGAGGCTATCAAGGGGTTGGTTCAGTTGGTTCTAAACAAGAAAAAAACCAACTATTCGCCTGTGTATGCGAGTACTAGGCAAGCTAGTGGCCACGTTCGAGGCAGTACCATAGCTCAGATCCACACTCGCGTCCTACAGGCAGCCATTCTAGCAGCCTGGGGCAAGAGGGCACATGCCTTAGAGTCCCCTTTGACGCTATCATCAAGGGTCCGACAAAGCCTGGCCTGGTGGTTGAACCCCCAGAATCTTCTAAAGGGAAAATCCTTCAGCCCTGTTGTCTGGAAGGTAGTTACCACAGACGCCAGCCTGGCAGGCTGGGGGGCGGTCTTCGAGGGGTTCTCTCGCCAGGGAACTTGGGTGAAAGCAGAGAGGCAGCTCCCCATCAATATCTTGGAGATCAGAGCTGCTCGCCTAGCCCTTCTGGCATGGACCTCCAGATTAAAGGGGTTCCCGGTGAGAATCCAGTCAGACAATGCCACGGCGGTGGATACATAAACCACCAAGGGGGAACCAGGAGTCAGGCCGCTCAGAGGGAGGTGAGCTTGATTTTTCAGTGGGCAGAGGTTCATGTACCCTGCATTTCGGCGATATTCATTCCCGGAGTGGACAACCTGCAGGCAGACTTCTTAAGTCGCCAGAGTCTGTTGCCAGGGGAGTGGTCTCTGCATCCCCAGGTCTTTCAGACAATCTGCCAGAGGTGGGGAATGCCGGACGTAGATATAATGGCATCCAGGTTCAACAAGAAACTAGACAGGTTCGTGTCTCGAGCGAGGGATCCTATGGCCTGCGGAACCGATGCGTTGGTTTGCCCTTGGCATCAATTCAAACTTCTATATGCATTCCCTCCGCTACAGTTACTCCCTCGCCTGTTGCGCAGGATCAGAGTGGAGCACAAGCCAGTCATTCTAGTAGCTCCGGCTTGGCCCCGGAGGACTTGGTACTCACTAGTCCTGAAGATGGCAGTGGGAGACCCTTGGACTCTTCCTCTACAACCAGACCTACTCTCACAAGGCCCGATCCTCCACCCTACATTACAGCGTCTAAATTTGACGGCCTGGAGGCTGAATCCCTGATTCTCAGGGTAGAGGTCTGTCTAGGCAGGTAATTCCTACCCTGATTAGGGCTAGAAAGCCGGTCTCCAGGGTGATTTATTACAGGGTGTGGAGGAACTACGTAGGCTGGTGTGAATCCAAAAGATGGAATTCCCGCAAATATACTATTGATAGGGTGTTAAGTTTTCTCCAGCTAGGAGTGGATAAAGGCCCTGGCACTAAGCACAATCAAGGGACAGATCTCAGCTCTGTCAGTGTGGTTTCAGAGGCGCTGGCCACCCACTCGCTGGTAAGACCTTCTTACAGGGGGTCTTGCGTATTAATCCTCCTGTCAAGTCACCAATTTGTCCATGGGACTTAAATTTGTCCTGTCCACTCTACAGAGACAACCCTTTGAGCCGTTGGCTGAGATTCCTTTAGTCTTACTGACAAGAAAGTTGGTTTTCTTGGTCGCCATAGTTTCGGCCAGGAGAGTGTCAGAATTAGCAGCCTTATCGTGTAAAGAACCATATCTCGTTCTGCATAAGGACAGGGCAGTTCTCCGGCCCCATCCTTCCTTTCTACCAAAGGTTATATCCAAATTTCACTTGAACCAGGATTTGGTACTTCCATCCTTCTTTCCAAAACCCACATCTAGAAAAGAGGGGTTGCTGCATACCTTGGATATTGTCCGGGCCATGAAGGCCTATCTTAAAGCTACAGAAAAGATCCGGAAGACAGATGTGTTATTCGTTCTACCAGATGGCCCCAAGAAGGGGCAGGCAGCTGCAAAATCCACCATCTCGAGATGGATTAGACAATTAATCATTCAAGCCTTACGGTTTGAAGAGGTTGCCTCCTCCTTTGTCGGTAAAGGCCCATTCTACCAGGGCCATGGGCGCCTCCTGGGCAGCACACCATCAGATCTCTATGGCTCAGATATGCAAGGCGGCGACGTGGTCATCAGTCCACACGTTTACAAAGTTTTTATCAACTAGACGTGAGAAGGAATGCGGATTCTGCCTTTGGACAGGCAGTACTACAGGCTGCAGTTTAAGATCCTCGGGATCAGAAGCACCCTTGGTTGTAAAAAAAAAAAAAAAAAAGTTTTTTCTTGACTAAGTTGGAATTATTATTTGAGTATACCTCTAAATTGAATCCTTCTTTGGAAGATGTCTCCCTCCCCTCATTAAAGCATTGCTTTCGGACATCCATATAGTAATGAATATGCCGCTCTGTGTCCCGTGATGTACGAGAAAGAAAAAAGGGATTTTTAAATACAGCTTACCTGTAAAATCCTTTTCTTGGAGTACATCACGGGACACAGAGCTCCCACCCCTCTTTTGGGGAAACATTTTGGGAGGCATACTGCTTGCTACAAAACTGAGGGACTCCCTCTAGGGCAGGGGGTTATATAGGGAGGGGACTTCCTGTTTGAGATTGCCAGTGTCCACACCTGAAGGTACTCCATATAACCCATATAGTAATGAATATGCCGCTCTGTGTCCCGTGATGTACTCCAAGAAAAGGATTTTACAGGTAAGCTGTATTTAAAAATCCCTTTTTTATTGATATTATTTTTTTACTAGAAATGGCGGCGATCAGCAATTTTAATTGTGACTGCGACACTTTTGGCACTATTTTGGGACCATTCACAACTATACAGCGATCAGTGCTATAAAAATGCACTGTATTGTATAAATGTTACTGTCAGGGAAGGGGTTAACCACTAGGGGACGATTACAGGGAGCAGACGATCAGTGTCCTGTCACTAGGCAGAACAGGGAAATGCCTTGTTTACACTGGCATCCCCCTATTCTGCCTCTCTGTGACCCGATCGCAGGACACCGGCGGACATATAATCTGCAGGTCGGCGGTCACGTATTCTCCGCCATAAGGTCGCAGTACTGAAAAAAAAACGCTGATCGCCACCATTACTAGTAAAAAAAAAAAAATAATAATAAAAATGCCTAAAGGAGCCCCACATCTCGATTCCGAACCTTCTAGAAGAACTGAAATTATTCCATAACATTTCCAATTTCAAAATTAATTTTGCTAAATCCCAGGCCCTAAACATCTCCCTCTCCCAGGAAACGATAGAGCAATGCAAGACAAATTTCCCCTTTAAATGGAAACATGACCAGATCAAATATCTAGGGATACATCTACCGGCTAGTCTTTCAGACCTATTCTCCAAGAATCACCTGCCCATCCTCAAAACCATAACGAATGATCTAAATAATTGGAACAAGCCACATTTCTCTTGGTTTGGAAGGGCAGCGATTCTCAAGATGAATATACTACCCCGCATTTTATTTATCTTGCAAACCCTCCCCATTAAGCTTCCCCCATCTTTTTTTCAATCCTTCAGACGAATATGTACTAAATTTTTATGGAGACAGAAACGACCCAGAATAGCCTATGATCAGTTAACGAAACCAAAACCAAAGGGAGGCATCGGGTTACCGGATCTTAAGGTTTACTACTGGGCTTGCCACCTCTCCAGAATTGTTGATTGGTCTATTCACGGCCAGAGTAAAGACTGGGTTGCTCTTGAACACTCATTTTCCTCCCTGCCACTACGATCCTTGCCTTGGACCCTTCCCAAACACACCCCGGAAGCATTGAAAACACACCCGCTCATTGCCCCGACACTTAGCTGCTTCAAAGATGCCTGCCGAAAGCTGCGCCTATCTTCGCCCCCTCACTCCTTTAAGGCTCAACCCAGCATTCCCACCGGGTATGTCCATAAACTTTCTGAAAGAGACCTGGCCACACTCAGACGTTCTAGCGCATCACTTCTTCCACTCAGGCACTTTTATGGATCGCTCTTCCTTACCGGCCAATTCTGACAACACTGCTTTTCCTCTCTGGGCATATTTCCAGATCAGACATTTCCTAAAAGAAGCCGATCGTATATCCTCTGTCTCGCGTCGTCTCACGCCGTTCGAACAGCTTGTCTCTAGCTCTGCACCACAACAACATATGATATCCACCATCCACAACATCCTCACCTCAGACAGCTCATTGAGGAATAACAAAGCCTGCTTAAACTGGGAAAAAGACCTACAGATAGAACTGACAGAGGCTCAATGGGAACGCATATCCACGATAACTCACAAGGGCTCTCTCAATGTCTCGATACAAGAAAACAACTATAAAGTCTTAATGCGCTGGTATAGAACCCCGGTCATCCTTAACAAATATAATCCCGCCCTTTCAGACAAATGTTGGAGATGCTCTGACGGTACGGGTACTCTAGAGCATATCTGGTGGTCCTGCCCCTTGATTCAGCCTTTCTGGACCCGAATCCGAGAACTGATATCGCAAATTTCCACGTACACCGTAGAACACTCCGCAGCACAGCTTCTCCTGCATCACTCAGACATGCCCATTCACCAATACTGCAAAACGCTACTACCTCCCCTGGTAAACGCAGCCACACTATGTATACCTATCTACTGGGGAACAACACGTGTCCCTACCATTCCTGACTGGCTCAAACGTGTGGGAAAAATTGCTGAGATGGAAGAATTAATCTCTATAGCCAAAGATTGTCCCACCAAATTCTCACACACCTGGGCTTGTTGGACCCACTTTCGCACCACAGATAACTACAAACTGCTGATGAGCCAAACAAACACGGCCCACTCGCCTCCAGGGGACTGAACCCTTGGAAGACTCCATTGTTACACTTTTACAGGCCAACCTTTAGTGAGATGAAGGGGAAAAAAACAAAAAACGAAAAAAAAAAAAACAAGAGAAGTAAAATCACGTACCATGTGGCCCCCCTCCCCTACGCAAGGGAAGATTGAGGGGGGATTATTTTCAACGAATCTTAACAAATACATTCTAAATTATCCACAAACAAAACTTTCTTTACTCGCGGTACTCCAACCCTTGGAAACTGGTGGCGGAGACTGAGAGGTAGCCCCTATCTGTCCCCTTCCACTCCCCCTCCCCCACCTCTCCATATACATGCATACGGTTTTGTAGACGTGTTGATGTTTCTCTACTTGAGATGGTCCCCCCCTCCCCCCTTTCTTTCTCTCTCTTTTTTCTCTCTCTCTCCTCCTTCTTTTTGTCCTCGTCCTTTCCTATTCTTATTTCTGATTTCCCTCTCCTTCCTCCATATCCCACCCTGACCCCCCCATCCCAATCCTCCCCCCCTCTACCCCTAAGGAGTCCATATTCAGTCCCAACCCCCTGACCCGTTACAGCTTTCTCACTCAACATCGAGACCATACCGACTTTGACTATAGATCTACTGTACGGAGAGGTTGTATCTACTCCAAGTTGGTTACCACTCCGGGAACTAGTACACCCCCATCCCCATCTTTGTACTACACCTGAATATAGTTCGATATCTGATGGGTATAACGCCATAGTGTAAAACTTAAACACCCTGCTAGTCATTTTTAACTATAGCTCATGCCCCAACTATTTTCCAGTATGTTGACTAAAGCTGTAATTTCTGTGCATTCAATATTATATGCTAGTTCTGATCTTTAATGCTGTAAAACATGCTGTTTTATATGAGACTCCTTGTTCAAATGTTTTGTAAACCTCATCGTGTTTGTCAATAAAATCATTATGGAAAAAAAAAAAAATGCCATAAAACTACCCCCTATTTTGTAAACGCTATAACTTTTGCGCAAACCAATCAATAAACGCTAATTGCGATTTTTTTTTAACGAAAAATATGTAGAAGAATAAGTATCGGCCTAAACTGAGGAAAAAAACGTTTTTTTATATATTTTTGGGGATATTTATTACAAAAAGTAAAAAATATTGAATTTTTTTCAAAATAGTCACTCTATTTTTGTTTATAGCGCAAAACATAAAAACCGCAGAGATAATCAAATACCACCAAAAGAAAGCTCTATTTGTGGGGAAAAAAAGGACGCCAATTTTGTTTGGGAGCCACGTCGCACGACCGCGCAATTGTCAGTTAAAGCGACGCAGTGCCGAATCGCAAAAAGTGCTCTGGTCGTTGGGCAGCAATATGGTCCGGGGCTGAAGTGGTTAAGCAGGAACAAGCCAAGATTTGAACCATGTATGTGCAGGCTGATTGAACCCAAGTTGATCAATCAACTTTGATACAACCAGCCTGTAGGATTTTTAATGCAATTATTGCCAGCAGCTATAGCCAAAATACACCCCCCCCCCCACCAACGCAGGAGAGCACAAAAGCTCCACGGGAGGGATTCCCCCATCAACTGACTATGTTGATGGGGGAATCAAGCGATTTTCTTTCCTGCAACCACGGAATTGCACCATCTATGGCCAGCTTTATTTTTTACACTCAAGGAAAACAAGTGTATAGGTGCTGCAATTCAGGATGACATCCAAAATAGTATTCCTTTATTAACTGCTTGCCGACCAGCCGCCAGGTCGGCTCTGCTGGGTGAAATCACGTAGCTATACGTCATCTCGCCGAGCAGCCAATAGGTGCGCGTACGCTCGCCCCTGAAGCCGATAAAAATCGCTGCTCCGCCACCATTACTAGTAAAAAAAATATATTAATAAAAATGCCATAAAACTACCCCCTATTTTGTAAACGTTATAACTTTTACGCAAACCAATCAATAAACACTTATTGCGATTTTTTTAATGAAAAATATGTAGAAGAATATGTATCGGCCTAAACTGAGGAAAAAAATTATGTTTTATATATTTTTGGGGGATATTTATTATAGCAAAAAGTAAAAAATATTATTTATTTTTTCAAAATTGTCGCTCTATTTTTGTTTATAGCTCAAAAACTAAAAAGCGCCGAGGTGATCAAATACCACCAAAAAAAGCTCTATTTGTGGGGGAAAAAAGACGCCAATTTTGTTTGGGAGCCACGTCGCACGACCCCGCAATTGTCAGTTGAAGCGACGCAGTGCTGAATCACAAAAAATGGCCCGGTCTTTGACCAGCAAGTGGTTAAATACATGTACAGAGCTGTAAAACAGTGACCTCCTGTGACCTGTTTTGCCAACACCCGAAAATATTTTCTAAAACACAAATACATATGAAATGATACTAGGCTGACCTATTTAATTTAAAGAGACCATATACTCCTTTAAAAGGAAACCTGCACTAACAGAAATATGGAGGCTACCACTGCTTACTTACAGCAAATTATAATTGTTGTGTCTTTGGTTTTATTACCATGAGCCACTGGCCTGGAACAAGCATGCAAAGTAGAAAGTCAAAGTGAAGTCGGGGTCCCTGGTCTGCATAGGTATTCCAGGTCAGTCACCCAAGAACTAATGGAAGTTGTTGCATCAGCATTGGGGTCCAGGCAAATCACACACTCGTGAGGAAAGGTCAGCAATGGGAGTATCCATATTCTGTCAGAACAAGTTTCATTTTAGAATGGAGAGAGCTAAAAACTCTGGCAGTCATGTGTCCAATAAAAGCATTATGGCAAGTGGTTCCAAGTAGAAGTCCAAACCAGTTTCAATAGTCTGTTTTTCTTCTGTGTTCCAGGTTCCCTTTGCAGTGTACCTAATGGACCTTGTCAGACGTAAGCTCAGTGAGAAAAAGAGACTTGTAGAAGAATATGCTTTGATGAAGGGGAGAGACCCCAAGTGAATGAAATCTGCCCTCAAGAAGTATGCAATATTCACTCTGCACCTGTAAAGTTTTTAAGTTATTTTTTTAAATAGTCATGTAAATGAAATATGAACAGTGTATACATATTTATGTTTTACATGATGTATAACATACTTGTATTTATTTTTTGTATCTGTGATTAATAAACCATACATTCATGTGTATTCTTTGTTTTTAAATGTATTTTTTTTAAACGGTTGCATACTCGGCTTGGACATTTTTACCTACAGGTAAGCCTATAATAAGGCTTGCCTGTAGGTAAAATGAATATCTCCTAAACCTGTATGGCGAACCTTGGCACCCCAGATGTTTTGGAACTACATTTCCCATGATGCTCATGCACTCTGCTGTGTAGTTGAGCATCATGGGAAATGTAGTTCCAAAACATCTGGGGTGCCAAGGTTCACTACCACTGGTTTAGGAGTCAGCGACCCCGGAAGAAGTGGAAGGCAACACGTCAGCAGCCTCAGCGCTGACTGGGTCGGGCTGCTGGAGCTTCGTTCTTAGGTAAGTATGCCATTGACTTGTCTAAACATTCTCAGGGGCCAGATCTACAGACACCAGCCGCCCGCGCGGCATGTCCCATATACGCTACGTCGCTGTAAGTCACAGCGATGTATTGCTAATCCTCAATGAAATGCCGCTGTAACTTACGGCAGCGTAGCGTAAATGGGCCGGCGTTCGCAGGTGTAATTCAAATTTACTAGGGGGGCGTGTTTTATTATAATTATGAATGACCCGACGCAAACAACGTTTTACACTGAGCATGCGCCGGCCCTGGACGTACCCTAGTCGCAAAATCACGTCTCAAATAGTAAATGAAAACGACGTGTACGTAATATACGCAATTCCCTATTCGTGAACGGGTTACGTGAACGACGGAAAAATCGACGCTGGCCCGACGTCCATACTTAACATTGGCTGTGCCACCATATAGCAGGGGTAACATTACGCCGTACATACGCTTACGCAAACGACGTAAACACACTGCACCCGGTGTACGTATGTTGTGGATCGCAGTATCTACCTCATTTGCATATTTTACGCGGACGCGCCCCTAGCGTCCAGCGTAAATATGCATCTAAGATACGACGGTGTAAGAAACTTACGCCAGTCGTATCTTAGCGTAAGGCCGGCGTATCTTGTTTTCAAGATAACAACATACAACCCAAGCATGTATTGAGAGGAGAAAAATATATATATTACTTAAACACCCAAATATTTTATATATATATATATATATATATGTATATATTATTTTTTTAAAACAGAGGTCCTAGAGAATAAAATGGTGGTAATTTTTTTTATGTCACACGATATTTGCACAGAGGTTTTTAACCACTTAAGGACCGCCGCATGTACATATACGTCGGCAGAATGGCACGTACAGGCACATTGGCGTACCTGTACGTCCCTGCCTAGGCGTGGGTCGGGGGTCCGATCGGACCCCCCCGGTACTGGCGGCGTTCCCCGTGGCTCTGGGAGCGATCCGGGATGAGGGGGCGGCGGTTCGTTTTAGTCCGCCCCCTCACGATCGCTCCCAGCCAATGCGCATCCTTCCTTCGCCCTCCTCTGCCTGCACTGTAAACACAGGCGGAGGAGAGGAGACATCAGACAGTGAGTACACAAACACTACACTGACACCAGGACACATAGGCACACAAATCACTGCATTTAGTGTCAGTGTGACAGGCAGTTAGTGTTAGGTCCAGGGTAGCCCCCTACCCCCCCAATAAAGGTTTTAACTCCTTGATCACCTCCTAGTTAACCCTTTCAATCCCCTTTTGCCAGCGTCACTAAGCGATCGTTTTTCTGATCGCTGTATTAGTGTCGCTAGGTAGCTAGTTATTTTTTGAGGTTCGCCGCCATGTTTTCATAGCGTTAGAAAATTTATGGAAGTACCTAATGCTATAAAAACATGGCGGCGAACCTCAAAAAATAACTAGCTACCTAGCGGCACTAGCGACACTAATACAGCGATCAGAAAAATGATCGCTTAGTGACACTGGCAATAGGGGGTGAAAGGGTTAATTTTAGGGGCAATCAGGGGTTAAAACCTTTATTAGGTACCCCCATACATTTTCTAATAAAGGTTTTAACCCCTGATTGCCCCTAGAGTTAACCCTTTCACCCCCTATTGCCAGCGTCACTAAGCGATCGTTTTTCTGATCGCTGTATTAGTGTCGCTAGTGCCGCTAGGTAGGTAGTTATTTTTTGAGGTTCGCCCGCTAGGTTTTTATAGCGTTAGGTACCCCCATACATTTTCTAATAAAGGTTTTAACCCCTGATTGCCCCTAGAGTTAACCCTTTCACCCCCTATTGCCAGCGTCACTAAGCAATCGTTTTTCTGATCACTGTATTAGTGCCGCTAGGTAGCTAGTTATTTTTTGAGGTTCGCCCGCCAGGTTTTTATAGCGTTGGGTACCCCCATACATTTTCTAATAAAGGTTTTAACCCCTGATTGCCCCTAGAGTTAACCCTTTTACCCCATATTACCAGCGTCACTAAGCAATCGTTTTTCTGAACGCTGTATTAGTGTCGCTGGTGCCACTAGGTAGCTAGTTAGTGCCAGTAACGCGTACACCCATGCGCAAAGCATACACCCCTCATATGTAGAATTACACCCCAAAATACATTCTGCTACTTCTCCTGTGTACGGGGATACCACATGTGTGAGACTTTTTGGGACCCCAAAAACCAATCACCGCCTTCAGGCTTTCTAGGGGGGGGGATTTTTGATTTCACTCCTCACTACCTATCAGAGTTTCGAAGGCCATAAAATGCAAAAATAGCACAAAAACCCCCCAAATGACCCCATTTTGGAAAGTAGACACCCCAAGCTATTTGCTGAGGGGCATCTCGAGTCCATGGAATTTTATATTTTGACACAAGTTGCGGGAATATGACAAACTGATTTTTTTTGTTGCTCAAAGTTGTCACTAAATGATATATTGCTCACACATGCCATGGTAATATGTAGAATTGTACCCCAAAACACATTCTGCTGCTTCTCCTGAGTACGGGGATACCACACGTGTGGGACTTTTTGGGAGCCTAGCCGCGTACGGGGCCCCGAAACCCAAGCACCGCCTTCAAGATTTCTAAGGGCATACATTTTTGATTTCACTCCTCACTACCTATCATAGTTTTGAAGGCCATAAAATGCCAAGATGGCACACAACCCCCCCCCCAAATGACCCCATTTTGGAAAGAAGACACCCCAAGCTATTTGCTGAGAGGCATGTTGAGTCCATGGAATATTTTTTTTTTTGCCCCAAGTGATTGAATAATGACTAAAAAAATAAATAAATAAAAAATGACAAAACATTGTCACTAAATGATATATTTCTCACACATGCCATGGTTATATGTGGAATAGCACCCCAAAATTCATTCTGCTGCTTCTCCTGAGTACGGGGATACCATATGTGTGGGACTTTTTGGGAGCCTAGCCGCGTACGGGACCCCGAAAACCAATCACCGCCTTCAAGATTTGTGTGAGTGAAATCAAAAATGTATGTCCTTAGAAATCCACATATAACCATGGCATGTGTGAGAAATATATCATTTAGTGACAACTTTGTGCAAAAGAAAATCAGTTTGTCATATTCCCGCAACTTGTGTCAAAATATAAAGTATTCCATGGACTCGACATGCCTCTCAGCATATAGCTTGGGGTGTCTACTTTCCAAAATGGGGTCATTTGGGGGGGTTTTGTGCTATTTTGGCATTTTATGGCCTTCGAAACTGTGATAGGTAGTGAGGAGTGAAATCAAAAATTTGCGCCCTTAGAAATGCTGAAGGCGGTGCTTGGTTTTCGGGGCCCCGTACGCGGCTAGGCTCCCAAAAAGTCCCAAACATGTGGTATCCCCATACTCAGAAGAAGCAGCAGAATGTATTTTGGGGTGCAATTCCACATATAACCATGGCATGTGTGAGCAATATATCATTTAGTGACAACTTTTTGTAATTTTTTTTTTTTTGTCATTATTCAATCACTTGGGACAAAAAAAAAATATTCAATGGACTCAACATGCGTCTCAGCAGTTTCCTTGGGGTGTCTACTTTCCAAAATGGGGTCATTTAGGGGGGTTTTGTACTGCCCTGCCATTTTAGCACCTCCAGAAATGAGATAGGCAGTCATAAAATAAAAGCGTGTAAATTCCAGAAAATGTTCCCATAGTTTGTAGACGCTATAACTTTTGCGAAAACCAATAAATATACGCTTATTGCAATTTTTTTTACTAAAGACATGTGGCTGAATACATTTTGGCCTAAATGTTTGACTAAAATTGAGTTTATTCGATATTTTTTACTTTTTGTTATAAGAAAAATCATTATTTTTTTCAAAATTTACGGTCTTTTTCCGTTTATATCGCAAAAAATAAAAATCGCAAAGGCAAACAAATACCATAAAAAGAAAGCTCTATTTGTGGGAAGAAAAGGACGCAAGTTTCTCTTCGGTACAACATTGCATGACCGCACAATTACCAGTTAAAGCAGCGCAGTGCCAAATTGTAAAAACACCTTTGGGCATTTAGCAGCATATTGGTCCGGTCCTTAAGTGGTTTAAAAAAATGCATTTTAATGCACAAAAACACAATATAATACTCACTTGTTAGTAATATCTAAAAAAAATGATGTTACGGCAAGTAAATATATACCAAAGATGTCACGCTTTAAAATTGTGCACGCCCATGGAATGGCGTCAGACTATGTACATTATATTATCCATAGGCGACGCTTTAAATGCCTTTATGATTTACCACTTTAGATTTACACGGGAGGTCTGGTACTAGAATTATTGCTCTCTAGCTGACATTCATTGTGATACCCCACGTGTGGTGCTGTTTACGTACAAACGTGTGCATTCGTGAGCATTAGACAAACTGAGGCACTTAAAAATGTTTTATTTTTAACACTGTATCTTTTAAAAAAAAAAAAGGAATCACTTTTATTGTTATCACAACGAATGTTAACATCCCTTGTGATGGCAATAGTCAGTGGCAGGTCCTCATTACTGAGACATCTGACGTCTATTAGATCCCAGATCTCTCCTCTACTACCAAGATCGGTATGATGCAATGCTTTTTTCAAACCAGTTAAGGTTTTTTTACATCCTGCAAAACCAAAAGTGACTAAATACTTGTTGCTTCCGGTTTCTTAGCCGGTTCTCTTAGAAATAATTGTGGCTGTTCCAAGAGCTCAGAAGGCAAGTGGGGTGGTGTGCATGTCAAAGCAGATCCACAAGAAAACCAGGGGCATGCAGTGGTGGACGGATCTTAGGTATTTGCAGGGAGGGTAGGGGGCCCACTATCAAGCAGGCTCTGCTCATGGTGGCGTGTGCCTGGCTGCGTGGGCTGGGTCAGACCAGGGGGTGCTAGCAGAGGGCCCGTGAAGGAGGAAGAGGAAGAGAAAGCCAGGCTGGAAAAGCTTCTCTGCTTTTTGCTGCCCTTGGAGATCCTGGTGGAGATCTTCTGCCTGCCTGGGACAGAGCTACAACTCCTGCCACCATCTGGAGGAGCTGCTGCAGGACTGGTTAAATTGGTCATTCCCAAGGTGTGTGTGATGAGGATGGGGGGTATCTGGGGGCTGTTATCAGAGTGGGGGTATCTGGGAGGTTGTGATCAGATAGGGGGGTATCAGGCCTGGCACCAACATAAGGTGGCTTAGGTAGCCAGGATAGAGGGAGCAGTGAAATCCAAATCCCCAGCCACTTGCTGGGTATTTGGATTTCACTGACCCCCCACAGGCACCCCTATGCACCAACCATGACCCCCAGAAGACCGATCCTCACCTGTGTCAGGAGTGATCAGTGTGTCCTTGTCACAGGATCATCATAGACAAAGCCATGCCCAGTGTGCTCATCTGGGGTCCCCAGCCAGGTTTGCTAGGCGTTTCTGGCAGTCATAATAGCCATGTACTGTAGATCCTGAATCTGACAGGAGACTAGCAGTCATTGGTTGCTTGAACCACTGGTGTCCTAGCAACCGATGACATGCTTTGCAGCTACTCCATCAGCTCTGCTCCCGGACTCCTGCTCCCGCTTCTTGTCTCCAGACTGCTCCTGCAGGGTGAGGTAAGATAGTTGCTTCCTGCCTGGAAGCTCCCATATACCCGTCTTCAGTCACAATGGCGGGTGTGACAAGAGCATGGTGGTGATGGGAGGGGGCTGGTGTGTCTGCTGGTCAAAATGCACCTTTTGTCTATGCAGACAAAAATCTTTGCACCGTCCCCAGCTACCTAGGGTGCTCCACATACAAATTGATTGCCCCCTCCTTCATACTGGGAGTGTATTTTGATTTGTATATAGCTTTTGCACTTACAAGCAGGACTGAAGGCTCTAGAGAGGAGACCTAAGGCAGGGTTCTGAGATGTTTTCAGAAATTTATGTACAGCACCCTGCTGCCCCCTCTCAACAAGAGACAATGATCTGCCTGCACGGCATAGAGAAGTACAGTTACTGTAAGTCGCAACAATAAATGACAAAAAAATAACCAAGTGCAACACTTGTGTACATGCAGAAATACAGTAGGCAATATATCAACAATAACCGCTCATAAGTCCATAAAAAGCAATCGCTCTTAAAGTGAGGTGACAGGCGGCAGCTGTCCTCAGAGAAAAGCCGGCTCTGTAAACGAAATGAAAGAGGGGAGTCACAGTATATTATGTGAGGTACAGTTTATTAGCATGGTAATGCACTTACAGAAAGCAAGAAAAAAAACAGGCTCATCTGTATGGCGATGTATAGATGTAGTTCGGCATCTGAGACAAGCGTCCACGGGTATGGCAGATGTTGAGGGAGCCCCAATCTGTCCAGTGGCCACCAGGAAGTCGGCCTAGACCTGTAGAAGGAGCTGATGCTCCGAGCATGTAGCCTTGTTTGCCCAGCCGTTCTTCCCTTGATGTTTCTCTGCTTATGATGATGTCATTTCCCTGCGTTTCACGCTGGCCCAGGCCAACTTCCTGGTGGCCACAAGATGGATCGCGGCTCCCTTAACCTCCCTGGCGGTATGATTCTTTAAGATTTTAGGTGCTAAAAGCGGTACCATTATTTGCAAGGGAATTTGGCGTTTTATACTGTAGGCTTGTAATTCTTAGGAATAACTCACTTAAATCTATTCAAACAAGAGTCTAATAGGCATCCCGGGTATGATTTTTTTTTTTTTTTTTTAATTAAAAATTATAATATAATAAATAATTATAAAAAATGATCACAAATGATAATATAATTATAGTAAAAATTATTCAATAATGTAATCAAATCAAAATCACTGAAATTTGCTCAGTTGCAGAATTTTTGCTGTCATTTTTTTTTTTTTTTTATGACGAATTTCCCCATAAATCGCTATCGCTAAATTCTGCAAGTGATTCTGATTTATTATCGCTGTTTTTTAGCTGCTCTAAAACAATTTTTGCCATAAAAGGGACACTTTTGGTTGCTATGGGCAATCTACAGTTTGCAGGGAGAAAGAAAAGTTTTTATTATACAAAATGACATGTAGTGTACAGGGCAGACCACTAGGGACATGGGGGGTGTGTATTTTTTACATACAGTACTGTAATCTATAAGATTACAGTGTACTGTATGTATAGTGTTTGTTTACTTTTTTAAATTTGGCGCCGTTCCCCCCCCTACGTCGCGACGCTCGCAGGGAAGGGAATCGGAGGTACACACAGCATCAGGCGGACATCCGCCCGCCGTGTACTGCGGGGATTCATCGCTGGATCGCAGAGAAAAGGTAAGTAAACTTTTTCTGCATCCAGCGAGGTAAGCGCGTGTGTGGCACGGGGTTACCGATATTAGCTTAAAAATCTCACCCCGTGCCACACACGTGAAGACCGCCAGGGAGGCTAGTCTGACCGGGGGAAAAAAAAAATGCACCCCGAGCGTGACTCGGGGTTACCGCTTCTGGCACTGAATGTTAACCCCGAGTCACGCTCGGGAATACCGCCAGGGAGGTTAAAGCGGAGCTCCACCCAGCAAAACAACATTTTGCCATGTTGTTTAAAAAAATAAAAATAAAAAAACCTGAAAAAAAAAAAAAATACTCACCCGAAATAGCTGTTGCTATGCGGAAGTCCGTAATCTGCCTCTTCCACACCGCGGTTTAATGTCTTCTTGTCCTTCTCCTTGTGAATGGGGCGCGCTGCTTTCTGGGAACTGTGTGTGTTCTCAGAGAGCAGCGCGCCCATTCACAAGCCAGCATGAGACTCACGCAGGCGCAGTAGGAAACGGGCAGTGAAGCCGTACGGCTTCACTGCCTGTTTCCCATAGTGTGAATGGCGGCGCGGGACCCGGAGCGATCGTGGGACCGGCATCGGGGGGGGCCGTCAGCGCGGGCGCCTAGGACAGGTAAGTGTCCTTATTTAAAGTCAGCAGCTACACTGTTAGTAGCTGCTGACTTTAAAAAAAAAATGTTTCGCGGCTGGAGCTCCGCTTTAACATCTGCCATACCCGTGGACGCTTGTCTCAGATTCCGGACTACATCTACACATCCCCATACAGATGAGCCTGTTTTTATCTTGCTTCCTGCAAGTGCATTACTTACCATGCTTATAAACTGTATCTAACATACTATACTCAGGTGGCGCTTCCTGTGTCTCCCCTCTTGCTAAGTCACAACAATGTGATTAAGGCCCCTTTTACACTTATGAGATTTGTTCTGCGACTTGGGACTACAAAGGCGCATGACAAGTCATACCCCATGATTTCCAATGTGTACCATTCATATCTGTGCGACTTCAAGTCGCACTGACTTTAAAGTAGTCCCTGTACTACTTTGGTCTGACTTTGATGCGAGTTGAGGTCCATAAACCTCACGTTTACACAGGCATTCGCTGAAATTGTGTCAAAATCTAGTGAAGTCACGGCAGTGTGAAAGGGGCCTAAAGTAGTAGTCCACCCTAACACTAAAATCCCTTTATCTACAGACATCCACAATCTAACACAAACCTATATAGCCCTATAAAGAAGAAATCGCTACACATATTTTTTGTAAAGCTGATCAGGTTCCAGCGGCCGAAGCTCTGCAGAGGACATGGCTGACAAGGGCTGTGAATTGGGAGTGATGTAGAGTAACCATGGGGCTTCCGTTGTTGGCTGGCTCCTCTGCACCCGCCTCCATAGTGAAGCCGCAGCAGACAGCTCAGCACGGGGTCAGAAAGGCTTCAACAAAGGTATATATAGTGATTTCTTCTTTATACGGCTAGATAGGTTTGTGCTAGATCGTGAATGTCTGTAGATGCAGGGATTTTAGGCCGGGTTCACACCTATGCGAATTGAGTGTGGCTTAAATCGCATCCAATACGCAGAACATTTCTAAATACATTGTTTTCAATGAGGTTGGTTCACATATGTGCGATGCATTCGCACTGCTGAAAAAAACGTGTGCGTATTTTAGGCCTTGCAGTGCGGCTCAGGTGCGAATTAAGGCTCATTATCTTCTATGGGTACGTACGCAGCTGATTTGCAGATGTGTTCATTTCTCTTCAGGATTTACTCTCATTCAGCGCAATACACTTCTCCCCTCCCCCTCCTATCTCCCAGGTCTCCAAATCTGCAGCTAAAACGCAGTGGATCTGCTGAACACTTCTCTTATCTCTCTGCAAAGATACAGTGCGGAAAATAAGTATTTGAACACCCTGCTATTTTGCAAGTTCTCCCACTTGGAAATCATGGAGGGGTCTGAAATTGTCATCGTAAGTGCATGTCCACTGTGAGAGACATAATACAAAAAAAATATTCCAGAAATCACAATTTATGATTTTTTAACTATGTATTTGTATGATACAGCTGCAAAGAAGTATTTGAACACCTGTCTATCAGCTAGAATTCTGACCCTCAAAGACCTGTTAGTCTGCCTTTAAAATGTCCACCTCCACTCCATTTATTATCCTAAATTAGATGCACCTGTTTGAGGTCATTAGCTGCATAAAGACACCTGTCCACCCCATACAATCAGTAAGAATCCAACTACTAACATGGCCAAGACCAAAGAGCTGTCCAAAGACACTAGAGACAAAATTGTACACCTCCACAAGGCTGGAAAGGGCTACGGGGAAATTGCCAAGCAGCTTGGTGAAAAAAGGTCCACTGTTGGAGCAATCATTAGAAAATGGAAGAAGCTAAACATGACTGTCAATCTCCCTCGGACTGGGGCTCCATGCAAAATCTGACCTTGTGGGGTCTCAATGATCCTAAGAAAGGTGAGAAATCAGCCCAGGACTACACGGGAGGAGCTGGTCAATGACCTGAAAAGAGCTGGGACCACCATTTCCAAGGTTACTGTTGGTAATACACTAATGCCGCGTACACACGGTCGTTTTTTGCGATGAAAAAAAAACGACGTTTTCTGTGAAGTAAAAAACGACGTTTTTGAAACGTCACTTTTCAAAGACAATTTTGCATACACACCATCGTTTTTTCACAAAAAGCGAGGTTACGTTCACCACTCTTTTCCATTGAAGCTTGCTTCATAACTAGCTTCTGGGCATGCGCGGGTTGAAAAACGTCGTTTTGAAAGACGTTTTTGCTACACACGGTGACTTTTTGTGAAACAAAAAACAACGTTTTGAAAAACGACACAAAAAATTCAAGCATGTTGGAATTTTTTTTTTTTGTCGTTTTTTTTTAAGACAAAAAACGACGTTTTGCCCACACACGATCAATTTAAATGACGTTTTAAAAAACGTCGTTTTTTTTCATCGCAAAAAACGACCGTGTGTACGCGGCATAAGACGTCATGGTTTGAAATCATGCATGGCACGGAAGGTTCCCCTGCTTAAACCAGCACATGTCAAGGCCCGTCTTAAGTTTGCCAATGACCATTTGGATGATCCAGAGGAGTCATGGGAGAAAGTCATGTGGTCAGATGAGACCAAAATAGAACTTTTTGGTCATAATTCCACTAACCGTGTTTGGAGGAAGAAGAATGATGAGTACCATCCCAAGAACACCATCCCTACTGTGAAGCATGGGGGTGGTAGCATCATGCTTTGGGGGTGTTTTTCTGCACATGGGACAGGGCGACTGCACGGTATTAAGGAGAGGATGACCGGGGCCATGTATTGCGAGATTTTGGGCAACAACCTCCTTCCCTCAGTTAGAGCTTTGAAGATGGGTCGAGGCTGGGTCTTCCAACATGACAATGACCCGAAGCACACAGCCAGGATAACCAAGGAGTGGCTCTGTAAGAAGCATATCAAGGTTCTGGCGTGGCCTAGCCAGTCTCCAGACCTAAACCCAATAGAGAATCTTTGGAGGGAGCTCAAACTCCGTGTTTCTCAGCGACAGCCCAGAAACCTGACTGATCTAGAGAAGATCTGTGTGGAGGAGTGGGCCAAAATCCCTCCTCCAGTGTGTGCAAACCTGGTGAAAAACTACAAGAAACGTTTGACCTCTGTAATTGCAAACAAAGGCTACTGTACCAAATATTAACATTGATTTTCTCAGGTGTTCAAATACTTATTTGCAGCTGTATCATACAAATAAATAGTTAAAAAAATCATACATTGTGATTTCTGGATTTTTTTTTTTTTGATTATGTCTCTCACAGTGGACATGCACCTACGATGACAATTTCAGACCCCTTCATGATTTCCAAGTGGGAGAACTTGCAAAATAGCAGGGTGTTCAAATACTTATTTTCCGCACTGTAAGAGAGCTGAGATTCACGCCGCACTAGTGTGAATCCAGCCTAAGTGTTAGACTGGACTTCTAATTTAAACTCATAACACGAATTGGAGCGACTGAAGTGCTTGCTTGAATTCATTGCTGTCAAAGGAGGTTCAACCCCGATATTAACGCCAAGGGTTTCGTTTTTTGTTTTTTTTTCAGGGCTGTGAATGTTTGTGTTCAATAAGGAGACACAAATTTAGAATGATATGTGTGTTACCAGCTTAAGAACATAGTGTTTGTCTATTGTTGTGACATAAATGAGGATCAGACCACATTTTAGAAAGCTCCAGGTAAATCATTACAGTCTGTAGCAAGGGTCAACATCCTTTTCCACATTAAACATTAATTTACAAGTATTAGACAACCAGTGTGCCAGTAATCAATAGAGTGCTGTAGATTTATAGTTTATTTTCCATTTTTTTTTCACTTATAGTTGTACTACTAATGGCAACTTATTATAACTATAACTAATGATTATTAACAGGTGTACACACAAAACAAGTTCAGATTCACATCATAGTGGTTCTATGCCTGACCTGTAGCATGTTAATTTCAGCTGCACACAAGCTTCTAAGTTATCTTTTGTATGTTGGGTAATGCCGCGTACACACAACCATTTTTCGGGTTATAAAAAATGAAGGCCCAGATTCAGGTACATCTGCGCATTATTGGACCGGCGTAGCGCACCGCCTTTACGTTAGACTTGCGCAATTTTTTCCGCGTAATCACCCTATTCTCGTAGCTTTTGCGCAGGAAATTGCGCATGCGTAACGTTTTTTTCAGAGGCGTAAGGCGGAGTAATACAAATTGGGAAGGACGTGGGCGGGTTACATTGAAATGAGCCGTGACCCCATGCAAATGAAAGGCCGGCCAGCTCGCGCATGCGCGCTTGAAGGAGACCATGGTCAGCTCCGCTGTGCGCATGCTCACAACTCGGGAGCGGCGCAATCAGTGAAATTGGAAATGGACTAGGGCAACGTTGTGAACTACGCAAACAGCATAAATAGACACACACAAACGCACTTGCATTGCAAAAGTACATCCCTTTGTCCCTTCCCATTTAACCAAGTGCTTTTGTCCTGTTGTTTGTTGCGTTGTGTTTTGTAGTTGTCAGATTAGTGTTCTGTGTGATCAAGTGTTTGTTAGTAGATCTTTGAAAGTGTTTTTTGATAAGTGTTTGAGAGACTGTTTGTTTGATTGATATATTTCTGTTCGTTTGTTTTCCTGCTGTTTTTTTGCTGTTTGTTTTTGTGACTGTTTCTTGCTGAGTAGTTTTCTCTTTGTGTGTGTTCTTGCTTGATTGGTTGTGCTTGTTTTTGTGAGTGTGTTTTGTTGACTGGGAGTGAGTTTTTTTGGAAGTATGACAGAGAGAAAACGAAAGCTCAATTTTACAGTTGGGGAAAAACAAATTCTTGCCCGGGCCATTAGCGAGTATGGGCGTTTCCTCCACGGCCCGGACAGTGCCAACACCACCCCGGCCAGGAGGAGGGAGATTTTGGATAGGATCACTGAGCACGTCAATTCAGCGGGGCAGGGGGAGACACAGACCCGGTCTGGGATTGTCAAAAAAAATCAATGACCTCCGGCGTCTGGTCAAACAGAAGCTGGCCAGAATGCATGCCCATGCCAGGGGCACAGGAGGGGGCCCACCATGCCGTATTAGGCTGACAGCGGAGGAGCGTGCGGTGGCCCTGACCTTTCATCGGCATGAAGTTGAGGGCCTGCCCGGCTTTGACTCAAGTCCGGAGCCCGTGGTGCCAGGTACGTTTTTTTTTTAATATCAGGTGTGTAGCATGTGTGGGGCAGAGGGGTGAAAGGGAATATGTGGCAAGTGTGTGGATCCTCCAACCTGTGAATGTTTTGTGTCATCCACAGATGTGCAGGAGGGTGCAGGGCCATCTGGCCTGACCGCACCAACCCCAGAACAGCAGCCTAATGAGGCCCCCCCCAACAAGGCCGGAGTCCGCGGAGGAGGTTCAAGAGGAGGAGGAGAATCATGAGGAGGAGGAGGAGAATCAGGAGGAGGAGTCCATGTCAGGCACTGGACGTTTGGTTTTTGAGGACTCTTCCCCTCTGGCTGGCAGCAGGCAGCCCTCCCTAAGGGGGAGCCCCCCCCTCCTCCCCCAACATGGCTCCCCTCCCACAGGCCTCCCCTTCTCCCCGGCCACAAGCATCAGCTGGAGGCAGGATTTCATCCCAGAACACCAGGGGGTTGGCCGATCTCCTGCCCGCCACTCTGAGAAGGGACCAGTTCCTCCAGACCCGTCATCTGGGACAGGTCAGCCAGACATTGGTGCGGATGGAGAAGAGCCTGTCCTCCATCAAGGATACGCTGGGGAACCTGGACTCCCACTCCCGGGCTTTCACAACCTGCCTAAACGACCTGCAGACTACATCAGCAGGCGTTGGGCAGGATGTGAGGGCCCTTACCCAGGCTATCCAGGCCAACATGGCAACACTTGGTGCTGCCCTGGACAGAATAGCCGTGGCCTTGGAGGGCAGGCCGCCAGGTGGGCAGAGATCAGGGGCTGCTCCTCCTTCCCCGGTTTTACCCCTCCCCCATGAGTCTCCCCTGAGAAGCCGGGGCCGTGGCCGGGGGGCGCCCCAGGCGTGGCTCAGGTAAAGGGCATTCATTTTATTTTTCACCTTTTTTTTTTTTTTGCTGGAAATTTTTTGCTTTTGCAGGTATTTTTTTTTTTTTGGGTTGTGAATGCTGTTTGAATGTGGGGGTGACATTCCTGCCTGAAAAGGGGTGTCACCCTCAATTTTGGTGGAGTAGGGTTCCCCAGGACCAGGGAGAAGTGATCCCCAGGTCCGTGTGAATGGTGTATGAATGTACAGTGACATAATTGGAGCCTTGGCGTGGCGTTGCTGCTCACAAGTCCTGCATGGTGGACTGGTGCCAATCCAATTTGATGTGGATGTGGGGTGTGTGTGCTAGGGACCACAGTGTTGTGCATGCATGCATTCTCATTGTGCCATGATTAATGTGTGTGTTTAACGTGCAAAGATGCCCAATGTGAGCTGTCTCCTGGCTGCTCTACCCTCAGAAGACGGGGTAGCCTCGGTTAGGGGGGGATTGTCTGGTTCAGGGGTCAGGTCATCACGTAGGCCAATCTGCAGGCCCTTTCTTTCTGCGAAGTTGTGCAGCATGCAACATGCACCGATGATCTGGCACACAAAGTTTGGGGAATACAAGAGGGTACCCCCAGACTTATCCAGGCATCGGAAACGTGACTTTAGGAGGCCAAAGGTGCGCTCCACCACTGCTCGTGTTTGGGCATGTGCTTGATTGTATCTTTCCTCTCCTGGGGTTTGGGGGTTCCGGATAGGAGTCATGAGATGGGGTCCCAGTGGATATGCAGAGTCACCTGTAAGGGAAAAGACAGGAGGATGTTAGTCATGCATGTGCCCCTTGTGATGTGTGCATCATGGGAGGGGATAGTCATGTCTGACTCCCATGTCACTCACCAACCAGCCAGGTGTCCCCATACACGTTCTGATCGAATTCCATTCGGATGTGGCATTGATTGTCAGCTGTCATGGCTGGACCCTGGGTGTTTGGCACGGACATGCCATATGAGGCCTTGGGCATCGACTATCACCTGTACGTTGATGGAATGCCAATGCTTCCGATTGCGGTACATGTGCTCTGTCTCCTGGGGGGGCTGGAGTGCCACAGTGCGTGGGAATCTGGCAATTCTGTAGAAATCTGTCATTGCCTTCAGCCGCAGGTCCTCAGTGGTGGGTTTGATGATTTGGTTGGCCATGCGTCTGAGGATTGCAGGGACAACCTGGTGCACACATCTGCTCATGGAGGATTGTGACATCCCAGCCACCACTCCACTTGTACGCTGAAAAGAGCCACTGGCAAGGAAATGGAGTGTTGCCATGACCTTGACCAGTGGCTGCACTGCATGTGAGCGGTGTGTTGGGCTGGTGATGTCCTCCTGCAGGGTTGTGGTTAATTCCAGGATGACAGGGGGGTGAATCTGAAAATGCGAAACACCTCTGAATCACTCATGCCAAACAGGTCTATGCGGGTGCGGTATATCCTCTCCCGTGCCATCCTCCGTGCCCTCATCCTTCTTTGTTCATCTAAAGTCAGTAGTATAGCTATGTGCGACGATGCCCCTGGCATGTTGGCATACAGATTGTTGTGCAACACGTGTGACTGCTGAGCTCCTCACTAACAGTGTTGCTTTATCTAACAAGTAGACTTTTTTTCTCTTTTTAGACCAGCTTTTATATGGTCTAATTTTAGACAGGACATTTTGCTGTTGCGCACACTGCGTCGCCTGCGCTGCCCCAACGTTCTTTTGTGGATCCCCGTAAGTCCCTCATTAGCATATTTGACTAGCAAATCAATGGTCTGTCTAGCGCACTTTTGCGCGGACAGATGCGCCAGTCTAACGAAATTACGCGGAACAAAAAAAAGTAGATTTTTTGCGTATCTCGTTCTGGGGATGCCGTGCATCGAAACGCACGCGCACATTTCGACTTACGCACGCGCATCTCCTGTTGCGCAGGCGTAATCGCTCTGTGAATCTGGGCCGAAGTTTTTAATGGTGTAGAAAAAAACAACGTTTTTTTCAACCCGATCATAAAAACGGCCTTGCCTACACACGACCGTGAAAAAAAATGCTCTAGCAAAGCGCGGTCACGTACAACGGCAGTATAAAAGGGAAAATTCCATTCGGATGACGCCACCCTTTGGGCTGCTTTTGCTGATTTTGTGTTAGTAAAAGACGATTTGCGCTTTTCAGTCTGTTACAGCGTGATGACAGAACGCTAGTTTTACCTTGCTTCACGTGGTTAAAGCCCACAAACGATCATTTTTTTACAATGTAAAAAACGTTGTGAAAATTCAGAGCATGTTCGAAATTTCTAATGCCCATTTTTTACACTAAAAAAACTTTGTTTTTTTACATCCCGAAAATCTGTCATGTGTACGCGGCATCAGACTTAACCCTGTCCTCAGGCGTGAATCTGTTTGCACATATATGTGGATCTAAATGCAGAGATAATTGCAAAGGCCACTTTTTTTTTTAGACATAAGAAATTGTCCAGTAAATTTAATATACTACAGGCTAGAAAATATTTTATACATTTTTCTACAAGTATATAGTATTTTAATGAGAATTATCTAATAGTTTTGTAGAAATGTGACTATCAATCTTCCAAGTACCACTGAAAATAGCTTGACATGCCCACCGTGGCATGCTTGACTTACGTTGCTGAACCTTGCTCTATAGAGATTAGCCAATGGTATGTGAGCTGCTGTAGGATCAAATTTCATTGAGCTTTTTAATAATAAATTCTCCTACGTTTGTCCTATGAGAATGCAAGACCACTGGCCCTCTGTCTGGACAGTGCTGATTGGCCCATGCACTCTCCCAAATAAGAGATAAAAACTTTCTAGCAATACACACCAAACTGTGAATGTGCAAAGTTCCCCCAAGGCTCTGTTCTATCAGCAGATAGATTGAGGACAGTAAAAGAAGGAGAGGATCAGAGAAGACTGGATCAAACAGCCTTTTTAACCACTTAAGACCCGGACCTTTTTGCAGGTAAAGGACCTGGCCAGTTTTTGCGATTTGCCACTGCGCCGCTTTAACTGACAATTGTGCGGTTGTGCGATGTGGCTCCCAAACAAAATTGGTGTCCTTTTTTTCCCACAAATATAGCTTTCTTTTTTTGCGCTAGAAACAAAAATAGAGAGACAATTTTGAAAAAAAAAAACAATATTTTTTAATTTTTGCTATAATAAATACCCCCAAAAAAGATATTAAAAAAAAAAAAAAAATTCTCAGTTTAGGCCGATACGTATTCTTCTACATATTTTTGGTTAAAAAAAAAAAACGCAATAAGCGTTTAACGTTGGTTAACGTTTGGTTTGTGCAAAATTTTTAACGTTGACTAAATAGGGGATAGTTTTATGGCATTTTTATTAATATTTTTTTTTTTACTACTAATGGTGGTGATCAGCGATTTTTTCCATGACTGCGACATTATGGCGGACACATTGGACAATTTCGACACATTTTTGGGACCATTGTCATTTTCACAGCAAAAAAATGCTATAAAAATGCATTGTTTACTGTAAAAATTACAATTGCAGTTTAGGAGTTAACCATTAGGGGGCACTGTAGGGGTTATGTGTGACCTCATATGTTTTTCTAACTGTAGGGGGGCGCGGCTGGACATGTGAATAAATATTATATATTGCGCTAATATTAACTTTTGTTGCTAACAGTGTACAGCATATGTGTAGAAATGATTCAAAACAAAGCATATAAAACACCCCCTTGAAAGGCAGAACCAGTTAACAGTATTGACTTGAAATGGGAGATCCTATGTAATGTTGAATGATCCTCAGTGCTTTCTATAGGTGTCTCAGGCAGACATATGTAATCCCCAAAAAACGGCACAGCTCATATGGAACAAAAGGGGAGAAAGGACAAAACTCATGGTGCAATATTGTATGACAAGGAGGGGGGACAGGGACTACAGTATCTGTGTATGCGCTCATGAAATCACGGATAAGGAAAAAACTTCTACTGCCGCTCAGTGTGATGATCTCCTCATACGGATACGCATCCGTTGATCCCGTCACTTGGTTCTCCCCACGCGTTGCGTCACTAGACACGTGACTTAATCATGGGTTGCTCTTTTCAAGTCAATACTGTGAACTGGTTCTGCCTTTTATGTTTATGTGTTTTATATGCTTTGTTTTGAATCATTTTTGCACTAGCACTGATTGTTTGGCACCTTATCTGTGTCTATACCCGGTATAGGTTATCTACCCATATGCTGTACACTGTTAGCAACAAAAGTTAGTATTAGCGCAATATATAATATTTATTCACTTTTTATTGGTATAGTTCACCGCTCATATATGCAGCAATATTATTTGGCTATTTTTGTTGATTTTTTTTCTTATATTTATATGTAGTAGCGCTGTAGTACATTTTTTTTATATTTTTTCACACTCACTACCTACCACTATTTAGCAGCAACTAGGGGCTCGACATGTGACGTCCATGATCGTGTTTCCCTATATCAGGGAGCATAATAAATGAAGCTGCCACTGTGAAGAATGGGGAAGGTGTGTTTACACACACCTCTCCCCGTTCTTCAGCTCCTGTGACCGATCGCGGGACACCGGCGGCGATCGGGTCCCGCGCCCGCGACCCACGTCTGGGCATTTATAGGGGATGTACAGGTACATGCCTGTGCCCAGCCGTGCCATTCTGCCGACGTATATCTGCAGGAGAAAGTCCTTAAAGTGGATGTAAACCCCAAAAAATATATTTTTTTTTTGACGTCACAATGTAGAGTATAAGATTTCCTATCATCTGTGCCCAGTCTTGCCACACAGAGTTAATCCAGCGCTGAGTAATCCTCTTTTAATGTTCAGTGAAAATTAACAGAATTCCAGATAAAAACTTGCCAAATTATAAAGTCCGTTTCTCTGTTCTTTGCTTTGAGTGACAGGTTATTTACATATCTAGCTTGGACATGTTTATCATATGTTATGTTATGTTTATCATAATATGAGGTGATCCAAAGTTCATTGTATATTACCAGGATATGTTATGTGGGGGAGGGGTGGATTTCTCACTTTTTATACTGTGGATCACCTCATGTTATGACAAACATAACATAACATATGATAAACATGTCCAAGCTAGATATGTAAATAATCTGCCACTCAAAGCAAGAAGAGAGAAAACGGACTTTATAATTTGGCAAGTTTTTATCTGGAATTCTGTTAATTCTCACTGAACATTAAAAGAGGATTGCTCAGAGCTGGATTAACTCTGTGTGGCAAGACTGGGCATAGATGATAGGAAATCGTATACTCTACATTGTCACATTTAAAAAAAAAATTCGGGGGGTTTACATCCACTTTAAGTGGTTAAGCAATGTAGAGGATTAACTCCTTAGGTTCCACAGTAAGTATAACAAGCGTGCTTTAATGCATATATAGACTGATTTTACTGTTGTGAGTTCAGTAACACTTTAAGTATTATTTCCATACCTGTCCCTGGGGATTCTTCCAGTGATTCCTGTTTAGCGTAAAAGTGTAATTTCCGGCTCAGAAACTGCACAAATTTCTATCTCTGACACAAATTCCTATGAATGCTGACACATTGGTGAGAGGAAGACAAATAGTAAAAACACAAATGGCTAGGCCATGAAACTGGAAGAAAACATTGTTATCATCCATATCTAGTACTCTCTATTCAAGCATGTATTACATGTAGTAGGAAGAAGGTACTGTGTGGTGTTACATGTAACAGTACTGGATTTCATTTGTTCTTAGGCGGCGTACACACGACCGAGGTTCTCGCTGGAAGCTGCATTCCAGCGAGAACCTCGGCCGTGTGTACGCTCTCGGCGAGCATCCCGTCGGGAATGCTGTCGAGCAGAAATAGAGAGCATGTTCTCTATTTGCTCGACGGCCCGCCTGGATGAATGGCTGGTTGCCATTCCCGACGGGCGGGTCGCCGAATCTGACGGCCGGCAGAGAACCTCGACGGGCGGAACGATGTGTTCTGCCCGTCGAGGTTCTCTGCCGTGTGTACGCCGCCAAACACTGTAAAAATACGTTCAGAATATCTATGGTGTTACAAAGCGAGTGCCTGAGTACAAAAACATGTGTAGATGTGTCAGTGGACTAATTTTGTCATGGCTGCCTCTCTGGCACCAAACAAGCATATACAGAATGTCAATGCAAGGCCCAGCCAGTGCACATTTCAGAAGGTGCTTTATCACACCTGCTCATGTAACTTATGTTTATTGTTTATTGTGACAGCTAAGTCTCTGAAGGCATCTCTTGTACTCCGTAACAACTGTATTCATGCATAAGCCCTTGGGAAAAAAATCCTGCCAATTCCATGTTTGCTGCAGTCCACGTATATGCTGGTGCTACTGGAATAATTTGTTTGATTTACTAAAACTGGACTATGAGAAATCTGGTACAGCTGTGCATGGTAGCCAATCAGCTTCTAACTTCAGCATATTTAATTAACCACTTAAGACCCGCACGCCGTCATATGACATCCAAAAAGGGGATATGTTATCCCGGGTGGACGTCATCTGACGTCCTGGAGTTTGTGCAGGAATATCTGAATGATGCCTGCACCTAGAGGCATCATTCAGATATAATTTACTTCCGGCGGCGATCCTGCGCACCGTAAGAACAATCATAGCAGCGGTTGATAGCCGCTTGATCGTTCTTTTAGGCGGCGGGAGGAGACATCCCGCCATCAGGTGCTTCTCCGGGCTCTTCCGTCCCATCGGGGGCCCGGAGAGATGATCGCCGTTCGCCAGATGTGCAGCATAGAGATGACAGTCATCCCTATGACCGACGTCATCACATCGCGCCCAGGTACCCGTAAGTAATCAAACCGCAATTGCGGCTATAAGAATGAGATCTGTGAATTTTTTTTTCACAATCTCATTCTTCCCAGCCTGGAGGAGAGATGTGGGGTCTTATTGACCCTGCATCTCTCCTTAAAGAGGACCTGTCACACACAATTCCTATTACAAGGGATGTTTACATTCCTTGTAATAGGAATAAAAGCGATCGAAAATAAATAAACAAGTAAAATAAAAAAGAAATTAAAAAAATTAAAACGCCCCTGTCACCGGTAGCTCGCGCCCAGAAGTGAACGCACACGTAAGTTCTGCCCACCTATGTAAACGTCGTTCAAACCACACATGTGAGGTGTCGCCGCGTGCGTTAGAGCGTGTGCAACAATTCTAGCACTAGAACTCCTCTGTGGGCCAGATCCACATACAATTGCCCTGGCGCAGTGTATCAGAGATACACTACGCCGCCGTATTGTACCTGCCTCTAAGTCGAATCCAGGAAGATTTCGGCCCGTAATGTATGGTGGTGTAGTGTTGAATTACGCGGGTAGGGGGCGTGAATCATTAAATGAAGCACGTCCCCGCAGCGATCGAACTGCGCATGCTCCGTTCAGAAATTTCCTGCCGTGCATTGCGCGAAATTACATTGCAACGTCGTCTTTTTTTTTTAGTACCGTAAATTACGTACATTCCTATTCACGGACGACTTACGCAAAAAAATTAATTAAAATTTCAACGTGGGAACGACGGCCATACTTAACATGGCAAGTCTAACTATAGACCGGATAATAGCAGCTTTAACTATACGCCGGAAAGAGCCAACTAGCGATGACGTAAGAGAATGCGACGGTCGTTCGTAACTTCGTGGATCGCCGTAAAAAGCTAATTTGCATACCCGACGCGGAAAATGACGCAAACTCCACCCAGCGAGCGCAGAAATATTGCAGCTTAGATCCGAAGGCGTACAAAGACGTAAGCCTGAAGCCGTCGTATCATGGTTTGAGGATTCAAACTAATGATACGACGCAGGTAATTTGAAAGTACGCCGGTGTATCAGGAGATACACCAGCGTACTAGCTCTGTGGATCTGGCCCTGTATCTCTAAACTAGTAACCTGTAAAAAATGTAAAGCGTCGCCTATGGAGATTTTTAAGTAACGAAGTTTGGCGCCATTCCATGAGTGTGCTCAATTTTAAAGCATGACATGTTGGGTATCTATTTACTCGGCGTAACATCATCTTTCATATTTTACAAAAAAATTGGGCTAACGTTACTGTTTTGTTTTTTAATTCATGAAACCATTTTTTTACAAAAAAAAAGCGTTTGAAAAATGATTGCGCAAATACCGTGCAAGATAAGTTGCAATGACCGCCATTTTATTCCCTAGGGTGTCTGCTAAAAAAACATATATAATGTTTGGGGGTTCTGCATAATTTCCTAGCAAAAGAATGATGATTTGTACATGTAGGAGAGAAGTGCCAGAATAGGCCCGGTATGGAGGTGGGTTTTAAAGCCCAGTATTGAAGTGGTTAAGCTTTGACAAAAACAAATACTGGAAGCTGATTGGTTTCTGTGCACAGCTGCACCAAATTTTGCACTCTCCAGCTATAGTAAATAAACCCCATTGTTTCCTAACAAAAAGTTGAGAACATTACACATCATTACACATTATTATAACTAGGGTTGTCCCGATACCACTTTTTTAGGACCGAGTACAAGTACCGATACTTTTTTTCAAGTAGTCGCCGATACCGAATACCGATACTTTTTTATTTTTTAAATGTGTCCACAAATGCAGCCGTGTCCACAAATGCAGCCATGTCTCCCCACAAATGCAGCCATGTCCCCACACATATGCAGCCATGTCCCCACACATATGCAGCCATGTCCCCACACATATGCAGCCATGTCCCCACACATATGCAGCCATGTCATCCACATATATGCAGCCATGTCACCTCCATATCCCCCATATATGCAGCTATGTCACCTCCATATCCCCCATATATGCAGCCATGTCACCCCCATATATGCAGCTATGTCACCCCCATATATGCAGCAGTCACCCCCATATATGCAGCCATGTCACCCCCATATATGCAGCCATGTCACCCCCATATATGCAGCCATGTCACCCCCATATATGCAGCCATGTCACCCCCATATATGCAGCTATGTCACCCCCATATATGCAGCTATGTCACCCCCATAGCTGCATATATGGGGGTGACATGGCTGCATATATGGGGGTGACATGGCTGCATATATGGGGGTGACATAGCTGCATATATGGGGGTGACATAGCTGCATATATGTCACCCCCATATATGCAGCCATGTCACCCCCATATATGCAGCTATGTCACCCCCATATATGCAGCTATGTCACCCCCATATATCCAGCTATGTCACCCCCATATATCCAGCTATGTCAGCCCCATATATGCAGCCATGTCACCCCCATATATGCAGCTATGTCAGCCCCATATATGCAGCCAGTTCCCACATACCTGCATCCTGCATCCTTGCTGCCGCCGCTTAGTTAATACAGGCGGGGAAGACAACAGCTTTCATTTGAATAGCTGTATCGTTTCCTGCCGCGCCGCGTATAGACACTCCCCCTTGCTCGCGATCTGTCCAATCACGAGCAAGGGGGAGTGTCTATGTGTGGCGCCGCGGGAAACGATACAGCTATTCAAATGAAAGCTGTTATATTCCCCGCCTGTATTAACTAAGCGGCGGGGATGCGGCGGTGGTGCGCGGCGGTTAGCAGGAGCGGCGGTGGCGGCGGGGGGGGGGGGGGGGCGAGTATTCTATTCTGGTATCGGGGGTATTTGCGGGAGTACAAGTACTCCCGCAAATACTCGGTATCGGTCCCGATACCGATACTGGTATCGGTATCGGGACAACCCTAATTATAACTGTGAATCATAATGGGGAGCTTATAATGAAAATTAATTGTTTGCTGCCTCTGGAACTGATAATTTAAAATTTTTAAGCCTGGGTTCACATTTGTCTGACAAACACTCCAACATTGGGAGCTCATGACGTGTGAAAATGAATGTTTCCCTATGGGAGCCATCTTAACTGGTCCAACACAAATCGGTCTGACTTTGAAAATGCTCCCTGTACTACTTTGGTCCGACTTTGATCCTACTTTAGCCCATTGAATATCATTGAAGTTGGATCAAAGTAAGACCCTTGTCCTTACCATCCGACTTGTGACATCCAACATTGTGATTACAGCAGCAGTAAAAAATGTATCTCGCACTGGGATTGTTTTGATTGCTCAAAGAACAAGTCAGACTATCACAAAGTCGGATCAAAGTAGTATCCTGTTCATGAAAGTCAGATGGATGTAGGACCGATGTAGGACTGATGTCGTAGAGCAAAGTAGGATGAAAGTCGGATAACTGTCGTGTCGTATAAGTGTGAACCCAGCTTTAGGCAATACATTTCACAATGTATAAAGCGATTCAAAGGCAGGGTTTCTCCAGAAGTTGCTAAAGGTTCTGTGAGCAATGAGCAATTTCTGCCTCTCAGATATGTTCCCACTAACATTGTTAATCTTTTTAGTAATCTGTAAGGGGTAATTCTTGCCACTGACCACAAGTGTAAGGAGCATTCTTCCCACTGACCATCACACTTGTATTATGAGTTGTAGCTATAGTAATTTTTAGCAGGATGTACACGCGGGTACACGCGATTCCCGCCAATCGCGTGTACCCGCGATGTCCGTCGGGTACACGCGATTGGCGGGAACACAAGCAGATGACAGCAGGGACGTGGAGCTCTGTGTGTAAACACAGAGCTCCACGTGCTGTCAGAGGAGAGGAGACCGATCTGTGTCCCTTGTACATAGGGACACAGCATCGGTTACCTCCCCCAGTCACCCCCCTCCCCCACACAGTTAGAACACACCCAGGATACACATTTAACCCCTTCCTCACCCCCTAGTGTTAACCCCTTCCCTGCCAGTCACATTTATACAGTAATTAGCGCATGGTCCCAAATTTGTGTCAAAAGTGTCCGATATGTCCGCCGCAATATCGCAGTCCCAATAAAAATCGCCATTACTAGTAAAAAAAAAAATAATAAAAAAAAAAAAAATTCTGTTACCCATTTTGTAGGCGCTATAACTTTTGCACAAACCAGTCGCTTATTACGTTTTTTTTTTTTTACAAAAATACGTCTAAAAATACGTATCGGCCTTAACTGAAAAAAAAAATTGGATATTTACTATAGCAACAAGTAAAAAATATATATATTTTTTTTAAATTGTCACTCTTTTTTTGTTTATAGCGCAAAAAATAAAAACCGCAGAGGTGATCAAATACCATCAAAATAAAGCTCTATTTGTGGGAAAAAAAGGACATCAATTTTGTTAGGGAGCCACGTTGCACGATCGCGCAAATGTCCGTTAAAGCGACGCAGTGCCGGAAGCTGAAATTTCGCCAGTAAGCAAGTGGTTAAAGACCAATATTCAAGTTATTGTTGGAAAACGTCTTTGAGAACCCGGGTCTTGCCCCAGGGAACATGTATCAATGGAAAAAGGTTTAAAAAAACGGTTGTTTTTTCAGGGAACTGAAAAAATGTTTTTAAAACTTTTTTTTCATTGATAATGTTCCCTGGAACCCGGGTTCTCAAAGGTTTACAGGCAAAAAAAACAGGTACAATATTTAAAGGAATTTTTTTTTTCTTTTTTTTAAGTTAAGCACCATTAAAATCACTGCTCCAGGACAGTGATTTTATTGATGCTTAATAAAAAAATAAAAAAATTCCTTTAAATTAGGCCCGCGCAGTTGACGGCAACAGCGCGGACCTCAATATATGCCGTCATTTGACGGCATGTCTTTTGGCGTTCCCAGCGCGCGCTTACAGCGCGCTGCGGGGAAGCCCTGTGTTGTCCGTGTCCCTTGGACACGGCCAATCACAGATCGCGGCAAACGGCCATCAGAGCGGCCGTTGCAATGCGATCTGTGGGCGAATGAGAGATGATCTCTCAAGATCATCTCTCATTGCCGGCTCACACGGACAATGTCCTGTCTCTGGAAGGGAGGAGCCCGATCTGTGTTCCTTCCTACATAGGGACACAGGTCACCCCCCCAGTCACCCCCCCCTCCCCCTACAGTTAGACACCCAGCATACACATTTAACCCCTCCTCACCCCCTAGGTTAACCCCTTCAATGCCAGTCACATTTATACTTAATTAGTGATATTTATATCACTGATCGCAGTATAAATGTGAATGGCGCCAAAAATGTTCAAAAGTTTGTTCCGCCATACGTCGCAGTAACAATAAAAATCGCAGATCGCCGCCATTTCTAGTAAAAAAAAAATAATAAAAAATAATAATTCTCTCCCCTATTTTGTAAGCGCTATAACTTTTGCGCAAACCAGTCGCTTATTGCGATTTTTTTTTTTTACCAAAAATATGTAGAAGAATACGTATCGCCCTAAACTGAGAAAAAAAAATGTGTTTTTTTTTTTAATTGGGATATTTATTATAGCAACAAGTAAAAAATATTGTATTTTTCTTCAAAATTGTCGCTCTTTTTTGTTTATAGCGCAAAAAATAAAAATCGCACAGGCGATCAAATACCACCAAAAGAAAGCTCTACTTGTGGGGAAAAAAGGACGTAAATTTTGTTTGGGAGCCACGTCGCACGACCGCGCAATTGTCAGTTAAAGCGACGCAGTGCCGGAAGCTGAAATTTCACCTGGGCAGGAGGGGGGTGTAAGTGCACAGTAAGCAAGTGGTTAAATATTGTACCTGCTGGGTGTCTATACATGTGATAACGTCTTTAAATAGCACAATCACCTGCCTGCCAGTAAATTAGGAAGAACTGATCTATCGAAGCTATACAGTGTATAAATATAGTACAACTCCTAGTGATGTATACATATTCTCTACACACTGTAAATTAAGCTAAACTGACTAGCCTGCCTGCCTGCTCTATCTAGCTATCTAAAAAGACAATCTCTCTGTCTCTCTGACTGCTTTCATTAACATGCCAGAACACACTACACGAGGCTGCCCAGCAGGCGACCTTATATAGTGTGCTAAAGCCCTGAGCCATAATTGGCCAAAGCCACCCAGGCTTTGGCCAATTATGGCTCTTCGTTTTTTGCGCGCTGTGATTGGCCAAGCATGCGAGACATACAGCATGCTTGGTCAATCATCAGCACGCAAAAAACTGAGAGAGCCATAATTGGCCAAAGCCTGGGTGAATTATGGGCCGTTTTGGGTCACTCGAATGTGGCGCGAACGACTGTTTTTGTTTGAATTTCGAGTCGAACATACGTTTGTATCGAACGCGAAGCTCATCCCTAGTCAAGGCAAAGAGAAGACTGTCTATTCGTCTTTGCATGAGGCTATTGGGGAAGATGGTAGCCTCCTTTGAGGTTGTCCCTTACAACCAGTTTCATTCGAGACTACTTCAAGGTAGTATTCTAGCCTCCTGGAACAGAAAGATCCAAGCTCTGGATTTACCCATGCGCCTGTCTTCACTGGTGCGCCAAAGCTTCAGTTGGTGGTTAAAGACCAAAAACTTGCGGAAAGGAAGATCCTTTCTCCCAGTCACCTGGAAGGTGGTGTCTACGGATGCCAGCCTAATGGGCTGCTGAGCAGTATTTGAAGAAGCTTCAGCCCAGGGAACCTGGGCCAAGACCGAAAGAAGCGTACCCATCAACATACTGGAAATACGGGCAGTATACTTAGCCCTCAGAACCTGGACACATAGGTTACAGGGCACCCTAGTTCGGATTCGATCCAAGAATGCTACTGCAGTAGCTTACATCAATCACCAGGGAGGCACCCGCAGTCAGGGCGCTCAGAAAGAGGTGAATCAGATTTAGACATGGGCAGAAGAACATGTTCCTTGTCTCTCTGCAATCTTCATTCCAGAGGTAGAAAACTGGCAAACGGTCTATCTGAGTCACCAGCAGCTATCACCAGGAGAGTGGTCTCTCCACCCTGAGATCTTTCAGGCCATATGCCAGAGATGGGGGACCCCAGATGTAGACCTGCTAGCTTCCAGGTTCAACAGGAAGTTGGACAACTTTGTGTCCAGGACGAGAGATCCTCTGGCCTACGGATCAGATGCTCTAATAATTCCATGGAATCAGTTCTCACTGATCTATGCGTTTCCTCCGATCGCTCTCTTACAAAGGCTATTTTTCAGGATCAAGAAGGAAAGAATTCCTGTAATCTTAGTGGCCCAAAATTAGCCCAGAAGACGCTGGTACGCTGAGATCATAAAGATGTCGGTAGAAAAACCTTGGAAACTTCAACCTCGTCACAACCTGCTGTCGCAAGGTCCAATGTACCATCCTTCCTTACAAAGCTAGATTTGATGGCTTAGCTGCTGAGACCCACATTCTGAGGAAACAAGGGATCTCGGGTCCAGTGCTTTCTACACTTATTAATGCCGGGAAGCCAGCTTCCAGGCTTATCTACTATAGAGTCTGTAAAGCATATGTTTCATGGTGTGAAACTAACAAATGGAATCCTCAAAGATATGACATATGTAGGATTCTCGCCTTTTGCCAGCTATGAGTGGATATGAAATTAGCCCTTAATATCATTAAAGGGGTTGTAAATGATTTTTTTTTTTCATAATAAGCATCCTTTACCTGCAGACATTCCTCTTTTTACTTCCTCATTGTTCGTTTTTGCTCAGAAGTTGCTCTATTTCTTCTCTCTTCTGTTCACTTCCTGCTTGTCTGATTGTTACTCACCACCGTGAAGGGAGGCTTTACTGCGGTGGTCAGTGACATGCTCTCCCCCTCCTGGAAACTACATCTGTGTGGCAGGACGCTCTCTACGTGTTAGAGACTACTGGGCGTATGCCTACGTAGTTCTTACATAGAGCTGAAGTGAATACTAGAAGGAGGAGATATACATGATGGAGGTATTTACTGAATCATTACACGGTCTGTCTACCTTGCCCTTTACAACTCCTTTAAGGCTTAAATATCAGCTCTATCAGTCTTCTTCCAAAGACCACTGCCATCTCATTCCCTAGTTCGGGCTTTCATTCAGGGTGTACTACGGATCAATCTGCCAGTCAAGTCTCCCTTGTGCCCATGGGATCTGACTTTAGTATTGTCAGTGTTGCAGAAACAACCTTTTGAACCTATTCGCCAAATTCCGCTGATTATTTTAAGCAGGAAATTGGCCTTTTTGATCGTCCCATTATGTAAGGACTTAGGCTCTGTGTCCCATGGTGTACGAGAAAGAAAACTGGATTTTTAAAACGGCTTACCTGTAAAAACCTTTTCTTGGAGTACACCACGGGACACAGAGGTCCCCCCCTTTTTATGGGAACCTTATTGCTTGCTACAAAACTGAGATACCTCCCTGATGAGAGGGGTTATATGGAGGGGAAATGGTTGTACCAGTGTCCAATCACCGCTGGTGACCTTAACCTATTGTGTAATGACTAAGGTTCTGTGTCCCGTGGTGTACTCCAAGAAAAGGATTTGACAGGTAAGCTGTTTTAAAAATCCTGTTTTTGGTCATTAGGAAAATTCTGCTTTGGCGCAGAGAAGCCTGGGAATGGGAATGCTGCTGGCATCTGCTTGCGTCGTGAGAAATGCAGATGCTTGGTTAGGTAGGTCTAACAGACCATGTGACATGAGGAGCCAAGTCTAACCAAGTCTGATGTGAAGTCATTGCCCTGCTTATTTTTGTGTCGTCTAAAAAAACTGATTCCACGATCTATCCCATCCACTATATCATTTATGAATAAATTAAACAGAATTGGCCTGAAAACAGAGCCTTGGGGTACCCCCACTTACCACTCCAGACCAGTCTTAGTACACTTTATTAATCAGCACTCTTTGGACACGCCCCTGTAACCAGTTTTCTATCCAAGAACAAACCCTATGGTCTATGCCTTCAGACCTCAGCTTGTAGATTAAGCATTTATGGGGAACTGTATTGAATGCTTTTGCAAAATCCACATACACCACATCCACAGGCCTCCCCCTATCTAGATGGCAGCCCACTTCCTCTCTTCGTTAACCCATGATGATTACTACAAATTCTTGGATATAATCACTTATCATCCCCTCCAATAATTTACCTACTATTGATGTTAGGCTGACTGGCCTGTATTTTCCAGGAATATGTCTCTGCTCTTTTTTGAATATTGGTACCACATTTGCTTTTCTATCAGTATGCTGCCCACACAGATTAGGAATAATGGTCCAGCTAACTAAAATGTGTATTCCATTCCGCTGGCGAGATCCCAACACCCCAACAATAGCAGAATGGCTCCAACTTATAAAAAAAATGGTAAATGGAGGAGCTTGTACATCAGGCAAGGGAAACTCATGTTGACACCACTTTGTTACCACGGATGTGTATTCCCAACTGTAACAGTCAGGGGTTAACGCCATTTATGATATTCCATTCCACCAACCCACGACAGCTTCTCGACACTCCACAATCCAGCAGACAGGACCCATAAGAATTCCCCACACAAACGAGACACACAGCTCTGTTCTCTGGTTCCAAACGGATAGATCTTTTAATGGTAAAACTCAGTCTTTTATACAGTTAGCAACCAAAAAACATGCTGCAGTAATCAAAGGGACAATGACACACTCCACCCACAACATCATGCAATGGGTACTAACGAGCCTTCAATACACATTCCTTTAGTAGACATAAGTCAGACGTCTGACCTTTAGAGGGTGCTAATTCACATTCCACATCTATCATCAATAGAAATTCACACAAAACAGTGTTAATTAGCATCACACAATGATCAGGTCTTTAGAAGCCAAACGAATGAATCACTGTCCTATTGACCTGTTGGGTTCAGAATTAACCACCTGTAATATTTCAAGATATCCTGCAATACATTGTGAATTATCATTACTGTCCCATCTCATGTAATACAAGATATAATTTCTCAGTCATCCTATGCCCCTAGTGGACATAGGATGACCCTAGACGCATTGGTGAAGAGTCATTGGTGAAGCTGAAACAGGAGTACCCTGCATCCATCAAGAGTCTCTGGGTCCCACGGGCCATACCGTTACACCAACTGTTAACCTAAATTTATCTGCATTATCTATGACGGCCTCAGGGGGAGGAGGATTGGAGTCTTTGTTTCCCTTATCTCTCTTACATCTTTCTTCCTGGTCATGCTTGGCACTAACGTCCAGCTCTTCAATCACCTCATACATACAAACTCTTTAAAGGTGTTGTAAAGTCTCAGGGCTTTTCACCTTAATGCATTCTATGCATTAAAGTAAAAAAAACTTCTGTTCTGCAGCTGCCGCCCAGAGCCCCTTTTTCTTACCTGAACTTGATTGTTCCAGCAATGAACACAAGCCCAGCAGCTCCAGCTCTTGTCTCTGATCCTCATTGGATAGATTGATTGCAGCAGGAGCCATTGGCGCTGCTGTCAATCAAATCCAGTTACATGGGAGCCAGGGGCAGGGCTGAGTCCTGCTGTCTGTGTCAATGGACGCAACAGCAGGACTCGAGAGCACGCCTGCATGGGTGCCCCCATGGAAATCGGCTCTCCGTGGGGGCACCCGCCGAAGAGGAGAAGCCAAGAGCGCCGCCAGGGGACACTAGAAAAGGAGGATAGGGGCTGTTCTATGCAAAACCCTTCCACAGAGCAGGTAGGTATTACATGTATGTTGTTTTAAAAAATATATATAATCACTTTAAATACTTGCCACTAGCTTTGGAAGGCATGAACGGCGCAATTCACCTCACAGGTTTTCCTCAGACACACGCTGTGCGTAAAAGAAGACCGGGCAGCGGCGCTGAACAGATTCTGACTGGGTGGTGAGTCCCCTGGGTAACCCTCGGTCTGTGCAGCATAGGAGGGTGGACGTTTTTGTCTTGGCTACATCCCTAAGGGCTGTCAGTGGGCAACATGGAGTCAGCTGCTGAACTTTCTTCCCCAAACATTCCTAAGGCAACAACCGGTGCCCTTGCGGCTCCCATGGATATGCTGTCGGCAGTCCTGGAGTCATTTGTTGCCAGGGTGGAAGCGGCGTGCGGGCGTAAGGGGGTTTAAAGTGCCTCCTCCCCCCGCCATCTTCTGGGGAATGCTCTGACTGGCTGGGGCACATGACCCCCAGTTCTGGACTGTCAGAGGATGCGGACCAGGACTTTACAGGTGAGGAGGATCCCTCGTCCGGGTCAGCGCAAGACAGGGCACTTATCAATGCTGTGAGGGACTCCCTCAAGCTGAGATGTCTACGCAGGGCTCTGTCTCATTTGGGTAGCACAAGGCGAATCACTATGTTAAAGTTATCCCTTATGTGTCTTTCTTTGATAAGTTCACAGATAAGGAATGGGAATGGCCGCAGAGGTCCTTTGTGGACCCTCAGCGCATGGCGGTCCGTTATCCTTTTAAGGAAAGCCTTTTAAAAAAATGGGCTTCTCCTCTGGACGTTGACCCCCCGGTCGCTTGGTTAAACAAAGTTGCCACTCTCCCGGTAGAGAGTGCGTTTAAAGACCCTACTGATACAGGGCCGTCTTAATAGCATCATGGGCCCCTGGGCAAAGTAATGCTCTGGGGCCCCTACAATGATGACAGTGCAGGTAAACAGACATCAAGTAGGTAGGAGGCAGACTGCCTCCCCTGTGTATCCATCACTCTCAGTGCCATCATGGGTCCCCCAATTTTTGGGGCAGCAAGGGCTCAAGGACCAGCTGCTTTGGGGAAAGTGCAGGGGCCCCCCATGCAGCTGGGACCCCTGGGCAGTGCCCAGGTGTGCCCTCTCATTAAGACAGCCCTGTACTGATAGGAGGTCCGAAGCGGTGAGCCGTTCCATGTTCACCATGCTGGGGTCAGCGTTGCGACCTATATTGGCTGTGACTTTGGTGTCTCAGGCACTCACTGAATGGACAAAGACTTTGCAACAGACAGTAGAGGAGCACCAGCTTCCTCCAGAGTGCGTAAGGCTGGCTGATAAATTAGTACAGGGCCTTGTGTATGTCTGTGATGCCACTCTGGATGCAGCCCCCTTGATTTCCAGAGCCTTTATGTCTATAGTGGTATTGTGCCGCCTGATTTGGCTGAAATGCTGGTCCGCTGACCAAGCATCCAAAAAAGCTCTGGCAGATCTGCCTTTCAAAGGTGGGAGGTTCTTTGGTACCTCGCTGAACGACATTATTAAGGATACCACTGGAGGTAAGAGCACACTTATCCCTCAGTCCTCTGAGGCCTCGTACACACGATCAAATCTGTCTGCTGGAAACGGTCTGCTAGAAGGTTTCAGCAGACAGATTCGATCGTGTGTACGGGTAAACAGACGGATTTGGCCACCCGACAGATTTCAAAGCATGCTTTGAAATCTGTCGGCTGGGAACCCGTCCGCCCGACATGTCTGCTGGTTAGTATGCTAACCAGCAGACATGTCTTCTCACACACGCGCCGAATGATTTCGACGCATGCGCGGAAGTGTTTTACTTCCTGGTGCGGTGACGTGGCGGCGTCAACCTCACCGCCACGTCACCGACACGTCAGCGCGCTGTCTGCTGGCGGGATTTTGGTTTGCTCGTGTGTACACGCGAGCAAACCAAAATGCCAGCAGACAGATCTGTTCAAATTGGTCGGTCCGACCGATTTGAACAGACAGATTTAATCGTATGTACAAGGCCTGAGGGGAAGGAGCCACCCCGTAAGCCGGGACCTTCCTTTTCCACGCAGAAGCGGTATTTTCATCAGTCAGGGCCCGCAGGCAGATCTTCCCAAACTGACAAAGGTCCAGCTGGGGGACAGAAGTGTTCCTGGGTGCGCAAGCCAAACAAGCCGGCTAACAAGACTACTACTGCATGAAGTTTTGCCCCTGCCTGACTCATGGGTGGGGGGGATGACTTTGCGGGTTTGCAGATCGGTGGACCTCCCTGTGGGTCTGCAAGGTGGTCATTTCTGGGTAAAAGATAGAATTTTTTAGTTTTTTGATTGCTGTTCCCACCCCTCATTTTTTTGACACTGCTTGGGGACGTCTTAAAAGTCAAGATTTAAGGAGTTGTGTCCGTCCATGGACGAAAAGAGAAAATAGGATTTTTTGTACTCACCATAAAATCATTTTCTCTGTTGTCCATGGACGGACACATCACCCACCCCTCCTTTTTAAGTTTGTACTGCTTTTTACGAACTGAGCTGCTAACTGCAGGGCAGAGGGTTATGTCTGGAGGGACCGCCCCCTGGGTAGGGCTGTTCAACTCTGTTTAAAGTAACATGTATTTAAATATCTAACATGTTCTGCCTAGTCCTCTCCTATAGAACAGGAACATAACCCAACATGTCAAGATTTAAGGAGCTGTGTCCATCCATTTTTTCTCTTTAGTAAGACTTTGTACTTTACAATTCAGCCACCCAGGTTTATCCTTCGCTCTTCTATGTTTATTGCTCTTTGGAATGCACTGTGTGATACCATTGTTTAATATGTTCCTAAAGCATTCCTATTTTTCTTTTGTGTTCATTGTTTCTAGAATTTTGTCCCAATTGATGTCTTGTAGTATTGAGCAAATTCAGAAAAGTTGGTTTGTTTGAAATATAGGGCCAGATTCTCAGCGGCGCTACGCCTGCGTAAATGTATATGCGCGGCGTAATAGTAAATGTGCGCCTGCGTATCGATGCGCGGTAAACACAGAACCACATACGCGCAAAAAATTTTTCCGTATGGGTGGCGAAAATGCATTAAGCTAGCGCGGCGTAGGCGCATAGTTACGCATCAAAAATATTCAGTTCCCATTGAATTAGCATGCAAATATGCAAATGAGGGAAATGCGCGTATTCCCGAAACTACGCGCGTCTGGCGTTGGCTACTCGTGGTGCGCGTAACTCGAAAGCCTTGAGTAAACATACCCCTCATAAAAGCACGGGTAACTTTGCTCAAGGCCGTGTGCAAGTCAGCTGGAGAGCAACTACAGCAGCACCGTAACGGACGAGCTGAGCAATCACACTTACTGGACAACACATTCGTATGCCAACATGCCAGGGCCAGCCATGGTCTTATCACTACTAAGGTATGCAAAGGAAGAGGAGCATAGAAGGAGGAGTAGGAGGAGGGGGGCACGTGAGAGGATCTACCGAGCGCGCATGAGGCTCTTTGGCATGGGTGATGAGGAGGTGTATCGCATCTTCAGATTCAGCCCTGCTGCCATCCTGGAAATAACCACAGCCCTGCAGGATGACATCACCAGCCAGACATACCGCTCACATGCACTGCAGCCACTAGTGAAGGTACTGGCAACACTCCATTTCCTGGCCAGTGGTTCATTCCAGCGTACAAGTGGAGTGGTGGCTGGGATGTCACAAACCAGCATAAGCAGATGTCTGCACCAGGTTGTCCCAGCAATCCTCAGACGCATGTCCAACCAGTTCATCAGACCCACCACTATGCACCTGCGGCAGAAGGCAATGACAGATTTCTACAGAATTGACGGATTCCCACGCACCATCGGGGCCATTGATTGCACACATGTGGCCCCACAGCCCCCCAGTGTCACAGAGCACATATACCGCAATCGGAAGCATTGGCATTCCATCAACGTACAGGTAATAGCCGATGCCAAATACCTCATATGGCACGTCCGTGCCAAAGACCCCGGGTCCAGCCATGACAGCTACATCTACCGTCAAAGCAACATCCCAGAAGATTTTGAGCAGGACATGTATGGGGACAGCTGGCTGGTTGGTGAGTGACATGGGTGGCAGCCATGACTATCCCCTCCCATGATGCACACATCACAAGGGACACATGCATGAGTAACATCCTCCTGTCTTTTCCCTTCCAGGTGACTCTGCATATACACTGGGACCCCATCTCATGACTCCTTTCCGGAACCCCCAAACCAGAGGAGAGAGAAGATACAATGAAGCACACATCAAAACCCGTGCAGTGGTGGAGCGCACATTTGGCCTCCTGAAGTCCCGTTTCCGATGCCTGGATAAGTCTGGGGGGGCCCTATTGTATTCCCCCAACTTTGTGGGTCAGATCATCGGTGCATGTTGCATACTGCACAACTTTGCCATGAGAAAGGGCCTGCAGATTGCCCTACGTGATGACCTGACCCCCCAACCACACAGCCCCCCCTGCCAGAGGAGACCTCGTCTGCTGAGGGAAGAGCAGTCAGGAGGGTCCTCGTGTTACGAATCTTTGACCGTTAAACACACACATTCATCATGGCACACAGACACTGCACGCGTGTACACCACTGTGGTCCCTAGATCACACACCCCACATCCACATCACATTGGATTAGCCCAAGTCCAGCATGTAGGACTTGGGAGCAGCAACGCCACGTCAAGGCCCCAATGATGTTGCTGTCCATTCATACACCTTTCACACGTCATTCATACAGCCGTGGGGTTAACTTCACCACCACGGCCGAGGGTGACACCCCTTACTGCCAGGAGTGCCACCCCCTCACATTCACACACCATTCACACTGCACCGTGTGCAGTATCAAAAAAACAAAAAAAGCTCTTAACCAGAGCATAATAAACAAAAAACAAAAAAGCTCTTAACCAGAGCATAATATTAAACAAAAATAGCTCTTAACCAGAGCATAATATTAAACAAAAATAGAATTAATGGGCCTGGCGGGGGCTCCGCCTGGTGCCACGGGTCCTGCCCCTCACTTGCCTGGGGGCAGCCACAGATGGGGGGGGGAGCAGGTTGAGGAGGAGCATCCCCACGTCCCTCCCTGGCTGCCTGCATGCCCTCCAGGGCAACTGCTATGCGGGTCTGCACAGCAGTCTGCTCCTCGACAGCAAGGCGCAGGGCATGAACCTCCCCCACAAGTTCGGAGGTGTTTGCCTGCAGCTCCCCCAGGCTGGTCAACGTTGCTGCGCTGTTGACAGCAAGATCCTGGATGGCATCCGTAATGTGTCCCGAGGATGCCAGGCTGTCGGCCAGGCGCTTCATCTCTTCCACGACCTCGGCCAGGTGCTGATTTTGCTGGTCCTGCTGTCTGACCAGCTGTTCCGGCAGGACCTTGGATACACCCCTGGTCTTGCACGTTGCCTTGCGGGGAGTGGCAGGGGACCTGGCATAAGGGGAGGATGTTGAGGGGCCGGAGATGAGGGGGGGGGGAAAGAGAGGGACTGGAGAGGTTGGAGGGGGACACTGAGGGGTTCGCTAAAGGTGGAGGGATAGCCTGGGCTGGTCCGGGCAACCCATCATCCTCCTCCACAACAACAATCATGTTATGGTCTACCACACCCTCCTCAACCACCTCCTCCGTTGAGGTGTGCCCACTTCCCTCCAAGTCCTGTTCCAGGGGGGCAGCCAGAGGGACTGGATCCTGATGAGCCCTGGCATCAACAGATGGCCCCGCTCCCTCCTGCACATCTGTGGATGACACAAAAGATGCCCATGTTGGTGGACCCACACACTTGGCACATGTTCCCTTCCACCCCCATACATGTACACAACAGATAGAATATAAAACACACTTACCTGTCCTCACGGCTGGCTTCTGGGACTCATAGCCCCCAACTCCCTCAACCTGCTCCGTCTGCAGGCAGCGGGCAACCACCTTCTCCTCCTCAGTCAGGCGGACAGGGCAGGGTGGGCCCCCTCCAGTGCCCCTGGCATGCCGGGCTATGGAAGCCAGCTTGCCCTTCACATGACGCCGCAGGTCATTCATTTTCTTCTGAATGTCCTGCGGTGTCCGGACCTCATGAGAGAGGGCATTGACCTGGCAAGCCACTTTCATAAGTATTTGGTCCCTCCGGGACTTGCTGGTCCGGGCACTGTCAGCACCATGGAGCCGCGAGTCGTACTTCTCCATGGCCCTCACGACAATGGCCCTCTCCTCTGGGGAGAAATTCTTCTTCCTCCTCTCCTTAACAGCACTTGTCGTCATCTTGTCCAGCACTTTGTCAGTCACTATCCAAAAAATGGGAGACGTTTGCGCTGCACGGGCGCATGTGTGGGCGCATTATATACCCTGCGCCGGCGCATCGTAGGGAGGCTTTGCGCATGCGCAGAAGGCATCCACGTCACGGCGCGGGTCATCCACGTCATGGCGCGGGTCATCCACGTCACGGCGCATGCTCCGTTCGTCCCAGCCTGCATTTGCATGGGGTCACGCTTCATTACAATGCAACACGCCCACTTCCCTCCTACTTTGGAGTTGTGCCGGATTACGCCAATGTTTTTACGCGACGCAGGCGCATATTGGAGCGCATTTACTTAGGGAATACGGTACTTGCCACTCCGTGTTACGTCGGCGTAGTGCATCTGAGATGCGCAACGCCTGCATAATTAGGCGCGCATCTACGAGAATCTGGCCCATAATGTTCTTGTGCTACTCTTGTACCTCATTTGCCTATGATTTATGCTAAATGTTATAATCCTAGGATTGCTAGATCCCAAGTTGTCTCATATTTACACATCTGAGATTAGACTTGGATCGTTCGTAATTAATAGATCTACAGTGCCTTTAAAAAGAATGCATATTCCTTGAAATTTTCCACATTTTGTCATGTTACAACCAAAAATGTAAATGTATTTTATTGGTATTTTATGTGATAGACCAAGTCAAAGTGGCATATTATTGTCAAGTGGAAGGAAAATGATAAATGGTTTTCAATATTTTTTTTACAAATATGTGAAAAGTGTAGAGTGCATTTGTATTCAGCCCCCTGAGTCAATACTTTGTAGAACCATCTTTCGCTGTAATTAAAGCTGCAAGCCTTTTTGAGTACGTCTCTACCAGCTTTTCACATCTAGAGATTGACATTTTTGCCCATTCTTCTTTGCAAAATAGCTCAAGTTCTGTCAGATTGGATGGAGAGTTTCTGTGAACAGCAATTTTTAAGTCTTGCCACACATTCTCAATTGGATTTAGGTCTGGACTTTGACTAGGCCATTCTAACACATGAATATGCTTTGATCTAAACCATGTAGCTCTGGCTGTATGTTTAGGGTTGTTGTCCTGCTGAAAGGTGAACCTCTGCCCCAGTCTGAAGTCTTTTGCAGACTTTTCTTCTAAGGTTACCCTGTATTTAGCTCTATCCATCTTCCCGTCAACTCTGACAAGCTTCCCTGTCCCTGCTGAAGAAAAGAATCCCCACAACATGATTCTGCCACCACCATGTTTCACGGTGAGGATGGTGTGTTCAGGGTGATGTGCAGTGTTAGTTTTCTGCCACACATAGCGTTTTGCTTTTATGCCAAAAAGTTCAATTATAGTCTCATCTGACAAGAGCACCTTCTTCACATGTTTGCTGTGTCCCCCACATGGCTTTTGCCATGCTGAAAACAGGACTTCTTGTCCTGTGCATGACTAATAGTTGTCCTGTGGACAGATTCTCCCACCTGAGCTGTGGATCTCTTCAGCTCCCCCAGAATTAACATGGGCCTTTTGGCTGCTTCTCTGATTAATGCTCTCCTTGCCTGGCCTGTCAGTTTAGGTGTCTTGGTATGTTTGCAGTTGTGCCATACCCTCTCCATTTTCGGATGATGGATTGAACAGTGCTCCTTGAGATGTTCAAAGCTTGGGAATTTTTTTTATAACTTAATCCTGCTTTGAAATTCTCTACAACATTATTCTTGACCTGTCTGATGTGTTCCTTGGCCTTCATGATGCTGTTTGTTCACTAAGGTTTCTCTAACAAACCTCTGAGGGCTTCACAGAACAGCTGTATTTATACTGAGATCAATTTACACACAAGTGGACTCTATTTACTAATTAGGTGACTTCTGAAGGCAAGTGGTTCCACTAAAGTTTAGCTGAATACAAATGCACACCACACTTTTCAGATATTTATTTGTAAAAAAAAAAAAAAAAAACATTTATAATTTTCCTTCCACTTAACGATAATGTGCCACGTTTTTTGTTGGTCAAAAAATAAAACCCCAATAAAATACATTAATGTTTTTGGTTGTAACATGACTAAAATTTCAAGGGGTATAAATACTTTTTCAAGGCACTGTAGCCATGCATTAAGTGGTTGCCGACCAGCGGCCGCAGTTATATGGCTCTGGTGGGCGAGAGCACGTAGCTCTACGTCACCTCGCCCAGCAGCCAATAGGGGCACGCACGCGACTACCGTGCGTGTGCTCGGTGGGCAAGATCGCCACCGGGCACACGCGATCGCTCGTTACAGACCGAGGATCGGCAGCTGTGTGTGTAAACACACAGCTCCCGGTCCTGTCAGGGGAGAAATGCCTGACCGTCTGTTTTGTAAACGCTATAACTTTTGCGCAAACCAATCAATAAAGAAAAATATGTAGAGCGACAATTTTGGAAAAAAATGAATATTTTTTACTTTTTGCTACAATAAATATCCCCCCAAAAATATATATAAAACATTGATTTTTTCCTCAGTTTAGGCCGATATGTATTGACATATCGGCCTAAACTGAGGAAAAAAAATCAATGTTTTATATATATTTTTGGGGGGATATTTATTGTAGCAAAAAGTAAAAAATATTCATTTTTTTCCAAAATTGTCGCTCTATTTTTGTTTATAGCGCAAAAACTAAAAACCGCAGAGGTGATAAAATACCACCAAAAGAAAGGACTCCAATTTTGTTTGGGAGCCACGTTGCACGCCCGCGCAATTGTCAGTTAACCACTTAGCAACCACCTGCCGAAAAATAACGGCGGCAAGGTGGTTGCTTAACTCTGGGATCACGTTATATAACGTGATTCCAGAGTCGCGCTCCCGCGAGGCCCCCTGGGGCGCACACACGGGAATGTCCGTGACCGCCGGGTCCAGAGGACCCGGCGGGTCACGGATCACGGTAAATCGCCGCTGATAGCGGCGGTTTACCACGTGATCGCGCCGCCCAATGACGGCGCGATCAGATGTAAACAGACCGGCGTCATTTGATGACGCCGGTTCCTCCCTCCTCTCTCTGTACCGATCGGTACAGTGTGAGAGGAGAGGGGAGGGAGCGGATGGCAGCGCCAGTGCTGCGGGCTGGATCTGTGACAAATGCAGTCACAGATCCATCCATCCATCCCTCCCTGCTCAGCCATCCCTGCTGCAATACTCTGCAATGGGGGGCAATACTCTGGGCATACTCTGCAAATACTCTGGGCATACTCTGCAAATACTCTGGGCATACTCTGCAATACTCTGGGCATACTCTGCAATACTCTGGGCATACTCTGCAATACTCTGGGCATACTCTGCAATACTCTGGGCATACTCTGCAATACTCTGGGCATACTCCGCAATACTCTGGGCATACTCCACAATACTCTGGGCATACAGCGCCCCTGTCCCCGTGAGCTTGCATGCAGAAGCGAACGCATACGCAAGTCCCGCCCACATATGAAAACTGTGTTCAAACCACACATGTGAGGTATCGCTGCGAACGTTAGAGCGAGAGCAATCATTTTGGCCCTAGACCTCTTCTCCAACTAAAATGATGTAACCAGTAAAAATATTTAAATCGTCACCTATGGGGATTTTTAAGTCGCAAAGTTTGGCGCCATTCCACGAGCGTGTGCAATATTGAAGGGTGACATGTTGGGTATCTATTTACTCGGCGTAACTTCATCTTTCATATTATGCAAAAACATTGGGCTAAATTTAATGTTTTTTTTTTTTTTAAAGCACAAAACTGTTTTATTTCCAAAAAAAATGTGTTCGAAAAATTGCTGTGCAAATACCATGCGCGATAAAAAGTTGCAACAACCGCCATTGTATTCTCTAGGGTCTTTGCTAAAAAAAGCATGTATAATGTTTTGGGGTTCTATGTAATTTTCTAGCAAATAAATGATAATTTTTACATGTAGGAGAGAAATGTCAGAATTGGTCTGGGTGTTGCAGAACGCCTGATGGCGTTCCCTGCATGTTGGGCCTCTGTATGTGGCCACGCTGTGTAAAAGTCCCACACATGTGGTATCGCCATACTCGGGAGGAATAGCAGAATGTGTTTTGGGGTGTAATTTGTGGTATGCATATGCTGTGTGTGAGAAATAACCCGCTAATATGAAAATTTTGTGGAAAGAAAATAAAAATGAAAAAAATCTTGATTTTGCAAAGAATTGTGGGAAAAATTACAACTTCCAAAAACTCACAATGCCTCTTTCTAAATACCTTGGAATGTCTTCTTTCCAAAAAGGGGTCATTTGGGGGGGGTATTTGTACTTTTCTGGCATGTTAGGGTCTCAAGAAATGAGAGAGGTTGTCAGTACATCAGGTGTGATCAAATTGATCAATTTTCAGTAATTGGTACCATAGCTTTTAGACCCTATAACTTTCACCCAGACTAAATAATATCTAAATTTTTTTTGTTTTGTTACCAAAGATATGTAGCAGTATACATTTTAGGCCAAGTTTATGAAGAAAAATTACTTTTTTTGCAAAATGTTATAATAGAAATGAAGAAAAATTAATTTTTTTACAAAATTTTCGTTCTTTTTTCATTTATAGTGAAAAAAATAAAAACCGCAGAGGTGATCAAATACCACCAAAAGAAAGCTCTATTTGTGGGAAAAAAAGGACAAAAATTTAATTTGGTTACAGTGTTCTATGACTGAGTTATTGTCATTCAAAATGTGAGAGCACCGAAAGCTGAAAATTGGTATGGTTATTAAGTGGGTTTAAGTGCCCAGTAGTCAAGTGGTTAAAGTGACGCAGTGCCGAATCGCAAAAAGTGCGGGGGTTAGGTGGTTAAGTTGTCCTGCAAGACATTTAAGAAATGAGAGCCTTTAATGAGTGAGCTGGCCTCTCTGCCCAGTCAATATTAGGATAGTTGAAGTCCCCCATTATCATGGCATTTCCCTGCCTCGCTGCCATTTCTAACTGTGATAGGAGGTCCAGCTCCTCCTCCTCCTTCATGTTGGGGGGCCTGTAACATACCCCCGCTATTCATTTCCCACTTACTTCTTCTCTTTGAAGTTCTACCCACATGGATTCTACCTCCTCCTTGTCCCATTTCAGAATTTTACTCCTCTCTACCACCCTTTTTTTTTTCAATCAAAAAGCTTTTATTGGAGCAAAACAATAGCCCAGAGGGCACACATACAGCGTACAGGTACAGCACATGACCATTGATCATGGATAGAGTGTAGGTACAAGTGTGACAACAGTGGGTAACATAAATCAGGTGACACAGAATACAACCACGTTTGAACCTAGATGCCCCAGAATGTGAGCACAATACAGTAGGGTTAGTTACCAGTCCACCCGCATCCCTCCCAGCTAATCCGACCCCCCTATATGCAGGTTGCAGGTGACTCCAGACATTTTCCCCAGACTTTTTCATATTTGGCTGGACAGCCCCTGTGCGAATAGATCAGTTTCTTATACGGTAGTACGCTGTTGACCTCTGACAGCCAGTGTGACAGCTCTGGGGGTTCCGATCGCATCCACACCGGCGCTATTACCTTTTGGGCTATAAAAAGTGTCTCGTGCAAAAATACTTTAAGGAATTTATTGATGCCAACATCCGGGAAAATACCCAGCAGGCACGGTTTGGGCTGTAGAGTAATAGGGGACCCCATTTTGTCATGGAGGAATTTCACCACCTGTTCCCAGAAGGCCTGGAGCTTAGCGCACTGCCAGATTAAATCTCTCTACCACTCTTAGGGCTCTTTCACACGTCCGTTCAGTTTTTTAGATCAGTTTTTTCCCCCTTCAGTTGATCCGTTTTTTCATCCGTTTTTCGTCCGTTTTCCGTCCGTTTACATCAGTTACCGTTCCGTTTTCTGTCCGTTTTTCATCCGTTTTTTTCATCCGTTTTTTCATCATTTTTTTTTTTTTTTTTAGAACTTTTTTTTTTTTTACATATTTTGATGAAAACTGACGAGCGGATCGGATGGTAAACGGATCATCCGCTAACGTCCGTTTTTTCGTCCGTTCCGTTTTTTTGGACGGAAGAAAAATAGGGTTTTCTTCCGTCCACAAAAAACGGAGCTTCTCGCAGACAGATGTTAACGGACGCTTAGCATGCTCACTAACGGACGCTAACCCAGATTAAATCTCTCATAATTTTTGATATATAGACACACCCCTCTCCCTCTTTTACCTTCCCTGTCCTTCCCTGGAATGCTTTGTGTTTTACAGGTTCCCGATTATGTACAAAGAACCCTTTAGTGACAGGGCCACTTTAAATAGTGCATTAATTGCCTTTACATCAGACCAAAAATAGGGATTTACTGACCTCAAATCATGTACAAAAGATAAAGCGGAGTATGGTGGTTTTAAATTACAGGAATATGGCCATGTAGCTGCACTTTCCAAATTTGTAACAGTCGTCGTCGCAGAAATAGACCGTAAGGTGGTTATTCAGCAAAATGCAGTGCTTATATTGATCTACACAAAGATTAACTGATGTAAATTATAGCTTAGTGTTCTGCAATAGACAGATTCACTATTTGTTCCTTTTACCAACACAAGTTAACTATTTACTATTACTACCGAGCTCATTCTTTTTTCCACATAAAAGTGCTGCATCAGGCCTTGGGATGCAAAATGCAATGCAGCTGCAGATTAAAAAGAACAGTTAAAGAAGTGGGGTTTCCTAAACATAGTCATCACCTTCCGCGTGTTTGTTAGTTATCAAGTACATTAGTGAAAGCTCAGGTGATTGCAACTGTTATGTTAACCATTTGCATAATAATACACTATCAACTTATCAGAGAACAATTCAATTTGCATGACAGACAGCCATCTTTCACTCTAAAATGACTGTTCATACAAAATAACAATGAAACAAGTTTTAGTTTAATTGAGGAAATAGAAATAGATTCATGTGTGAGTATGCTTCTAAATGATAACAACTAGGGTTGTCCCGATACCACTTTTTTAAGACCAAGGACAAGTACCGATACTTTTTTTCAAGTACTTTTTTTTCAAGTACTATGTCATGTGTCAGTATTTTTTTTATTTTACAATTTTAATTTTTCAATTTTTTTTGTTGTTTTTTACAATGCTTCCTTGGGGGGGGGGGGGGTGGATGTGTCAGTGTGTTTTTTATTTTAACTACTTAAGGACCGCCTCCTGCACATATACGTCGGCAGAATGGCACGGCTGGGCACATCCACGTATATTTACGTCAGTAAATAGTACCCAGCCGTGGGTCACGGGGGCGCGCGGTCCGAAGCTCCGGGACCACGGGACTCGGTGGCCGCAGCATTGATCGCGTCATCCCTGTTATAGCGGGATGTGATCGATGACGTCACACCTACAGCCACACCCCCCCTACAGTTGTAAACACACACAGGGAACACATAACCCCTACAGCGCCCCCTTGTGGTTAACCCCCAAACTGCAACTGTCATTTTCGCAGTAAACAATGCAATTTAAATGCATGTTTTGCTGTGAAAATTACAATTGTCCCAAAAATGTGTCAAAATTGTCCGAAGTGTCCGCCATAATGTCGCAGTCACGAAAAAAATCGCTGATCGCGCCATTAGTAGTAAAAAAAAAAAAAATTAATAAAAATGCAATAAAACTATCGCTTATTTTGTAAATGCTAGAAATTTTGCGAAAACCAACCGATAACCGCTTATTGCGATTTTTTTTACCAAAAATAGGTAGAAGAATACCTATCGGCCTAAACTGAGGAAAAAAATGTGTTTTTATATATTTTTGGGGGATATTTATTATAGCAAAAAGTAAAAAATATTGATTTTTTTTCAAAATTGACGCTCTATTTTTGTTTATAGCGCAAAAAATAAAAACCGCAGAGGTGATCAAATACCACCAAAAGAAAGCTCTATTTGTGGGAAAGAAAGGACACCAATTTTGTTTGGGAGCCATGTCGCACGACCGCGCAATTGTCAGTTAAAACGACGCAGTGCCGAATCGCAAAAAGGGGCAAGGTCCTTTACCTGCATTTTGGTCCGGGTCTTAAGTGGTTATTTTTATTATTTATTGCTATTTTTTTCTTAGCCCTGTTGGGGGGCTTTGGTGAGATATCAGGGGTCTTAACAGATCTCTAACATCTCCCCTTTGAGACAGAGAAAGGGACCAAGGACACAGATTCCCTAGTCCCTTTCTCAGTTTACGATGCTCAGTTATATGAATGAACAGAGTCAGTGTTCATTCGGAAAAGGTAAAAGCCGGATTTAGCAGCTCCTACCTCTGCTCTCCATCCTGACAGAGGGGGAAAGCAGCGGCACGGAGAATGGTACAGGGCACGGAGCGGGGAGAGCAGCGACAGGGAGAATGGACACAGGGCATGGAGGGGGGAGAGCAGCGGCAGGGAGAATGGACACATGGAGGGGGGAAGGAGGAGCGCGCAGAGGCGGAGAGAGAGAGCGAGGAGAGGCATGGAGTGGGGGGAGAGCAGCGGCAGGGAGAATGGACACAGGGCATGGAGGGGGGAGAGCAGCAGCACGGAGAATGGACACAGGGCATGGAGGGGGAGAGCAGTGGCAGGGAGAATGGACACAGGGCACAGAGGGGGGAGAGCAGCGGAACGGAGAATGGACACAGGGCACTGAGGTGGGAGAGCAGCGGCACGGAGAATGGACACAGGGTACAGAGGGGGGAGAGCAGCGGCACAGAAAATGTACACAGGGCACGGAGGGGGGAGAGCAGCAGCACGGAGAATGGACACAGGGCACTGAGGTGGGAGAGCAGCAGCACGGAGAATGGACACAGGGCACTGAGGTGGGAGAGCAGCAGCACGGAGAATGGACACAGGGCACTGAGGTGGGAGAGCAGCAGCACGGAGAATGGACACGGCAGGGAGGGGGAAGAGCAGAACGGCAGCGGCACGGAGGGGGGGACACAGGAGCATGGAGGGAGAGAGCAGAATGGATGGGGAACTGGAGGAGGATACAGGGAAAGTCAGGTATCGGTAAAGTATCGGAGCATTTTCCCCGAGTACAAGTACTCGGGGAAATGCTTGGTATCGGTATCGGGATAACCCTAATAACAACTCTATAATAATGGTCTCTTTGTTGTGGTTGGGGTTGAAACTGGACAGACCCCCCAGTAGTGACTGCACAAAGTAGAACACCCTAATCTATGGTGACATCAAGAATTCTACACACCACCCCATCTCCCAACCAGCACTCCAAATTTGCACAGAATTCATTTTGGGGCAAAACGTGGAGGTAATTCCATTGAAAAAAGATTTTTCCATTGAAATTTTCTGTTGTGATTCGTGCATTACTGAATCACAAGTACATCATACACAGATAGTAAAAAAAATTTGTATAATGCGGTAATTCTTGAAGAAATTAAAAAGTGGCTTAGATTTTCATCTTTGTGTTTAATTAGGCATATAATATTATCTTATTCTCCCTAACTATTTTCATAGGCCAAATTTTAATTTCAGGTACACCAATGCATAACATTGTTGTAATATGGAAGTACTCTTCTTATATGGATTACACTTGATTCAAGGACATCATGCAAAAAGAAGTGGTTGATTGTCTGACTAGATATAATTAATTAATATGTTTTATTATGTACACAGACATCAAATGGCCACAATGGGGAGCTGTAACACAGTGTAATAAAACAAAAGCATCTGTTAGTGTATTAAATTGTGTATCTGCATTATTTGATTACTGGATTCTTCAAAATGTGTTATTTTTTTAAATATAAAATACATTTAAATGATGGCTCTTTATGAAAAAAAAAAAAAAAGGGATTTTGTTGTGATTAGCCTCCATTAGATCAATAAGACATTTTGTGCACATATTTTTTGCTATATGTGATTTAAAATATAAACTGCATATTCATCAATTTCCACTAGATGGCAAGCTCAGGTAATTATATGTGAAACAGCCAATGCTGAGAAGATGATGTCAGGAATACTTGCCCGTTGTGTGTTTTAATGCAATAAGTGTACTTTTTTGGTAGTAGACGGTGTATCCCAATGCAAAAATATGGTATGTTGACTAGCTGACAGATCCTTCCTTCTGTCGGGCAGTTGTGTACTGAAATGCTTTACCTTCCAGGAACATGTCTTGAAGTCTCCTGAAAAGAGAAGTATGGCCTCTTAAGTCATGTACACACGATCGATTTGTCCACTGAAAAGCGACAGATGGACTGTTTTCATCCGACAAACCAATCGTTTGTGGGCCACACCGGTTTTATTTCCATCGGTGTAAAAAAATAGAACATTTAAATTTTTCCTATGGATAAACAAAGATTGAAAAATCAGATCGTCTGTATGGAACTCCATCGGTCAAAAAAATCCACGCATGCTCAGAAACAAGTCGACGCATGCTTGGAAGCATTGAACATTTTTTTGGGCTCGTGGTAGTGTTGTACATCACCGCGTTTGAACACCATTGATTTTTTGACTGATGATGTGTAGGCAAGACTGATGAAAGTCAGCTTCATCGGATTAGATTCCATCAGATATCTGATTGTGTGTACAGGGCTTTATAGTGCTTGTGGTAGAATGTAGTTAAAGGTTTTGACACAGTGGTATGTAGCGCCTGTTAGAATTGCTAGATTTGTGTCTGGATATCCTCCCACCTCTTTTCAAAAAACGTGGACAATCGGGAACCAAAATTGCTGAACCACTGGTTCAGCAATTTTGGTCAACAGTTATTTCCATCCTGACTATACTGATGGGACAGGGCTGAATATGCCCTTCTCTGTATAAAGCTTCCTGATCTGTTCAAGTAAAATTTAAGATAATGATCCATGTCCTCGCTGCTGCTAAGCAGACAATTGGCAGAGCATGGAAAACGCCTACTCTCTCCATAGCTAAACCAAATCTCAGATAACACAAACAATGTTTACAAGAGAAAACCGAGGCTAGAGCAAATGATACAATGTGAAAATACCCAGCATTCACTACATTCTTTGAATCACGCCTATACATCATCCTTTTATCTTACTATTTTTGGTTTAATACAAATTAGTATGTATCGCATACAGTGGAGGAACTGTAACTATTAACTTTTGTATTCCCTTTCGTGGAAATTATTTTAATAAAAACATTGAAACAGAAAATACTCAGCATTTAGCAGTCTGTTTAGTCTGTAGGTGGGGTGGACCGACGTTTTTCTTCCTTTGCCTTTTCTTTTCTCTTATGCTGACTGTGACTGTTCATTTTTCCTTCTTCTACTCTGTAATCCCCACTATCTGACTACTACTTACATTGAGATCCTGCTTATCGAGCCACTGCGTATTTGCAATTTCTTTACAGTGTACTTCAACCTTGCTTGTTGTAGAGCAACCCGATGCTGGATAATATCATAAACACAATGGGGTTGATTTACTAAATCTGCAAACAATTTGTTGCATCTGTGCATGGTAGCCAATCAGCTTCTTACTTCAGCTTGTTCAATTAAGCTATTACACAGAAACTTGGAAGCTGATTGGCTACCATGCACCAGATCTCACAATCTCCAGTTTTGTTTTTTTTTGTTTTTTTTTTAGTTAAGATTTTTATTGAAATTTTTGCGATAACATAAGGATAAAAGACAATGTCACAAGAGAGTACAGAGCCATGTAAATCCAGAGTAACAAAACTTGTGAATCATTCTCCAATAGGATAAGCTAACATGGCAAACTAAGGCATCCAAACTAGCACAAGTACTGATCATATCATCATTGTGAACGTTATACCAAGAAATTAGTAAGACATCCGTTCAGTTCCCGCGACTCTCGGCTCCCCGGACGCCCCTAAAGGGGTCACACTGCGTCCTGGGAGTCAAGGCCATAGAGCCCTGCCCAGTAATGACGAGCAGTGCACAACCTACACGGAAATAGAAGATTGCAAACGTTAGAGCATGTCACAAAACAACTTAGTAATCATGGCAGAACATCAGAACACCAAGAGAGGTGCGAGAAGAGATAAAGAGAGAGAAACGTGGGACGGAGGAAAGGAAAAGAAGATCAAAGAAACGCTGTCAAGAATGGATTGGAGTGATCCTGCTTCCAGGCTGGACCCCAGGTAGGAGAGACACATTGCAGAAGGTAGCCCAGGGTTCCCATGTGGATCTAAATTTTTCAGATTGGTCTGCACATTTAGAAACGATTTGCCCTTGCGACATAATCCATGAGAATTTTCTCCTAAATACCAGGAAGGAAAAGGAAGGTTTCTTCTACGACTTGGCTATGGTCATTTTGGCCCCAAAAACTGCCAGAAACTGGGCATGTAATAGGGAAATTTGGTCCCCATCCAGTCATTCATCTTTCCTGCTCTTCTTTTTTTCAGAAAAGCAAAGGTACTTGAGTCTTCCCATCCCTCTACCCCTCTGTTGGAGAACTGTTGTTCAATAAAACCTTTAAAAGAGACTTTGGGGCTGATTTACTAATGAATCTGCGCTGCGCCGGTACATGCCTTAATTAGTGCGCTGGATGAATCCCTAATTAGGCGCATGAACCGGCGGCAGCAGCAGCGCGATGTGATTGATAACTAAAGCCGCCGCCGAACTCCCTGTATAAGTCTATGGGGGAAAATCTTAATAGTGAATTTTAAAGGCTAATCTGCAAGTTTTGTCCTAAAAAGTGTTTGGGGACCTCAGTCCTGCCCCAGGGGACATGTACCAATGCTTTTTTTATTTTTTAAAACGGCCCGTTTTTTTCGGGAGCAGTGATTTTAATAATGCTAAAAGTGCAATAATAAAAGTGTAATTTTCCTTTAAATTTCGTACATGGGGGTCTCTAATGTCAGCATGTGAAAAAGCGCATGTTTCCCGTGGTTAGAACTGTCTCTGCACAAAATGTCATTTTTCAAAGGAAAAAAGCCATTTAAAACTGACTCGCGGCAATAATGAATTGTCGGCTCCCGGCAATTGCAGGAGAATTCATTCATTAAAAAAAGGGAAAAAAAAAGCGTGGGGGTCCCCCCAAATTCAATAACCAGACCCTTTAGGTCTGGTATGGATATTAAGGGGAACCCCGCCGTCAATTTTTAAAAAAAAATGACGTGGGGTTCCCCCCAAATATCCATAACCAGACCCTTCGGGTCTGGTGTGGAATTTAAGGGGAACTCCACTCCAAATTAAAAAAAAAATGGCGTGGAGTCCCCCCTAAAATCCACACCAGACCCCTTATCCGAGCACGTTGACCTGGCCGGCCGCAGAAAAGAGGGGGGGACAGAGCGCGGCCCCCCCCCTCTCCTGAACCGCACCAGGCCACATGCCCTCAACATTGGGAGGGTGTTTTGGGGTGCCCCCCAAAACACCTTGTCCCCATGTTGATGAGGACAAGGGTCTCTTCCCCACAACCCTTGCCCGGTGGTTGTGGGGGTCTGCGGGCAGGAGGCTTATCGAAATCTGGAAGACCCCTTTAACAAAGGGGCCCCCCAGATCCCGGCCCCCCCCCTGTGTGAAATGGTAATGGGGTACCTTGTACCTCTACCATTTCACGAGAAAAAAAATGTAAAGGGTTAAAAAAGACAAGAGCCGGTTTTTGACAAGTCCTTTATTATCTTCTTTCTTCTTCTTTTCTTCGGGTTTCTTCTTCCTCCTCCTTCTTCTTCCTCTGCTTCTGTCTTGGGTCTTCTATTCCCGCATCTTGCCCGGCGTGTTCTTCCATCTTCTGTTCCTCCCGCTGTCCTTCTCGTCCGCATCTTCTTCTCCTTCTTCTTCTTCGCCGGAGGCGCCGCTTCCAATTGAAATCCCCGCTGTCTGCCGGACCACGCCCCCCCCTCTGACGCCACGGGCAAGCTCTTAGGAGTGTGCTGCAAGTGCGTCCGAGGGGGGCGTGGTCACATGTCAGAGGGCGGCCAATTCAATTTGAAGCTCGTGCGCGGCTTTTTCTTTGCCAGAGTCGCCGCTTCCAATTGAATTGCCCGCTTTCTGGAACATGTGACCACGCCCCCCTCTGACGCACTGGCACCACACGGGGACTTTCCTAAGAGCTTGCCCGTGGCGTCAGAGGGGGGGGCGTGGTCCGGCAGACAGCGGGGATTTCAATTGGAAGCGGCCGCTCCGGCGAAGAAGAACAAGAAGGAGAAGATGCGGACGAGAAGGACAGCGGAAGAAGATGGAAGAACACGCCGGGTCAAGATGCGGGAATAGAAGACCCAAGACAGAAGCAGAGGAAGAAGAAGGAGGAGGAAGAAGAAACCCGAAGGAAAGAAGAAAGAAGATAATAAAGGACTTGTCAAAAACCGGCTCTTGTCGTTTTTTAACCCTTTACATTTTTTTTCTCGTGAAATGGTAGAGGTACAAGGTACCCCATTACCATTTCACACAGGGGGGGGGCCGGGATCTGGGGGGCCCCTTTGTTAAAGGGGTCTTCCAGATTTCGATAAGCCTCCTGCCCGCAGACCCCCACAACCACCGGGCAAGGGTTGTGGGGAAGAGACCCTTGTCCTCATCAACATGGGGACAAGGTGTTTTGGGGGGCACCCCAAAACACCCTCCCAATGTTGAGGGCATGTGGCCTGGTGCGGTTCAGGAGAGGGGGGGGGCCGCGCTCTGTCCCCCCCTCTTTTCTGCGGCCGGCCAGGTCAACGTGCTCGGATAAGGGGTCTGGTGTGGATTTTAGGGGGGACTCCACGCCATTTTTTTTTAATTTGGGGTGGAGTTCCCCTTAAATTCCACACCAGACCCGAAGGGTCTGGTTATGGATATTTGGGGGGACCCCCACGTCATTTTTTTTAAAAATTGATGGCGGGGTTCCCCTTAATATCCATATCAGACCTGAAGGGTCTGGTTATTGAATTTGGGGGGACCCCCACGTCATTTGAATAATTATTTTAAAATTCGTACCATGGGGGGGGGGGGAATGTCAGCAGGTGAATAAAGCGCACTTTTTCCTGCGGTTAGAAATATGTCTTTGCACAAAATGACATTCTGAAAAAAAAAAAAAAAAAAAAAAAAAAAACATTTAAAACTGACTCGCGGCTATAATGAATTGTCAGCTCCCGGCAATTGCAGGAGAATTCATTCATAAAAAAACGAAAACAAAAAGCGTGGGGGTCCCCCCAAATTCAATAACCAGACCCTTTAGGTCTGGTATGGATATTAAGGGGAACCCCGCCGTCAATTTTTTAAAAAAAAAATGACGTGGGGTTCCCCCCAAATATCCATAACCAGACCCTTCAGGTCTGGTGTGGAATTTAAGGGGAACTCCACCCCAAATTTAAAAAAAAATGGCGTGGAGTCCCCCCTAAAATCCACACCAGACCCCTTATCCGAGCACGTTGACCTGGCCGGCCGCAGAAAAGAGGGGGGGACAGAGCGCGGCCCCCCCCCTCTCCTGAACCGCACCAGGCCACATGCCCTCAACATTGGGAGGGTGTTTTGGGGTGCCCCCCAAAACACCTTGTCCCCATGTTGATGAGGACAAGGGTCTCTTCCCCACAACCCTTGCCCGGTGGTTGTGGGGGTCTGCGGGCAGGAGGCTTATCGAAATCTGGAAGACCCCTTTAACAAAGGGGCCCCCCAGATCCCGGCCCCCCCCCTGTGTGAAATGGTAATGGGGTACCTTGTACCTCTACCATTTCACGAGAAAAAAAAAGTGTCAGTGTAAAAAAAGACAAGAGCCGGTTTTTGACAAGTCCTTTATTATCTTCTTTCTTCTTTCCTTCGGGTTTCTTCCTCCTCCTTCTTCTTCCTCTGCTTCTGTCTTGGGTCTTCTATTCCCGCATCTTGCCCGGCGTGTTCTTCCATCTTCTTCCGCTGTCCTTCTCGTCCGCATCTTCTCCTTCTTCTTCTTCTTCGCCGGAGCGGCCGCTTCCAATTGAAATCCCCGCTGTCTGCCGGACCACGCCCCCCCTCTGACGCCACGGGCAAGCTCTTAGGAAAGTCCCCGTGTGGTGCCAGTGCGTCAGAGGGGGCGTGGTCACATGTTCCAGAAAGCGGGCAATTCAATTGGAAGCGGCGACTCTGGCAAAGAAAAAGCCGCGCACAAGCTTCAAATTGAATTGCCCGCCCTCTGACATGTGACCACGCCCCCCTCTGACGCACTGGCAGCACACTCCTAAGAGCTTGCCCGTGGCGTCAGAGGGGGGGGGCGTGGTCCGGCAGACAGCGGGGATTTCAATTGGAAGCGGCCGCTCCGGCGAAGAAGAACAAGAAGGAGAAGAAGATGCGGACGAGAAGGACAGCGGAAGAAGATGGAAGAACACGCCGGGCAAGATGCGGGAATAGAAGACCCAAGACAGAAGCAGAGGAAGAAGAAGGAGGAGGAAGAAGAAACCCGAAGGAAAGAAGAAAGAAGATAATAAAGGACTTGTCAAAAACCGGCTCTTGTCTTTTTTAACCCTTTACATTTTTTTTTCTCGTGAAATGGTAGAGGTACAAGGTACCCCATTACCATTTCACACAGGGGGGGGGCCGGGATCTGGGGGGCCCCTTTGTTAAAGGGGTCTTCCAGATTTCGATAAGCCTCCTGCCCGCAGACCCCCACAACCACCGGGCAAGGGTTGTGGGGAAGAGACCCTTGTCCTCATCAACATGGGGACAAGGTGTTTTGGGGGGCACCCCAAAACACCCTCCCAATGTTGAGGGCATGTGGCCTGGTGCGGTTCAGGAGAGGGGGGGGGCCGCGCTCTGTCCCCCCCTCTTTTCTGCGGCCGGCCAGGTCAACGTGCTCGGATAAGGGGTCTGGTGTGGATTTTAGGGGGGACTCCACGCCATTTTTTTTTTTATTTGGAGTGGAGTTCCCCTTAAATTCCACACCAGACCTGAAGGGTCTGGTTATGGATATTTGGGGGGAACCCCACGTCATTTTTTTTAAAAATTGATGGCGGGGTTCCCCTTAATATCCATACCAGACCTAAAGGGTCTGGTTATTGAATTTGGGGGGACCCCCACGCTTTTTTTTTGGTGTTTTTAATGAATGAATTCTCCTGCAAATTCCAAGAGCTGACAATTCATTATAGCCGCGAGTCAGTTTTAAATGGCTTTTTTCCTTCAGAATGTCATTTTTCACATGCTGACATTACACCCAGGGCCGCCATCAGGGGGGTACAGGCAGTACACCTGCAGGGCCGCCATTAGGGGGGTACAGGCATTACACCGCCCGGGGGTCCCCAGGGGCCCCCAGGGGCCCGGATGGGAACCACCCTAAAACAAAAAAAACAATTTTTTTTTTTTTTTTTTTGTTTAAGGGCTCCGAAGGTCCCCAGGGGCCCGGAGGCCACTAAGGGCCCCAGATGGCAAGCCCTTTTTTTTAAAATAAAATATATATATTTAAAAAAATATATATATTTTTTTAATATATTTTTTTTTTTTTTTTTAAGGAAAGGGCCCAGAGGTCCCCAGGGCCCTGGAAGGCTACCCCCTTGTTTTTTTTTACTTTTTTTCGATAAATGTTATATTTAAAAAATATATATATATGTATTTTCTCTCTTTTGTATTTTTATTTGATAAAGAGCACAGAGGTCCCCAGGGCCCCGGATGGCTACCCCCCTTTTTTATATATATTTTTCTTTATTTCTTATTTCTGTCAAAATTTTTGTAAAGGGCCCCTCCGCTCCTCAATTTGTGGCACCACCCCCCCCCCCCGCTTCTCAATTTCATGCGGCAGCACCCCCCCCCCCGGTTCTCTGCTCCAGGGGCCCATGCCTGAAGCTGTGTAAGGGGCCCCAAAATTCATGATGGCGGCCCTGTACACCTGTAAGGGGCCCGGGGGTCCGGAGGTGCCCAGATGCCTGGAGGCCCCCCAGCGCCCCAGATGGTAACCCCCCTCTTTTTTTTTTGTATATATATTTGTTAGTTGGTTTTTGTAGGATTTTTTATTAAAGGGCCAATTTTTGGAATTTAATATTTTTTAGCAGTCTGGAGGTCCCCAGGGCCCCGGGTGGCAACCCCCCAAATTTTTTGTTATTAAAGGGCCAATGTTTTGGTTTAGGGGTCTGGAGGTCCCCAGTGGCCTGGTCCCCAGTGGCCCGGAGATCCCCAGGGCTCCAGATGACAACCCCCCACCTTTACAAAAAAATCAAAAAAAAAACATATGATATATTTTTTGGTTATTTTTTAAACATATATATATATAATATAATTTTGAAAGCTCCCAGAGGGCCCCTTTTTGCTTCTAAAAATGTTATAAACATTTTCCCCAGGTTTGTTACTTTTTACTTTAATTTCTTTTTTAAAGTGTATTTTGTGCGTGAAGTCGAGAGAGAGGAGCTGGACTTGCAATCGCCATCCTTCTCCATGCCCCCGGTGGCAATGGTGGGTGTGAGGGGGGCCTCACCCCACCTGCTACACTTGGGAGCCCGATGGGACAGAGGGACTCCCCCTATGAAGGAGTGTAGCCCACCCAGCCAGCCCTGTAGGTCCTTCACCTCCCTTTATTTTAGGAGACCTCATGGCCAAAGTGTGTGCAAGTGTGGTGTTTTTTTTGTGGGGGGGGGGGGGGTGGTTATACTAAGCACAGGCGTACCTTGCATAGCACACCCACCGGGAGCCGGGCTGACACCACCAAACTCAATTCATATGTAGCCGAGACCGGGATCCGAACCCTTGGCTGCAGAGGTGAACGGCTTGTCAGCGCAGTGCCATTCACGTTGAGCCACCACAGCTCCCACCCAATGTTATTTTTTTTTTAGATTTTTGGTAGTTATTTTTTATTAAAGGGCCCAGAGCTCCCAAGGCAACCCCCTTTTTTATTATTTTATATATGTAGATATTGTAATTTATTTTTCATTAAAGAGCCCAGAAGTTTCTTTTTATTAAAGGGCCCAGTGGTCCCCAGGGCCCCCGGATGGCTACCACCCTTTTTAATATATATTTTTCTATATGTATTTTTTAGTAAAGGAACCCCCCGCTTATCAAATTGCGGCAGCCCCCCCCCCTTCTTAATATCAGGCGGCACCCCCCCCCCTATTCTCTGCTCCAGGGGGCCCATGCCTGAAGCTGTGTAAGGGGCCCCATAATTCCTGATGGCGCCCCTAATTGCCTCCCCCCCCCCATGGTACGAAATTTCAAGGAATTTTTCACTTTTATTGGTGCACTTTAACCACTTCCATACCGCGCCTATTCTGGCACTTCTCTCCTTCATGTAACAATTATATTTTCTTCCTTGAAACTTACTCAGGACCCCCAAACATTATATATATTTTATTAACAAACACCCTAGGGAATAAAGTGGCGGCCATTTTTTCGGACACATTTCCAACAGTATTTGTGCCAAAAATTTTCTAACGTTTTTTTTTTTTTTTGGCTTTCCAAAAAAAAACCTGTTTCATGAATGACAAAATAAGAAAGCAGTAAAGCTAGGCCAATTTTTAGGGATAAGGTAAAAGATGATGTTACACCGAGTAAATAGATACCTAACTTGTCACGCTTTCATATTGCGCACACTCATGGAATGGCGCTAAACTTCGTTATTAAAAATCTCCATAGGCAACGCTTGACTTTTTTTCTCAGGTTACCACTTTTGAGTTACAGAGGAGGTCTAGTGCTAACATTATTGCTCTCGCTCTAACGCACGCTATGATACCTCACATGTGGGGTTTGAAGGATGTTTACATATGTGGGTGGGACTTGCATGCGTGTTCGCTTCTGAGTGCGAGCTACTAGGGACAGGAGCATTTAAATTCCTTTGTTATTTTATTTTTTTACTTAATATTTTATTTTTTGCACTTGTTTGTCCCTTTGTTTGTATTATTTTTCACTTTTCTTCCTATTACAAGGAATGTAAACATCCCTTGTAATAGGACTAGTGTGTGACAGGTCCTCTTTATAGAGAAAGGCGGGGTCAATTAGACCCCACATCTGTCCTCCAGGCTGGAAATCATGGAATTGGTAAAAAAAAAAACATCTCATGCTTTCAGCTGCAATCATGTTCGTTCAGCACAGTAGCGTAGTGTGTAGCATGTTCACCTAGCAGCAAAAGGGTTGCTGGTTCGAATCCCGCCCGTGACACTATCTGCCTGGAGTTTGCATGTTCTCCCTGTGCGGGTTTCCTCCCACAATCTAAAAACATGCTGTAAATTGGATCCTGTCTAAATAAGCCCTAATGTGCAGTAGGAGATTTAGGTTTTGTGCTGCCCTAGGCCTGACCAAATTTTGGCACCCCCCTAATAGAAAAATGACCCACCCTTCCTGTCAAGGCCACACCCTGTTTTTTTATGACCCACCCAGGAATTTTCAGGGGACACACACAAGTTCTGTGGGGGGGGACTTGGGGGGGCCCTTAATTTGCCTACTTTTTCGATCACTTCCTGTTTGGCTATGGGGCAGGAAGTGAAGGCCAATCTCCCCAAACGGACAGGGATAATACAAAATAAACTGACAGAGCTTCTAACCCCCCCCCCCCCCACCAACTCTATCCAAAATGAAAGAAATCCAAAAAATAAAAGTGATGATTATTGTTCCAGTTTAACCCCAAATTTCAGATCATTTTATTGAGAGGCTTAAGAAAATATAACCATGCCAATAGGCCACGATCCAGCGTTGCTAATATGTATGAATGTGTGTTAGGGACCCCCACAAACACCACCCAATGTTAAATCAACTATTTTCATGTTTGTTTTGGGGATGCCTGCACCCCTGATAGGGTAAAGACACCTCACAAATGTTGTCACTTTCTACTTAATTCATTCACTTCCTGCCACACAGCCAAACAGGAAGTGAGGGAAACACCTGAGTAATGTTTTGTTGGGGACACACAGATCAATATAAATAGTTTCCCATTTTGGAAATGGCATTTTGCTGTGTACACCCCAAATTAGTAGGAATCTTGGACTTTGGGGTCCATTTACTAAAGGCAAATCCACTTTGCACTACAAGTGGACAAGCAAGGAAGAAAACTCAAAACTTGGCGGGATTGGAAGTAAAAACCATCAGTGCTTCCCTTCTGATTTTCATTGCCTACGCTTCTACTGCAGAGCGGCTTTGCCTTTACTAAACCCCAAAGTAACTAATCATTTGGGGTGTACACTGCAGTGCAATTTGCTTAATGGTGACACTAGTTAGATTGACCTGTGTCCCAAAGAAAAGACCATTGGTAGGGTTTTAACCTCACTTCCTGTTCAGCTGTGTGACAGGAAGTGAAGCCAATTTTAGGAAAAGGGACACAAAGCCCAACCTAAAAACACTAGCAGGGGTTCTAACACTCAATTGGCTTCCCTCAAACAACCCACAATTAGAATAGGATTGTCTTGTGCTAGTTTCAAGCACAGCGCTGTAAATCAGCACTTCAAGCCTGTCCAAAAAAAACACACCACCCCCCCCCCCCCCCCCCCCACCTCCAACAGGCCCTGTTTGCAGCTTTTCCTACATCTTGCACATGTGCTTTAAAAAGTCAGTCTGGACATCAGTTCTAGGAAACATTACTTACCGCTTTGTCCTTCCTTTTCTGGTGACTAAACATTTCATGCATACACACCAGGAAAGATCTTAGAGACAAATCACACTTGATGGTTTAGGCCCAAACTAGTTCAGCTGCAGCGGTTGAAATCCATAGCAGGAAAAAAATAATCACAAAACAAACTTCAAAATTTGAAAGTAAATTTTATTGGTCCACAAAACAAGGAAAGCAAAACAAAAAATTACAAATAAACACACCAAAAATATATAAAAACACCTAAAAACAAAAAAGACCAACGTTTATTTCACAGTCATTGGAAAATAAATCATGCTTTTGAAATAACAGGATAGACCCACAGGATTAAAACATTAGTCATTAACATCTTGAGAAACATTTAGCAAAATTATGTAGCAGAGAAAACATCAAAAAATACAAAACTTGCTCCAAAACATCTCTGTTTCACTCCGCCATTACTTCCAGCCAGCAAATCTGCCCCCTCTGAGGGGCAGCTGACACGTGCAGTATCCACGCTTTTTATAACATGTGTGCTAATGAACCAATTGGAAACACATGAAGAAATGTCAGCCTCTAGTTTGTGTGCACTTGGAACTGCTTACACCTGTTAAGGATGTCCTTAAATTACTAAGCCAAAAAAAGAGCTTTCTGAGCATGCTCAGAAAGATGCAAGTCATTTTCAGGATGAAACTTCCAACTTCTTTTTCTAACTGTTCGAGCATGCCCAGTTCACTCGAAATGCAGTACCAGAATCAAATCTGCAATGGCGGATGAAAGCATTAGAGGTGTTAAATTTTTTTTTGGTCCCCATGAAGTGATGCTTTACAAGCTGAACGGGAGGTCTTATAGAATTTTTACGTAACAAACCTAAATAGTAATAATTTAAAAGCCCCTGTCCCTAGTAGCTCGCAGTCAGAAGCGAACAAGCAGCATTTTTATTGTTTCCGGTTACCAGTTTAGATTTACAGATGAGGTCTAGTGCTATAAATATTCCTCTTGCTGTTACGCACGCTATGATACCTCACATGTGTGGTTTGAAGAATGTTTCCATATATGGGGGCGGGCCTTAAATGTGTAAGCCCCGCCCACATATTGAACCCCCGTTCAAACCCCACATGTGAGGTATCATAGCGTACGTTAGAGCGAGAGCAATACTTTTAGCACTAGACCTCCTCTGTAAATCTAAACTGGTAACCTGAAACACATAAAAAAGCGTTGCCTATGGGTATTTTCAAGTACTGAAGTTTGGCGCCATTCCATGAGTGTGTGCAATATTAAAGTGTAACATGTTGGGTATCTATTTACTCGGTGTAACATCATCTTTCACATTATGGCCATAAATTGGGCTAACTTTAGTGTATTCTTAATTTGTAACCACTTGAGCCCCAGAGCATATTACTGGTCACTGACGGGGCCATTTTTTGCATTTCAACACTGCGTCATTTTGACTGACAATTGCGTGGTTGTGCGACGTGGCCCCCAAAAAAATTGGGCGTCCTCATCCTCCCCCCCCCCCCCCCCCCTAAAAATTCAATTTTTTTTTTTTGTTGGTGGTATTTGATCACCTCTGCGTTTTTTCTTATTTTTGCTTGACCCAAAACTATAGCGACAATTTGGTAACTAAAAAAACATCTTTTTTACGGTTTGCTATAATAAATCTCCCCCAAAATATATTCAAAAAATGTTTGCCCTCAGTTTAGGCCGATAAGTATTCTTGGACATCTTTTTGGTTGCAAAAAATCACAATAAGCGTTTGATTGGTTTGGGCAAAAGTTCTAAGTAGGGGTTGGTCTTATGGGTTTTTTTTGAATAATTTTTTGTTTTACTAGTAATGGTGGCTATCATTGTTTTTTCTGTCTAATGCGACATTGTGGCGGACACATTTTTGTGAGATTTGGCATTTTTGTAGCGAGCAATGGTATATCAATGCATTGCTTACTATAAAAATGACACTGGCAGGGAAGGGGTTAACACTAGGGGCGCGGAAGGGGTTGAATATGTTACCTGGGTGTGTTCTAACTGTAAAGGGGGTGGGACTGTGTAGGGGAAATGACAGATCGCTGTTCATACATTGTAGGGACAGACGAGCAGGCATTCCCCCCCCCCCCCTGACAGGACCGGGATAAAGGGGAACTCCACCCCAAATTACCAAAAAAAACGGCGTGGGGGTCCCCCTTCTGGTGCACAACAGGCTCTTAGATTTGATCTGGAACATAAGGGGTTAAACCCACGCCAAAAAACGGCGTGGGGTTCCCCCTCAGATCCAGACCAAACCCTTCTCCCAGGCACGCAGTCTGGCCGGACAGGAATGGGGGTGGGGACGAGCGAGCGCCCCCCCCCCCTCCTGAGCCGTACCAGACCACATGCCCTCGACATGGGGGAGTGTGTGCTGTGGGGGAGGGGGGCACTGCCCCCCCACCCCAAAGCACTCTTGTCCCCATGTCGAAAGGGACAAGAGCCTCTTCCCGACAACCCTGGCCGTTGGTTGTCGGGGTATGCGGGCGGGGGGCTTATCAGAATCTGAGAGCCCCCTATATTAAGGGGGCCCCCAGATTCTGGCCCCCCACCCTATGTGAATGAGTATGGGGTACATCGTACCCCTACCCATTCACCGGGTGGAAAAGTGTAAACACAAAAAAAAAACACACAGAAAAAAATAATTTATTAGTCAGCTCCGGGGGTCTTCTGCCGGGACCCCCCACCACCAGCCCATTGGGCCCCGGGCTTCGCCGTCTTCTGCCGGGGGGGACACCCACCGATGATCTCCGCCATGTCCAGCCAGGCCCCCACCCCAAAATTAGCTCTTTCACATCCGGGGGGGGCCGGCCGAAAGAAGCAGAGAACAACGGGGGCGGAGCCCCTCGGTCTTCCAGACGTTTTCTGCCGGGGGGGCTCCAGCCCCGCACCGGTCTTCGCCGCCGCCTTCCGCCGGGGGGGGACACCCACCGATGCTCTCGGCCATGTTCGGCCAGGCCCCCTACCCCAAACAAAGCTCTTTTACATCCGGGGGGGGCCGGCGGAAATGGCGGAGAACAACGGGGGGCGAAACCCCTCCTCGGTCTTCGCCTTCCGCCGGGGGGGTACACCTACCCCCCCCCCGGTCTTCGCCGCCGCCTTCCGCCGGGGAGAGAGACACCCACCGATGCTCTCCGCCATGTTCGGCCAGGCCCCCTACCCCAAACAAAGCTCTTTTACATCCGGGGGGGGCCGGCGGAAATGGCGGAGAACAACGGGGGCGTCGCCACTCCTCGGTCTTCTAGCCGTCTTCTGCCGGGGGGGGGAAACACCCACCCATGCTCTCCGCCATGCTCGACTGTGCCCCCACCCCAAAATGAAGCTCTTTTACATCCGGGGGGGGCCGGCCGAACACAGCGGAGAACAACGGGGGTGTCGCCCCACCTCGGGCTCCTCCCAGGGCTTCTTTCGCCGTCTTCCGCCGGAGGGCGCCACTCTCCGGGCTTCTCGACGTTGTCTTCCGCCGCGGGGGCCAGGCCTTCTTCTTTGCCGCCCCCTTCGATTTTTTCGGCCTGGACGGGGGTCGCACATCCCATCCAGGACTTGGACGTGGCGGGCTTCTCGTCGCTCTCTTCTGCCGCTGCCCCCCTTCACCACGAAGCTCCGTGCTTGTTTGATGAGGGCAGCGGGCTTCCGTCGTCTTCTCCGGGGCGAGGGTCGTACATCCCACCCCGGATTTCGTCGCCGTCTTCTGCCGCTGCCCCCTTCACCACGAAGCTCCGTGCTTGTTTGATGAGGGCAGCGGGCTTCCGTCGCAGTCTTCCGCCGCGGGGTGACACTCGCGGGCTTCTTCTTCCATTCGATGTTGACACGGCGAGGTCCGGCGCTGAAATGCCTTCTGAGCGGCGGGCAAGGACTTATATTGGCATTGGGCGTGGGCGTGGTTATGCCAACATGTGACCTCAACCCATGTGACAGTGATGTGACGTGACATCACTGTCACATGGGTTAAGGTCACATGTTGGCATAACCACGCCCACGCCCAATGCCAATATAAGTCCTTGCCCGCCGCTCAGAAGGCATTTCAGCGCCGGACCTCGCCGTGTCAACATCGAATGGAAGAAGAAGCCCGCGAGTGTCACCCCGCGGCGGAAGACTGCGACGGAAGCCCGCTGCCCTCATCAAACAAGCACGGAGCTTCGTGGTGAAGGGGGCAGCGGCAGAAGACGGCGACGAAATCCGGGGTGGGATGTACGACCCTCGCCCCGGAGAAGACGACGGAAGCCCGCTGCCCTCATCAAACAAGCACGGAGCTTCGTGGTGAAGGGGGCAGCGGCAGAAGACGGCGACGAGAAGCCCGCCACGTCCAAGTCCTGGATGGGATGTGCGACCCCCGTCCAGGCCGAAAAAAATCGAGGGGGCGGCAAAGAAGAAGGCCTGGCCCCCGCGGCGGAAGACAACGTCGAGAAGCCCGGAGAGTGGCGCCCTCCGGCGGAAGACGGCGAAAGAAGCCCTGGCCCCTAGTAGGAGCCAGGCAGAAGCCGGCGACGAAATCCGGGGTGGGATGTACGACCCTCGCCCCGGAGAAGACGACGGAAGCCCGCTGCCCTCATCAAACAAGCACGGAGCTTCGTGGTGAAGGGGGCAGCGGCAGAAGAGAGCGACGAGAAGCCCGCCACGTCCAAGTCCTGGATGGGATGTACGACCCCCGTCCAGGCAGAAGAATTTGAAGGGGGCGGCGGAAGACCCTCAAAAGTGAAAACGTTCACCAGGTGAATGGGTAGGGGTACGATGTACCCCATACTCATTCACATAGGGTGGGGGCCCGAAATCTGGGGGCCACCTTATTAAACGGGGCTCCCAGATTCTGATTGGCTCCCGCCCGCATACCCCGACAACCAATGGCTAGGGTTGTCGGGAAGAGGCTCTTGTCCCGATCGACATGGGGACAAGAGTGCTTTGGGGTGGGGGGGCAGCGCCCCCCTCCCCCAAAGCACACACTCCCCCATGTCGAGGGCATGTGGTCTGGTACGGCTCAGGAGGGGGGGGGCCGCTCGCTCGTCCCCACCCCCATTCCTGTCCGGCCAGACTGCATGCCTGGGATGAGGGCTTGGTACGGATCTGGGGGGGAACCCCACGCCGATTTTGGCGTGGGTTAACCCCTCACGTTCCGGACCAAGCCGGAGAGCCTATTGTACCCCTGGGGGGGAAGCCGCGCCGGTTTCACATTTGAAATTTGGCGCGGAGTTCCCCTTCAGTGTCAGCGCAGCCCGAGAACAGCTCGGAGCTTGCCGTGCGCCGCTCCAGGCAGTGCAAACACTGCTACGCCGCCTGGTATTTACCAAGGATTTCCCGGCGTACTGAAGAGGCGCGCGGTGAGCTCCGATTTTTCCCTCTGCGCATGCCCAGTATGCAAGTGAACCTTCCGAGGTTCTAGCGTACTTTGCAAGGGCACGGGGATCGGGTCCCAAAAGTCACTTTCCCTTTCAAATCGGCCCGCCACACAAGTTGAAACACATGTCACTACACTTCCCCTGCATCACCCCCCTCCCTCCCCTCATAAACTCCCGCCCGAATCCCCGATGTTTACATTACTAAATGCCGCACGCCAGCTCTGTACTGGCGTGCTGTGCGCCCTCTTCTGGGCGCATTAGGCACTTTAGTAAATGAGGAAACACGCTGCACTGGCAGCGTGTTTCTTTTGTAAATGTCAAAAACAGGTTTACTCCTGCTTGTGCACCATGAGTCTTGGCGCACAGGCTTGGTAAATCAGCCCATTTGTGTTGGCGCAGACATTTCTTATGGATAACTATTCAAGGAGAACCCCTGAGACGAGTGCATGGAACAGTAACGGCAGGCCCAAATCTAAACCAGCAGCTCCTTCGGGGGTAGTGCTACAGAGATATAGGAACAAAAACAGGTTAAATTGACACCAAGTGAATACAAGTTTCAGGTACATTACATACTTATTCATAAGATTAAACAATACATAGTTTCTGTACTACTTTTTGCGATTTCTGGGGTGCGATTTCCATTGAGCTGACTGGGGATGCTCTCCCTCTCAGGATAGACTGTGTTACCCCAGCGGCAGGCTGAGCAAAATACAAAAAATGCACCTTAGGGGGCACATGGTGGGGCACAGTATAATGGCAGGCACCTGGCGAATGACACTCTCGCTGTGATAGCTGTTAAATAGCTGAGGGCGGGGACATCGTCATGTGCATGGGTGACCCCGCCCCCTCTGATGCAACGGGGAAACACCGGGGTTACCCAGTGACATGTACGGGTGACTCTACCCCCTCTGACACAACAGGAAACTTTAACAGGGTTCCACAAGCGTATCAGGATCTGGAAGCTCCCTTTAACAAGGGGGCCACCAGATTGTGAAGGAGTATGGGGTACATTCTCTTAATTATTCTCCAAAAATTTGTAAATAGTGAATAAGGACAGTATACACATTTTTGACAATTCCTTTATTATTACGGACCTCCAAGTCCTCAGACCACTGTCCAGAGCAGCACTGTGCACTACAGGCCTCCCGACGAGAGTCTTACTCGCGACGACTGTCCAGAGTAGAGAGCACCCACTATGAGAGTGTACATTACAATTACAGGCCTGAGGCATCCCCTCAGACTGTCCACTGGCATCCAGACCACTGTGCATTACAGGCCATCTCAGTCAGACCGGAGACCACCATCCACCACTGTTTCAGCATTACAAGCCTCCTCTGACCAGTGACCAGCATCCAGAGTATTGTGCATTACAGGCTTCCCCTCAGACCACCATCTGTCCAGAGCACTGTGTGTGTACTACAGGCCTCCTCTGACCATGGCATCCAGATCACTGTGCAGCATTATAGGCCTCCTCAATCACCATCCAGAATACTGTGCAGCATTACAGGCCTCCTCAGACCATCCACAGTGGCTAAATCTGTATCTGTGAGTTTGTTCAAACTTTAATACCCTAAATAATGACATGATATTATATAATGTGTTTGGAAATTCTATAGAAATGCTTAAATAATGCATTTCACATTTGATTTTGGTTGACTAAAATTATTTTATTAGACTAAAATGCACAGGAGATTTTAGTCAACTAAAATCTGACTAAAATGGGACTAAAACTAAAATGTTATTTTAGTCAAAAGACTATGACTTAAACTATTAGGCCACGTACACACGACCGGTTTCCTCAGCAGAATCCAGCAAGAAACTTGTTGGGAGACGTGTTTTGCCGAGGAAACCGGTCGTGTGTACATTTTTCGACGAGGAATCTGTCGAGAGACTCGACGAGCCAAAAAGAGAGCATGTTCTCTTTTTCCTCGACAGGAGTCGAATTTGGTTCATCGAGTTCCTCATCGGACTGGTTTCCGACGAGGAACTCGAACGTGTGTATGATAAGAAACCCGCGCACCTTCTGTAAAAGTAGCGTTTGTAATGGAAATAGCACATTTGTCACGCTGTAACAGACTGAAAAGTGAAAATGTCTCTTACCAAACTTTTCAGTAACATGAGATTAGCAAAAGCAGCCCCAAGGGTTGTGCCAGTGGAATCGAACTTCCCCTGCTGGTCTTTAACGTGTGTACGCAAAGCAAGCTTGTCGAGTTCCTTGATAAGCCTAACAAGGAACTCGACGAGGAAAACGATGTGTTTCGCCCGACGAGTTCCGCGGCCTTACAGATGACTAAAACTTAAAGGGCATTTTAGTCAAAAGACTATAACTAAAACTAAATCAAAATTTGATGCCAAAATTAACACTGTCACCAAGTGATATCACCAGATGGCCCCGCCCCTTACCTATTTACGAACAATCACCTGGCGGAGTGGGCATTAGGTGGAACTTTATTTAATTTTTTGGGTCCATCGGTGTGGTGGGCGGTGTTGACTGATGATGGATCTACATCGGGGGACATTGTGTGTGTTTTTTTTGTTTTTTTTTAATAAAAGGACTTGTCAAAAACAATGTACCCCATACTCATTCAAATAGGGGGTGGGATCTAAGGGTCCCCTGCCCACAGACCCCCCCACAACCACACCCAGGTTTGTCAGGAAGAGGCTCTTGTCCCCATCAAAGTACCCTCCAATGTTAAAGCGGAGGTTCACCCTAAATATAATATCTCCCATGCGATCCAGCATACTGGCGTCAGCGCCAGTATGCTGGGTTTTTTTTTTTTTAATAGCACACTTACTGTATTATTGTAGAATTCCTTTTCTGTCCCCCGCGGTGGACGGCTGTAGTATAGCGCGTCACATCTTCCTAAAATACCCGATATGGACTCGGGTAATCTCGGCGAAAATGCGGCGCCTGCGCACAGACCTAGGAGCTGACTGCGCAGGCGCCGTATTTCTCCGAGTCCTATTTCGGAGGGCGTGACGCGCCATAGCCGTAGGACTCGGAGAAATACGGCGCCTGCGCAGTCAGCTCCTAGGTCTGTGCGCAGGCGCCGCATTTTCGCCGAGATTACCCGAGTGCATATCGGGTATTTTAGGAAGATGTGACGCGCTATACTGGCGCCGTCCACCACGGGGGACAGAAAAGGAATTCTACAATAATACAGTAAGTGTGCTATTAAAAAAAAAAAAACCCAGCATACTGGCGCTGACGCCAGTATGCTGGATCGCATGGGAGATATTATGTTTAGGGTGAAATACCGCTTTAAGGACATGTGGCCTGATATGGTTCAGGTTGGGGCGCTCGCTCGTCCCCCCTTTCCTGGCCTGCCAGGCTGCGTATCAAGGGTCTGGTATGGATTCTGGGGGAACCCATGCGTTTTTTTTTTACTAGCCAGGTGGCGGCAATTGCAACTGCAATTCAATTTATATATTTTTTCTTTAGAAATTACATTTTTTCTGCAGCAGGTTCTACACATGGTACAGATGCACCACTTTACAGGCAGACTAAGTGGACCCCCAGGCACTATATTTAACCACTTCCCGCCATGCCTATAGCAGTGGTTCAGTTATCCTGACTGGGCGTTATATGATGTATAGCAGGATAACAGCCGCCGTGGGCATCGCGCTGATCAATCTGACACACCGCTACACTAATCTTTGTAAAGAGCCTCTAATGGAGGCTCTTTACCATGTGATCAGCCGTGTCCAATCACGGCTGATCACGATGTAAACAGGAAAAGCCATTGATCGACAGCTGCCAATCAGTGGCAAACAAAAATGCCTACCAGTGTCACCAGTGATGCCTATCAGTGCAGTTTCAGTGCCCATAAGTGCCTAGCAGTACCGTCTATCAGTGGCACCCATAAGTACCCATCAGTGCAGCATTTCAGTGCCTATCAGTGTCGCCTATCAGTGCCCACCAGTGCCACCTATGAGTGCTCATCGGTGCCACCTATCAATGCCCATCAGTGCTGCATATCAGTGTCACGCACCAGTGCCACCTCATCAGTGCCATTTCATTGGTGCGACCTTATCAGTGCCCGTCAGTGCAGCTTCTCAGTACCCATCAGTGAAGAAGGAAAATTACTTATTTACAAAAATGTATAACCAAAAAAAATTAATACAAATTTTCTTGTTTTGTTTTTTATTTGTTTGAAATACCAACAAAAGAAATCTCTATCTGTGGAAACAAAATTATAAAAATTTAGTTTGGTACAGTGTAGCATGACCACGCAATCCTCATTTAAAAAGTGGCAGTGCTGAAAGCTGAAAATTGGCTTGTGCAGGAAGGGTGGGAAGTGCCTGGTATTGGTTAAAGGAATTTTTCTTTTTTATTCTTACACTTTCTCACAGGCCATAATGAAGCTATGTGGCCTGGTGTGGTTCAGGGGGTGGGGGCGCTTGGTTGTCCCCCATTGTCCTGGCCTGCCGGGCTGCATGCTCGAATAGGGGCCGGTTTTGGATTTCGGGGGGCCCCACGCCATTTTTTTTTATTTTGGTGTTGGTTCCCCCTTTAGAATTTATACCAGACCCAAAAAGCCTGGTATGAATTGGAGGGGACCCCAAGCGTTTTTTTGGGGGGTGGGGATTTTCTATTGCCCGCATTTGTTTAGATTTCAGTGGGGAAGCCTGCTGACAGCGGATGAGTCATTAGTCATTAAAGACGTGGCGGCTGGCCTCCTGGCCCACTGCTTATTAACCAGCTATTCTTCACATAGATTTCCAATTGGGGGATCATTTTTCAACTGATCTAAATTCAAATTGTTCCAAATTTCAAATTCGTTAGAAAATTTAAAAATGAAACAAAATGTTATGAAAAATAACAAAACTAATTCTAAAACGTCACTGAATAAATTCTGAAGCAAAACTAAATTAGTACAAAATTAATATATATGAAACAAAACAAGTCTAATGGCAATGTGCTCTTGGGAATGGCACACCTAAAGTATGAGCAGGTAAACTGGACCATATAAATTAATAAATGATTGATCAACGGTGACAGCATGCCGCAGGAGTGCTTTGTTTCAAGGTAAGTCTTTCATAATGAGCTAGTATGCGGTGCATACTAGCACATTATAATATTACTTTGCAGGAAGAAAAATGTATTTACTTTTTTTTTTCAGAAGTTTACTACCAATTTAACTGGCTGTTGTGTAGCATTTTTACTTATTCAGAAGAAAAGTAACAATTCACTCAAACCTGTTACTTTTTGTAGCGAACACTGACACATGTTGGGATTTGATACAATCCCTGTAGACATTTATAACATATCCGCATTGGTTAGGAATCTAGACTGTAAGATTTTACAGAATCTCAGTATGTTCTCTTAACTACTTGCCGACCGCCCACCGTCGTTATATGTCATCACTTTAAAGATGGATATCTCGGTAACGGCAGCAGCTGCTGCCACAACCGAGATATCCATCTCTTCAGTGGGCGGTCGGTCAAACGATAATGGCGGTCTCCACGGCGGATTCGCCGCAAGATCACCATTATCGGTGGCGGGCGAGGGCCCTCCCGCTGCACTCCCGCGCCCTCCGCCGCTTACCGGAGCCATCGGTAGCGGCGGAGGCGATCGGGTTCTCTCCCGTGCTCAGTGGGAATGCGAGTGAGGGAAAAATTTCCCTCATTCATCCCCGTACAGTACCTCTGCTGGGCGGAAGTGACATCAAAACGTCAGTCATGCCCAGCGTCTTAAAGAGACATTTTTTTTTTAATGTCATTTGAAAAATGACATTTTACATTTTTTTTTTTTTTGCATTTAAGCCTAAATATGAGATCTGAGATCTTTTTGACCCCAGATCTCATATTTAAGAGGACCTGTCATGCTTTTTTCTATTACAAGGGATGTTTACATTCCTTGTAATAGGAATAGAAGTGCTAATCTTTTATTTTTTTTATTTTAGTGTTAAAAATTGGTAAAAAAAATACAAATTTAAATCGCCCCGTCCCGACGAGCTCACGCGCAGAAGCGAACGCATACGCGAGTAGCGCCCGCATAAGAAAACGCTGTTCAAACCACACAAGTGAGGTATCGCCACGATCGTTAGAGCAAGAGCAATAATTCTAGCCCTAGACCTCCTCTGTATCTCAAAAAATGCAACCTGTAGAATTTTTTAAACGTGGCCTATCGAGATTTTTAAGGGTAAAAGTTTGACGCCATGCCACGAGCGGGCGCAATTTTTAAGCGTGACATGTTGGGTATCATTTTACTCGGCGTAACATTATCTTTCACAATATGTAAAAAAATTGGGCCAAATGTATTGTTGTCTTATTTTTTTATTTAAAAAAGTGAATTTTTTCCAAAAAAAGTGCGCTTGTAAGACCGCTGCGCAAATACGGTGTGACAAAAAGTATTGCAATGACTGCCATTTTATTCTCTAGGGTGTTAGAAAAAATATATATAATGTTTGGGGGTTTTAAGTAATTTTATAGCAAAAAAAAATGTTTTAGACTCGTAAACACTGAATCTGAAAAACAGGCTCGGGGCTTAAGTGGTTAATGCATTCACATTAGCAGCTTTAGAAAGATGTGCAAAAGAAAAAGTCACTCCAACCGGCAAAAAACAGCATTACCAAAATGCTGTGAGGAATGCCCTGATGGATCAGTATTTCCTGATGGGGATCTCCGGCTAGTCCTCATACAATGCATGCAGTTTGAGGTACTGTATTTAGAGGAATGGGCCGACATAGAGGCCGGCCCAATTGCTACAGTGTGTGTGTAGAGAAGAAGTAAAAAAATAAAAATTATCAAAACGCATCGTTTTTCAGTGACAGCCATGGTTGACCTCCTAAACAATATAAGTTTCCATTTCTTCACTAAAGAGAAAACCCCAAGAGCAGGTCCTTCTAAGTCAGATGAACGAATCCACAGGAATTCCTTTGAGGAGGAAAGGTACATTTCTCTCAGTATGGGTTTTTATTAAAGGGGTTGTAAAGGTACAATTTTTTTCCCTAAATAGCTTCCTTTACCTTAGTGCAGTCCTCCTTTACTTACCTCATCCTTTGATTTTGCTTTTAAATGTCCTTATTTCTTCTGAGAAATCCTCACTTCCTGTTCTTCTGTCTGTAACTCCACACAGTAATGTGAGGCTTTCTCCCTGGTGTGGAGTGTCGTGCTCGCCCCCTCCCCTGGACTACAGGAGAGTCAGGACGCCCACTAACACACAGCTCCTTTCTCTATCTGCAATGTAGAGAGCGTCCTGACTCTCCTGTAGTCCAAGGGAGGGGGCGAGTACGACACTCCACACCAGGGAGAAAGGCTTGCATTACTGTGTGGAGTTACAGACAGAAGAACAGGAAGTGAGGATTTCTCAGAAGAAATAAGGACATTTAAAAGCAAAATGAAAGGATGAGGTAAGTGAAGGAGGACTGCACTAAGGTAAAGGAAGCTATTTAGGAGGCAAAAAATAAATTTACAACCCCTTTAAGTTGTGAAGTTTGCAGGGACACCTTTACATGTCTAGAGCATTTAGCCCTCAAGACATTCTATTTGGTATGGGGCAACTACTGAGGACAAACAGATTCAATCGAAATTTACTTCATAAATATCAAATAAGAACCTCTTCTAAAAAGTCTGTTAAACAAATACGATATGCATTCAGGTTTACTGGTCTTTGGTGAAATCTGCACATGTAATGTTTATGTTAGACAAAGAGAAATGGAAAATTCCAAGGACTTACACTTTTAATTCCATTCTCCTCACCTTATCAACAAAGAGGCAACGTTCACCTCTCTGCATCATCAGGAAAACAAATAAAACAGTTCAGCTGTGCTTGAAAGCTAAAATGTTCCTATGTTTAACTATTTGAATATTTCATGCCTTAAGAACAAATATTGCCATTCCCACCATGTCAATTCTGCAAAATTCAAAGAAACACAAAATGAAAATGATTCCAGCAAACAGTTACATATGAGAAAGTATGACATATGAGAAAGTACTATATGACAGAATAACCCAGGGCAACAAGCACAGACATTAAAGGGTCACTAACGGAAAAAATGTTTTGGGCTAAAATGATTGTTTACAGGGTATAGAGACATAAAAGTTAACTGATTCCTTTTAAAAATGATTAAAAATTGATAAAAATCAATCATATATTCAACCTACAGTTTTAGTTTCGTGTTTGCTGTTATTTCCTGCCTCTCTGATGTACAGAGCCAGAGAGCCAATATAGGGCAGTGATGGTTTGTCTAAAACCCCTCAGCACCAACCCAGTTTCAGTTTACACACAGTAATCACACCTCCTTGATTAGTGACCACAGTGAGAAAGCTCCCAGCACTGTGGTTATAAGGAAACAGACAACCAAGAAGTGTGGAAATTAGAGCAGAATTACAGCAACTTCAAAGCAAAAAAAAAAAAAACAATGAGGAAATGAAAACAGCACTGCAGCCTTCTTACTCAATAGTAACTTTAATAATTAATAACATAATTAATCAAGTTAAAACAATCAGTTGGGTGTTCGGAGGCCACGTAAAGAATTACGTGTATTCGGCATAATTGTTATTTTTAGCCCGAGCAATAATTTAAATGGAACCAAATCCATCTATCATTTTCAGCCAAGGAAGATGCTTTCTTGGCCTCTGTTTGATGTTCAACTGCCATGGTGCTGCACATGTGACTGGTTATCACACCAGCCATTTAATGGTATGACAGTTTGTTTGAAAGCATGTGAAATGCAACTGTTTTTTGCAGCTGGTAAAACTCTCTCTCTCTCTCTATATATATATATATATATATATATACTTTTAAACTGTTTAGTTCCAGTCTATATTGGAACTTTAGACCAAAAATTAAGTCCTGTTAGATCACTTCAGGCTGGCCCCTTTTTCAGGTACAGAAAACCTTGGTTTGAGAGCATTTTGCAAGACAAGATCATTTTTTAAATACGGTGTGGGTGTTGGGGGTAGTGGCGCTGTCACTATTATGTTGTTAGACTAGCCCAAAAATATATGGGTAGATTTGGGACAACATTCCCTACGGTGTACAGTTACACAGGTGTGGTGGGAGTAATGGTGCTAACAAGTGCTAACAATGTGTCATCAATGAAGGTGAAAGTAAACACGTAGCATAATAAACAAAAATATGTGATAAATTATAAATGTGCACTAACATCAAATCATAAAGCTGTATTGCAATAAGTATCAAATAACAGCTGATTGCAGACCATGCAGTGGGTAGAACCTTAAAAACATAAATCTGAATATTGTGACAACGTGGGTGTCATCAGTATAGATATATATATATATATATATATATATCCACAATAATCAACGTGCAGTGAAGGAATTAAATATATATGAATATATAATGAAATAAGCTATAAGTCGGCTGACATAAAATAGTCCATCAGTTACAATCGGGTGACTCTGTGTAATGTGACAAGCAAGGTGCACCTATATGAATAGGTGATACGTCAGGTGGGTATCGCGGTGAATCCGGTGCTCCCCCTCAAGGGTACCCACTCACCAAATGTAGTCACCCCTGCAGGGGTATAAGACGTTTCAGGTCACAGTATGTATTCCCCCGTGTCGTGGCTCCTTCTCCTGGGTTCCAAAAGTAATCACCAAAATTCCTGGTATATCTCCTTGGTATGAATGGTTATTTAAACGGCTGTAGAAGGTGAAACAGAATTCATTGATTTCCTTGGTGCTGATTCTTCAAGTTATGCACACACCTCACTCATGTTCCATGAGTGAGGTGTGTGCATAACTTGAAGAATCATAACCAAGGAAATCAATGAATTCTGTTTCACCTTCTACAGCTGTTTAAATAACCATTCATACCAAGGAGATATACCAGGAATTTTGGTGATTACTTTTGGAACCCAGGAGAAGGAGCCACGACACGGGGGAATACATACTGTGACCTGAAACGTCTTATACCCCTGCAGGGGTGACTACATTTGGTGAGTGGGGACCCTTGAGGGGGAGCACCGGATTCACCGCGATACCCACATGACGTATCACCTATTCATATAGGTGCACCTTGCTTGTCACATTACACAGAGTCACCCGATTGTAACTGATGGACTATTTTATGTCAGCCGACTTATAGCTTATTTCATTATATATTCATATATATTTAATTCCTTCACTGCACGTTGATTATTGTGGATACATATATATATATATCTATACTGATGACACCCACGTTGTCACAATATTCAGATTTATGTTTTTAAGGTTCTACCCACTGCATGGTCTGCAATCAGCTGTTATTTGATACTTATTGCAAAACAGCTTTATGATTTGATGTTAGAGCACATTTATAATTTATCACATATTTTTGTTTATTATGCTACGTGTTTACTTTCACCTTCATTGATGACACATTGTTAGCACTTGTTAGCACCATTACTCCCACCACACCTGTGTAACTGTACACCGTAGGGAATGTTGTCCCAAATCTACCCATATATTTTTGGGCTAGTCTAACAACATAATAGTGACAGCGCCACTACCCCCAACACCCACACCTTAATCCATATACTCCTTTTGGAGCCATATTTAGGGGGGGCTGCAGCCACAATTTCATTCCTTTACCCTTAATTAAGCTATCCTGAGCGCAGCTTTCAATCTTAATCATTTTTTAAATACATTTTGACTTGATACACAAGCGATGTCTTGATATAAGAGAAGCTTCATGTCACAACTGGGTATAAAAGAGAAGAGAGGAGCATCTAAGTGTAGCAATACATTTTATGAAGGTACAACATTTAGTAACATATTGCTACACTTAGAGACGTCTCTGCTCTTTTATACTCTGTAGCTGCTGCTGGATTTTGCTTCTAATCCCCTTTTGGAGACTTCCATTTGTGGATGGACATTTTATGGTTATACAACCAATCACATTGCTATAATCTTTTTATATGGACTATAAACTGAAGAACTTATGAATAAATGGTTCCGGGAGAATCAACTGAGTTTCCATTATTTCTTATGGGAAAATTTGCTTTGATATGTAAGTGCTTTGGATTACAAGCATGTTTCCGAAACAAATTATGCTTGCAATCCAAGGTTTTACTGTATAGCAATGTAAATCATTAAAATAAGTGCCTATACTGTTTAACCACTTCCTTACTGGGCATGTAAACCCCCTTCCTGACCAGGTGAAATTTCAGCTTGCGGCACTGCGTCGCTTTAGCTGACAATTGCGCGGTCGTGCGACGTGGCTCCCAAACAAAATTGGCGTCCTTTTTTCCCCACAAGTAGAGCTTTCTTTTGGTGGTATTTGGTCACCTCTGCGGTTTTTATTTCTTTCTCGTACATCACGGGACACAGAGCGGCATATTCATTACTATGTGGGTTATATGGAGTACCTTCAGGTGTGGACACTGGCAATCTTCAAACAGGAAGTCCCCTCCCTATATAACCCCCTCCCCTAGAGGGAGTCCCTCAGTTTTTTTCGCCAGTGTCTTAGGTGTTGGTCACGGAATAGCTTTGCTCCACATCCTTTGGGATAAGGGCGGGCTAACCGGATCTGTCCAAGGAGCCTCAGTGCCAAAGTGGACAGTACCCGGGCCCCAAACCGTGGGGTTTTGCCTATAATGCTCCTCTTTGGAGGGCTGGACCCTGGGCCCAGGACTTGGAGTTTGCAAAAACCATAAGGTTCCTGTTTTGCCAGGGTGCTATATAGGTCCAGGACAGTGGGTACCTTCATAGGACCCCAGGGCCTGAAGGTCTACTACGCTACCCACGGAGATGGGAGAAGACTGGATCAGTTTGCTGGTCAAACATCCTGCAGCATGGAGCAGGTAAGGGGGAGCCTGCGGGACTTGGTTCGACAGCAGGCTCCCCGGGGTAACCTAAAAGGGGGGATAGCCTGAGTATGCTCTGCATGGGCAACTGTGATCACTATGTCTTAGAGACAGGATGACACCCTTTCTCCCCCCATCACTAGGCCCCCCTGTCTAAAGTGTGTTGCTAGCTAACCTGCTGTTGCTTCCTAGAGGCTAGTAAAGGATCCTTAGGGGCCTTAAAAGAGTCCTACCTGGCCGGGAGTTTTGAATCTGCCGCCGTTTCTGCGCCATGGATCTCCAGCAGCGCGGCTCCTCCGTGTTCTTCCTGTTTCCGGGTACGCGCGCGGCGCGCGTGCACGCGCGCGTCTTATTGACGAATTTTCGCGCCATCCAGACAGGAGGGGCGGGGGGGGGCGGGCCTGCGGCGTCATACAGGGGCGCGCCCTTCTGCTGTTATAGACAGCAGGCCTTGTCAGGGCTCAGTCTGTGGCTGATTGTTTCAAGAGAGGACGCAGGGCGGCAGAATAGTGACTCCCGGTGGCGGAAAAGGGGTAGTACATGTGGACTTTGTCCCAATGTCTATTGTTAAGCCAAAGAATCCCCCTTATTTGACAGCAGGTTGGAGGCTGGCAAACTTAAGTTAGGGGCATTGTGTATGGTCATAGAAAATATATAATTATTTAAAAAAAAAAAAAAAAAAAAAAAAAGACCAACATACGGGCCCATCAGTTTGTGGGGACACTAGTAATCTACTTTCCCCTAAACTCTGGAATTGTACTCCTGGCCACTACAGTCTGTTGTGTGGGCGGAGTCCCTCGATTTTGTATTATGGCTTCCAAGGGTTCGGGGTCAAAGGGTACAAAAAAGACCAAAAAACAAAAGGGTTCCCTTTCTGATTCTGATATGCCGATTCTTTCCCCGCAGCTTATTAATTTAAGAAGCGCCTTGGATGAGCCATTAGGGGGATCTGGTGCGGAGGCTGGCCCAGATCAGCCCAGCCCTGTGTTTATCACAGAGGAGATGCTAGCCGTATCCCTAGGGGGGCTAGAAGAGAGAATAGCAGCATTGATCGCTAGAGCTATTCCTGGTAAGAAACGGGTTAGATCCCCATCACCAGGGAGTGTATCCTCAGATGCTGAGATTCTCTCTCCGGAGGAATTAGAATCACAGGAGGATCAACTGGACCTGAACCAAGAGGGTTCAGGGATTGAGGGGTCTACCTCTGAGGAACCATTTTCAGACTCCCAGACGGAAAGACTGTGGGTACAGTCTTTGACGGACATGGTCCGCTCGGCATTTAGTTTGCCATTACCAGAACCTCAGGTTCCTCCGGTATCCTCTCTGGGCTCTTTGAGAGCCCCGTTAAGCAACGCAGTTTTTCCGGTCCATCCTCTCTTGGAGGAATTGATCTTTCGGGATTGGGTACGGCCGGACAGGGTTTTTCTGCCACCGAAAAGATTTGCGGTCATTTATCCCATGGAGGAAAAATTCTCCAAGAGATGGAAGCTCCCAGTAGTGGATGCAGCCATCTCATGTGTGAATAAATCACTAACTTGCCCGGTGGAAAATATACATATGTTTAGAGATCCGGTTGATAAAAGATTAGAAACACTTTTAAAAGCATCCTTTGCTACGGCAGGAGCAGTGGTGCAGCCAGCGGTAGCTGCAATTGGAGTTTGTCAGGCATTAAAAGACCAGACAAAAGAGATGTTAAAAGACATGCCTACCCAACAAGCAGAAGAGTTTGCTGACATTTCCAGAGTTCTGTGTTTTGCGGTAGATGCTATAAAAGATTCCATCCAGCAGGCTTCTCGTTTATCACTATGTTTGGTACACATGAGAAGGCTCTTATGGTTGAAGAACTGGGCGGCAGAACCCCCATGCAAAAAGCTTCTGGCAGGATTTCCCTTCCATGGAGGGCGACTCTTCGGAGAGGATCTGGATAAATATATTCAGACTATTTCAAAGGGCAAGAGTACCCTTTTACCGGTCAAAAAGACATTCCGGGCTCCTACATTTAAAGGCAGCTTTTTCCTGTCTCGGGGCCCTCTAATTCCAGGCAGTATCGACGGCCGCCTGCGCGATCCAACGGTAACAGTAGATCGCAGGGACAAACCCCTGGGGGTAAGAAGCCGTGGTATCGCAAGCCGTCAAAGGCAGCCCCTAAATCTGCCTTATGAAGGGGCGCCCCCACTCTCACGGGTGGGGGGAAGGCTTCGTCTCTTCTCAGAAGTTTGGGAAGCCAAGATCCCCGACAAATGGGTCCGGGCATCTGTAACCACAGGTTACAGACTGGAATTTCTAAGGTATCCTCCGCCTCATTTTCAAGAATCAAGGCTACCAAGGGATCCAGCAAGGAAGGCCTCAATGCTGGCAGCCTTGGATCACCTGCTTTGCCAGGACGTAATTTTAGAAGTGCCAGCCCAAGAGCAAGGCCTAGGTTCTATTCCAATCTCTTTGTCATACCAAAGCCCAACGGCAATGTCAGGCCAATTTTGGACCTAAAGAGGTTAAACGGTTATCTAAGGGTGCGGTCCTTCCGGATGGAATCCATCCGGTCAGCAGCCGCCGCGCTTCAGAAGAACGATTTTCTGGCCTCCATAGACATAAAAGATGCTTACCTTCATGTACCAATCTGTCAGTCGCATCAAAGGTTTTTACGCTTCGCGGTCGGGCAGCGACACTTCCAATTCAGGGCGCTCCCTTTCGGGCTGGCCACGGCCCCCCGGGTATTCACGAAGATCCTAGCCCCAGTTCTGGCCAATTTAAGAATCCAAGGAGTCACAGTCCTAGCATACTTGGACGACCTTTTAATTATAGATCATTCACGGACGGGTCTGCAGAAGGCAGTAAACCTCACGGTTCGGTACCTCGAAGAATTCGGCTGGGTCCTAAACCAGGGAAAGTCAGCATTCCAGCCTACAAAGCAGTTGGAATACCTCGGCATGAGGTTAGACACGGAACGTCAAAAGGTGTTCCTGCCCCTTGTAAAGATCAAGGCGATCAAGGGGTTGGTTCAGTTGGTTATAAACAAGAGAAGACCAACTATTCGCCTGTGTATGCGATTACTAGGCAAGCTAGTGGCCACATTCGAGGCAGTACCATACGCTCAGATCCACACTCGCGTCCTACAGGCAGCCATTTTAGCAGCCTGGGGCAAGAGGGCACATGCCTTAGAGTCCCCTTTGACGCTATCATCAAGGGTCCGACAAAGCCTGGCCTGGTGGTTGAACCCTCAGAACCTTCTAAAGGGAAGATCCTTCAGCCCTGTTGTCTGGAAGGTAGTTACCACAGACGCCAGCCTGGCAGGCTGGGGGGCGGTCTTCGAGGGGTTCTCCCGCCAGGGAACTTGGGTGAAAGCAGAGAGGCAGCTCTCCATCAATATCTTGGAAATCAGAGCGGCTCGCCTAGCCCTGTTGGCGTGGACCTCCAGATTAAAGGGGTTCCCGGTGAGAATCCAGTCAGACAATGCCACGGCGGTGGCATACATAAACCACCAAGGGGGAACCAGGAGCCAGGCCGCTCAAAGGGAAGTGAACTTGATTTTTCAATGGGCAGAGGCTCATGTACCCTGCATTTCAGCGATATTCATTCCAGGAGTGGACAACCTGCAGGCAGACTTCTTAAGTCGCCAGAGTCTGTTGCCAGGGGAGTGGTCTCTGCATCCCCAGGTCTTTCAGACAATCTGCCAGAGGTGGGGAACGCCAGACGTAGATATAATGGCATCCAGGTTCAACAAGAAACTAGACAGGTTCGTGTCGCGAGCGAGGGATCCTATGGCCTGCGGAACCGATGCGTTGGTGTGCCCTTGGCATCAATTCAAACTTCTATATGCATTCCCTCCACTACAGTTACTCCCCCGCCTGTTGCGCAGGATCAGAGTGGAGCACAAGCCAGTCATTCTAATAGCTCCAGCTTGGCCCCGGAGGGCTTGGTACTCGCTAGTCCTGAATATGGCAGTGGGAGACCCTTGGACTCTTCCTCTACAACCAGACCTACTCTCACAAGGTCCGATCCTCCACCCTACATTACCCTGATTCTCAGGGGTAGGGGTCTGTCTAGGCAGGTAATCCCTACCCTGATTAAGGCTAGAAAGCCGGTCTCCAGGGTAATTTATTACAGGGTGTGGAGGAACTACATAGGCTGGTGTGATTCCAAAAGATGGAATTCCCGCAAATATACTATTGATAGGGTGTTAAGTTTTCTCCAGCTAGGAGTGGATAAAGGCCTGGCACTAAGCACAATCAAGGGACAGATCTCAGCTCTGTCAGTGTGGTTTCAGAGGCCGCTGGCCACCCACTCGCTGGTAAAGACCTTCTTACAGGGGGTCTTGCGTATTAATCCTCCTGTCAAGTCACCAGTTTGTCCTTGGGACTTAAATCTTGTCCTGTCCACTCTACAGAAACAGCCTTTTGAGCCTCTGGCTGAGATTCCTTTACTCTTACTGACAAGAAAATTGGTTTTCTTGGTCGCCATAGTTTCGGCCAGGAGAGTGTCAGAATTAGCAGCCTTATCGTGTAAGGAACCATATCTTGTTCTGCATAAGGACAGGGCAGTTCTCCGGCCCATCCTTCCTTTCTACCAAAGGTTATATCCAAATTTCACTTAAACCAGGATTTGGTACTTCCATCCTTCTTTCCAAAACCTACATCTAGAAAGGAGGGGTTGCTGCATACCTTGGATATTGTCCGGGCCATGATGGCCTATCTTAAAGCTACAGAAAAGATCCGGAAAACAGATGTGTTATTCGTTCTACCAGATGGCCCCAAGAAGGGGCAGGCAGCTGCAAAATCCACCATCTCAAGATGGATTAGACAATTAATCATTCAAGCCTACGGGTTGAAGAGGTTGCCTCCTCCGTTGTCGGTAAAGGCCCATTCTACCAGGGCCATGGGCGCCTCTTGGGCAGCACACCATCAGATCTCTAGGGCTCAGATATGCAAGGCAGCAACGTGGTCATCAGTCCACACGTTTACAAGGTTTTATCAACTAGACGTGAGAAGGAATGCGGATTCTGCCTTTGGACAGGCAGTACTACAGGCTGCAGTTTGAAATCCTCGGGATCAGAAAACACCCTTGGATATAAAAAAAAAAAAAAAAAAAGTTTTTTCTTGACTAAGTTGGAATTATTATGATTTGAGTTTATCTCTAAATTGAATCCTTCTTTGGAAGATGTCTCCCTCCCCTCATTAAAGCATTGCTTTCGGACATCCCACATAGTAATGAATATGCCGCTCTGTGTCCCGTGATGTACGAGAAAGAAAAAGGGATTTTTAAATACAGCTTACCTGTAAAATCCTTTTCTTGGAGTACATCACGGGACACAGAGCTCCCACCCCTCTTTTGGGTGACCATTTTGGGAGGCATACTGCTTGCTACAAAACTGAGGGACTCCCTCTAGGGGAGGGGGTTATATAGGGAGGGGACTTCCTGTTTGAAGATTGCCAGTGTCCACACCTGAAGGTACTCCATATAACCCACATAGTAATGAATATGCCGCTCTGTGTCCCGTGATGTACTCCAAGAAAAGGATTTTACAGGTAAGCTGTATTTAAAAATCCCTTTTTTTTGCGCTATAAACAAAAAAGGACGACAATTTTGAAAAAAAATACAATATTTTTTACTTGTTGCTATAAAAAATAGCCCAATTTAAAAAAAAAAAATCAGTTTAGGCCGATACGTATTCTTCTACATATTTTTGGTAAAAAAAAAAAAAAATCGCAATAATCGACTGGTTTGCGCAAAAGTTATAGCGCCTACAAAATAAGGAACAGAATTATTATCTTTTATTATTTATTTTTTTACTAGTAATGGCGGCGATCTGCGATTTTTATTGCGACTGCGACATTATGGCGGACACATCGGACACTTTTGACACATTTTTGGCACCATTCACATTTATACTGCAATCAGTGCTATAAATATGCACTAATTACTGTATAAATGTGACTGGCAGGGAAGGGGTTAACACTAGGGGGTGAGGAAGGGGTTAATGTGTATCCTGTATAGCGTTCTAACTGTGGGGGGAGGGGGGGTGACTGGGGGGGTGACCGATCTGTGTCCCTATGTACAAGGAACACAGATCGGTCTGCTCTCTCTATGACAGGACGCTGTCATTGTGAGAGCGGGCAATGAGAGATGATCTCATATGTTTACATATGAGATCATCTCTCATTCGCTGCACAGATCGCATCGCAAACGGCCACTCTGATTGGCCGTTCGCGGCGATCTGTGATTGGCTGTGTCCAAGGGACACGGCCAGTACACAAGTTCCCCGCTGCGCGCTCGGGAGCGCGCGCTGGGAACACAGAAAGAGGCTGCCGTGAAAACACGGCAGCCCAGAGATTTAGAACCACCCTGCGGCCGCATATAGTCGTACGGCCGTAGGGAAGTGGTTAAAATACACTAATACACTATCTCACCCTGCTCTACACATGCTCAGTTAGACCCCTTTCACATTGAGGAGTTTTTCAGACGGTACAGCGTTAAAAATAGTGCTGCTATACCGCCTGAAAAACTCCTTTCACTGCATCCTCAATTTGAAAGCCCGAAGGCTTTCACACTGAGGCAATGCGCTGGCGGGAGATACAAAAATCTCCTGTCAGCAGCATCTTTGGAGTGGTAAGAGGAGCGGTGTGTATACCACTCCTTCCCATTAAAAAGAATGGGAAACCGTGGCAATACCGCCCGCAATGCGCCTCTATAGACGGCCGCTAGCGGGGGTTAATACTGCACCGCAAGCGGCCGCAACGTGCGGCAATTCCGATGGTAAAGCGCCGCTATTTTTAGCGCCGCTATACCGCCAGCGCGGCTCCAGCCGCAATGTGAAAGGGGCCTTTTTTTAGGCACTGGCTTTCACATTGGGATTACAGGTGAGGTTTCTTTCAGGCGCTTTTTTTTATGCTAAGACTCCTTTCACACTGGGGCGTGTGAAAGGGGTCTTAAAATGGTTGTAAAGCCTTGTTTTTTTTTTAATAACAAACATGTCATACTAACCTCCACTGTGCAATTAGTTTTGCACAGAGTAGCCCGATACACCTTTTCTGGGGCCCCCAGCAGAGCTTTCAGCTCCTCCCTGCAGCGGTAAACCCCTTAGGAGAAGCCCTCTCCCTGGGGGGTTACTGTGCAGGCGCTCTCCTGAGTTTGGATTTTGCGTCCATAGACACAGAATGCCAGAATCAGCCCCGCCCCCAGCACTCGTGTCATTGGATTTGATTGACAGCAGCAGGAGCCAATGGCTGTACTGCTATCAATCTAACCCCTTAAGAGTAGAGAGGTACAGCCAGGGCCGGACTTACCATTGGGCTTGACTGGGCTCAAGCCCATGGGCCCCTCCCAATAGGGGGCCCCTCTAAAAAAAAAAAAAAATTAAATTTTTTTTTTTTTTTTTTTAGGGGTCCAGAGGTCCCCAGGGCCCCGGACAGCAACCCTTCCTTTTTTTTATTTGTTTTTTATAAAAAAATATGTTTTTTTTATATATATATATATATATATATATATATATATATATATATATATATATATATATATATATATATATATATATATTATCATTTTTATTATTAAAGGGCCCAGAGGTCTCCAGGGCCCCTGGATGGCAACCCCCCCTTTTTTTTATAAAAAATTAAAATTTTATATATATATATATTATATATATATTATATATATGTTTTTTATTTTTTTTTATTAAAGGGCTCAGAGGTCCCCAGGGCCCCATGTGGCAACCCCCCCCCCCCTTTTTTTTTTTTTTTATAAATGTTTGATTTTTTTATTTTTGTTTATATTTTTTTATTTTTTATTAAAAGGCCCAGAGGTCCCCAGGGCCCCCGGATGGCAACCTCCCCTTTTTATGTATTTTTTTTTAATTTTTTAGGGGTCTGGAGGTCCCCAGGGCCCCGGACAGCAACCGGGGCGAGATGCACGATTCTGGCCAAAATGAGAATCACAATTTTTTTGCCTAGAATGAAGATCACGGTTCTCTCACGATTCTCACGGCGTAAAATCTTTTACATTTATACAAAAAAAAATGGGTTAACTTTACTGCCTAGTTTTTTTTTTTTTTATTCATTAAAGTATTTTTTTTCCCCAAAAAAATGCATTTAAAAAGACTGCTGCGCAAATACAGTGCAACATAAAATATTGCAACAACCGCCATTTTATTCTCTAGGCCAAGGTCTTTACTAAAAAATTATATAATCTTTGGGGGTTCTAAGTAATTTTCTAGCAAAAAAAAATAATGATTTTAACTTGAAAAGAGCTGTCAGAAAAAGGTTTGGTGTTTAAGTGGTTAAAAATTCCTAATTTACATACAGAAGAAGTTAATTCCTTTGAAGAGATACAATGTTTAGACTTAACTTTCCACTGATAAAGAATGTTTCCAAAACTTGGCAGATTGCCCAGACTGACTTTTGGCTGAGAGCAGACAGGAAATTCTTTGCATACCAAAGTGCAGAGAGAAAATTATTTTCATGTGAAAGCTCGTGAAACCCTGTATTAAGAATCGCAACGGGAAAAAGATTGCAATAACGATTCTTCACTATTAATCGTGCAGCTCTAATATATATATATATATATATATATATATATATATATATATATAATTATTATTATTATTAAAGGGCCCCGGATGGCAACTCCCCTTTTTTTAATAAAAATATTTACATTTTCTTTATATTTTTTTTAAAAATGTTTATTTTTTTTGTTTTTTCTTTTTTTATTAAAGGGCCCAGAGGTTTCTTTTTTTTTTATTAAAGGGCCCAGAGATCCCCAGGGCCCCAGATGGCTACCCCCCTTTTTTTATATATATATATTTATTTATTTTTATTCCGTGCACAAATGAGAGTCACCCCCCCCTCCCCCGCTCAACAACTTTAATGTGCACCCCCCGCTCAACAACTTCAATTCGCCCCCCGCTCAACAACTTCAATCCCCCCCCCCCTCTCAACAACTTTAATGCGCCCCCCCCCCGCTCCTCAACAACCATGATCCCCCCCTCGCTCCAGGGGGCCCCTTCAACACTCAAGCCCAGGGGCCCCCACCACCCTAAGTCCTGCCCTGGGTACAGCATATCCCTACCATGGGAACGAACGGGACCAGGTGAGTAAAACGGTAGGGCTAGGGGGCTGGTCAGTTTTTTCATCTTGATGCATTAAGGTGAAAAAACACAAGGGTTTACAACCCCTTTAACCACTTAAGCCCCAGACCATTTGGCTGCCCAATGACTGGGCGACTCGTTGCTTTAACTGACAATCGTGCGACGTGGCTCCCAAACAAAATTGACGTCCTTTTTTTCCCACAAATAGATATTTTTTGGTGGTATTTGATCACCTCTGCGTTTTTTTTTTTGTTTTTTTTATATATATACACAAACAAATATAGAGCGACAATTTTGAAAAAAAAGCGATATTTTTTGCTATAATAAATATCCCCAAAAATATGTAAAAAGATTTATTATTTTTCTCAGTTTAGGCCAATATGCATTCTTCCACATATTTTTGGTAAAAAAAAATGCAATAAGCCTTTATTGATTGGTTTGAGCAAAGGTTATAGCATCTACAAAATAGGGGATAGTTTGTAATTTTTATTAATAATTTTATTCTTACTATTAATGGCGGTGATCAGTGATTTTTATCATGACTGCGACATCATGGTGGCCCCTTGGACACTTTTGGCACCATTTTGGGAACCTTGTCATTTTTACAGCGATCGGTGCTATAAAAATGCACTGATTACTATGTAAATGACATTGGCAGCGAAAGGGGTTAACCTGTAGGGGGCGTTGAAGGGGTTAACCTAGGGAGTGTTTCTAACTGTTAGGGGGTGTGGCTTGCCGTGACACGTTACTGAACGCTGTTCCCGATGACAGGGAACAGACAATCAGTGATATGTCAGGGGGAGATGTGGTTTACACTGACATCCCCTCGTTCTTCAGCTCTGTGACCCGATCGGGGGACACCAGCACAAATCGAGTCCGCGGGTCCCGCGGGCACGGTCACGGAACTTTGACAGGGCCACGAGATCACCGCCGATGGCGCTTGTGACCGTACGGCAGCCAAATTAAAGGGGACATATATATACGGCTATTTTCCCAGCCGTGCTATTCTGACGATGTAAAAATGTGTGCAGTGGTCGGCAAGCGGTTACGTTTCCTCCTGCTAGTGATGTCCTGTCCTGGGTTCTTTATCTCAACTTCATAATAAAAATATGGCCCTCCTCCTGAATCGTAAACATCCTATTTGAAAGGTTTCACATCCCTCTCTCCCATCCTTGTCTGGATCCTGTACATATTAACCACTTGACCACTGGGCACTAGAAACCCCCCTTAATAACAAGACCAACTTTCAGCTTTCGGTGCTCTCACATTTTGAATGACAATAACTCAGTCATACAACACTGTAACCAAATGAAATATGTGTCCTTTTTTTCCCACAAATAGAGCTTTCTTTTGGTGGTATTTGATCACCTCTGGGTTTTTTTGTTTTTTTTGCTATAAATGAAAAAAGAACGAAAATTTGGTAAAAAAAAATGAATTTTTCTCCATTTCTATTATAAAATTTTGCGAAAAAGTTATTTTTCTTCATAAATTTTGGTGTAAAATGTATACTGCTACATATCTTTGGTAAAAAATGTATTTAGTCTGGGTGAAAGTTATAGAATCTACAAGCTATGGTACCAATTACTGAAAAAATTGATCATACCTAATGTACTGACACAGCCTCTCTCATTTCTTGAGACCCTAACATGCCAGAAAAGTACAAATACCCCCCAAATGACCCCTTTTAGAAAGAAGACATTCCAAGGTATTTAGAAAGAGGCATTGTGAGTTTTTTGAAGTTGTCATTTTTTCCCACAATTCTTTGCAAAATCAAGATTTATTTTATTTTTATTTATTTTTCACAAAATTCTCATATTAGCAGGTTATTTCTCACACACAGCATATTTATACCACAAATTACTCCCCAAAACACATTTAGCTATTCCTCCAGAGTATGGCGATACCACATGTGTGAGACTTTTACACAGCGTGGCCACATACAGAGGCCCAACATGCAGGGAACGCCATCAGGCGTTCTGGAACACCCAGGCCAATTCTGACATTTCTCTCCTACATGGAAAAAATCATCATTTATTTGCTAGAAAATTACATACAGTACAACCCCAAAACATTTTACATGCTTTATTTAGCAAAGACCCTAGAGAATACAATGGCAGTCGTTGCAACTTTTTATCGCACATGGTATTTGCACAGCAATTTTTCGAACGTGTTTTATTTGGAAATAAAACAGTTTTGTGCTTTTAAAAAAAAAACATTAAAGTTAGCCCAATGTTTTTGTTACCCTTCAAAATTGCACACACTCGTGGAATAGCGCCAAACTTCGCTACTTAAAAATCCCTATAGGCGACGTTTTAAATATTTTTACTGGTTACATCTTTTTAGTTGGAGAAGAGGTCTAGGGCCAAAATTATTGCTCTCGCTCTAATGTTCGCAGCGATACCTCACATGTATGGTTTGAACACCGTTTTCATATGCGGGCTGGACTTACGTGTACGGTCGCTTCTGTATATGAGCACACGGGAACTGGGGTGCTTTAAAAAAATAAATAAAAAATGTATTGTTCATTTTACTTTATTTATTTTAGTTTGACAAGTTTTTCCCCAAAAATAATGTTTTGATCACTTTTATTCCTATTACAATGTAAACATCCCTTGTAATAGGAATATAGCATGACAGGTCCTCTTTACAGTGAGATGTGGGGTCAATAAGACCCCACATCTCACCTCAAGGCTGGGAAGCCTGAAAAAAAAAAGATCCTGGCTTCGATCGTAGCGGTGAGTCGGAAGAAGCACCGGAGGGCGAAGGGAGGGGGGACGTTCCCTTTCGCCTCCTGTAAGAACGATCAAGAGGTGGAACAGCCGCCATGATCATTCTTATGGTGAAGGGAATCGCTGGCTGAAAAAGATGATATCTGAATGATGCCTGTTGCTGCATGGCTGCATATGGGGGGGGAGACATGGCTGCATATGGGGGGAGACATGGCTGCATATGGGGGGGGGACATGGCTGCATATGGGGGGGGGACATGGCTGCATATGGGGGGGGGGACATGGCTGCATATGGGGGGGGACATGGCTTCATATGGGGGGGGAGACATGGCTGCATATGGGGGGGGAGACATGGCTGCATATGGGGGGGAGACATGGCTGCATATGGGGGGGAGACATGGCTGCATATGGGGGGAGACATGGCTGCATATGGGGGGGGACATGGCTGCATATGGGGGGGGACATGGCTGCATATGGGGGGGGGGGACATGGCTGCATATGGGGGGGGGACATAGCTGCATATTGGGGGGAGACGTGCCTGCATATTGGGGGGAGACGTGCCTGCATTTGGGGACACATGGCTGCATTTTTTTTAAAGTATCGGTATTCGGTACCGGCAATTACATGAAAAAATCAGAACTTGTACTCGGTCCTAAAAAAGTGGTATCCGGACAACCCTAGTTATTACCCTTGTACTGTGATTATGTCCCTGTTGTCAACCCCACTTTGGGGGCTCAGGTTCACATCCCTAGGCTACAAGACTCTTCATTATTATTATTGTTTTTTTGTGTGCAAAAAAATCAAAAAAATTACCAATGCTATCAATGTTATACTCTGTATGATGCTTCTTTCAATAAAATTTATAAAAAATAAAATAAAAACTAGCTGTTCGGCGCTCAGACCAGGGAACATAACAGCTTTCATGTGAATAGCTGCTGTTCCCCGCCGCGCGTCGTCGTGGCCCCTCCCCCTTGTCGGGCACTTTTCCCAGGATTGGACAGGTGATCTGTCTATCAAAGTGCCCGGACAAGGGGGAGGGGCCATGACGACACGCAGTTGGGAACAGCAGCTATTCAAATGAAAGCTGTTATGTTCCCTGGCCTGAGCGCCGAACCGCTCGACGGCGGGGGAGACATGGCTGCATATGGGGGGGAGACATGGCTGCATATGGGGGGGGGGGAGACATGGCTGCATATGGGGGGGGGGAGACATGGCTGCATATGGGGGGGGGGAGACATGGCTGCATATGGGGGGGGGGGGACATGCATATGGCTGGGGGGGGGGAGACATGGCTGCATATGGGGGGGGGGAGACATGGCTGCATATGGGGGGGGGAGACATGGCTGCATATGGGGGGGGGGAGACATGGCTGCATATGGGGGGGGGAGACATGGCTGCATATGGGGGGGGAGGCATGGCTGCATATGGGGGGGAGACATGGCTGCATATGGGGGGGGAGACATGGCTGCATATGGGGGGGGGGAGACATGGCTGCATATGGGGGGGGGAGACATGGCTGCATATGGGGGGGGGGCATGGCTGCATATGGGGGGGGAGACATGGCTGCATATGGGGGGGAGGCATGGCTGCATATGGGGGGGGGGAGACATGGCTGCATATGGGGGGGGGGAAGACATGGCTGCATATAGGGGGGGGAGACATGGCTGCATATGGGGGGGGCATTATGATACTTACGCAAGCAGCACAGTCAGCATGTGCTCTGTAGTGGATCTGTCATGGTGTGTCATATTGCTGTTGGGTGCTTACTTTTTTATGGCTGTACTGGGCTATGGTTTGTAACACACAGTACAGCCAAAGTCAGAACCCAAAAGCCATTTGACACTGACAGATTCATGACAGAACGCACGCTGCCTGTGTGATTTTCACAATGCTGGTGAAGACAAGGTGAGATGCTGCTTAACACTTGCATTTGGGGGGGGGGCAGTAAACATGTGTCCCCCAACCACTTCCCTTTAACCACTTCCTGTCCAGCGACGTACTGGTACATTGCTGGATTGTAAGGGTGATATCTTAATCATTGCCACAACAATGATCAAGATATAATTTTTTAGCCCCAGCGATTCTGCACCATCATCCCTCCACCACCTTTACTGGGCTCTCCCATGAAATCGGGTCCTGTGAGCAGCAGCATCCAGTTCCTGGGACGCAGTGAGTGGAATTGATGTTGTTCCTCCCACTGTGTGACATCAGAAACCAGAAGCAATTACGGGCTTGAACAGGCATCTGATCAAACCGATCTGGGTTTGATCAGATTCTTTGGAGGCCAGAGGATAGATATGGGGTCTTATAGACCCCAGATCTCTCCATAAAGGGGACCTGTCACTGCCCCATGCTATGACTAGGGATGTTGTTCATTACTTCTGATAGCAATAAATAAGATACAAAAAAAAATAAAAGCCACAGTGTAAACATTTTTTGTTAATAAAATAAAACTGAAAAAAATAAAATTAAACCGCCTCTGTCCCGCTGTACTGATAAGTGGTGGGGTCAGGGGAGGGGCAAGGGTGAGGTTGAGGGCGGGATTAAAGGGGGCTCTGTCAGTTAGGCTGTATGGGGCCCCATGATTTCTAACAGCGGCCCTGCCCACGGCCACAGGCGTTCACCGGACAGCAAACAAGTTTGGGCCAGATTCAGAGAGCCGTAACTCCTGTCTAACTGGTGTTAGACTGGAGTAATTTCAAATTACGCGTGTTTTTTAGCTAGTCGGAAACCTCAAACCATGAATAGACGGCTGCGGGCTTTAATTCGACTGGATTACGTGTTCGTACGCCTTCGGATCTACGCTGCAATAAAATTGCAGCCACTGGGTGGACTTCCCGTCGTTTTCCGCGTCGGGGTATGCAAATGAGCTTTTGCCGGCGATCCCCGAAATTACGATGTTCATTCGCAATCTCTTATGGCACCTTTAGTCATCTTTTTTTTGCGTAACACTATACCAGCTTTTTGTTGCTCTAATATTAGACAGCCAATGTTAAGTATGGCCGTCGTTCCCGCGGCGAATTTCTACGTTTTCTGACGTCTTTTATTATTTTTTACGTAAGTCGTCCGGGAATAGGAATGTTCGTAAACGACGCTACTCAAACAACGAATGACGTAACGACGTGATTTCGCGCAATGCGCGGCGGGAAATTTCTGAACGGAGCATGCGCAGTTTGATCGCCGCGGGGACGCGCTTAATTTAAATGCTTCACGCCCCCTAATCGCGTATTTTGATTACGCGGCGGGAAATAGACTACGCCGCCGTAGCGTATGGGCAAAAATCTACCAGAATTCGGTGTAGAGCCTGGTAAAATACGGCAGCGTAGAGTATTTCGATTACGCAGCGCAATATTAAGTGTATCTGAATCTGGCCCTTTGTAATTTGTGGCTGGTGGTACATTAGGCATTCAACGGATACAGAAGTAAGTGACGGCCATTATAGGCCCCAAAAATTAGCCCACGGCCACAGGTGTTCACCTGACAGCAAACAACCTTATATTCTGTGGCTGGTGGTACATTAGGCATTCACCGGATACAGAAAAAAGTGTCGGCCAGTACAGACCCAAAAAATTAGCCCACAGGCATTCACCTGAATTTGAATGAAACATGGTCTACTGGTCACAGGTGTTAAATCCCTCTATGATCCATGCTTCATTAATTTTTATAAATGTGAGGTAGTCAACACTGTTATAAACTAGGCGAGTGCGCTTATCGGTCACGGCGCCCCTGCTGCGCTGAACGTCCTTTCGGACAGGACACTGGATGAGTAGCAAGCCAACAGTTCTATTGCAAATTGTGCAAGCTCTGGCCAGAGGTCAAGCCTGGCCACCCAGTAGTCCAGGGGTTTATCACTTCTCAGTGCGTCCACATCGGGCATTAACCCGATGTAGTCGGACACCTGTCGGTCTAGGCGTTCCCTGATGCTGGACCTGGAGGACAGCTGTCGATGGGTCGGCTGAAAGAATGATCTTATATTATTAGTAGGGAGGAGCCGAACACCCCCCGTTCGGTTCGCACCAGAACCTTCGAACGGACCCGAACGTTCGCGCGTGAACATTTAGAACCCCATTGACGTCTATGGGACTCGAACGTTCGAATTCCTCAGGAGCAGCGATTTTAATGATGCTTAAAAAAAATAAATAAAATAAAATTCCTTTAACCACTTGCTTACTGGGCACCTATACCCCCTTCCTGACCAGGTGAAATTTCAGCGTTGTGCGACGTGGCTCCCAAACAAAATTGGCGTCCTTTTTTCCCCACAAATAGAGCTTTCTTTTGGTGGTATTTGATCACCTCTGCGGTTTTTATTCTTTGCGCTATAAACAAAAAAAGAGCGACAATTTTGAAAAAAAAAATCAATATTTTTTACTTGTTTCTATAATAAATAGCCAATTTTTTTCTCAGTTTAGGACGATACGTATTCTTCTACGTATTTTTGGTAAAAAAATAAATAAATAAGCGACTGGTTTGCCTAAAAGTTATAGTGCTTACAAAATAGGGGACAGAATTATTATAAATTTTTTTTTTTTTTTACTAGTAACGACGGCGATCTGCGATTTTTTTTTTTTCCAAATAACAGTTTTTTATTGATTTTTTCCATAAAAGATCAGTACAAAATATAGCAGCATTTCAGGTGTAAGAGAGAAGAGGAGGTGCAGAAATCCATCTTAATGAGCTTACATAGTGGCTCCATAATTATTTGTACGATCAGTAACTTGTAAAACAGCTATAAATCAGAGGAAAGAGAAAGAGGAAAGGGGGGACGGAGTGAGGGGAAGGGGTTGGGGGAGAGAGAGAGATGAGAGGAAAGAGAAGGGAGGGGGTGGGGGCAGGCTAGCGGGGTGGGGGGTAGTATCGTACCTCGGTGATCTGACGTCGGCTCATGGCGGGTCCTCTCCCACACGCCACCTCTCCCAGACAAGATCATGATCCTCCAACCTGTCCCTAATCCTAGCTGTCATCTTTTCCATGAGTTCTACATCCTTAACCCTAGCATAGAGGGCCTCTTGGGATGGGGGCGTCGGTTTCTTGCAGTGTAGTGCTATCAAGCACCTCGCAGCTGTGGTAATGTGTCTTAATAATTTTTTGTGGGGTTTGGCTATGTGAGGCTGGGAAAGGCCCAGTAGGAATAGCTTCGGGGAGAGGGGTATGGGCGCCTCCAGGAGGCGGGACAGGAGCTCTCGTGTTTGGGTCCAGAACGGGGCAATCATGGGGCAAGTCCAATATATATGGAACAGTGTGCCCTTCGCTTGATTGCAGCGCCAGCATCGATCAGAGGTGGAGGGGTAAACCCTATGGAGAACGTCCGGGGTCAGGTACCAAAAGAACAGCACTTTGTACGTATTTTCCTTATAAAGGGTGCAGATAGAGCTTTTGGCCGCCTGTCTCCAAACCGCCCCCCACTCCTCCTCCGAGAGCACTTCTCCCAGCTCCCTCTCCCATCGGAGCATATAGGCATGTTTACCTTTGTTTTGAAAGGGGTATTTGTTTAGGATTTGGTATATATCTGATATAAGGCCCCTTCGGGCCGTGCCCTCGAGCACAAGACACTCAAACGGGGTCGGTTTCGAGAAAAGGAGCCGGGGGGCAATTGTGTGGGCGTAATGGCGGACCTGTAAATAGCTGAAGAAAGCTTGTCGTGGGATGTCATGGTTGGCTTGGAGATCAGTGAAGGAGTGCAGAATGCGAGACCTGGGGTCTACTAAATGACCAAAGTGGAAGAGATTCCGCGAAGCCCAGGGCCATGACATCTGGTGGGTTAGACTCGTCGGTAATTTGGGGTTATAGAGAAAGGAGGTCAGCAGGGAACTCTCGGACTTAAGTCCGTGGTCCTGAGCCAGCCTCCTCCACATTGCAGAAGCTGCTGCATGGAGCCCAGCAAACGTCCGGGCTCCACTGCCGCATTCGCGTTCCAAAGGAGGTTGTTTGGGTGTATTGGTGCCAGCCAGATCTTTTCCACCTCCGTCCACCTATTGTAGGACTTCTGGGGAAACCACAATGTCACCGCTCGGAGTTGTGAGGCCTGGTAGTATTTAACCAGGTCTGGGAAGGCCAGGCCTCCCTCGGTTCGCGCGGCCGTCATGACCGAGCGTGGGATCCTGTGGCGCCTGTAGTTCCACACATAGCGGAGGAGATCTGCTTGTAGGGCTCGCAGGTGGGCACACGGGACCGGGACGGGAGGGTCTGGAAAAGGTACAGCAGTTTTGGGAGGATCACCATCTTAATGGCCGCTATCCGGCCCATAAGGGATATCTGATGCGACTTCCATTTATGGATCAGCGCTCTGATCGAGCTGTAGAGGGGAGGGAAATTGGCCTGGTATAGGGACGTAAAGTTCGGGGTCAAATGGACCCCTAGGTATTTTAGGGAGGCTCGCTCCCAGTGATAAGGGAAGACGGACTGTAGGTGAAAGGTCTCCGGTTCGGACATGTTGATCGGCATGGCCATGGACTTGGAGGTGTTAGTTTTATATCCCGAGAGGGCCCCGTAGCGTTCCAGTTCCTCGTGTAGGTTGGGCAGGGAGATGCGGGGACGCGTCAATGTCAGAATAATATCGTCAGCAAAGAGGGAAATCTTAAATTCTCTCCCCCTAACTGGGATTCCCCGAATATCCGGGTTGCCGCGGATCGTCGCTGCTAGGGGTTCGACGCAGAGAGCGAAGAGGAGGGGGGAGAGGGGGCACCCCTGGCGGGTTCCATTGGTGACGGGGAAGGTGGCTGAAGTGGCAAAGGGGGTTTTAACCTGTGAGAGCGGGTTAGTATAGAGGTGTCGGACCGCCTGAAGAAAAGGTCCCCCAAACCCCATATGTCTTAACGTGGCAAACATGAAGGGCCAGCCAAGGCGGTCAAACGCCTTTTCTGCGTCCAAACTCAGGAGCAAGGACTCTGAGCCCTCCCTACCTGCCACGTCAATCAGGTCGATCACCTTTCTTGTGTTGTCCCCTGCTTGGCGAAGGGGGACGAAGCCCACCTGGTCTTTATGGACCAAGGAGGGCAGGACTACGTTCAGGCGGAGGGAGAGGACCTTCGTAAATATTTTGAGGTCTGAGTTTAATAGTGCTATCGGCCTGTAGCTAGCGCATGATGAAGGGTCCTTGTCTGGTTTAGGAATGAGGGTGATGAAAGATCGCTGCATATCTTGTGGGATGGGGGTCTCTCGTAGGAAGGCGTTAAAGAGCTTGGTCATGTGGGGGAGAAGCGTGGGGAGGAAGGTCTTGTAATATTCGTATGGGAACCCATCTGGGCCTGGGGATTTATGAGCAGGTAGGGCCTTAATGGCTAGGGTCAGCTCCTCGTCCGTAATGGGGGCATTGAGAGAGGTCAGGTCGTCCGGTCGTAGCCGAGGAATACCAGCCCGTGTCAGATATTGTGTCATCCTATCTAAGAGGTCGGGGGGGGCGGGTTATGAGGGATTTCCGGTTTGTTGTACAGGTCTGTGTAAAATGCCGCGAATGCATCCGCAATACCTTGAGGGTGAGATAATATATTGCCCGATCTATCCTGAACCTGGTGCGGGGTGGAGGCGAGTGAGCGGTCGGCTAGTTTTCTCGCTAATAGGGCTTGTGCCTTGTTGCCCTTGTCATAATATACCTGTCGTAGGCGAACCAGGGCCTTCTCGACTCGACCCAGCGCGAGGTCCCGGAGTGTCGACCGCACTTGTGCAATGCGTTTTAGAAGCGTCAGGGAAGGTGAAGCTTGCAGACGGGTTTCTAGGGCTTGAAGCTGTGCTTCCGCCTGTTTTCTAGCCGACTCGGCGTTCCTCTTAAGGGCCGAGGAGATGGCCATGCAGCGTCCCCTGATTACCGCTTTGTGGGCGGCCCACAGTGTGGTGGTGGAGACGTCCTGCGTGTTATTTTCGCTAAAGTAAAGTTGCAGGGCAGATTCTATTTCCATTTTAGAGGGGACGTGTTTCAAGAGGAAATCATTCAGGCGCCAATTATAGGGCCTGCGGGTGGGGGCGTTCAGGTCTAGGGTCAGGGTGATAGGGGCATGGTCAGACCAGGAGATGGGCAGGATCCGTGTGGATTCGGTGATGCGTAGTGTGGTATTGTTGACTAGAAAGTAATCTATGCGTGAGTGTGTGTGATGAGGGGATGAGTAAAAGGTGAACTGGCGATCTCCTGGGTGAAGCGCCCGCCATGCATCAAATAGGGCATGTTTCCTCGTTAGTTGGCGGAAGAGCTTAGAGTCCCGCATGGCCCTAGTTTGGGAGGCCCGGGGGTTCACAACCAGGCGATCCCAGGTCGCCGAGTGGGGCAGGTTAAAGTCGCCCCCCACCACCAATAGATCGTGGGGAAAACGGGCTAGGCGCGCGAGAACCCGGCCCAGAAATCTGTGCTGATGGGCGTTGGGGGCGTATAGGGTGCATAGGGTTATATCCCGCGAATGCCATGTGCCTCTCAGGATAATAAAGTGGCCTAGGGGGTCAGTGTAACAATCTGTGCAGGTGAAGGGGACGCCCTGTTTGACCAGGATTGCGACCCCTGCTCGTTTACGCGAACTAAAAGCCTGGTATGTTAAGGGGAAGTGTCTGGATGCAAACGTAAAGGAGTCGCCCTTGGAAAAGTGCGACTCCTGTACCATTATGATCTCTGCCCCCGACTGCCTGAACTCTGTGAGTGCTAGACGTCGCTTCCTATTGGAGTTAAGCCCGTGGACATTCAAGGATAACAACTTAGCCATACTGTGGGTGTAGTGAGCGCGGATTATACTTAGCTGGAGTCAGGCGCGCTGCATCCGGTTCTGGGAGGGTGGGCGGGGGGGTCGCCGGGCCGGCGGCAACCGAGGTGTATCTTTGGGTCCTGCCTGCATGGAAGGGGAGAGAGAGGTATCGGAAATGAAAGAGAAAGATGAGAACAAAAAAAACATAAGGAGAACACAACATCATTCAACAATGGGGGCCCGAGTGGCCCGAGGGCCCGAGGGTCCCAACAGTTCCTTAAGGGCCCCCCGACCAGACAGTCCAGAAGTGTGGGTCGGGGGGTCAGGGGGGTGGTGTGGAGGAGCTCCACCGTGGGGGTTGGGAAAGGAGGAACTCTCAGGCTATAAGCCATCGGGGGGTCCGTAATCAGAAGGGCAGCCTCTTCGGGGTCTCGTCCGAGACAGGCCCGATATGTGGTGTACAGGTAAGGCTGGGGCAACCGGGGGGAGTGTAAAATAAAATAAGAAAAAATAAAAATAAAATTAATAACAAAAACAGAGAAAAAAAAAAGAGGACAGGAGGGCTTCACGTGGCGTTCAATGCGGCTCTTGTGGCCAGGAGGAGCGTCTTATATGGGCCTGTGCCTAGGGGAGTTGCGGACAGGGTCCCGGCCTCTAGGGCGCTTGGGCGGGGGGACTCTCTGCCAGACCACCGGTGGAGGGGGTGGTGTGGCCACCAGGTCCCAGTCCGGCAGCTGGGGAACGGGGATGTCTAGTGTTTTGCAGAAGAGATCCAGGTCTTCGGGGTAGCGTAGGGTAGCGGATGTCCCCTGGTGGCTAGCTGAGAGGCTGAAGGGGAAGCCCCATCGGTACACTATGTCCTTGTCCTGTAGGGTGCGGAGCAGGGGTTGTAGTAGGCGTCGTTTCTGCAGGGTGATCCAGGAGAGGTCCGGGTAGAGCTGTAGAGGGTGGTTGTTGAAGACTAGATTACGGATGGGGCGAGCTTTACGCATTATGGCTTCCTTCAGTGGGTAGGAATTTACCCGGCATATGACATCTCGCGGTTTGGAGGCAGGGCCCTTTGGCTTGAGGGCTCGGTGAGCTCTGTCCATCTCAATGGGCTTGTCTGTTGGTTTGCCCAGTATGTTATTGAATAATTTCTGGAGGGTATGCTGTAGGTCCTCTGCCCCGTCCGCCTCGGGGAGACCGCGTATGCGGACGTTGTTGCGGCGCCCCCTGTTGTCCAAGTCTTCAATGTGCCGCTGCATGTCTCTAAGCATAAGGTGATGGTCTGATGCCTGAATTTGGGTGCGATGCACCGCCAGTTTAGTCTCTTGGATCTCCTCCTCCGCCATCTCCACTCTGTCAGCTAAGTGTTTGAGGCCTGTATGGATAGCCTGAATTTCAGCGCGGCAGGTTGCTTTAACATCCTCAATTAATTGTTTGAAGTCATCTTTCGTAGGGAAAGCCTGCATATAGGTTTGCCATGACTGGGGGGGATACTGGGAAGGATACTGAGGGGGCCCCCTGTTGTCATAGGGGGTGTGAGGTGGGCCGGTGGGGGATGACTGGTAACTGGGAGCCAGTTCCCCATGCCCTCTGGTCTCAAGGGGAGGGTGTTGGGGGGGACCCCCTGATGCGAACCGGGCCTCGGCCTGTTCTCCCAGCATGGCTGTGGCCCCCCCGTGCCAGGGGGCGCTGGTGCTTGCCATGGAGGCATATGAGGGGGGGGAGATCCCTCTCCGGTCCCCGTTCCCTGAGTGTGTGGCCGGATGAGATTGTCCACGGGCCGCGGGGGGGGCGGGTTGCGGCCTAGCACTGGTAGTGGAGCTGCCATGCTCCAAGAGTCCCATGGAGGCCTGGGAGTCGGTGGGGGTTAGCAGGGCCGGGAAGTCTTCCCGTGAAAACGTGGGAGAGGGGGAGAGCTGGGTCCCGCTCTGCAGTCCCGGGTCCGAGGCGGTGCGGGGGAGGCGGGGGGGGACCCCAGTGCAGTGGATGTCCCGGGAGCTAAGGAAAGCTGCGGCCTGTGCCTCGTGGTCTGCGGTGATAGGGCGGGGGTGCGGGGAACCACTCACCCGTTGCTGGGAGCCGTCTGGGCTCGAGGAGGTTGCTGAGGTTTGCGATCGGGTTGGGGATGGATCTGGATGCAGAGGTAGGCGAGGGGGAGAGGCCCCTGTGTTGGATGTGGCTGCGTCCGGCGCCATCTTGTCCTCTCCACCCGGCGGCATGTCGGGTGGTTTAAAGTAGCGTTCGAGGGTCGTGGAGGAGCTCGGCGGTGGTTGTGATGATCCCCGTGCCTTGCTGGACCTGGTGGTCCGCGATCCTCCCATGGACGGCTGCGGTTTCCCCGTTTTTTTTGCCGTTAAGCTGCGGGCAGGAGAGGAGCTCTCAAGGGATGCTTCCTTCCAGGCTGGCTTCCGGTCACGCCCCCGATCTGCGATTTTTATTGGGACTGCGACATTATGGCGGACACATCGGACACTTTTGACACATTTTTGGCGCCATTCACATTTAAACAGCGATCATTGCTATAAACATGCACTAATTACTGTATAAATGTGACTGGCATTGAAGGGGTTAACACTAGGGGGTGAGGAAGGGGTTAAATGTGTACCCTGCATTGTGTTCTAACTGTAGGGGGGAGGGGGTGACTGGGGGAGGTGACCGATCTGTGTCCCTATGTACAAGGGACACAGATCGGTCTCCTCTCTCCCTGACAGGACATGGATCTGTGTGTTTACACACACAGATCCACGTCCATGTCTGTGTACCGTCGATCGCGAGTGCCCGAGGGACATCGCGGCCGCCAAGCACGTGCATCGGCATCTCAGGGATGCAGCAGGCACACGGCGCCCCCCAGTGGCCTGGAGGAGCGGAGGCCATAAAAAGACGGCCTCTAAAAAATGTGAGCCACCCTGCGGCCATACGAAGTCGTACGGCCGTCGGGAAGTGGTTAAATTTTGTACCTGCTGGGTGTCTATAGTATGTCTGTGAAAACGTCTTTAAATAGCACAATCACCTGCCTGCCAGTAAATTAGGAAGAAATGATCTAGCTAAACTATACAATGTACAAATATATGTACAACTCGCACCTTCTCCTGCTCTCCAGGATTGAGTCTGAAAGAGTGACTCCTCCCCAGGGCTAGAACTGAGCTCCAGTAGTAATCGGCGTGCACTCCTTGCAGAAGGGCGTACGGCTCCTGGAGCCAGACAGGCAGGGCTTTCCTCCCCCAGCCTCAGTCTCTGCTGTCAGACTTGCTCTGACCCATGATCCACCGCCCCGGATCCCCTGGTTCTCCCTTCCAGGAATCACCAGAAGCCTTAAGGTAAGCCCCTGACACAGGGCACAGGGCGCTCCATCCACCCCTTGAACACCATTGGGCGGCCGTCCTTTTCAGGACAAGCCGCGGCTGCGGCCCTTGCGCTCCGTTCCCCCCCCTTCCTGTACCCTTACACCGCCATCACTGCCCAAGGCATCCTCCACAACCTCTCCCCTTAATCTCCGCCGCTTCTGGGAGTCTTTTTTTACAACCGCGCCGGCCTGATCACAATCGCGGCAGCCGCGAACTAGGAAAGGCCGCGGCTTCACCCGCGGCCTAGCGGTGCGCCGGGCCATAGCCCCTGCAATCATCTAAACTGCCCTAGCAAGCCCCCTCCTACCCCAGAAAAGCAGCGGCTTCCCCACCATTATCCCAGTCTTCCCAGCAGCACCAATCCACTTAGGATCACAGCCCCCATCTGGGATCCTGCTGCAGGTTCGGCAGCCATCTTGCTGCACCCAGCCCCACTCTCCCCCTTCCCAATACTATCAGTACTTGATCCAGGGTTCGTCCGATCGCCTCTCAAGGGGTCAGGAAGGAATTTTTTTTGCCCTACAGCAGCAGATTGGCCTAGCACTGCTAGGGGTTTTTTTTGCCTTCCTCTGGACCAAGACAGAGAGAGGATTCAACGAATCCTTGAATACCCCCCCCCCCTCCCACCCCCCCGGTGTTTGGCGACCATGGCTAATCTGCAATATTCTGCGGAAACCATTTGGGATCTGAGGCGATTTGTCGTAATATTGCCAGCCAGCACCAAAAAAGTCCTAGGAATTGAGCGACTATTGAACTATCGGATTGCTTCATTAATAAAATCGAGGCAATCCGTGAAAGCATTCAGCAAAACAATTCCCCCCTCAGCCCCCCCTGCAGCCTCTCACACAGCACCCATAGTAATTCTCCTATATCAGGTAAGTTTACCCTGGAACCCATCTCCATTGAGACCACTAAGAATGTCATTGGCGCTTTGCGTAATAGCACAGCGCCAAATGACATTATCCCCACAAAACTGCTGAAGGAATGCGCCTACATCCTGGCTCCTCCCATCACGCAGCTTATCAACCAGTCTTTCTTGGAGGGCATAGTGCCCTCACAGTTGAAAGAGGGTATAATCCAACCCATCCTGAAGAAACCCTCCCTGGACCCCAAGGACCCACTCCACCGCCGTCCCATAACAAGTCTCAATGTACTCTCAAAGATAATGGAGAAAGTAGTGGTACAACAGCTGCAACAGCATCTGGATACCCACAAGCTACTTGACCCATTGCAATCAGGCTTCCGCCCCGGACACGGGACGGAAACAGCATTGCTGAAAGTATGGGACGATGTTCTCAAGGCCGCAGATGAAGGAGAATCTTGTCTTCTAGTTCTGTTGGACCTAAGTGCAGCTTTCGACACGGTAGACCACAAACTATTACTGACTCGGCTTGCTGAAGTAGCCAGAGTCGCAGAAGGCGATTTATCTTGGTTCTCCTCTTTTCTGGAAAACCGATCGCAAACAGTGAAGTTAGGACCTTTTACGTCTGAGAAACGCACAGTTACATGCGGAGTCCCTCAAGGATCGCCTCTGTCACCAGTGCTGTTTAACATATATCTTCGTCCTCTTTTTGAGATTATCAGCAGCCAAAAACTGCTCTACCACTCATATGCAGATGACACGCAACTGTATTTCCGCATCTGCAATAGACAGGATCACCACCTCAATCTAGAGACATGCCTCTCTTTGATAGAGGATTGGATGACAAAGAGTTATCTTAAACTCAATGGAGCAAAAACAGAACTTCTTCTGTTTCACGCCAAGCGCAGGAATCAACTTTCAACAGCGTGGACCCCCCCGCCTATTTTGGGCAAACTCATCACCCCTAGCGCCAAAGTCAAAAGCCTAGGGGTCATTTTTGAATACAATAAAAACTAGCTGTTCGGCGCTCAGACCAGGGAACATAACAGCTTTCATGTGAATAGCTGCTGTTCCCCGCTGCGCGTCGTCATGGCCCCTCCCCCTTGTCGGGCACTTTTCCCAGGATTGGACAGGTGATCTGTCTATCAAAGTGCCCGGACAAGGGGGAGGGGCCATGACGACACGCAGTTGGGAACAGCAGCTATTCAAATGAAAGCTGTTATGTTCCCTGGCCTGAGCGCCGAACAGCTAGACGGCGGGGGAGACATGGCTGCATATGGGGGGGAGACATGGCTGCATATGGGGGGGGGGGGAGACATGGCTGCATATGGGGGGGGGAGACATGGCTGCATATGGGGGGGGGGAGACATGGCTGCATATATGGGGGGGGGAGACATGGCTGCATATGGGGGGGGGAGACATGGCTGCATATGGGGGGGGGGACATGGCTGCATATGGGGGGGGGAGACATGGCTGCATATGGGGGGGGGAGACATGGCTGCATATGGGGGGGGGAGACATGGCTGCATATGGGGGGGGGAGACATGGCTGCATATGGGGGGGGAGGCATGGCTGCATATGGGGGGGGAGGCATGGCTGCATATGGGGGGGAGGCATGGCTGCATATGGGGGGGGGGAGACATGGCTGCATATGGGGGGGGGGGGAAGACATGGCTGCATATAGGGGGGGAGACATGGCTGCATATGGGGGGGGCAGACATGGCTGCATATAGGGGGGGAGACATGGCTGCATATGGGGGGGGCATTATGATACTTACGCAAGCAGCACAGTCAGCATGTGCTCTGTAGTGGATCTGTCATGGTGTGTCATATTGCTGTTGGGTGCTTACTTTTTTATGGCTGTACTGGGCTATGGTTTGTAACACACAGTACAGCCAAAGTCAGAACCCAAAAGCCATGTGACACTGACAGATTCATGACAGAACGCACGCTGCCTGTGCTGCCTGTGTGATTTTCACAATGCTGGTGAAGACAAGGTGAGATGCTGCTTAACACTTGCATTTGGGGGGGGGGGCAGTAAACATGTGTCCCCCAACCACTTCCCTTTAACCACTTCCTGTCCAGCGACGTACTGGTACATTGCTGGATTGTAAGGGTGATATCTTAATCATTGCCACAACAATGATCAAGATATAATTTTTTAGCCCCAGCGATTCTGCACCATCATCCCTCCACCACCTTTACTGGGCTCTCCCATGAAATCGGGTCCTGTGAGCAGCAGCATCCAGTTCCTGGGACGCAGTGAGTGGAATTGATGTTGTTCCTCCCACTGTGTGACATCAGAAACCAGAAGCAATTACGGGCTTGAACAGGCATCTGATCAAACCGATCTGGGTTTGATCAGATTCTTTGGAGGCCAGAGGATAGATATGGGGTCTTATAGACCCCAGATCTCTCCATAAAGGGGACCTGTCACTGCCCCATGCTATGACTAGGGATGTTGTTCATTACTTCTGATAGCAATAAATAAGATACAAAAAAAATAAAAGCCACAGTGTAAACATTTTTTGTTAATAAAATAAAACTGAAAAAAATAAAATTAAACCGCCTCTCTCCCGCTGTACTGATAAGTGGTGGGGTCAGGGGAGGGGCAAGGGTGAGGTTGAGGGCGGGATTAAAGGGGGCTCTGTCAGTTAGGCTGTATGGGGCCCCATGATTTCTAACAGCGGCCCTGCCCACGGCCACAGGCGTTCACCGGACAGCAAACAAGTTTGGGCCAGATTCAGAGAGCCGTAACTCCTGTCTAACTGGTGTTAGACTGGAGTAATTTCAAATTAAGCGTGTTTTTTAGCTAGTCGGAAACCTCAAACCATGAATAGACGGCTGCGGGCTTTAATTAGACTGGATTACGTGTTCGTACGCCTTCGGATCTACGCTGCAATAAAATTGCGGCCACTGGGTGGACTTCCCGTCGTTTTCCGCGTCGGGGTATGCAAATGAGCTTTTGCCGGCGATCCCCGAAATTACGATGTTCATTCGCAATCTCTTATGGCACCTTTAGTCATCTTTTTTTTGCGTAACACTATACCAGCTTTTTGTTGCTCTAATATTAGACAGCCAATGTTAAGTATGGCCGTCGTTCCCGCGGCGAATTTCTACGTTTTCTGACGTCTTTTATTATTTTTTACGTAAGTCGTCCGGGAATAGGAATGTTCGTAAACGACGCTACTCAAACAACGAATGACGTAACGACGTGATTCCGCGCAATGCGCGGCGGGAAATTTCTGAACGGAGCATGCGCAGTTCGATCGCCGCGGGGACGCGCTTAATTTAAATGCTTCACGCCCCCTAATCGCGTATTTTGATTACGCGGCGGGAAATAGACTACGCCGCCGTAGCGTATGGGCAAAAATCTACCAGAATTCGGTGTAGAGCCTGGCAAAATACGGCAGCGTAGAGTATTTCGATTACGCAGCGCAATATTAAGTGTATCTGAATCTGGCCCTTTGTATTTTGTGGTTGGTGGTACATTAGGCATTCAACGGATACAGAAGTAAGTGACGGCCATTATAGGCCCCAAAAATTAGCCCACGGCCACAGGTGTTCACCAGACAGCAAACAACCTTATATTCTGTGGCTGGTGGTACATTAGGCATTCACCGGATACAGAAAAAAGTGTCGGCCAGTACAGACCCAAAAAATTAGCCCACAGGCATTCACCTGAATTTGAATGAAACATGGTCTACTGGTCACAGGTGTTAAATCCCTCTATGATCCATGCTTCATTAATTTTTATAAATGTGAGGTAGTCAACACTGTTATAAACTAGGCGAGTGCGCTTATCGGTCACGGCGCCCCTGCTGCGCTGAACGTCCTTTCGGACAGGACACTGGATGAGTAGCAAGCCAACAGTTCTATTGCAAATTGTGCAAGCTCTGGCCAGAGGTCAAGCCTGGCCACCCAGTAGTCCAGGGGTTTATCACTTCTCAGTGCGTCCACATCGGGCATTAACCCGATGTAGTCGGACACCTGTCGGTCTAGGCGTTCCCTGATGCTGGACCTGGAGGACAGCTGTCGATGGGTCGGCTGAAAGAATGATCTTATAGTATTAGTAGGGAGGAGCCGAACACCCCCCGTTCGGTTCGCACCAGAACCTTCGAACGGACCGAACGTTCGCGTGAACATTTAGAACCCCATTGACGTCTATGGGACTCGAACGTTCGAATTCCTCAGGAGCAGCGATTTTAATGATGCTTAAAAAAAATAAATAAAATAAAATTCCTTTAACCACTTGCTTACTGGGCACCTATACCCCCTTCCTGACCAGGTGAAATTTCAGCATTGTGCGACGTGGCTCCCAAACAAAATTGGCGTCCTTTTTTCCCCACAAATAGAGCTTTCTTTTGGTGGTATTTGATCACCTCTGCGGTTTTTATTCTTTGCGCTATAAACAAAAAAAGAGCGACAATTTTGAAAAAAAAAATCAATATTTTTTACTTGTTTCTATAATAAATAGCCAATTTTTTTCTCAGTTTAGGACGATACGTATTCTTCTACGTATTTTTGGTAAAAAAATAAATAAATAAGCGACTGGTTTGCCTAAAAGTTATAGCGCTTACAAAATAGGGGACAGAATTATTATACATTTTTTTTTTTTTTACTAGTAACGACGGCGATCTGCGATTTTTATTGGGACTGCGACATTATGGCGGACACATCGGACACTTTTGACACATTTTTGGCGCCATTCACATTTAAACAGCGATCATTGCTATAAACATGCACTAATTACTGTATAAATGTGACTGGCATTGAAGGGGTTAACACTAGGGGGTGAGGAAGGGGTTAAATGTGTACCCTGCATTGTGTTCTAACTGTGGGGGGGGGGGGGTGACTGGGGGAGGTGACCGATCTGTGTCCCTATGTACAAGGGACACAGATCGGTCTCCTCTCTCCCTGACAGGACATGGATCTGTGTGTTTACACACACAGATCCACGTCCATGTCTGTGTACCGTCGATCGCGAGTGCCCGAGGGACATCGCGGCCGCCAAGCACGTGCATCGGCATCTCAGGGATGCAGCAGGCACACGGCGCCCCCCAGTGGCCTGGAGGAGCGGAGGCCATAAAAAGACGGCCTCTAAAAAATGTGAGCCACCCTGCGGCCATACGAAGTCGTACGGCCGTCGGGAAGTGGTTAAATTTTGTACCTGCTGGGTGTCTATAGTATGTCTGTGAAAACGTCTTTAAATAGCACAATCACCTGCCTGCCAGTAAATTAGGAAGAAATGATCTAGCTAAACTATACAATGTTTAAATATATGTACAACTCGCACCTTCTCCTGCTCTCCAGGATTGAGTCTGAAAGAGTGACTCCTCCCCAGGGCTAGAACTGAGCTCCAGTAGTAATCGGCGTGCACTCCTTGCAGAAGGGCGTACGGCTCCTGGAGCCAGACAGGCAGGGCTTTCCTCCCCCAGCCTCAGTCTCTGCTGTCAGACTTGCTCTGACCCATGATCCACCGCCCCGGATCCCCTGGTTCTCCCTTCCAGGAATCACCAGAAGCCTTAAGGTAAGCCCCCGACACAGGGCACAGGGCGCTCCATCCACCCCTTGAACACCATTGGGCGGCCGTCCTTTTCAGGACAAGCCGCGGCTGCGGCCCTTGCGCTCCGTTCCCCCCCCTTCCTGTACCCTTACACCGCCATCACTGCCCAAGGCATCCCTCCACAACCTCTCCCCTTAATCTCCGCCGCTTCTGGGAGTCTTTTTTTACAACCGCGCCGGCCTGATCACAATCGCGGCAGCCGCGAACTAGGAAAGGCCGCGGCTTCACCCGCGGCCTAGCGGTGCGCCGGGCCATAGCCCCTGCAATCATCTAAACTGCCCTAGCAAGCCCCCTCCTACCCCAGAAAAGCAGCGGCTTCCCCACCATTATCCCAGTCTTCCCCAGCAGCACCAATCCACTTAGGATCACAGCCCCCATCTGGGATCCTGCTGCAGGTTCGGCAGCCATCTTGCTGCACCCAGCCCCACTCTCCCCTTCCCAATACTATCAGTACTTGATCCAGGGTTCGTCCGATCGCCTCTCAAGGGGTCAGGAAGGAATTTTTTTTGCCCTACAGCAGCAGATTGGCCTAGCACTGCTAGGGTTTTTTTTTGCCTTCCTCTGGACCAAGACAGAGAGAGGATTCAACGAATCCTTGAATACCCCCCCCCCCTCCCACCCCCCGGTGTTTGGCGACCATGGCTAATCTGCAATATTCTGCGGAAACCATTTGGGATCTGAGGCGATTTGTCGTAATATTGCCAGCCAGCACCAAAAAAGTCCTAGGAATTGAGCGACTATTGAGAAGCGATCGACGATCGACTATCAAAAATTGCAGACGTTTACCCCAACCTAAGCACATATCATGTGCTTTGATCAACACAAGATCGGCAGTAAAACACCGACTAGAAATCCATTATTTCCTTCTACAATACGATTTAGATTGCCTCTTTATTACAGAGAGCTGGCTCACAGCCGACTGTAACACCATTCTAGGTGAATTGGTGCCAGAAAACTACCGTATTATAACGGAAAACAGAATAGGGCAAAGAGGAGGAGGACTGGCGGTGATCCATAAGACTCACCTTGCGATCACTAAACCAGTACTTCAAAACCCTCTTCCATTCATGGAAACCCTTACTCTGCAACTGCAAGTAAACTCCCAGGAGACCGTCCGGATCTTACTCTGCTACAGACCACCTGGCCCAAAATCGCAGCTGCTACCATCATTGACGGAGTTTATCTCCACTTATACCCTCAACAGCAAACAACTTTTGCTGCTCGGGGACTTAAACCTCTGGGCCAACTCCTCACAAGACCCTGTTGCCGACGCCTGCATTGACCATCTGGAAGGATTAGGGCTACAACAGCTAGTATGTGGGCCCACACATGCTTCAGGTCACACACTCGATCTTATTTTCAGACAAAATCTGGAAATAAAAATTCTGGAAAATGAACCATTGCCATGGACAGATCACCATGCAATCAAATTCATTATTTCTAATATCCCCCCCTTAACAAATACATCAAATCCAGTGACAACACACTGGACCAGATGTCAGAAGAAGCTCCATTCGGATCTCTTCAAAACCACGTTAAGGAAAAAAATACAAACAATTCAGCCGCATTAAACGGCCGTTGTAACACTGGATGCCATAAATTTGGCCATGCTACAGTCAGCCGACTTGGTAGCACCGAAACGTAAAACCTGCATCCGAAAAAACAACCGCAGCTGGTTTAACAACCAGCTGTCGTTACTGAAGCAAGAACGCAGAAGGGCAGAATCTGCCTGGAAAAGATGTTCTTCAGAGCTACACCTATCCATCTACAAGGCGGCGACAAGAAAATATCACAAAGAAATTTTCCAAGCCAAGAAAAATTATTTTTCGGAGGCTATCAACAGCGCCTTGAACCGCCCCCGCAAACTCTTCAAGATGGTCACCCAGACCATGAAACCAGGATGCATTGAAGCCCCTAGTTCGGACACACAAGAATTTTGCAATGAACTATCGGATTGCTTCATTAATAAAATCGAGGCAATCCGTGAAAGCATTCAGCAAAACAATTCCCCCCTCAGCCCCCCCTGCAGCCTCTCACACAGCACCCATAGTAATTCTCCTATATCAGGTAAGTTTACCCTGGAACCCATCTCCATTGAGACCACTAAGAATGTCATTGGCGCTTTGCGTAATAGCACAGCGCCAAATGACATTATCCCCACAAAACTGCTGAAGGAATGCGCCTACATCCTGGCTCCTCCCATCACGCAGCTTATCAACCAGTCTTTCTTGGAGGGCATAGTGCCCTCACAGTTGAAAGAGGGTATAATCCAACCCATCCTGAAGAAACCCTCCCTGGACCCCAAGGACCCACTCCACCGCCGTCCCATAACAAGTCTCAATGTACTCTCAAAGATAATGGAGAAAGTAGTGGTACAACAGCTGCAACAGCATCTGGATACCCACAAGCTACTTGACCCATTGCAATCAGGCTTCCGCCCCGGACACGGGACGGAAACAGCATTGCTGAAAGTATGGGACGATGTTCTCAAGGCCGCAGATGAAGGAGAATCTTGTCTTCTAGTTCTGTTGGACCTAAGTGCAGCTTTCAACACGGTAGACCACAAACTATTACTGACTCGGCTTGCTGAAGTAGCCAGAGTCGCAGAAGGCGATTTATCTTGGTTCTCCTCTTTTCTGGAAAACCGATCGCAAACAGTGAAGTTAGGACCTTTTACGTCTGAGAAACGCACAGTTACATGCGGAGTCCCTCAAGGATCGCCTCTGTCACCAGTGCTGTTTAACATATATCTTCGTCCTCTTTTTGAGATTATCAGCAGCCAAAAACTGCTCTACCACTCATATGCAGATGACACGCAACTGTATTTCCGCATCTGCAATAGACAGGATCACCACCTCAATCTAGAGACATGCCTCTCTTTGATAGAGGATTGGATGACAAAGAGTTATCTTAAACTCAATGGAGCAAAAACAGAACTGCTTCTGTTTCACGCCAAGCGCAGGAATCAACTTTCAACAGCGTGGACCCCCCCGCCTATTTTGGGCAAACTCATCACCCCTAGCGCCAAAGTCAAAAGCCTAGGGGTCATTTTTGACTCCTTTATGACAATGGACGCACAAATAGGGTCAGTAGTCAGCGGATCTCACCATCTGCTGCGCCTACTACGCAGACTCACTCCGTTCATCCCTAAAGAAGATTTAGCGGTCGTGGTGGGAGCAATTGTAAACTCCAGGTTGGATTATGCAAATGCCCTTTACCTCGGACTCCCCAAGTACCAAATCGCTTGTCTGCAAGTCGTTCAGAATACGGCCGCCAGTTAAAGACAGAATTGCTTTTAAAGCTCTCTGTCTTACGCATATATGTGTCCATGGGAATGCCCCCCTTTATCTATGCGAAATAATAAAAGCTCATAACCCCAATCGCGCTTTGCGATCCACTAATCAGAACCTGCTCCAGGTTCCGAAAGCCAACTTCAAGTCCAAAGGAGAAAGAAGATTCGCGATCCAAGGTCCTAGACTATGGAACGCTTTACCAACCAGCATTCGGTTGGAGGAGAACCACTTAGCATTCAGGAAAAAGGTCAAGACTTTTCTCTTTTGATATCAAAGGAGACAGGAACAACAAGCGCCCAGAGGCGATTCAGTTCGCATGTGCCGCACTATATAAGTTTTCATTCATTCAACACCTGGGATGTATATATATCCTCTACACACTGTAACATTACCTGACTAGCCTGCCTGCCTACTCTATCTACCTGCAAAAAATGACACTCTCTCTGTCTCTCTAACCACCGTCGCAACACACTACACAAGGCTGACCAGCAGGAGGCCTTTTATAGTGTGGGCCATAATTGGCCAAAGCCACCCTGGCTTTGGCCAATTGTGGCTCTCCGTTTTTTGCGCGCTGTGATTGGCCAAGCATGCGGGTCATAGTGCATGCTTGGCCAATCATCAGCCAGCGATTCCGCAAGTGAAGTGCGTGAAACGTAACTCGAATTTGGCGCAAATGACCCGTTTTGTTTGCATTTCGACGAACGATCGAACATACGATGTTCAAGTCGAACATGAGTTCGACTCGAATACGAAGCTCATCCCTAAGACATCTTCAAACCACCCTCTTCTTGCAGGCGCTGTTGGATTGGTACCTGAAACTGTTTCTCTGTGAGTGAAAATTCCTCTGCCAGCGGACGCAAAAGCAGAATGCAGCATTTCTCGAAGCAAGGCCTGGAAGTGCTGCATTCTGATAGCCCTCTGTGATGGTGGTAAAATTTCCGCCATGTTTTGTTTGTATCGGGGGTCCAAGTACGTTGCCACCCAGTACTAGTCCTTGCCCTTTATGCTTTTTATATGGGGGTCCCTCTTAAAACACTGGCACCCATTTGCACTAAACTGGAAGCACTGTACTGCCCTGGCTCCTGCTCACCATCCAGGATAATGTCATCCTTGTTCTCCTCCCCCCATCTACGGACAACATCAGGGATCCCAGAAAGGTTTAAAGCATGCTCTTCTTGCTCCTCCTCCTCCATCTCGGAACCATCCTCCTCTGACTCCTCTTCAGACTCCCATTGTTGACTTGTCTTAGGTGGAGTAGCCCCCCCTGGGAATTCATCCAGCATTGCGACTTCCTCATCTTCCGGCTCCTGCTCCTCGACGGCTTGATCAATGACACGACACGACGCACTGCACGCTCCAGAAAGAAGGCGTAAGGTACGATGTCACTGATGGCGCCCTGGCTGCCACTGACCAGTTTGGTGATCTCATCAAATGGCCGCAGAAGTCTGCATGAGTCGCGCATTAGCAGCCATGATGGAAGGTGGAGTGGAGGACAATTGTGAGCATAGAGGGGAAGGAGAAGAGGCTGGACGGTGAGAGCCTGAAGTGTGGCTTTGTGGGTTCTGATGGCGTTGCTCCCACTGGGGTCGTTTATGGGAGGCAGGGTGCCTTCTTAAGGCGGTCATCCCTAGGTGAGTGATGGGCTTACCGCGACATATTTGTTGACTGCAAAGGCTGCAGATGGCAACACTATTGTCTGCAGCGGACATGTCCACACTGCAGGGCCATGGGCCGGCATCCTGGGAGTGCCAGATGTGATTGTACATGGTTGATGGCTCGCTCCTGATACATTAGAAATCTGGTTTGTCCCTCATGTGCAATGTAAGTTTGGCCTGCTGGTCCATCTCTCCCTTGGAACTCCCCTCCTCTTCCTCTCTTGTGGGCACCCACGTGACGTCTGTAGACACGTCATCATCAACGTCACCTTCCCCATCACTAATGCCCTGTACACACGGACGGTTCATCCGATGAAAACGGTCTGATGGATTTTTTCATCAGATATCCGATGAAGCTGACTTTCATCAGTCTTGTCTACACACCATCAGTTAAAAAAAACGATTGTGTCAGAACACGGTGATGTAAAACACAACAACGACATGCTGAGAAAAATAAAGTTCATTGCTTCCGAGCATGCGTCGACTTGATTCTGAGCATGCGTTGATTTTTAACCAATGGATTTCCCCACAGACGATCGTTTTTTTAACCATCAGATCATTTTAAAACAGGTTCTACATTTTTCACCGATGGGAAGAAAACTGATGGGGCCCACCCACGATCGGTTTGTCTGATGAAAACGGTCCATCCCTGTGACAACAAAAGTCTCTAGAGAAGCGCACAATATATGGAAGAAGGTATATAACAAAATCTGTTGTTTTGGGGGCCACTGGTTTATCGCACCAGTTATGAAACTTTTTTTTCAGGAATTTTTTTTTAATGTGTGTAGCAGAGGTAACGCAGCGAAAGAGACAAAAATTCAGCAGTAACCAAATACAACGCCAGTCACAATGCTTCACAATACAAATCCACTATAATATGCTTTCTATATTCAAAAGTATATTAAGTGTATATTACACCTATATACTGCAGAGCAAGTAGCACACCTATGCCAGTGCTTGAAAGGACTTTTGTGGACCTGTTAGGTAGCGATGTGTGTCGCTAAAGTCTGTGCCTGCTGGAAACGTCAATCTCTCCCTACACTGACAAAAAGTATATGAATGTACAGTATTACACACCTACAGTATATACTGCACAGCAAGTAGCACACCTATACCAGTGCTTGAAAGGACTTTGGTGGACCTGTTAGGTAGCGATTTGCTGGAAACGCCAACTTCTCCCTACACTGACAAAAAGTATATGAATGTATTAGACACCTATATACTGCAGAGCAAGTAGCACATCTATACAAGTCCTTAAAAGGACTTTTGTGGACCTTTTAGATAGCTATTTGATTGAATAAAGCCTGTCCCTGCTGGAAACACCAACCTGTCCCTACACTGACAAAAAGTATATAAATGTATTATGCCGCGTACACACGATCACTTTTTGTGATGAAAAAAAAAAACGTCATTTAAAATGATCGTGTGTGGGCAAAACGTTGTTTTATGTCTTCTGAAAAACAACAAAAAAAAATTTGAACATGCTTGAATTTTTTGTGTCGTTTTTCAAAATGTCGTTTTTTGTGTCATAAAAAGTGATCATGTGTGGGCAAAACAACGTTTTTAAACCCGCGCATGCTCAGAAGCAAGTTATGAGACGGAGCTTCAATGGAACAGAGTGCCGCCAAACGTGGTGTACGTCACCACGCTTTGCTAGAGCATTTTGGAAAAACGATGGTGTGTATGCAACGTCGTTTTTTAAAATGAAGTTTGAAAAACTTTGTTTTGTTTCGTGAGATAAAAATGAAGGCCCAGATTCATAAAGCAATTACGCCTGTCTAACTGGTGTTAGACAGGAGTAATTTCAAATTTTGCGCGCCGTATCACTAGTTTGAATCCTCAAACCATGATACGGCGGCTTCGGGCTTCGATCCGAGAGGCTTACGTCTTCGTAAGCCTTCGGATCTACGCTGCCATCTATTTGCGGCCGCTGGGAGGAGTTTGCGTCGTTTTGATGCGTCGGGATATGCAAATGTTTTTTTACGGGGATTCCCGAAGATACGAGTGGTCGTCGCAATCGCTTTCGTCTATTTTTTTGTACGTAATGTTAGAGCAGCTTTTTGCTGCTCTAACGTTACGTAGCCCATGTTAAGTATGGCCGTCGTTCCCACTTCGAATTATTTTTTTTTGTTTACGTAACTCGTTCGGGACTAGGATCGCCCGTAAACGACGCTACCTAAACAACGAATGACGTCACGACGTGATTTCGCGCAATGCACGGCGGGAAATTTGCGAACGGAGCATGCGCAGATCGATCGCCGCGGGAACGCGCCTATTTTAAATGATTCACGCCCCCTACTCGCGCAGATGGATTGTGACGGGAGAAATACACTACGCCGCCGTCGTTTACTGGACTAAATCTACCTGAATTCCACGTAGAGCCAGGTAAAAAACGGCGGCGTAGTGTATTTCTGATACGCTACGATAATCCATTTCTGTGTGAATCTGCCCCGAAGTTTTTTTTCATCACAAAAAGTGATCGTGTGTACGCGGCATTAGACACCTATATACTGCTGAGCAAGTAGCGCACCTATACCAGTCCTTAAAAGGACTTTTGTGGACCTTTTAGATAGCTATTTGATTGAATACAGCCTGTCCCTGCTCTAAACAGCACCCTCTCCCTACACTGACAAAAAGCAGAATGTAAGATGGCCACCAGATAAGGTCTATTTATAAGGTGGGGGTATGTCCATGTGCTGAAATGTCTCAATTGGCTGTCCTGCACCACCTGATGGATGTGTCAAAGTTCTTACCCATGTAACATTGTGGACCACCGCGAACAGCGCCAGATATCCGCCGGTTTGGCGGACCGCGAACACGCAAAGTTTGCAGCGAAACGACCGCCGGGCGAACCGGCAGGCCATCTCTAGCAACCAGATTCTGGGTCACATAACATGAAAAATGTTGTAAGGCAATTCCGCTTGAAAAAAATAAAGCTGCGCTGCGTTACACTTTAGATGTATCAAAATCGTGACCATTGATTAATTAATAAATGTGAGTAAAATAGGTCAGTGAATGAATCTGCAAAAGTCAACTGAGGACTAATGCATAACCTAAAAAAATCATGTGAGACCATAAAATATACCACTACAAAATTGCTGATGCTGTGAATAGGTAATCAAAATTACTGATGCTGAGAGTAGATAATCATTCAATGAATATTAAATAATGTTCCGATATAACATGAGACAATTAAAGTCCATTCAGAAGATAGAATATCTGTGACTTCAAGAAAGGTTAACACCCAAGAAGAAGTGCTGAGAGATTTAGGCCCCTTTCAGACTGGGGCGGGATTTACTATGGGATTCGGCCGCTAGCGGTGCAGTATTAACCCCCGCTAGCGGCCAATATAGGGTTAATACCGCCCGCAATGCGCCACTGCAGAGGCGCATTGCGGGCGGTATTGCCGAGGTTTCCCATTTGGGAGGAGCGGTGAAGAAGCGGTATACATGCCGCTCCTCTCACCACTCCAAAGATGCTGCTGACAGGAGATTTTTTTTCTCTCCTGCCAGCGCATCGCCTCAGTGTGAAAGCCTTTGGGCTTTCACATTGAGTATGCAGTGAAGGAGTTTTACAGGCGGTATAGCAGCGCTTTTTCCTTCACCTCTTATTACAGATCTCCTTACCGACTCGCATGGATCTCTTGTTATGGAGATCGCAATCGTCTGTGGCTGTTATCCCTGCCCAGGGTCTCTCAATGGTTAATACTGACGATATCCTATTTCCTCCACATGGGGACACCTTAATAGATCTCCCAAATGTTTGTTCCCCCAGGCAGATGACCCACACCGTGTAATAGATGAAGAGGACTGTACTGAACGCCACCAGCTCCGTTCCAGCCAGTCGATCACTTCTTGTGGCTGTACAAGGCTCCCAGTCCCAGAGTGATCTCCGCAGGTAACAGGTAACACTCTGGAGTCCCAGAGTGTTACCCGCTGATCCCTGCAGGGAGCAAATATAGCATTGTGGAGAGAGAGTCTTTGGCCATTAAGTGGGCCTTAGAGGCATTGTAATTATATATATATATATATATATATATATATATATATATATATATATTAGGGCTGTTACTGATCAAAATTTTTGTGTTCGATTAATCGTTTTTTTTTTTTTAATCGATTAATCGACTAATTTCGATTAATTATAACGCACTTACAGATCCAACTACTTTTAGCTGATCTCCTTGCAGGCTGATTCCCAGTGCAGCTACTAACAACTGGAAAAATGGATAGCAGGATACAAAAAGCACACAAAGGCAGCGCTCGATGGGGATAGCATTAAAACTTTTATAGTCTTCAAGTAGGTAACCAAATAAATATTGCACTGGAGATAAAATCGATGTAGCTACATAAACTGTAAAAATGTTGCGAGTAATACCAAACTGTACCAAAAGCAGTCATAAAAATATGTAGCCAAGTATGATACTGGTATAAAAATGTGTACAACGATACACTGCTGAATCCAGATGAGGAGGGGTTAACATCAGTCCGTTGGCATGTAGATGTCCCGTGAAGGGAACTATAACAACTCCCAGTGGATGGTTGTAGAATCCCAGGTTGATAGAGGGAAGTGATAGAAGGAAAGTGTAACAGCCCTTGTGTGTGGCAGATAGTAAGGTCCCACCGGCATGCAGATATGAAGGCACCGCAAAGGAGCCCTTCAGATGGACACAGCAAGCCCCGCCGGTGTCTGTGACGCTACCGGATCTCCGACAGAACTCCCTGAAGGCCCAGAAGCCGGCGGAGAGGCGTGTACCAATCAAAAGATTTTGATCGATCAAAAAAATTAAAGATTAATCGATCAATTAAAAGTTAATTTGCACAGCCCTAATATACAGTAGGTGACTGGGATATTGTGTCAATCTCGCTCCCTTTCTCGGCGAGATTGAGCACTTGCGAGCCCCATCGCGGGAGCCAGCACCGAGCTGGCTTGCCGCGATGGAGACAAAGCCGTCATAGAAGCGACGGGGATCCGACGCGGATTCCTGCCAATTCTACACATGGGCGGAGTTTGTTATGAATCCTGAAGGAGAAACCCCCGCCGGATTTAAAAAAAAATCCGGCATGGGTTCCCCCCTCAGGAGCATAACGGGCCCTTAGGTCTGTTATGGGTTGTAAGGAGACCCCCCTACGCCGAAAAAACGACGTGGGGGTCCCCCACAATCCATAACAGACCCGTATCCAAAGCACGCCGGCCGGCCGGTCAGGAAGGGAGTGGGGGCGAGCGAGCGCCCCCCCCCCCCTCCTGAGCCGTACCGGGCAGCATGCCCTCAACATGGGGGGGTTAGGTGCTCTGGGGCAGGGGGCGCACTGCGGCCCCCCACCCCAGAGCACCCTGTCCCCATGTTGATGAGGACAGGGCCCCTTCCCGACAACCCTGGCCGTTGGTTGTCGGGGTATGCGGGCGGGAGGCTTATCGGAATCTGGAAGCCCCCTTTAATAAGGGGGCCCCCAGATACCGGCCCCCCACCCTAAGTGAATGAGTATGGGGTACATCGTACCCCTACCCATTCACCTGCAAATAAAAAGTGTAAACACAAATAAACCACACAGGGTATTGAAATATTTTATTAGTTGGCCGCCGGGGGGGTGTGTATGATCGCTTTTATAAAAGCGCCCCCCTCCGGCGGGCTTCTGTGGGGGGTGGGTGCCGCCGCCTGGTTCTCTTCCGCCGCCGGGGGGCGCTTTGATAAAAGCGTCCACCACCCGGCGGGCTTCTTTCGACGTCTTCGGCGGCGGGGGGGGGTCTTCTCCCACTCTCCGGGGTCTTCTCCTGCTCTCCGGGGGTCTTCTCCGCTCACCGGGGGTCTTCTCCGCTCTCCGGGGGTCTTCTCCGCTCTCCGGGGGTCTTCTTCTTCTTCAGGACTCGCCGCCGCTATCTTCGTGTGTTAGCTCAATTACTAGCGGCAGCGGCCCCCTCTTCTGCGACGTCGGCGTCTTCTTCTTCTGCTCTCCAGATGTTGACGCGATGCTTCCTTCCGCTGTTATGCCTGGCGCGCGGCTCGCAGCGAAATATATAGGCCTGTCTTGTGACGTCGCAGTCCCATCATGCTCCGGTAGGTACCACGTGCTACCTACCCACGTGGTACCTACCGGAGCATGATGGGACTGCGACGTCACAAGACAGGCCTATATATTTCGCTGCGAGCCGCGCGCCAGGCATAACAGCGGAAGGAAGCGTCGCGTCAACATCTGGAGAGCAGAAGAAGAAGAAGAAGATGCCGACGTCGCAGAAGAGGGGGCCACCGCCGCTAGTAATTGAGCTAACACACGAAGATAGCGGCGGCGAGTCCTGAAGAAGAAGAAGACCCCCGGAGAGCGGAGAAGACCCCCGGAGAGCGGAGAAGACCCCCGGAGAGCAGGAGAAGACCCCCGGAGAGCAGGAGAAGACCCCGGAGAGTGGGAGAAGACCCCCCCCGCCGCCGAAGACGTCGAAAGAAGCCCGCCGGGTGGTGGGCGCTTTTATCAAAGCGCCCCCCGGCGGCGGAAGAGAACCAGGCGGCGGCACCCACCCCTCACAGAAGCCCGCCGGAGGGGGGCGCTTTTATAAAAGCGATCATACACACCCCTCCCCGGCGGCCAACTAATAAAATATTTCAATACCCTGTGTGGTTTATTTGTGTTTACACTTTTTATGTGCAGGTGAATGGGTAGGGGTACGATGTACCCCATACTCATTCACTTAGGGTGGGGGGCCGGTATCTGGGGGCCCCCTTATTAAAGGGGGCTTCCAGATTCCGATAAGCCTCCCGCCTGCATACCCCGACAACCAACGGCCAGGGTTGTCGGAAAAGGGGCCCTGTCCTCATCAACATGGGGACAGGGTGCTCTGGGGTGGGGGGCCGCAGTGCGCCCCCTGCCCCAGAGCACCTAACCCCCCCCATGTTGAGGGCATGCTGCCCGGTACGGCTCAGGAGGGGGGGGGGGGGCGCTCGCTCGCCCCCACTCCCTTCCTGACCGGCTGGCCGGCATGCTTTGGATACGGGTCTGTTATGGATTGTGGGGGACCCCCACGTCGTTTTTTCGGCGTAGGGGGGTCTCCTTACAACCTATAACAGACCTATGGGCCCGTTATGCTCCTGAGGGGGGAACCCATGCCGGATTTTTTTTTAAATCCGGCGGGGATTTCTCCTTAAGGATTCATAACAAACTCCGCCCACGTGTAGAATTGGCGGGAATCCGCGTCGGATCCCCGTCGCTTCTATGACGCGCTCGCTGAAATGTGCTTTTACTATTCCAGCGAGTGCGAGATATCGGCAGCCTGTCGCCGAGATTCAGCGCGATGCTGGCGTGCTAAAAACACATTCTCGGCGGCAGGCACTGTATATATTACACATACACAGTACCTTGAAAAAGTATTCATATTCCTTGAAATGTTCCACATTTGGTCATGTAACAACCAAAAACATAAATGTATTTTACGTTATAGACCAACACAAAGCGGCACAAAATTGAGAAATGGAAAGAAAATTATAAATGGTTTTAATTTTTTTTTTTACAAATAAATTTCTGAAAAGAGTGGTGTTCGTTTATATTCAGTCCCCCTTTAGGCTGGGTTCACACCTATCCTAACGTGATCGGGGTGGATTTTTAATGCAAAAATAGGTAACCCCGAGTCACGCTCGGGGTGAATATGCAAGAGCCTGCAGCGCGCGCTGGCTTACCTTATATCCAGGCGGGGTACTGTACTTACCTTGTCCCTGGATCCAGCGATGCATCCACGCTGTGTGAGCGAGTGGCGTCCTCCATTCGACTCACACAGTGCCCGCGCGCCGCCGATCTCCGTTCCCTGCGACGTAACGGCGCACGGGGGCGGAGACCGGCGGCAAATTCAAAAAAGTAAACAAACACATTACATACAGAATACTGTAATCTTATAGATTACAGTACTGTATGTAAAAAATACACACCCCCCTTGTCCCTAGTGGTCTGCCCAGTGTCCTGCATGTACTTTTATATAATAATTTGTGCCTGCAAACTGTAGATTGTCCATAGCAACCAAAAGTGTCCCTTTATGTCAAAAGTGATTTTAGAGCAGCTAGAAAACAGTGATAATAAATTATAATCACTTGCAGAATTGAGCGATAGCGATTTGTGGGGAAATTCGTCATAAAAAAATAAAAGTAATGACAGCGACAATTCTGCAACTGAGCAAATTTCAGTGATTTTGATTACATTAGTGAATAATTTTTATTATAATTACATTATTATTTGTTTTATTTATAGTTATTTATTATATTATAATTTTATGATTTTGTGTTTCAAACTTTATCATACCAGAGATGTCTACTAGAATATTGTTTGGACAAATTTAAGTGAGTTATTCCTAAGAATTGCAGGCCTACAGTATAAAACGCAGAATTTCCATGCAAAATAATTGTACCGCTTTTGGTACGTATATCCAGACAGAATCATACCGCCAGGGAGGTTAAGGAGGGTCCCAATGTTCGAGTTGAAGGTAAGTTCAACTTGAACATAGAGTCTTCGCCCGTTCCTCGAATAGCAAACATTATGGGGCGTTCGTTACAAATTTGAGCGCCGAGGAACGCCCCATAATGCACTGTGAGATCGCAGTGCATTGGCGTCTGATGATTAGCCAAAGCATGCACCTGACCAATCACAGTGTGCTCTGTTGCGAGAGCCATAATTGGCCAAAAAGACTGGGTGCCTTTTGGCCAATCATGGCTCAGGGGGCTAATGCCGCGTACACACGATCGTTTTTCGTCATGAAAAAAAACAACGTTTTTAAAAACGTCATTTAAAATGATTGTGTGGGGGCTTCACATCGTTTTTCATCTTCTAAAAGACGACAAAAAAAAAAAAAATTCGAACATGCTGCATTTTTTCACGTTGTTTTAAAAAAAATTTAGTTTTTCGGTTGTGAAAAATGATTGTGTGTGGTCTAAAACAACGTTTTAAACCCGCGCATGGTCAGAAGCAAGTTATGAGATGTGAGCGCTCGTTCTGGTACATTCGTCACGCTGTAACAGACAAAAAAACGCGAATTGTCTTTTACTAACAATGATCAGCTAAAAGCAGCTAAAAGCAGCCCAAAGGCGAATAGAACTTCCCCTTTAGAGTGCATCATTTTTCAAAAACGATGGTGTGTGGGCAACATCGTTTTTAATGATGAAGTCGGAAAAACTTTGTTTTTTTTTCATGACGAAAAACGATTGTGTGTACGCGGCATACAGTAAGTCCACGCTATATAAGGCTGCTTACATGGCGGCTGTATATAGTGTTATAATAACGTGAAGAAGGTTGAGAGAACGTTAGCTAGAGGCAGGTTAGTTAGTGATGTGCAGGCAGTTTAGTGTGTGTGTGTGTGTATATATATATATATATATATATATATATATATATATATATATGATATACACACAGTGCAGTTAATGTAGAATATATATACAGTGCAGGCAGTGTAATATATATAATACAGAGGAAAAAAATGCGCTTGTCACAGTTAAATAATCAATTAGTACCGGTGTAGTCAGTTACTAACATAAAAATAAAAAATTGTGTTTTTAGTGTAATATATATATACAGTAGGAGTGTTCAAACTTTTTTCAAAGCGGGCCAGATTTGATCAAGTGAGCATGCGTGAGGGCCGACCATTTTGCCTGACATTCTTTGAACCATTAAAATTCGGTCTAAGCGTATCTGTTCAAGCATTAATACACTGCCCAACAAGAATTATCTTGCCTTTGAGCCGTGTGTGTTGCAGAGATGAGCTTGAGCATGTTATTTGGATATATATATATATACTGTATATATATATATATATATATATATATATTAGGGCTGTGCAAATTAACTTTTAATTAATCGATTAATCTTTAATTTTTTTGATCGATTAAAATTCTTTTAATTGGTACTCACCTCTCCGCCGGCTTCTGGGCCTTCAGGAAGTTCCGTCGGAGATCCGATAACATCACGGACACCGGCAGGGCTTGCCGTGTCCATCTGAAGGGCTCCTTTGCTGTGCTTTCATATCTGCATGCCGGCGGGACCTTATTATCTGCCACACGCAAAGGCTGTTACACTTCCCTCTATCACTTCCCTCTATCACTTCCCTCTATCACTTCCCTCTATCACTTCCCTCTATCACTACCCTCTATCACTACCCTCTATCACTACCCTCTATCACTACCCTCTATCAACCTGGGATTCTACAGCCGTCCACTGGGAGTTGTGATAGTTCCCTTCATGGGACATCTACATGCCGACGGACTGATGTTAACCTCTCCTCATCTGGATTCAGCAGTGGTATCGTTGTACACATTTGTATACCAGTATCATACTTAGCTACATGTTTTTATGACTGCTTTTGGTACCGTTTGGTATTACTCGCACCATTTTTACAGTTAATGGGCCAGATTCTCAAAGAATCCCCGGCGGCGTAGCGTTAGGCATTTACACTACGCCGCCGCAACGTATTAGAGCAAGTGCTTTATTCTCTAAGCACTTGCTCCGTAGTTTGCGGAGGCGTAGAGTAAATCGCCCAGCGTAAGCCCGCGCAATTCAAATGGGGCGGCTTGTATTTAAATTAAGCGCGCCCCCGTGTCGAACGAACTGCGCATTCGCCGGCCGGGGAAAAAGCCCAGTGCGCATGCTCCAGCTCACGTCGGAAAGCGTAGTTGAAACCGACGTCAAAACGACGTGATCGTCACTACGCAATGCCCCTATTCGCGAAGGAGTTAGTAAAATGACATAAGCGACGGAAAAAGCCGACGCTGACCCGACGCCATACTTAACATGGCATCCGACGGCATCCGACGGTACTTCGTAAGGTTACTCCACATAGAAGCTGGGGTAACCTTACGCGGACGAAAACGACGTACGCGATGACGGGGCGGTGTAAAAGCGATCGGGAATCGGCGTACTAGCCTCATTTGCATATGCAAATGAGAAAACGTAAAGGCCACCTAGTGGCCGGAGTTGTCATTACAACTACGATCCGCAAGTGTAATGGTTTTACACTTGTCGGATGTTGAAGCGTATCTATGCCAAAGTGATGCTAAGCATCACGCGCATAGATACGAGGCAAAAAAAACGGCGATACGACGGGGTATCTGAGATACTCCGTCGTAGCGCCGCTGAGAATCTGGCCCTATGTAGCTACATGGATTTTATCTCCAGTGCAATATTTATTTGGTTACCTACTTGAAGACTATAAAAGTTTTAATGCTATTCCCATCGAGCGCTGCCTTTGTGTGTTTTTTGTATCCTGCTATCCATTTTTCCAGTAGTTGGTGGCTGCACTGAGAATCAGCCTGCAAGGAGATCAGCTAAAAGTAGTTGGATCTGTATGTGCGTTATAATTAATCGAAATTAGTCGATTAATCGATAAAAAATAAAAAAAAGGTTAATCGAACACAATAATTTTGATCAGTAAGAGCCCTAATATATATATATATATATATATATATATATATATATATATATATATATATATATATATATATATATATATATATATATATATATATATATATACACATATACACACACACACATACACACACACAGTGGGCAAAAAAGTATTTAGTCAGCCACCTATTGTGCAAGTTCTCCCACTTAAAAAGATGAGAGGCCTGTAATAGTCATTATAGGTATACCTCAACTATAATGCCTCGTACACACGATCACTTTTTGTGATGAAAAAAAATGTCATTTTTCTTCATGAAAAAAAATGACATTTTTCAAACTTCATTTTCAAAAATGACGTTGCGTACACACCATCATTTTTGGAAAATGATGAACAAAGTGATGGCACTCTAAAGGGGAAGTTCTATTTGCCTTGAGTCTGCTTTTAGCTGGTTACTTGTTAGTAAAAGACGATTCCTGCTTTTTTGTCTGTTACAGCGTGATGAATGTGCTTACTCCATTATGAATGGTAGTTTTACCTCCCGTCTCCTAACTTGCTTCTGGGCATGTGCGGGTTTAAAACGTCATTTTTTACGTCGTTTTGCCCACACACGATCATTTTTTATGACACAAAAAATGACATTTTGAAAAATGACATAAAAAATTCGAGCATGTTCAAATTTTTTTTTGGTCATTTTTCAGAAGACATAAGATGACATTTTGCCCACACACCATCATTTTAAATGACATTTTGAAAAATGTCATTTTTTTTCATCACAAAAAGTGATCGTGTGTACGGGGCATGAGAGACAAAATGTGGAAACAAATCCAGACAATCACATTGTCTGATTTGGAAAGAATTTATTTGCAAATTATGGTGGAAAATAAGTATTTAGTCAATATCAAAAGTTCATCTCAATACTGTGTTATATATCCTTTGTTGGCAATGACAGAGGTCAAACGTTTTCTATAAGTCTTCACAAGGTTGTCACACACTGTTGGAGGTATGTTGGCCCATTCCTCCAGGCAGATCTCCTCTAGATAAGAAAAAATTTAATCGCGCTACCACAAATAGAATAAAAATATAAATATATAAAAGACCACAAATCAAGTAAGTGAGTAAACACAAAATGAAGAAGGGTGACCTATGATGGCCGCTGGACAATAAACGATCACCTAATGAATATTATTAATAACGAAAACATATGGTGATAAAAATAAATGTCCCTCTGCTGAATTTCCAATATATAAGAGAAAAAGTCAGTGAAAAAGTAAACACCGGTGCTCCTGAGTCACAACAAGTTGATAGAAGTGGTCAAAAAACAAAACAAGTGTATCCTCCACCAAGCTTATAGATTAGTCTCTTACCAGAAACCAATGATCCCTAGTGACAAAGGATCAGATACAGCATATACGGAGTTTCACTCGCGTGATGTCAGACCGTCACTCCCGGTAAGAGCTGGTAGCCAGGAACGTGCAGCAGTATGGATGCCCACCATGCAAAAACAATCAAATGCTCCACATAGTGTATTAAACTTAATAAAATTTATTAAAAAAGGGAATAAAATGCACTTACAATTATGCAATGAAAAGACGCCTTAAGAATTAATGTGCCGGCCGGAACACAAGAAAAAACTTCAGGCACTCGTCCACTGGTGGAACATATGGGAACTGGGTGACAACAGCGCGTCGCTCGCCCTACTTCCGTTTCGATATAAACTATAGTCTTCCAGGGGCTGACAGAGGTCAAACGTTTTCTATAAGTCTTCACAAGGTTGTCACACACTGTTGGAGGTATGTTGGCCCATTCCTCCAGGCAGATCTCCTCTAGAGCAGTAATGTTTTGTGGCTGTCTCTGGGCAACGTGGACTTTCAACTCCCTCCAAAGCTTTTCTATGGGGTTAAGATCTGGAGTCTGGTTAAACCACTCCAGGACCTTAAAAAGCTTCTTACGAAGCCACTTCTTCGTTGCCCGGGCGGTGTATTTGGGATCATTGTTATGCTGAAAGACCCAGCCCCGTTTCATCTTCAATGCCCTTGCTGATGGGAGGAGGTTTGCACTCAAAATCTCACGATACATTGCCACATTGCCCCATTCATTCTTTCATGTACACAGATCAGTCGTCCTTTTCCCTTTGCAGAGAAACAGCCCCAAAGCATGATGTTGCCACCCCCATGCTTCACAGTAGGTATGGTGTTCTTTGGTTGCAACTCGTCATTCTCTCTCCTCGAAACACGACAAGTTGTGTTTCTACCAAACAGTTATACTTTGGTTTCATCTGACCATATGACATTCTCCCAATCCTCTTCTGGATCATCCAAATACTCTCTAGAAAACCTCAGACGGGCCTGGACATGTACTGGCTTAAAGTGGAGCTCCACCCTCTTTTTCAACTTTATAGCATTTGTTTTCATACTGCCCCCTTAAATTGAATTGGCATGTCTTTTTTTTTTTTTTATTTGAAAAACTCACTGTGCTGTGCAGATGAGTTTATTTTCCTCCGCCGCGGCCGCAGCGGCATGGCCCCGTCAATCACTGCTGCGTTGCCTCCTGGGAGATGATTCCCCCCCCCCCTCCGCGAATGAAAAAAAAAAACACCGGCGCCGCGGGTTAAACATTGTGCGGTGACAGTGACTGACGCAGACAGACTACATATCTAATGGAGTGCCCGAGCGGAGCAGGTAGTGGCTTTTGGGGAAGGGAGAGGGGTGGTGGTTGCAAGCTGCTCCCCTGTCAGTCGGCACATCTGGGACCGGCGCGGCGCAATGATCCCCTTCTTATTATGCATACATGCAGTACCGAGTTTTAGAATGTCTATATATTTATTGTAACCGCCACTCGATTTTATATTGTTTTTAAAGTTTGTTCTCTTGGCATGTTTTTGGTAACGTGATTGGACGGGAAGCAGGCGCATTGATGCAAACATGTTTTGTGAACTATGCGCCTTGTATAAGAAAACAAACAAACAATAATGTCACGTCTCTGGTAAGTCTCGGGCAGCGGCCGTCAGCCGAGCAGAGAAGCCGCTTCCCCCCCTTCTCCTGCATGCACAGCACTGTATAGACATAAAGGAAAAGGGGGAGGCGGCTTCTCTGCTCGGCTGACAGCCGCTGCCCGAGACTTATCAGAGACGTGACATGAGAGAAGGGGATCATTGCACCGCGCGGGTCCCAGATGTGCCGACTGACAGGGGAGCAGCTTGCACTCTCCTCCACCCCCGCCAAGCCACTAAGTCCCCCCCACCCCCGCCAAGCCACTACCTCGGGCTCTCTGACTGTCAGCCAGATACATTGTGGGTCTAAATGGGGGGGGGTCTGGTTTGTATTGTAAGAAGGGGGGGGTCTGTATTGTAGGGGGGTCTTCACTGTAGCGGGGGTCTGTATTGTAGGAAGGGAGGTCTTCACTGTAGCAGGGGTCTGTATCGTAGGAAGGGAGGCCTTCACTGTAGCAGGGGTCTGTATCGTAGGAAGGGAGGCCTTCACTGTAGCAGGGGTCTGTATCGTAGGAAGGGAGGCCTTCACTGTAGCAGGGGTCTGTATTGTAGGAAGGGAGGTCTTCAATGTAGCAGGGGTCTGTATTGTAGGAAGGGAGGTCTTCACTGTAGCAGGGGTCTGTATTGTAGGAAGGGGGTCTGTATTGTAGGAAGGGGGGTCTTAACTGTAGTGGGGGTCTGTATTGTAGGAAGGGGGGTCTGTACTGTAGGAAGGGGGGGTCTGTACTGTAGCGGGGGTCTGTATTGTAGGAAGGGGGGGTCTTTACTGTAGCGGGGGTCTGTATTGTAGGAAGGGGGGTCTTTACTGTAGTGGGGTCTGTATTGTAGGAAGGGGGGTCTGTACTGTAGGAAGTGGGGTCTTCACTGTAGCGGGGGTCTGTACTGTAGAGGGGGCCTGCACTGTAGCGGGGGTCTGCATTGTAGGGAGGGGGTCTGCATTGTAGAGGGGTCTGAGTAACATGTAGGGGGCCCAGAACTGTTAAGGGGGGTGCCTGTGTAACATACAGGCGTCTAGAGGTGCAGGGTACTGTGTAATGTAAAGGGGTCCAGAGATGTGGGGGGCTGTGTAATGTAAAGGGATCCAGAGGCGCAGGGTGCAATGTAAAGGGACCAGAGGTGCAAGGGCTGTATAATGTAAAGAGGTGCAGGGTGCTGTGTAATGTAAAGGAGTCCAGAAAAACAAAGTCTGTGTAATGTAAAGGGGTCCATAGGTGCAGGGTGCTGTGTAATGTAAAGGAGTCCAGAGGTACAAGAGCTGTGTAATGTAAAGGGGTCCAAAGGTGCAGGGTGCTGTGTAATGTAAAGGGGTCCAGAGGTGCAGGGTGCTGTGTAATGTAAAGGGGTCCAGAGGTGCAGGGTGCTGTGTAATGTAAAGGGGTCCATAGGTGCTGTGTAATGTAAAGGAGTCCAGAGGTACAAGAGATGTGTAATGTAAAGGGGTCCAAAGGTGCAGGGTGCTGTGTAATGTAAAGGGGTCCAGTGATGCAGGGTGCAGTGTAATGTAAAGGGGGTCCAGAGGTGCAGGGTGCAGTGTAATGTAAAGGGATCCAGAGTGCTGTGTAATGTAAAGGGGTCCAGAGGTACAAGGGCTGTGTAATGTGCTGGGGCGATGTGATTTGGTGGCAGTGTGATGTGATGTGCTGGGGCGATGTGATGCAATTTAGCGGGGGGGGGGGGTGCTGCGATGGAGGAGATGTGGTTTGGCGGGAGCAATGCGATGTGCTGGCTGGGGCGATGCAATTTGGTGGGTGTTGTGATGCAATTGGGCGGGGGTCTATGCGATGTGGGAATATTTACTAAATGTTGTGCTGTGATCGGTGCGGTGTGATCGGCGTGCTGTGATCGGTGCGCTGTGATCGGTGTGCTGTGATCGGTGCATTGTGCTGTGATCGGTGCGCTGTGATCAGTGTGCTGTGATCGGTGCGCTGTGCTGTGCTGTGATCGGTGCGCTGTGCTGTGCGGTGTGCTGTGATCGGTGCGCTGTGCTGTGATCGGTGCGCTGTGCTGTGAATCCGTGCGCTGTGATCGGTGTGTGTGTGTGTGTGTGATCGGTGTGTTGTGCGGTGTGCTGTGCTGTGCTGTGATTGGTGTGTTGTGCGGTGTGCTGTGATCGGTGCGCTGTGCTGTGATCGGTGCGTTGTGTGGTGTGCTGTGATCGGTGTGTTGTGCGGTGCGCTGTGATCGGTGCGGTGTGCGGTGCAGATATATCTACATAACAAATTATTTAGTATATTTACTGGTTACTGGAAGGAGGAGGGGAGGAGAGGTTTGCATATATAAGGGTTGGGTACCTTCCTCTGACACTCCCATTGCTATTGAAACCTGATCTGTAACATATTACATTGCTTGTGTAGCACTGAGCATGTGCGAGATATGCAAAGCTGAAATCCAGGAAGTCATACAGTCTGGCTTCATGGATTCCCACACTTAAGATGGACCCAGTCAATTCCTTTTTATAAAGTATCTAAATGCTGTAACAACCTAACAAAACGGACCTTAGTTTACAGACTAACTTTACTAGAATACATTAAGCTTGTGTATTACAGGGGTATTTTTATTTAAAAAGTGAAATTGTGGCCGGAACTCCACTTTAACCACTTAAGACCCGGACCAAAATGCAGGTAAAGGACCTTGCCCCTTTTTGCGATTCGGCACTGCGTCGTTTTAACTGACAATTGCGCGGTCGTGCGACGTGGCTCCCAAACAAAATTGGCGTCCTTTTTTCCCCACAAATAGAGCTTTCTTTTGGTGGTATTTGATCACCTCTGCGGTTTTTATTTTTTGCGCTATAAACAAAAATAGAGCGACAATTTAAAAAAAAAATTCAATATTTTTTACTTTTTGCTATAATAAATATCCCCCAAAAACATATAAAAAAACATTTTTTTTTCTCCTCAGTTTAGGCCGATACGTATTCTTCTACATATTTTTGGTAAAAAAAAAAAAAAAAAAAAAAAAAAAATCGCAATAAGCGTTTATCGGTTGGTTTTCGCAAAATTTATAGCGTTTACAAAATAAGGGATAGTTTTATTGCATTTTTATTAATTATTTTTTTTTACTACTAATAGCGGCGATCAGCGATTTTTTTTCGTGACTGCGACATTATGGCAGACACTTCTGACACATTTTTGGGACAATTGTCATTTTCACAGCAAAAAATGCATTTAAATTGCATTGTTTACTGTGGAAATGACAGTTGCAGTTTGGGAGTTAACCACAGGGGGCGCTGTGACTTTGAGTGTTCCCTGTGTGTGTTTACAACTGTAGGGGGGTGTGGCTGTAGGTGTGACGTCATCCATCGTGTCCCCCTATAACAGGGATGACGTGATCGATGCTGCGGCCACAGAGAAGCACGGGGAAGCCGTGTTTACACACAGCTCTCCCCGTTCTTCAGCTCCAAGGAAGGATCGCCACACTGCAGCGGCGATCGGGTCCGCGAGTCCCTCGGTCCCGGAGCTTCGGACCGGGTCACGGGCGCGCGCCAGCGACCCGCGGCTGGGAACTAAAATCAACGTATATATACGTTGATGTGCCCAGCCGTGCCATTCTGCCGACGTATATGTGCAGTAGGCGGTCCTTAAGTGGTTAAGCAGGGGGACACGTCTGGCACTGCGGATCTGAGTCCCTGGTGGTGTAGTGTGTTACTCATGGTAGCCTTTGTTAAGTTGGTCCCAGCTCTCTACAGGTCATTCACTAGATCCCCCCCGTGTGGTTCTGGAATTTTTGCTCACCGTTCTTGTGATCATTTTAACCCCACGGGATGAGATCTGCATGGACCCCCAGATTGAGGGAGATTATCGGTGGTCTTGTATGTCATCCATTTTCTAATTATTGCTCCCACAGTTGATTTTTTCACACCAAGCTGCTTGCCTATTGCAGATTCAGTCTTACCGGCCTGGTGCAGGTCTCCAATTTTGTTTCTGGTGTCCTTCGACAGCTCTTTGGTCTTCACCATAGTAGAGTTTGAAATGTGACTGTTTGAGGTTGTGGACAGGTGTCTTTTATACTGATAACAAATCCAAACAGGTGCCATTAATACAGGGAATGAGTGGAGGACAGAGGAGCCTCTTAACCACTTAAGCCCTGGACCAATATGCTGCTAAATGCCCAAAGGTGTTTTTACAATTTGGCACTGCGCTGCTTTAACTGGTAATTGCGCGGTCATGCAATGTTGTACCGAACCAAAATGTGCGTCCTTTTCTTCCCACAAATAGAGCTTTCTTTTGATGGCATTTGATTGCCTCTGCGATTTTTATTTTTTGCGATATAAATGGAAAAAGACCGTAAATTTTGAAAAAAAAAATGATTTTTCTTATAACAAAAAGTAAAAAATATTGAATAAACTAAATTTTTGTCAAACATTTAGGCCAAAATGTATTCGGCCACATGTCTTTAGTAAAAAAAAAAAAGAAATATCGAAATAAGCGTATAATTATTGGTTTTCGCAAAAGTTATAGCGTCTACAAACTAGGGTACATTTTCTGGAATTTACACAGCTTTTATTTTATGACTGCCTATCTCATTTCTTGAGGTGCTAAAATGGCAGGGCAGTACAAACCCCCCCCCCCCCAAATGACCCCATTTTGGAAAGTAGACACCCCAAGGAAACTGCTGAGTGGCATGTTGATTCCATAATATATATATATTTTTTTTTTGTCCCAAGTGATTGAATAATGACAAAAAAAAAAGTTACAAAAAGTTGTCACTAAATAATATATTTCTCACACATGCCATGGTTATTTGTGGAATTGCACCCCAAAATACATTCTGTTGCTTCTCCTGAGTACGGGGATACCACATGTGTGGGAATTTTTGGGAGCCTAGCCGCGTACGGGACCCCAAAACCCAATCACTGCCTTCAAGATTTCTAAGGGCATACATTTTTGATTTCACTCCTTACTACCTATCATAGTTTTAAAGGCCATAAAATGCCAAGATGGCACACAACCCCCCCAAATGACCCCATTTTGGAAAGAAGACACCCCAAGCTTATTTGCTGAGAGGCATGTTGAGTCCATGGAATATTTAATTTTTTTGCCCCAAGTGATTGAATAATGACCAAAAAACCTACGTTAGACTTACCGGTAACGGTATTTCTACGAACCTTCCAGGACGGCACACCTGAGAGATGAGGGCTCCTCCCTGCAGGAAACACAATCAATTGACAGCTTGTTATAAGTCCCCACCCTTCCCCTTGATCCCCAGTATGTATTAAAGTAATCCCGAACTGGTTCACAAGGGACATAGTTCCGTATAGGTAATTACCACCTAGCGATTCGCTTATCTTTCCCTCCACATAGGGCGGGAAGTATGCCTGCCGTCCTGGAAGGTTCGCAGAAATACCGTTACCGGTAAGTCTAACGTAGGTTTTCCCCTATCACCTTCCAGGACGGCACACCTGAGAGGATAATAAAGTAACCACGGGCCTACCTTCAGGGTGGGACCACAGCTTGTAGGACCTTCCGACCAAAAGCTAAGTCTTGCTGTGACAACATTTCCACGCGATAGTGCTTCAGGAATGTACGATGACTGGACCAGGTGGCCGCACTGCAGAGTTGCTCCCAGGAGGCCCCTGCTTTTTCAGCCCAGGAAGTTGCTAGAGATCTGGTTGAATAAGCTTTGATTTTAGCTGGAGCTGGGATTCCGGAGCATACATAAGCCCTGGAGATAGCTTCTCCTATCCATCTGGAGACTGAGGCTTTTGAGGCCTGAAGTCCCTTCCTGGGCACAGAATACAGAACTAGTAGGTGATTGGATCTCCTAAAGGTCTTTGTTCTCTCTAGATAAATAAGGAGACACCTTCTTACATCCAGACAATGACATTTCTTTTCTTTCTCGTTTTTTGGTTCATCACAAAAGGACGGCAATATTATGTCTTGCGTCCTATGAGATAGGGATGCTACTTTTGGTAGGTACAAAGGATCTGCCCTGAGAGTGACTATCTGGCTGTACCAGCAGAAAAGGTTCCTTCATGGACAGCGTCTGCAGATCCCCTACCCTTCTAGCTGTAGTAATTGCTAACAAAAATGCTAATTTTAAAGTTAGAAACTTAAAGGGAACCTCTTCTACGGGCTCGAATAGGTATTTAGATAACGCCTCTAACACCCTAGTTAAGTCCCAAGGCGGAAAACTACCTTTAAGGACATGGGAAACTCTTTCCCTTGCTAACAGCAAACATTTAATGAGGTCCTCTTTTGCCAGTCTTCGATCAAGATAGACTGATAGGGCTGCTATCTGAACCTGAAGGGTACGGACTGTTAAGCCTAAATCTACTCTGTCCTGGAGAAACTCCAGGATAACCGGAACAGAAGTTGAGGTCATCTGTCTTTCTTTACCCCAAGAACAGAAAGTCTTCCAAACTTTTGAATAAATCTTTTTAGTCACTTGTTTTCTACTCAAAAGAAGGGTATTTATTACCTTCTCTGAGCAGCCTTTACGCTTCAGGATCTGGCGCTCACTAACCAGGCCGTCAGCTGGAAAAATTCCGGCCTTGGGTGTAGAACTGGCCCCTGCCTGAGGAGATCTATCCTGTTTGGGAGCTTGAGTGATTCCGCTACAGCCATGGATCTTAGACTTGCAAACCAAGCTCTCCTTGGCCACCAGGGTGCTATCAGAAGGATCTGGCCTGGAGACCTGCTGAGCTTCTGAAGGACCCGCGGAATCAAGGCCAAGGGCGGGAAGGCGTATGCCAGCCTGTAATGCCAGGTCTGAGTCAATGCATCTAGACCTTCTGACTCTTTCTCTTGGGAAATCGAGAAATATCTCTTTATTTTTCTGTTTTGCCGGTTGGCAAACAGGTCTATTTCTGGATTTCAAAAGTACTGCACCAGAGTTTGAAACACCTTGGGGTTTAGTTCCCTTCCCCCCGTCTTATCAGCTGACGACTGAGGAAGTCTGCCTCTGTATTGCTTGTCCCCTTTATGTGTATGGCAGAAATGGAGAGAACTTTTCCTTCTGCCCAGTTCAGGATTTCCTTGGATAGTTCCAGTAGGAGGCTGGACCCGATACCTCCCTGGTGACCCAAATAGGCTACGACCGTGGCGTTGTCAGAGCTTACTTGAACCTCCTTGCCCCTGATGTCTTCCTGGAAGGCTTTTAGGGCTTCCCCTACTGCTCTGAGCTCCCTGTAGTTAAACGACATCAGAGCTAGTGAGCTGTTCCATTGCCCTTGGGCTTTTTTCTTCTCTAGGTGGGCACCCCACCCCCATGAACTGGCATCTGTGGTGACCTTTACCGGGTTCCACTGAGCCCACGGTCGACCTCCTTTCAGGTTTTGGCGAATTGTCCACCATTCCAGGGATGACAGGACCTGAGGGGTGAGCAGTATCTCCTGATCCAGGGACTCCTTCCTCTTGTCCCAAGAGGACAGGAAGAAGAAATGGAGTGTCCTCGAGTGAAGTTGTGCCCAGACTAATGCTAGTATACTTGCCGACATCAGGCCTAGGGTTCTCAGAATGGGGATCAAGGGGAAGGGTGTGGACTTATAACAAGCTGTCAATTGATTGCGTTTCCTGCAGGGAGGAGCCCTCATCTCTCAGGTGTGCCGTCCTGGAAGGTGATAGGAGAAAATAATTATTTTTTTTTTTTACAAAACTAAATGATACATTTCTCACACATGCCATGGTTATATGTGGAATTGCACCCCGACATACATTCTGCTGCTTCTCCTGAGTACGGGGATACCACATGAGTGGGACTTTTTGGGAGCCTAGCTGCGTACGGGACCCCGAAAACCAATCACCACCTTCAAGATTTGTGTGAGTGAAATCAAAAATGTATGTCCTTAGAAATCTTGAAGGTGGTGATTGGTTTTCAGGGTCCCGTTGTCAGGGTCCCAGCGCTCAATCTGTGCATAGGCATGTCAGAATTGCGTCACGGCGCGTGCCCGCGCATCTGGGGTGCGCGAGGGTGCGTGGTGCGGACGCGCGCGCCCCCTCCCGGGACCAATGGGAGGCCTGACAGCCCTACTTAAACCAGCCCCGGTCTTTGCACAGGTTGCTGGTTTATAGTCAGCTCTGTGTAAAGTTTTGACAGTTTGATTTGTGCCCTTTGACCCGGATTTGCTTCCCGACTCAGCTCTCGCCTGGAAACCTGACCTCGGCTTGTTTTGGATTTTGCTGCCTTCTTTAACTCTCTGACCTCAGACCGTGACCTGGATTTGCTTCTGTCTCCTGACCCTGAACTTTGGCTTGCACCCTTGGACTTGTCTTAACTTTGCCCTGAACCCGGACTTAAATCTGTACCCCGGATCCGCTACCGTCAGTCTGTTCCCTTCTGAACCGTGTACTGGGACTCTCACCTGCCCTGGTGACCATCCAGCTCTTGCATCTCATCTCCGCTGCTAATCTTCAGCAACCCACATATCATCTGCTACCCTGCTGGTACCAGTACCTCCTTGTGCCTCTGCCTCCTGTCTCTGACTCCAGGGGGCAGGTGCGCTTGGTCGTAAAGGTGAGCCGTCCTCAGCATCTCAGCCTTGGTAAGTACTCGTGTTTCTGACACCCGTACGCGGCTAAGCTCACAAAAAGTCCCACACATGTGGTATTCCTGTACTCAGGAGAAGCAGCAGAATGTATTTTGGGGTGCAATTCCACATATAACCATGGCATGTGTGAGAAATATATCATGGCTGACTAAATACTTTTTTGTCCCACTGTATGTTTTGTGGCCCCCAACGAATCCCAGAGCACTGCTCAGGACAAAGGCCAACTTTCACACTGGGGCGTTGCGCGGTCGGTGGTAAATCCCTGTTATTTTTAGCAACGATTTACCATCGTTTTTGCAATGCTTTTTTTTTGCAATGCTATTTGGCTGCTAGCGGGGTGCGTTTAACCCTGCTAGTAGGCAAAAAAGGGCTAAAACTGCTGGCAAAGTGCCACTGCAACGGCACTTTGCCAGCGGTTTGGCAGCGCTGCCCATTGATTTCCAACGATGTGGCTGGCAGGACATTTGAGCGTCCTGCCAGCGCAAAGCTCCAGTGTGAATGCCCTCTGGCTTTCACACTATAGTGAGAAAAGGGGCTCTTTCAGGGAGCTTTGCAGGTGCTATTTTTAGTGCTATACAGCCTGCAAAGCGCCTCAGTGTGAAAGTACTGTAGCCTAAGGATGAGGTTGGGCGTATTATTTGGATATACCGTATTTATTGATGTATAACACGTACACCCGTATAACACCTTCACTTTAAGAGGGAGGCTTCAGGAAAAAACGTACATTTTAAATAAAGAACTGTGAAGCAAAAGAAGAGTCAGTGCCCATCAATGCAGCCTAATCAGTTTCCATCTGCTGCCTCGCCATTGCCATCAATGCAGCCTCGCCATTGCCATCAATGCAGCCTCGCCATTGCTCCTATTTTCTAAGAAAAAAAGACTTGCAGCTGTAATTGCAGCGAAAGGTGGTTCTACAAAGTACTGACTCAGGGGGCTGAATACAAATGAACACCACACTTTTCACATATGTATTTGTAAAAAAAAATTGAACTATAATTTTCCTTCCACTTCACAATTATGTCCCACTTTGTGTTGGTCTATATCACATAAAATCCCAATAAAATACATTAACATTTTTGGGTGTAACATGACAAAATGTGGAAAATTGCAAGGGTATACATACTTTAAGTCACTGCCCCCCTCCGTTAATCGCCGCCTCCCTCCATGTGTCCAGCCTCTTTATGGACACTGGCGCATGTATTCCAATGCAGAGGGGCTGGTTTTTTGACACACCGCAAAAGCCTGAGGCTCCAATAGGCTTTCATATAGGGTGGACTTCAGTCCCAGGTGTCAATCAATATTCACTATTGTAACACTGATCCTCCTCTGGGCCAATCAGACACCCATAGGAACCTGCAACTCGCAGCCCCTAACCTGCCCATGGGAGCCTGCAACCTGCCGCCCGTAAGAACCTACAGCCCACAACCTGCCTGTAGGAGCCTGCAATTCCCAGCCCGTAACCTGCCCATTGGAGCCTGCAACCCGCCGCCCGTAAGAACCTACAGCCCACAACCTGCCTGAAGGAGCCCGCAATTCCCAGCCCGTAACCTGCCCATGGGAGCCTGTAACCTGCCGCCCGTAAGAACCTACAGCCCACAACCTGCCTGTAGGAGCCCGCAATTCCCAGCCCGTAACCTGCCCATGAGAGCCTGTAACCCACAGCCTGTAGGAGCCCACAGCCCGCAACCTGCCTGTAAGAGCCTGCAACCTGCCCATGGGAGCTTGAAACCCGCCGCCCGTAGAAGCCTGCAACACATAGGAGCCCTCAAACCAGCAACCCATAGGAGCTCGCAACCTGCCCAGAGGAGACCACAGCACGCAACCTGCCCATAGGAGCCCACAACTCACAGCCCGTAACCTGCCCATGGGAGCCTGCAACCTGCCCATAGAAGCCCTGCCACCCAACCGCCGTAGGAGCCCGCAAACGGCAACCCGCCGCCTGTAGGAGCCTGCAACCCGTAGGAGCCCACAACTCGCTCGTAGGAGCCTGCAACCCCGCCACTGCCTGTAAGAGCCCCCCAGCCTGCAACCGATGGGGTAAACACCAGGGTAGGGGGTGCTGCCAAACGACCAACTGGGGGTTGGTTGTTCGCTGACCCCCCCCAAATAAATAAATGCCACCATTGAGATACACACACATTGTGTGTATATGTGTGTGTACACACACTCCTAGAATCCCTTCCCCATATATGCTATGTGCCCCCCACCCCCTATGAGCAGTGTGCAGTCCTCTCTCCCAGTATAGAAGCAGGCTTCCTGTGTATCCCCAGGTTTATAGTGTGTAGAGATGAAAGAGGCACATTGTCCTCCCGGCCTCCCACGTCACTCCCCCTCCTCCAAACAGCTAGGACTGTACTGGCCTCCATGATTCCTCCACTGATCACTCAGGATGGAGGAGGGCTTGCCCCTTAATAGGCTGGGCTTCTCTTCTCCTGACGTCAGGGTGTCCCTGCATTAAGGCATGCATCTGATAACACCACCATAAGATTAAAGCCATCCGACAGCCGGCCGATCGCGAATTCCCCTGCACTGCCCCCAGCCTGACAGGCAGCCATCTGCAGCCCCTGAGCGTGCACCGCGTCCTCCGCCATCCCTCTCTCTCTGCACAGCAGCCAGCATGTCTGTAGCGGGATTCAAGAAACAGTTCCACAAAGCCACTCAGGTAAGGGACGGACAGCCGACCGTACGATGTATACAGGAGGGTGGAGCACATCGCTACTAATTAGTGACACACAAGGATCATCTGCACTGCTGTGCTAAAGCCGGCCATCCGGGACACACAAGGTTAAATGTGGGGGAAATCTCCCTGCTATTTATAGAGCCATATATAGGCGATTACAGGCTGCACTGCTGGATCCAGCCATATGGAATTATATATATATATATATATATATATATATATATACACACAGTACCTACCTACCTTGTACACTCACCACTCTGCTATTCCTCTGTACAGAACACATAGATACAATTCCATTTTCTTGCTTGACAGGTTGATACCTGATACATTCATACATTTTGGATTTCCCCTGATTTGTAAACAGATCAGGGTTGTATACATTTTTTCTGTATGTACAAAGTGAGACAAAGGAATGCTCTTAGCTTATCTATATATATATATCATTTATTGATTTATTACAGCTATTTACATATATATATTGTACATTCACACCCGTCCCTGTGTTCAGGGAGCTTTCAGTCTAAAGTCCCTAACATGATATTATTTGGGGACGTACTAAACTGCATATTGGGATGATGGGATGATTGGATTATTGGCTGCAATACTGAGAACTCTCACTAGATGTCAGTGCACTTTATACACATATATATGGTAATGATTCTGTTGTTTCTCAACTAATGTTATTCTTTCCTGACATGCTTGATACAATGTTGCAAGAAGCAGTTGCTAATGTTTAACTGTTCACTTGCTGTTTTTTTATTCAGCCGTACAACAGGATCATAGTAAATTATACTGAATTAATGGAAAAATTACATTTGACTTGTTTTGATGTTTTTGATGGAAATATGGGTAGAATTATTATGTTAATTATTTTTCTACATTATATATATAGGTTATAAATATACATAGGACAATATTAAACCCTTTTCTAATAATAATATGCATATAATAATTTTTCTACAAGCAATTATGGGAGGAATATTGGCTATAAAAATACATGACAATATATTAAATCCATTTCTAATAATAATATGCATATAATAATTTTTCTACATTGGATTATGGGTGGAATATTTGTTATAAATATACATGGCAATATATTAAACCCATTTCTAATAATAATATGTATATAATTATTTTTCTACATGGGATTATGGATGGAATATTGGTTATAAATATACATAGGGATATATTAAACCCATTTCTGATCTGAATAAGCATATAATTATTGTTCTACATGGGATTATGGATGGAATACTGGCTATAAATATACATATGTATATATTAAAATCAATTTCTTATAATAATATGCATATAATTATTTTTCTACATAGGATTATGGATGGAATATTGGTTATAAATATACATGGCAATATATTAAACCCATTTCTGATAATAATAATATGTATATAATGTATTTTCTACATGGGGATTATGTATGGAATATTGGTTATAAATATACATGGCAATATATTAAACCCATTTCTGATATTATGCATATAATTATTTTTCTACATGAGATTATGGGTGGAATATTGGTTATAAATATACATAGGGATATATTAAACCCATTTCTGATAATAATATGCATATAATTATTTTTCTACAAGGGAATTATGGGTGGAATATCAGTTATAAATATACACAGGACTATATTAAACCCATTTCTAATAAAAATATGCATATAATTATTTTTCTTCATGGGGATTATGGATGGAATATTGGTTAAAAATATACATAGGAATATATTCAACCCATTTATGATATACATATGCATATAATTATTTTTCTACAAGGGGATTATGGATGGAATATTGGTTATAAATATACATGGCAATATATTAAACCCATTTCTGATAATAATATGTATATAATGTATTTTCTACATGGGGATTATGGGTGGAATATTGGTTATAAATATACATGGCAATATATTAAACCCATTTCTGATAATATGCATATAATTATTTTTCTACATGGGAATATTGGGCCAGATTCACAGAGCCATTACGCCTGCGTTTCAGGAGATGCGCTGCGTAAGTCTAAATTTGCACGTGTGTTTTGATGCGCCGCATCCCCAAAACGATATACGCAAGAAATGTACTTTTTTTTGACCCGGCGTACTTTCGATAGACTGGCGCATCCGTCCGCGCAAAACTGCGCTAGACACACCATTGATTTGCTAGTCAAATATGCAAATGAGGGAGTTACAGGGATCCACAAAAGAACGTTGGTGCAGCGCAGGCTACACAGTGTGCACAACAGCAAAATGTCCTGTCTAAAATTAGACCATATAAAAGCTGGTCTAAAAAGAGAAAAATCGTCTACATGTCAGATAAAGCAACACTGTTAGTGAGGAGCTCAGCAGTCACACGTGTTGCACAACAATCTGTATGCCAACATGCCAGGAACATCCATGCTCATAGCTATACTACTGACTTTAGAGAAGCAAAGAAGGAGGAGGGCACGGAGGAGGGCACGGGAGAGGATATACCGCACACGCATAGACCTGTTTGGCATGAGTGATTCTGAGGTGTATCGCATCTTCAGATTCACCCCTCATGCCATCCTGGAATTAACCATAACCCTGCAGGAGGACATCACCAGCCCAACACACCGCTCACATGCAGTGCAGCCACTGGTCAAGGTCCTGGCAACACTCCATTTCCTTGCCAGTGGCTCTTTTCAAAGAACAAGTGGAGTGGTGGCTGGGATGTCACAATCCTCCATGAGCAGATGTGTGCACCAGGTTGTCCCCGCAATCCTCAGACGCATGGCCAACCAAATCATCAAACCCACCACTGAGGACCTGCGGCTGAAGGCAATGACAGATTTCTACAGAATTGCCAGATTCCCACACACCGTGGGGGCCATTGATTGCACACATGTGGCACTCCAGCCCCCCCCATGAGACAGAGCACATATACCGCAATCGGAAGCATTGGCATTCCATCAACGTACAGGTGATAGTCGATGCCCAAGGCCTCATATGGCACGTCCGTGCCAAACACCCCGGGTCCAGCCATGACAGCTACATCTACAATCAAAGCCCCATCCCAGTGGAATTTGAACAGAACATGTATGGGGACACCTGGCTGGTTGGTGAGTGACATGGGTGGCAGGCATGACTGTACCCCCCCATGATGCACACATCACAACGGGTACATGCATGACTAACATCCTCCTGTCTTTTCCCTTCCAGGTGACTCTGCATATCCACTGGGACCCCATCTCATGACTCCTATCCGGAACCCCCAAACCCCAGGAGAGGAAAGATACAATGAAGCCCACGCCCAAACACGTGCAGTGGTGGAGCGCACCTTTGGCCTCCTGAAGTCACGTTTCCGATGCCTGGATAAGTCTGGGGGTACCCTGTTGTATTCCCCAAACTTCGTGTGCCAGATCATCGGTGCCTGTTGCATGCTGCACAACTTCGCAGTAAGAAAGGGCCTGCAGATTAACCTACGTGATGACCTGACCCCCGAACCAGACAATCCCCCCCTAACCGAGGCTACCCCGTCTTCTGAGGGAAGAGTAGCCAGGAGACAGCTCACATTGGGCATCTTTGCACGTTAAACACACACATTAATCATGGCACAATGAGAATGCATGCATGCACACCACTGTGGTCCCTAGCACACACACCCCACATCCACATCAAATTGGATTGGCACAAGCCCACCATGCAGGACTTGTGAGCAGCAACGCCACGGCTCCAATTATATCACTGTACATTCAAACACCATTCACACGGACCTGGGGATCACTTCTCCCTGGTCCTTGGGAACCCTTCTCCACCAAAAATGAGGATGACACCCCTTTTCCGGCAGGAATATCACCCCCACATTCAAACAGCATTCACAACACAAAAAAAAAAAAAATGGGCAGAAAGAAAAAAAAAAAAGCCCCGGCTCCTCAGGGGAGACTCATGGGGGGGGGGTAATCCGGGGAAGGAGGAGCAGCCCCTGGTCTCTGCCCACCTGGCGGCCTGCCCTCCAAGGCCACGGCAATTCTGTCCAAGCCCGCACTTAGTGATGCTGTATTGGCCTGGATAGCCTGGGTGAGGGCCCTCACATCATGCCCAACGTCTGCTGTTGTAGTCTGCAGTTCGTTTAGGCAGTTTGTAAGAGCCTGGGAGTGGCAGTCTAGGTTCCCAAGCGTATCCTTTATGGAGGACAGGCTCTCCTCCATCCGCACCAAAGTCTGGCTGACCTGTCCAAGATGGCGGGTCTGAAGGGCCTGGTTCCTTCTCAGATTGGCGGGAAGAAGCTCGGCCACCCCCCTGGTCTTCTGGGATGACTTCCTGCCTCCAGCTGATGCTTGTGGCTGGGGAGAAGGGGAGCCCCTTGGCAGGGGAGCCCTGTTGGGGGAGGAGTGGGAGGGGCTACCCCTTATGGAGGGCTGGCTGCTGCCAGCCAGAGGGGAAGAGTCCTCCAAAAACAAGAGGCCCCTGCCTGACATGAACTCCTCCTCAACCTCCTCCGAGGACTCCGGCATTGTCTGGGGGTCCTCATCAGGCTGCTGTCCTGGGGATGGTGCGGTCAGGCCAGATGGCCCAGCACCCTCCTGCACATCTGTGGATGACACAAAACATTCACAGGTTGGAGGATCCACACACTTGCCACATATTCCCTCCCCCCCCCCCACACTTGCTACACACCTGATAGGGCAAAAAAAAAAACTTACCTGTCCTCACGGGCTCCTGACTGGAGTCATAGCCAGGCAGGCCCTCCACTTGTTGCCTATGAAAGGTCTGGGCCACCGCACTCTCCTCCGCTGTCAGCCTAACAGGGCATGGTGGGCCCCCTCCAGTTCATTGATTTTCTTTTCGATCCCCTTGCGTGTCCGGGTCTCCCCCCCCCAACAGAATTTACCTGGTCGGTAATCATCTGCAGAATCTCCCTCCTCCTGGCCGGGGTGGTGTTGGCACTCTCCGGGCCGTGGAGGAAACGCCCATATTGGGTAATGGCCCGGCCAATTATTTGTTTCTCCCCCAAAGAAAAATTCATCTTACACTTCCTCTGTCATACTCATACAAAAACTCGCTCACAAACAATCAACAAAAATCACACACAAAAACAAGCAGGAAAAATCAAGCAACAAAACAAACAAACCAAAATCTATCAACCAAAAAGTCTCACAACCAGTCACCAAAAAACACTATCAAATATATTATCCAAAACACTAGATCACACAGTCAACAAAGATCACAAAGACAAGTCACAACGCAACAAACAACAGAACAAAAGCACCTTGCTGTATAGGGAGGGATACAAAGGAATGTACTTTTGCAAAGGAAAGGCGTTTGTGTCTGTCTATTTATGCTGTCTGCGTAGTTCACTAAGTTGCCCGGGTCCACTTCCAATTTCACTGATTGCGCCGTTCCCGAGTTGGGAGCATGCGCACAGAGGTGCTGACCATGGTCTGCTTCATGTGCGCATGCGCGATCCGGCCGGCCCTTCATTTGCATGGGGTCACGGCTCATTTAAATGTAACACGCCCACGTCCTTCCCAATTTGAATTACTCCTCCTTGCGCCTCTGAAATAACGTTGCACAGGCGCAAATTTCTGCGCAAAACCTACGAGAATAGGGCGATTGCGCCGCTACATTGCGCTAGTCTAACGTAAAGGCGGTGCGCTACGCCGGTCCAATAATGCACAGATGTACGTGAATCTGGCCCAATGTATGCCTATGTATATTTATAACCAATATTCCACCCATAATCCCATGTAGAAAATAAATTGTATGCATATTATTATCAGAAATGGGTTTAATATATCCCCATGTATATTTATATGTATATTTATAACCAATATTCCATCCATAATCCCATGTAGAAAAATAATTTTATGCATATTATTATTAGAAATGGGTTGAATGTATCCCTATGTATATTTATAACCAATATTCCATCCATAATCCCATGTAGAGAAATAATTATATGCATATTATTATCAGTAATGGGTTTAATATATTCCCATGTATATTTATAACCAATATTCCACCCATAATCCCATGTAGAAAAATATTTGTATGCATATTATTAGAAATGGGTTTAATATATCCCTATGGATATTTATTACCAATATTCCATCCATAATCCCATGTAGAAAATAAATGATATGCATATTATGATCAGAAATGGGTTTAATATATCCCCATGTATATTTATAACCAATATTCCTTTCATAATCCCATGTAGAAAAATAATTCTATGCATATTATTATCAGAAATGGGTTAAATATATTCCTATGTATATTGATAGCCAATATTCCACCCATAATCCCATGTAGAAAACTAATTATATGCTTATTATTATCATAAATGGGTTGAAAATATCCCTATGTATATTTATAACCAATATTCCACCCATAATCCAATGTAGAAAAATAATTATATACATAGTATTATCAGAAATGGTTTTAATATATTGCCATGTATTTGTATAACCAATATTCCATCCATAATCCCATGTAGAAAAATAATTATATGCGTATTATTATTAGAAATGGGTTTAATATATTGCCATGTATTTTTACAACCAATATTCCACCCATAATCCAATGTAGACAAATAATTATATGCTTATTATTATCATAAATGGGTTGAATATATCCTATGTATATTTATGAACAATATTCCACCCATAATCCCATGTAGAAAAATAATTATATGCGTATTATTATCAGAAATTGGTTGAATTATCCCTATGTATATTTATAAGCAATATTTCATCCATAATCCCCATGTAGAAAAATAATTAAATTAATATTATTATTAGAAATGGGTTTAATATATTGCCATGTATATTTATAACCGATATTCCACCCATAATCCCATGTAGAAAAATAATTATATGTATACCATTATCAGGCATTGGTTAAATATATTCCTATGTATATTTATAGCCAATATTCCACCCATAATCCCATGTAGAAAAATAATTATATGTGTATTATTATCATAAATGGGTTGAATATATCCCTATGTATATTTATAACCAATATTCCATCCATAATCCCATGTAGAAAAATATTCATATGCATATTATTATCAGAAATTGGTTTAATATATTCCTATGCATATTTATAACCAATATTCCACCCATAATCCCTTGTAGAAAAATAATTATATGCATATTATTATTAGAAATGGGTTTAATATATTGCCATGTATTTTTATAAGCAATATTCCACCCATAATCCAATGTAGAAAAATAATTATATGCATATTATTATCAGAAATGGGTTTAATATATTGCCATGTATATTTATAACCAATATTCCACCCATAAACCCATGTAGAAAAATAATTATATGCATATTATTATCAGAAATGGGTTGAATATATCCCTATGTATATTTATAACCAATATTCCATCCATAATCCCATGTAGAAAAATAATTATATGCATATTATTATCAGAAATGGGTTTATTATATTGCCATGTATTTTTATAACCAATATTCCACCCATAATCCAATGTAGAAAAATAATTATATGCATATTATTATCAGAAATGGGTTGAATATATCCCTATGTATATTTATAACCAATATTCCACCCATAATCCCATGTAGAAAAATAATTATATGCGTATTATTATCAGAAATGGGTTGAATTATCCCTATGTATATTTATAAGCAATATTCCACCCATAATCCAATGTAGAAAAATAATTATATGCATATTATTATCAGAAATGGGTTTAATATATTGCCATGTATGTTTATAACCAATATTCCATCCATAATCCCATGTAGAAAAATAATTATATGCTTATTTTATCATAAATGGGTTGAATATATCCCTATGTATATTTATAACCAATATTCTATCCATAATCCCATGTAGAAAAATAATTATATGCATATTATTATCAGGAATGGGTTAAATATATTTCTATGTATATTTATAGCCAATATTCCACCCATAATCCCATGTAGAAAAATAATTATATGCTTATTATTATCATAAATGGGTTGAAAATATCCCTATGTATATTTATAACCAATATTCCACCCATAATCCAATGTAGAAAAATAATTATATACATAGTATTATCAGAAATGGTTTTAATATATTGCCATGTATTTGTATAACCAATATTCCATCCATAATCCCATGTAGAAAAATAATTATATGCGTATTATTATTAGAAATGGGTTTAATATATTGCCATGTATTTTTACAACCAATATTCCACCCATAATCCAATGTAGACAAATAATTATATGCTTATTATTATCATAAATGGGTTGAATATATCCTATGTATATTTATAAACAATATTCCACCCATAATCCCATGTAGAAAAATAATTATATGCGTATTATTATCAGAAATTGGTTGAATTATCCCTATGTATATTTATAAGCAATATTTCATCCATAATCCCCATGTAGAAAAATAATTAAATTAATATTATTATTAGAAATGGGTTTAATATATTGCCATGTATATTTATAACCGATATTCCACCCATAATCCCATGTAGAAAAATAATTATATGTATACCATTATCAGGCATTGGTTAAATATATTCCTATGTATATTTATAGCCAATATTCCACCCATAATCCCATGTAGAAAAATAATTATATGCTTATTTTATCATAAATGGGTTGAATTAACCCTATGTATATTTATAAGCAATATTCCATCCATAATCCCCATGTAGAAAAATAATTATATGCATATTATTATTGGAAATGGGTTTAATATATTGCCATGTATATTTATAAGCAATATTCCACCCATAATCCCATGTAGAAAAAAAATTATATGTATATTATCAGAAATGGGTTAAATATATTCATCTGTATATTTATAGCCAATATTCCACCCATAATCCCATGTAGAAAAAAAATTATATGTATATTATTATCAGAAATGGGTTGAATTATCCCTATGTATATTTATAAGCAATATTTCATCCATAATCCCCATGTAGAAAAATAATTAAATTAATATTATTATTCGAAATGGGTTTAATATATTGCCATGTATTTTTATAAGCAATATTCCACCCATAATCCAATGTAGAAAAATAATTATATACATAGTATTATCAGAAATGGTTTTAATATATTGCCATGTATGTTTATAACCAATATTCCATCCATAATCCCATGTAGAAAAATAATTATATGCATATTATTATCAGAAATGGGTTTAATATATTGCCATGTATTTGTATAACCAATATTCCATCCATAATCCCATGTAGAAAAATAATTATATGCGTATTATTAGAAATGGGTTTAATATATTGCCATGTATATTTATAGCCAATATTCCAACCATAATCCCATGTAGAAAAATAATTATATGTATATTATTATTAGAAATGGGTTTAATATATTGCCATGTATTTTTACAACCAATATTCCACCCATAATCCAATGTAGACAAATAATTATTTGCTTATTATTATCATAAATGGGTTGAATATATCCTATGTATATTTATGAACAATATTCCACCCATAATCCAATGTAGAAAAATAATTATATGCATATTATTATCAGAAATAGGTTTAATATATTCCTATGTATATTTATAGCCAATATTCCACCCATAATCCCATGTAGAAAAATAATTATTTGCATATTTCTATTAGAAATGGGTTTAATATAGTCCTATGTATATTTATAACCAAATGTAGAAAAATAATTAACATAATAATTCAAGCCATATTTCCATCAAAAACAGGTCAAATGCAATTTTTTCATTAATTCAGTATAATTTACTATGATCCTGTTGTATTGGCTGAATTAAAAAAAGCAGCAAGTGAACAGTTAAACTTGCAACATTGTATCAAGCATGTCAGGAAAGAATAACATTAGTTGAGAAACAACAGAATCATTACCATATATATGTGTATAAAGTGCACTGACATCTAGTGAGAGTTCTCAGTATTGCAGCCAATAATCCAATCATCCCATCATCCCAATATGCAGTTTAGTACGTCCCTATTATTTGGAAATAAGTGTGAGAACAAAATGCAGAGAATGTGTATATAAATGTACATGTACAGATATAAGAGGTGTGTGTGTGTGTGTGTGTGTGTGTATGTGTGTGTGTGTGTATATATATATATATATATATATATATATACACACCCACATCTATGTATGGGTCACGTGTAATATTAAAATATATATATATATATATATATATATATATATATTACACATGCACACACACATGTGACCCATACATAGATGTGTGTGTGTGTGTGTGTGTGATATATATATATATATATATATATATATATATATTACACACACACACACACACGCACGCATCTATGTATGGGTCACGTGCGTGTGTGTGGGTGTATGTGTAATATATATATATATATATATATATATATATACACCCACACACACGTGACCCATACATAGATGTGTGTGTGTGTGTGTGTGTGTGTGTGTGTGTATATATATATACATACATATACACACACCCCCACATCTATGTATGGGTCACGTGTGTGGGTGTATGTGTAAAATTAATAAATAAATATATATATATATATATATATATATATATATATATATATATATATATATATATATAATTTATTAATTTTACACATACACCCACACACGTGACCCATACATAGATGTGTGTGTGTGTGTGTGTGTGTGTGTGTGTGTGTGTGTGTGTATATATATATATATATATATATATACAGATGTGGGGGGGGGGGTGTGTGTGTGTGTATATATATATTATACGTGACCTATACACAGATGTGGGTGTGTTTTATTTTTTATATATATATACACACACACACACTATAACGTATTTCTAAAAGTGGAGATGTAAACATTGTAGCGACTTGGTGTGTTGCCACATGACCATATCAGGTCCTGGTCATGACATGACATTATGTAATAATTTCTCTATGCATGCTGATGCCTGAAAACTGCAGGAAAGGACAGCGTCCGCTTTGCCCGTTGCGGCCAATCAGGTTTTTGCTGGCATTTCCTCTTCTGCACAGGAGCAGGAATCGGCATGCCTGGTTTATTAAAAAAAAAAATGTTTCTTTTCATCCAGTGGTCCCTGACTGGGAATTCCGAATGCATATGTTTTTCATTACAGGCATACCCCGCTTTGTATGTAAGAGAAAAAAAAATGGAAGCATGTGCATGAGATGATGTAAAGAACATGAGTGCACAATTGTGTATCTGGCTCTTGCACGCTGCACGTAATAACAGAGATTAAGAGATGGCAGGCTTACATTTGGGAGGATTACTCCATCATGCAAGCCTGTGGTCTCCGTTTGCTGCTGTAGAAGGATTTTGAATTGGAGGCCGCAGCGTGTCTGCAGTCACTGAGAGCTTGCCTTCGGGATGCTCCTACAGAGGTGACCTCCTCAGCTCCTTCCTGCTTGCCAAGACTTCATGCGGAGCTATCTGATAACAGCTACATTATTAAACAGGTTGCTGGATTGGGTAGCTTGGTGCTGTTCTGCAGCGAAGGACGTGATGTTGGGTTTTGCTTTTTTTTTTTTTTTTTACCTAACAATTTTAAAAATGTACATTTTGCACGATTGCGAAAGCTAGATTTTCTTGTGTAGCAGCTTCTGGTGGAGGATTTGTGTGTTTGAACCTTTTGCCTCCTCCATAGTGTTTGTCGCTGGTAATTATATTTAGCAGTAGAAAGCCTGCCTGTGTGTTGGCGAGTCTTAGGAAGACAAAAATAGAAACGCAAGTTTCCCCTAGCAACCCGGGGAAGTGACAAAAAGCCTGCTAAAATCGGCCTCCTTCGATGTGTTTCAACATATGGTGTTAATAGGCAAAGCTATATTTGTCAAGTGTGTTTTCAATAGAGAAACAATGTAACTAAAACCTACAGTGATGGTTTTGGTTTATTATGAATATCTAAAATCATCGCTAGAAAAGTGTTTTGTACAATACAGGACCCGTATTCTCATGTGTTTTTTATATTCTACTAGATACTTGATATAAGCAATCAAATTTTTTTATTTTATTTTGTAGATTATTTTATTACAGGTACAGTACTTGTATAGCGCCATCAATTCACACAGCTCTTTATATATAATGGTACATTCACATCAGTCCGTGTCCTCAAGGAGCTTACAATCTAAGGTCCCTAACTCATACACATACTAGGGTCAGCATGTCTTTAGCAGGCCATGCACAGTGTGAATTTCTTTCCTGTAACCACAGGTTGCAGGAAATAAATTTGCATGATTCCCCTATTAACAGTGATTATTGCTAGCAGTTATAGCAGCCCATCAACAGTGATTATTGCTAGCAGTTATAGCAGCCCATCAACAGTGATTATTTTTAGCAGTTATAGGTAGCGATAATCACAAGAGAATTTGGCACGTTGGTTATACCCAAGTTGATCGATTCATCAACTTGGTAAATTCAGCCTGCCCATTACCAGTTGGAATCTTGGCCAGTTCCTGCTAAAAAGGGCGAGATTTGAACCACGCATGACCAGCCTTTGGAGTGTGGGAAGTAACAGAAGTATACACGATCGGGACTTTTTTACCGCCGGGAATCTCAGGGGGGGGGAAAACCAAGAACCTGCTTGGTCACTTTCCCCGTGTACACACCAGAGGTTTTCCCGTCGGGAAGACTGCGGTGAGAGTTTTGGTTGGGAATCCCCAAAAAAGACCGCCGGGAATCGTGGTATGGAAAAAGGAAACGTGTTCTCATTTTTTTCTGCTGCGATTCTCATCAGTTTTCCTGTTGGGAAAACTGCCATGGAGCATACACATGGCCAGTTTTCCCAGCCAAAAGCTGTAATGGCAGTTTTCCCGATGGGGAACGCTGGTCGTGTGTACGAGGCATAACCAGAGGAAACCCATGCAGGCACAGGGAGAACATGCAAACTCTGTTCAGGTAGAGTCGTGGACAAGCCTTTCTCAATCGTTTCAACACAGAGTAACCCTTGAAATAACTTTCTGGTCTGGAGACCCCTGCTCAAAATTACTGCATCTACAACTCAAAATCCAGTCATGTGATGGTCTTTGGGAACCCCCCCTCCCCCCTCCTTTACAGATGGCAAAAAAGATCAATGGTGTCAGTGGGAGCTTATCTGAAAGGGAAGAAATTGTTCATTGCACCCCTAGCAACCTCTGGAGGATTCCATAGAACCCTGGTTGAGGAACCCTGCCCATAGATCATCCCTGTTAAAGTCATCCTAGACTGTTAGGTCCATGTTAATAGAGCACCTGGGCATCGTGGGGGCAGTAAAGCCATCAAATATCTCATTGCTACAAAAATTACCCATCCAATTAGTGTTTTGCAGACATAAAACCATGCTCTGTATTGCCACGTCAGCACTTCCTGTGCCGACCATTTCCAAGGTGGGATATACTATAGACCAGGGACTTCAGTTTCTACCACATGGCCTGTCATTGTTGCCTGGCTTTATATGCTACATTGTCCACATGGCCCATTGTGTCCTCCATTTCAACAGGAGGTCTGTCTATAAATGTTGAAGGATTTTTCGTTGAAATTAAAGTGGAACTTCACTCTCCCAGTCTATTGATCATTTGTAATCCTCATGCTGCTAGAATTAGTAAATGGATAGGAAAGTATATCCTATTTACTTGTGTTTTTACTTTTTTTTGTTTTTACATTTCTTCATTTACTTCCTGGTTTCTTGCCTAGGTAAATAATGCTGTACATCCCACAAGTCTCCAGGAGGGAAAGAGAGGAGGAGGGGTTTACTTAGTGAAGCTCCACCCCCTGCATTTATGCATAAGCCAAGGGCAGATGGATTCCATGAAGTAATTGCTACATGAATCATTTGCTTTTACCCAAGATGGCCATAAATGCTAGGGGTTGTTTTTTAAAATGATTTCTCAACAAAATAAATCATGGAGACATGGATGGATGGGTGAGTTTGCTTTAAAATATAAAAAATAAATTAAATAGTGTATTTGGTTTGTGGCACTCGGATGCAGTGAATATTGTTTTTAATGGAAACTATATCCCATGTACTGGTTAGCTATGTAGACAGGTGACTTGGTGGTATTGGGACACTGCAAAGTGAAGATCACCAGAGTTTCGTGTTTAGGTAATTTATATCCTATTTAGGAAATAGTAATCCTGAAGAGGGGAAGCCCTGAAGGATAAGAGCATTACAAGGACTTGTATCTGCTAAACTAAAGGTGGATTGATGTTGTTGGCCTTTGAAATGCGCATAAGTCATGTAAGCTAGCATGATGGCTTAAGTCATGTGACCTAAATCCAAAACTCCATGAAAATCTGCTTTTTTAGTTTGTAAGTAAATGGATAATATGCTACCCTTAGCTCAGGCATGTCCAAAGTCTGGCCCGCATTCCGGATTAATGTGGCCTTACTGGTAATTTTGAGATGTATATCTTTTGTGGCCCCCAATGAATCCCTGAGTGCCGCGCAGGATAATTCTGTATTTATCGTTCTGGCAGCCTTGGAGGGGACAAGGAAGTGGCGGGACGAGTGCCATCAGATTACATACAGAAGAATCCCCTGTTTACTCGGTGGCCTCTGTAAAAGGAAGTCCCATCTACTGGGCTGGCATTGTTCTGTCTATCATAAGAGGCAAGACTTTGTATTAAAGATGCTACAGAGTAAACTGGAGATTATCCTGTAGGTAATCTGTTGGCGCTCAGCCTGACCTACCCTCCCTGTACCCTCCGAGGCTGCACTCATGGCGATGGTGAGGCTGCATTCACAGGCTGCGTTCATGGCGATGGTGAGGCTGCATTCACAGGCTGCGTTCATGGCGATGGTGAGGCTGCGTTCATGGCGATGGTGAGGCTGCGTTCATGGCGATGGTGAGGCTGCGTTCATGGCGATGGTGAGGCTGCATTCACAGGCTGCGTTCATGGCGATGGTGAGGCTGCATTCACAGGCTGCGTTCATGGCGATGGTGAGGCTGCGTTCATGGCGATGGTGAGGCTGCGTTCATGGCGATGGTGGGGCTGCATTCAGAGGCTGCGTTCATGGTGAGGCTGCACTCATGGCAATTGGTTGAGGCTGCAGGATGGGCACTGATTGGGCTGCATTGATGGGCACTGACCCTTTTTTTGCTTCACAGTTCTTTATTTCATTTTTTTCCCCTGACTTCCCTCTTAAAGTGAATGTGCGTGTTATACGCCAATATAGTATATAAAATAACCCGCTCAAGCTCATCCTTGGACTCTTCACAACACACAGCCACAAAGGCAAGAGCATTCTTGTTTTGCATTGTCTTAGTTAATTTGCCTTTAATTGTAATGGTTCAAAGAATGTAAGGCAAATGGTCGGCTTTCACGCATGTTCACTTCCTCAAATCTGGCCCTCTCTGAAAAAATGTGAACACCCCTGGCTTAGCTGGTCTCTCCAGTGGCTGAGTAATCTATTAAAATGGATCTATCACTTCTATTTGCAGAATAGTAACTAATACGTGGCGCCATAATGTAAATGATCAGTTTTGTGCTACACGGTTTTCTTGAGGCTGATGTGTGTTGCATTATTTCAGCATTGTAAGACCTTTATCATTTGCTTGATTAAGAACGGTGATTATATGGCAGTAAATATTTATAGTGCTCATTATGTGTAGGAAATTTTGGTTAATGGAAAAAGAAAAAAAGTTTTTAAACTGTTTTGTAGGTTTCTATAAGTTTCCATTCATTCGCATCAAATTTATATATACATGTAGTAAAATTCAGAACGAGAAACGCCACACAGGATGGACTGCGGGTGTCTGTAATAAGGAAGTGCCACATATATAAATGTAGGTTGGAAAGCATTTGACTGCACAAAATTATTAAAGCAGGTGTTTTTTTTTTAATTATTATTATTATTTTCTTCTTTTAAGATGATGACTAGCTGAACTCATTTGAACTCTCAGGGACTCAGATAGCGAGATCTAAGCTGTATCAGACCCATCCTTCTTTAACAGCCATTAATTGGTGATCCCAAGTCGGCTTGTTTGAATTTATTCTTTTGTAATGCTGGTCATAAACAGATTGAATTTCTGCTGAATACACCGAAAGTCTTCTCGTGGGTGGTCCTGTCGGCATCACTTGGCTTACAAAAGTGGATTTTTTATTTATTTATATATTTTTTCCTTTTGACACAAAGGGGCCAAGCTACAAAGTATAAGCTTAAGAGCGCCTGCATCCATTCAGATGCAGTCACTTATTGGGTATTCTGACAACTGCGGGTACAGGCCGTCAGGATACAGCAGCCTGCACTGCAGATTAATCTGTCCAAGCTGTTTATCATGCAGTGATATTCAGGGAGTTCTCTCATTCAACCCCTGGGGATTTCCTTTGAGGAGTCAAACTCTATGATAACGACAAGGAATGGGATTCCATTTGCAGAGTAAAACTTGATAGTGATATGAAATGGGATTTCAGGAGTAAAACTATGATGGCTAGAATGAATGGGATTCTACATGAGAAGTAAAACCCAATGGTGGTTGTAAGGAATAGAATTCCCCCCGGAGGAATGCAACTTTGAGGTGGTGAGAAGGAATGAGAGTTTCACTTGAGGAGTAAAACCCTATGATGTTAAGAAGGTATACAATTCCAGTCGCAGAGTAAAACCTGATGGTGGTGGGAAGGAATGTGATTCCACCTGAGGAGTAAAACTTTGATGTGATGAGTAGGAAGGGGATTCAACCTGAGGAGTAAAGCTATATGATGGTTAGAAGGAATGGGATTCCATTTGAGAAGTAAAACATGATGGTGATGAGAGAGAATGGGATTTAATCTGAGGAGTAAGACTGGTAGTAAGATTCCCTAAAGAATCCTTGAGAACCAAAAACAGTCCAAGTATTTTAGGTTCATTGGTATTTAGGCTAGGTTTGTGCGGGTAATTGAACGCATACATAATCGCGTATGTTCCTGACCTGCAATAAGACCTGCTGCGCTTAATTCTTAATGGCACCTCAACCCATCAGCTCCAAATCGCATGGTGTTTCAGGTGCTGCTAGATTTTTTTTTTTTCCACATCTCTCGTGGGTACAGCAGCCTATTCAAGCGAATTGACTGCTGTACACAAGACATGTGCATGCAAATTTGCCTCAGTAGTATGTACACTTGGCAAAGCCTAAACTTGCAATTTAAGGTGGCATAACCCATAAAACACAATGGCCATGTAAAGTAATGAAAAGATCATGCTTACCAACACTACACTTTGCTTCCTGGAAAACTTTGTGACTGAGCTATTGTAATGAGCCATTAAAATCAATGCGTATAAATAGCTGTGGCTGTACTGTATCTGCTTTTAGCCTCCTACCATCACTTCCACCTAGCTGCATAATAGAGTAAGTAGTAAACAATACTTAGAATCCAATTACAGCTAAATTTCGGGCAGATATGAAAAAAATCCAGGTACTTATCTATAAAATATAATTAAATTAAATTCATTTTACTTGCATGTAACATATGTCACTGATTCTGTATTGACATTGGCTTCCTATCCTATGACACTGCATAGCAGCACTTGGAGCAGAAGGGTCTTACTCATTGGAGCTCTATTGTCTTGTACAATGTATGTCAGTAACCCTTCCTAAGCATGTTTACTAAAAGGGAGAAAAAAAAGTACGTCTATAGAGCAGAACTAGTATTTTGGCACATAAGACAGCTTACGTTCAACTGTGTATTCATAAGAGGTGAAAAGGTGGGGAAAATTACGTTATGTTATCTGCCTTGTCCAATTAGAAAATGCCTTGTATTCACAAAAAAAGTATAAGCTCCTCAAAGGCTGAGGTGCCAGCTGAGTGACCCCATGTGTTCAGTATACAGAGGACAAGTTGCTCGAGCAGCACCTGACAGAGACCAGCACTGACTGTATGTAGCAAAGGCTACTGCAGTGGATTTCTGCCAGTAGTAGCTGCTCTATTAGGGGTGCCTCCCCCCTAATCTACATGCAGGGCCCCTGACACAGATTTCAATAGGTGTCCTTTACTTTATTTTTATTTTTTAGCACATGATTAGACCCTGAGGCTCTAGTTGTAAAGCGCTGCACAAACTGTTGGCGCTATATAAATCCTGTATAATAATAGTTTGCTTCAAAAAAGGGTGGGCTCAGGGCGTAGAGCACTGCGCCCAAGCCCACCCAGTTGTGTTACAATAGAAAATTAATATTTGCTATTGGCTTCCTGCTTCTCCCGGCCAATCAGGAAGCAGGTCCTAAGGCCCGATTGGCAGAGGGGAGAAGCGACTGCATTGGCCGCTGAGGAGAAGACGCAGAGGGAAGCCTCTGAAGCTTCCCGCGACTTAGATAGAGGAGCCACTCTAAGACAGGAAGTCACCAGGTGAAAATAAAGGTAAAACTAGCCACCACATTTCATTACTTGCCAACCTACTCGTGCGCCGCTGAACTTCAATACTGAGATAATGCCTGCATCTGCATCATCCCGGTATCCTTTTTTTTTTTTTTTTTTTTTTCAGAGCTGGCGATCAGCACTCTTGTAAAAGCATTCCTAGCAGCCGATTAGCTGCTGGATTGTTTTTTACAAGTAGTGGGAGGGGACATCCCACCCATCCCACCAGGCGCTTCTGCTGGCTGAACACCAAGCCAAACAAATATCGGAATGGCTTTGTTCAGCTCTGTGATTTAGTAACTAGTGATGACCTGACATTGCTTCTGGTTTACCAGGTAGTAACCTGTGCCATTTTTAAAAATGAATAGCATTTTCTTTCTTTTCTCTTTTTTTTTTTTTTTTTTTTTTTTTTTTTTAATAGCATTTTCATCACACCGAACTTGGTGTGATCAAATGCTTTTAAGGGCAGAGGAGGGGTCTTCTAGACCCCAGATCTCCCCATAAAGAGTACCTGTCATATGCCTATTGCTGAAAGTGATTAATTTTTTTTTATTTTTTTATTTTTTTAACCGACAGTGTAAAAATAAAAACAACAAACAATTCTAGCACTAGACCTCCTCGTACACAACTTTTTTGGTGCGCTTGAAAAAACGTTAAATTGTAAAGCCCACTATTTTATTCTCAACAGAATCTGCTTTAGAACAAAATATAATGTTTGGGGGTTCTAACTAATTTTCTAGCAAAAATTCTTGTAAACAAAAGTGTAAAAAAAAGAAAAAGAAGCCTGGTCTTCATGTGGTTAAAGATTGGTAAGCTGCAAAAGATTACATTTTTTGTTTTTAGGTTTAATATTGCTTTTTCTGTTTGTCCACCATGTATCCATAATTTGTGACAATGTTTTGTCATTTTGATAATAGTTACAAGACGTACAGTAGAGGTTTAGTCATGCTGTGAGTGTTTGAAGGTAGCTACTTGTGTTCTTTATAACGGGAAAAATCTTTATGTCATTATTTTAAAACTGCATGTTCCATATAAGAGCTGCTTTAACCTAGGTCAGCTATGCAGCAGAAAAGATGAAGGCATAAATAAGCCAATCAAGTACGAGGCAGGCGGATAGCAAAGACAATCTGTCAGAGGTGACAAGCTGTTATTCCTGAGCAGCATTCTCTGTTATTTGCACACGATTTCTAGTGGACACAGGAATAACCAACACTGAGAAATGAGACAGGATTTAACTAAAGGTAAAATTGGCATATGAAACTTTTGTATTTCTCCTTTTTTTTTTTTTTTTTTTTCCTGAAAGGCTTCTTCCTCTACTAAGATTTTTATTTTTCTTGCAAAGGCTGTGGTGCTTTCTTGGTAAGTATACACTTTTGGCATCTGTAAGATAGCCAGTGTTGAGCCAGGTGATGGGGAGATGGGGGGGGGGGGGGATGGGCCGGGACCAAACTGCCTAAAGAAAAATATGTCAGATGAAGTGGTGGATATAATGGTCTGTGACAGTGGGAAAGCACAGAGCAGTCAGCCCTGGAGGAGGGGAAGTTTAGCTATGCTTTAAAGCAGGGTTGCCCAACTGCTGGTGCCCAACTTCTGATGTGGCCCATGACCTCCTGCTGTAGGATGGTGGGTTGGCAAGCCCAGATCGAGGGTTCCCGTCCCACCATACCACAGCAGCAGTGTTGTGAATGGAGCCTGCGGTAAAGGAAGCATGCGGCTGCAGTAGCGAGCAGAGCCGATGCTTCCTGTATAGCACTGGTGATACCAAATGCACTCTGCCTAGTACAGCAGCAGCCGAGGATATCTGCAGGGTGATTCCTGAAGTGAAGATTGTGTTTAAAGGTCAGGTCTTTTTTTATTAACCACTTGCCAGCTGCCTTATGTACATGTACAGCAGCAAGTCGGCTCTCCTGCACAAAATGTTGTCCCTTTGTGCAGGAGCTCTAGAGGGGGCATGCGTGCTGCCAGAGCCATTATCGCGTGCTGAATGGCTAGAGGGGGATCTGGCAGACCCGATGTCCACCAGCCACTCTCAATCATTCCTGAGAGACACAGAATGGAGGTCTGCCTATGTAAACAAGGCAGATAGCTGTTCTATCAGGGGCAAGACAGAGATCTTGTGTTTCTTCTAAGCAGGAACACAGATCTGTCTTTCTCCAGTTGGACCATCCCCCACACAGTTGGCAAGCACTCCCAGGGAACACATTTAACCCTCTGAACACCCCTGATGTAAACTCCTTCCCTGCCAGTGTCATTAGTACAGTAACAGTGCATATATTTTAGCACTGATCACTGTATTAATGTCACTGGTCCCCAAAAAAGTGTCAATAGTGTCAAGTAGATGTCCAACTTGTCCGCACCAATGTCGCAGTCACGCTATAAGTCACTGATCGTGGCCATTACGAGTGAAATAAATAACAATTCCAATTCCCCTAGTTTGTAGACTCTAACTTTTGTGCAAACCAATCAATATACACCTATTGGGATATTTTTTTTTTTTTTTTTTTAATAACAAAAATATGTAGCAGAATACATATTGGCCTAAATTGAAGTAGAAATTTAGAGCCAGATTCAGGTAGATGGGCGCATATTTGTGCCAGCGTAGCGTAGCGCATATATGTTCCGCCGACGCAAACTAGTGAGGCAAGTACAGTATTCACCAAGCACTTGCTCCTGACTTTGCGCTGACGTAACGCAAATGTGAAGGCGCAAGCCGGCCTAAGTGGAAGTGGGTGTGACCATATGTAAATGATGCCCTGAGCCCAGGGCAGAGACTTACGCCCGGCGTATCATCCACGGAGCATGCGCAGTGACGTCGGCGTCTGATCGCTTCCCTGTGCGCATGCTCACAACTTCACCGTCCCATCTTCCTGGGATATGCCAGCTCATAAATAAGCCCAGAGATGCGCCCGTCCGGCGCAAATTTACCCCCCTTAGGGAAGGTACTTTTGTCTAATGATGGCGGCTACTGTAAATACAGGCAAGGAGAAGAGGAAAAAAAACTTTAGCCCCGAGGAGAAGGCTATCATTGTAGCAGGGATGCCTCCTCCTCCTACGTGACGGTGGACCCATTAGTATTGCTATGACCACGGCTGCCCCTGGCATGTTGGCAGACAGATGTGTTGTCCTGCAAGTGGGGTTGCTCAGCTTGCTAAGTTTGTCCATAATGGTGCTGCTGTAGCTGCTCTCCAGCTGACCTGTGCACGTCAGGTGTAAAGATAAAGCAGCTATTTGTAGGAATAACTTTGCGCCGGACGTAGGACTTACACGCGGCGCACGTAGCCAGCGTCGGGCACAAATACGTACGCGAATCGGCATATCGCCCTCAATTGCATATTTGAATAGGAAAGCAATGGGCGCGCCAGATGCGCCCAGCGTAAATATGCGCCTACGATACGCCGGCATAGGAAAGTTAGGTCGGTCGGAGGAAGCTTATTTTTAGGCGTATCTAGTTTGGTACGGCGCATGGATAAGACGGCGCATATTTACACTTACGCGGCGCATATCGACATACGCCCGGCGTAAGTCTTGCTGAATCTGGCACTTAGATTTTATAAAATAGTGTGAGTGTGTGTGTGTTTGTTTGTTTAAATTGCAAAAAATAAAATCTGCAGAGGTGATCAAATACCACAAAAAAAAAGCTGTATTTGTGGGAAAAGGGGACTTTTATTTGTGTACAGCGTCGCACGACTTTGGAATTGTCAGTTAAAGTAACACAGTGCCGTATGTGCTGAAGTGGTTAAAATCGCAATGGGCAAATCTGTTTTAGTTTGTCACTGGTTACTCTGGGCTGCTTTCAAACTGATCTGCGGGGGAAGAACACTGCACCCGTGGGTTACCTGTACTGAACCAAAGACTTCTGTTACTACCTGTGGGTTTGGTGTGCTTTCTGAAAGTGCACCTCACCTGCAGGATATAATAAAATTCTATGGCAAAGTGCAGCTCACGTACAGGAAAGCCACAGGTACATGTCGCTGCACCACATGTGCGGGTAAACCTCAGTGCATTAGTTTGAAAGCAGCCTTGGGCCTTGGGCCCCTTTCGCATGACCGGTCCAAACGGGTCCACCTATCTTTTCAGACAGACCCATTTGGACTCTCCATTCACCTCTGTGGTGACTTTTACACCTGCCTACCCCCAATCCGATTTGCAAAAAAAAAACACCTGGACAGTATCAGAGGGCCAATAGCGTAGAGCGGGCTGTGCATACGCAGAGTGGACATAAACCTATGATCTACCCGCTCCACTTATTGTTGCCCGCACCTGGTTACCAAGGCACTTAAGTGGCCCTCGTTCTTCCAAAGTTTGGCCACCCCTGCTTGAAAGGTACTGTTGCATCTAAAACTGTCCATATTTTAGGGGGTAATGTAAGAAAACTGTACTGAACTAAATAGTTCTTGCGCATAACAACCTTTTAAACTTCTGTCATTGAAAACAAAAAATCCTGGTTGGTTGCTAGGTGTAGGAAATGAAGACCTTTTTTTAAAGCCCAACTCCAGGCTCTGTGCTCCCTCACCCTCCCTTTGGAGGTCCCTGCAAGTATGTAATACTTTTTTTTTTTTTCCCTCTTTACTGTTCACTGAAGTAGTTTATAGAATGGCCACACTTTCTTCCTCCTTTTCGCCTCTTCTCCAGGCTGGATGGTCTGCAATTATGCAGATAGCATTGTTGATGTGATGATGTCACTTCCTGCACCATTATAGAGTGAATTAAGGACATAGTGGTGATACCCTCTGAAGCAGTGGGTCTAGGATTCACTGTGCATATAGTATTCCAGGTAATAATGATCGATGGGCATCATTTATCTGGGCCCTAATGTTGTGTTTTTTTTTTCTTTGGGGTGGGGGTGGGCTCCCAAGGGCTGCTCTTTTTGCTTTCTCCAATCAGGCTGGGGGACACTTCTAAAGAAAAAGGAGTTTAATCTCTAGCACAGTGTCCTACACATGATTTGCAACTGTCTGGAAGTGCAGCAAGCTTTGATCAGTTTTGTTTTTCCAGACACTACAGCCGAGTCTTCTGGGCACGTAAAATAGCCATGATTTTCCTTTCTGTATCTATTGATCCAGTGGGGAAAAGGCTGTATTGTGTCTGCAATAAAAACAATAGCAATGCAGGAATACTGACAGGTTTAGGATTTTATAGGTATTTGCAAAAGGTGCCTAGAAAAGATTGCTACATAAATTTGTATACCTATTGTATCAAAGGTTTCAAGCACAGATCATCTACAGTATGTACGATTAGTTATGCTAATGCTGTTATTCATCAGCAAAAACACATAATTGTTTTTTACTGGTTAGTAAAATTTAACCTGAACTCAAAAAGTGAAGGTATGTTGTATGGAACATGTACTGTAGACAGGGAAGGACTGGCAACCCTAGGCCGGGGGGGGGGGGCAGTCCAGCCAAGTGGCCCATAGAGCGTGGAAAAGTGATGGATCAAGGAAAACAGTCTAAGATTTTTCATGATCACAAGAGTCCGCACAGAGGCCCCCCCTTACATCAGACCCCATATACGTCAGATCTGATGTAAGGGGTGTCCCCGTCCCCCCCCCTAACAAAGTCCACAGAGCACCCCTTTTTATACACTGGGAGGCAGGAGAGACTAGAGAGGGCGATCTTTCCAGGATGGAGGCTGAGGCACAGGCAGGCTGTCTGATGCTTTTTTGGGTTCAAACTTTCTGTCCAGTGCCCACACATGCCCGGAGAGTGTGGGCAGGGCAGACTCAGAAGGAGCAGATGAGCTCTATCTCTCCTTGTGTCTGTGCAGAGAGAGAAGGGGATGTCAGCACTGGTGTGCGCTGAGGCTGAGCTATGTGTGAGACGAGACATGGCTCAGCTCTGCAGCCATCTACCTTGGAGCTGACACAGGCACGGCTGCACAGTGGGAGGTGAGCAGCGGCTGTGACCTGTGTTAACAGAGCTCCAGCAGGCATATTCCTGCTTTGCAAAAACAGCATTTGGTAGCGGTGGTTGTGCATAGTGTCATCAGCCCGGGGGGAGATTTCCACCCTGCCTCCCCTGACTGCAGAAATTTATATTGTGCCTAAAGCAGGCCATAAACGGTCGAATTTCGAACTGATTTTCTTTTCAAAATCAGAAATGTCTTCTTTTTTTTTTTTTTTGTGATCTGATGATGCCACCATTGATTTTTGGAATTCGGCCGACCAAGCCTTCATGTTGCTACAGAAAAAAGAATTTTCGTGGCTGGGAATATTATTTTCTTTTCTTGCACATGCACATTTTCTATTACATGTCAGATTTCTTAAATTTGATTGCCACACGAAAATTGGCTGTTGCTGCAGCCCACTAACGGTGCGAAATTCGTACGAAATTCTTTGATACGGTTTTCGATTTTAGCAGTATCATAAAAATTCTACACTTATTCCTTTTTTTTTCCTCCTGAAAAGTATCGGTGCGCATCCTGTATGTGAAGCTGCCTCGACTCTGCACTCCTGTGCCTAAAGCCTCATGACTCTACAGTATTTCTGCAGTGTGAGATCTAGGGCACTACAAGTTTTTGGAGTGGGATTTGGTGACTTCACTATTGTGCTGCTCAATGTTCTTTGCATGAGGCTTGGCTTCAGCATCTTGGTGTAAGAAAGATGAGATATGCTGACTGCTCATGGGGGGGGGGGGTTAGGATTATGTTGACAGGAGGAGAACAGAAGGGTAGCTCATCAATCTGCTTCTGTTCTTCATTGTCCCATCACAGGCTAGATGTAAAAAAGAGTACAGAAGCAGGTTTGGTCACCTCTCACCGTCTGTTCTGCCTGGCAGGTTGTGTAGTAGCTGTTTAAAGCAGAACTCCAGGGAAAAGGTTAGGTGAAGTATATGTGGTCCCTAACTGAATGACTAGTAGTTTTGATAAGCATTTTATCATAACCCCCACCCTTATACCAATTTTTATTTTTTGCTTTTTGGCACTGCTGCTATGCAACAAAGAATCAATCTCCTTTCTGATGGAACCAGTTTCTGTGTGTATGCAGGCACTTCAGAAACAAGGGAGGCTTTTCTACAGGAGAAAGCAATGAATTATGTCTGTGATATCGGCATCGGCACTATCGCTTTTAGTGTGGATTTACACGTTTGTATCTTTGCTTTATGTGTTTTCCATTACAATCATCGAAAACGCATCTGATATAATGCAGATCATCACAACGCAACATGCATCAATAACATTCAATTTAAAACAGAACATTGTTGCCCTATAACGGGTCATACCTCTCAAGCACGTTCGTAGCAGTTGACCAGGTATAATTTTGCTGAAAGCAAACATGTATTAAAACCCAAAAGCAAACATGTATTGTATTGCAGCTTATTAATTCTTATGCCGCGTACACACGATCATTTTTCAGCATGTAGAAAAAACTTTTTTTCTTCCAATTTCATCATTAAAACGACGTTGCCCACACACGGTCGTTTTAATAAAATGCTCTAGCAAAGCGCAGTGATGTCACGTACGATAGCACTATAAAGGGGAAGTTCCATTCGGATGACGTCACCCATTAGCTGATTTTATGTAAGACGATTCGCGTTTTTCTGTCTGTTACAGCGTGATGAATGTGCTTACTCCATTAAGAACGGTAGTTTTACCAGAACAAGCGCTCCCCTCTCATAACTTGCTTCTGAGCATGCGCAGGGTTTTTAACGTAATTTTTAGCCCACACACGATCATTTTTTACAACCCGAAAAATTACATAGTTTTAAAACGTCATTAAAAATTGCAGCATGTTCGAATTCTTTTTTTGTTATGTCGTTTTTCAGAACCCGAAAAATATGTGAAGCCCACACACGATCATTTTAAATGAAATTTTTTTTTAAACGTTTTTTACATGCCAAAAAAATGATTGTGTGCATTAGATGTGATGGCTACATTTACTGACCAGTAATGCCTTGTACACACGATCGGAATTTTCTATGGAAAAAGTCAGACAGACCTTTTCCATCGGATATTCCGATCATGTGTAGCCCCATCAGAGTTTTTTCATTGGATATTCCAATGAATTTCGTTGGAGTTTAGATATAGAACATGTTCTATTTTACTCTCAGGGAATTCCGTCGGAATTCCGATGTGATTTGGCCGGGCAAAAGCCTGATCGTGTGTACAAGGCGTAAGTCTGTTATTTTTCAGCAGAACAAGCTCCCCTGCAAATAAAGCGGAGTGTTGAGGCAAGCGTTCTAAATGTATGCAAGTGTGAACAAGCCCTTAGAGTGTCATTGCATCGCATCCAGTTTTAGTCCGTGGAGCGCAGGGAGCTCCAGACTTCCTGTTTTTTTATCAAACGAAGGCTTAAAGCGATTGTATACCCGCAGCAGTTTTTTTTTTTTACACACCTGAAAGGCATATTGAGCTACTATGCACCGCATACTAGCTCATTGTGAAATACTTACCTTGGAACGAGGTTTGGGGAACTTACCTGGTCCACGCTGAGGGACATGTCATCTTGCCTTGGCGTGTCTTCCGTATCGCCGCTCCAACGCTGTGATTGGCTGGAGCGGCGATGTCGTCCCTCCCACGCGGGAGACTTCATTCCGGCAAGGTCTGTCGGCTGCCGGGCCTTTAGCCGAGGATCTGCGCTGCGCATGCGCCACTGAAATCAGTGGCGCATTGCAAGGGGAATATCTCCTAAACCGTACTGGTTTAAGAGATATTCTTTATTATAGGCTTACCTGTACCTGTAGGCAAAAGTGGTAGTACAGAGTTTACTACCACTTTAATGAATTTCACTCTGATGTAAAAGCAATATTTACCTTTTACAAATAAACGGTTTACGGAATTGCACTATGGAGGCTTTTTTACTCTTACCATTGAAGAGACAGAGGCATCCATGGGAAAAGATCTATAGACGGTTATTGTAACTGTGAATGCGGGTTATCCCCTGAGTGGGAAGATTCATCTGGTGAGTGCAACTACACAGGGGTAAGCACGAGTGATCAGCAGACAGTGCTCGTTTGTGTGGAGTTTGCGGCATCTTTACTCTTGAAAGACTTTGGCATCTGATTTCACCAGTGGACTCTGTTAAATTATAAACATTTTAATGTTGAAGCACTTTACAATTTATTCATGCACGTTTAATTTAAATATATCATTTTTTTTAAGTGTGTTTTTGTATTGTTTTAAGATCTTAGTTGGGAGAACTAGCCCCACCATCAGCCTGGCCTTGACAGGAAGGTTTTTGTTGTGACTAGAGCTTCCTTTTTTACTGCATTAGGAGGGCATTCCTATTGATTTTCCTGGGAAGAGAAGCCATCAGTTCGACTAACACCACAAGCTGGGCTATCATGTTAGAACCACAAGCTCTCTTTGCCTTTGTCAAGGACAGCAGTAAAAGACCTGGCCAGAGGTGAAACCCTGCTTCATTACACCCAAAATATAACTCTAAAATAAAGTTACATTTTAAACCCAACTGTAAAACAGTAAACCTGTATTTCAACTACGGTTGTCCCGATACCGATACTAGTATCGGGACCAATACCGAGTATTTGCGCGAGTACTTGTACTCGCGCAAATACTCCCGATGCCTAAATAGAATACTTTTTTTTTTTTTTTTTTTTGGAGTGCGGGTCCTCGTATGGGGGAGAGGAGAGCTGCTGCCGCCTTAGACAAAAACAACTCAATCCCCCCCCTCCTCCCGCCACTGCTGACATCTACTTACTATGCGCTGGGGGAACACAACAGCTGTCATTTGCATTTGAATAGCTGTGTTTCCCCGCTGCGCCGACGTGTATAGCCCCTCCTCCTTGCCCAGAAACTTTAATAGACAGTCTAGATAGATGTCATCAGCAGCGGGAGGAGGGGGGGGGTTGACTTGTTTTGTCTTAGGGGACCACGGCTGAACCTAGAGGGACCACGGCTGAACCTAGAGGGACCACGGCTGAACCTAGAGGGACGGTATTCGGTATCGGCGAGTACATGAAAAAAAGTATCGGTACTTGTACTCGGTCCTAAAAAAGTGGTATCGGGACAACCCTAATTTCAACTGCTTAAAATTGAATTTGCGGGCGCCTAGGACAGGTAAATGTCATTAAAAGTCAGCAGCTACAGTGTTTGTAGCTGCTGACTTAAAAAAAAAAATGCGGATGGAATCCCTATTTGGGTTGAATTTGTATGTAAGCTGTAACGGGTACAGTTTTTTTTTTTTTTTTTTTTTACAACTTCCAGCCCAAATATTTTTTTTAGTTTTGGATAGATAGCATAGGGAAGGGAAAACACCCCTGTAACATTTGTTTTGCTGTCTGTATCCCAGTTCAGAAGATTTCACCTCACTTTCTGTCTCTGTGACAAATGGACTTTGAAAAATGTGGGTTGTCATGGAAACAAGGATTGGTGATAAAGCATCAGGGGACACACCTTTTTCCTATGATAACTCTTACAGGAATGAATTTCCCTTCCTAAGGGTAGATTTCCTCTCCCTTCCTGTTGTCTCCCTCCATTTGTAATTATGAGTTGTATGTAATTCGGGGACTGCATGTAGTTCTTATATATGCTAATTTCAGGTATGCCATTAAGAAGAGGCAGGCTCTATATTGAGGGAATCGAGCAGCTTGTCTACTAACCATATGATGTAATGGCACTCAAAGCATTTGCTGCCCATGGGCATTAACATGTAATCAAATGCCTGGAGGTATATGGTACTCCACCTAACCTCTCATTAGACTAAAGGATTTTTGCAAAAAATAATTTTTCCTTTTCAGATTCTTGCAAGTGGATCCTTATTACCTTTATAATAATGTCATATAATAATAATAATAAAAAAACTGACAGGAAAAAAAAAGATGAAAGCAAAGAAATGTAACAGAAAAACCCAATATTTTTTACTTGTTGCTATAAAAAATAGCCAAATTTAAAAAAAAAAAAATTCAGTTTAGGCCGATACGTATTCTTCTACATATTTTTGGTAAACAAAAAAAAAAAAATCGCAATAAGCGACTGGTTTGCGCAAAAGTTATAGCGCTTACAATATAAGGGACGGAATTATTATTTTGTATTTTTTTTTTTTTACCAGTAATGGCGGCGATCTGCGATTTTTATTGCGACTGCGACATCATGGCGGACACATCGGACACTTTTGACACATTTTTGGCACCATTCACATTTATACTGCAATCAGTGCTATAAATATGCACTAATTACTGTATAAATGTGACTGGCAGGGAAGGGGTTAACACTAGGGGCTGAGGAAGGGGTTAATGTGTATCCTGCATTGTGTTCTAACTGTAGGGGGAGGGGGGGTGACTGGGGGGGTGACCGATCTGTGTCCCTATGTACAAGGAACACAGATCGGTCTGCTCTCTCCCTGACAGGACGCTGTCATTGTGAGAGCGGGCAATGAGAGATGATCTCATATGTTTACATATGAGATCATCCCTCATTCGCTGCACAGATCGCTTCGCAAACGGCCACTCTGATTGGCCGTTCGCGGCGATCTGTGATTGGCTGTGTCCGAGGGACACGGCCAGTACACAAGTTCCCCGCTGCGCGCTCTGGAGCGCGCGCTGGGAACAAAGAAAGGGGCTGCCGTGAAAACACGGCAGCCCGGAGAATTAGAACCACCCTGCGGCCGCATATAGTCGTACGGCTGTAGGGAAGTGGTTAAAAGTCGGCAGCTACAAAAAGTGTAGCTGCTGACTTTTAATAAACAGACACACCTGTTCCACAGTCCAGCGATGTTGCCGCCCCCCCCCCCCCCCACCTGGCCAGCGCCTCCATTCATAGTGTGGGTACCTGGCCACGACAGCTTTCGGCTTCACGGCTGGGCACTCACTGCGCATGTGCGAGCCGTGCTGCGCTCTATAAATGGACAGGTGATCTCCTGGGACCTGTCATCTGTGTCTGGAGATCACCTAAAGCGAGGGGCCACCTGAGGCGAGAAGAGAAGTCGCCGAGGCGGTCCCTGGGCGTAACGAGGAAGTGTAAGGCCTCGTACACACGAGGGGATATGTCCGCTAAAAACGGTCCGATGGACCGTTTCAGCAGACATCTCCGCTCGTGTGTATGGGCTAGCGGACTGATTTCTCCACCCGACAGATTTCAAAGCATGCTTTGAAATCCATCCGAAGACATGTCTGCTGGTTAGTACACTTACCAGCAGACATGTCGTCCCCCACCGCCGCCGAATGGATTCGGCGCATGCGCGGAAGTGTTTTACTTCCTGGTGCGGTGACGTGGCGGTGACGCGGCGGCGTCAACGTCATGGGCGGCGGGAATTTGATCCGAGGTACACGCCATGATCAAACTCCCGAACATATCCGATGGAAATCCGCGGACCGTTTTCATCGGATATGTCCGATCTATTTGGGCGGAACTCCGCCAAACAGGAATCCTTGCTACCTCGCCCTAACTTCTGAAACTGCGTTTTAACCTGGCTCTGGGCACTTTAAATTGGAGCCAAAGCACAGTTCAAAAGTTGCTCCTTTTTCTGTGATGAAACGAGGATAGTCCTTCAATTTTTTTGGCAGATGTAACTGAACATTTGGAATATCACTGAGTAAACACGAAGATTTCTGCCATAAACTTTGCTGAAACAAGTTGATCAAAAGAGGACATTGACTTCAGTATACAGCAAAACATTGGATTGCGAGTATAATTTGTTCCGGAAGCATGCTTGTAATCCAAAGCACTTGTATATGAAAGACAATTTTCCCATAAGAAATAATGGAAACTCAAATGATTCGTTCCACGACCATTTATTTATAGGTCCTTCAGTTTATAGTCCATATAAAAAGATTATAGCAATGTGATAGGTTGTGTAACCATAAAATGTCCTTCCCACAAGCGGAAGTCTTCCCAAGGGGATTAGAAGCAAAATCCAGCAGGAGCTACAAAGTATAAAAGAGACGAGAGGCACCTCTAAGTGTAGCAATACAGTTACATTTAATGAAGGTACAACATTTAGCAACTCACATGGTTGATGATTAAAAGAGGCACATCTAAGTATGCAGGCATCCAGGGTAAAGCAATTCACATAGACCGTCCTCCTCACCGCCGGCTCTCACTGATATCGGTCTACAATCATGACCGAGAAGACTACCCTGCAGTAGAGCGATCTGAAAGCGAGGCTTGAACTGCTCGTGGAGTGCAGCAGGGAAAGGGATGACATCAATAGCGGTGAGGAGGAAGGTCTATGTGGATTGTTTTACCCCTGGATGTCTGCATACTTGGATGTGCCTTTTTTTATCATCAACCATGTGAGTTGCTAAATGTTGCACCTTCATTAAATGTAATCATATTGCTACACTTGGAGTCTCTTATCTTCTTTTTTTATACTCAGTTGTGAGATGACGCTACTCTTATATCGCTTGTATATCAAGGCAAAATTTATAAAAAAAATTGGCTTGTCTTGCAAAATGCTCTCAAACCAAGTTACACTCAAACCAAGGTTTTACTGTATTTAGCAGTATAAAGACACACATTCACACTTCAATCTGAATGAACAACCACACTAAAGTTTGTTTTAGAGTTGAGTTGCCAACAATTATGTAGTGTGCGGGCCTATATGCAATTTTATATCCAGTCGGATAAAAATAGCGACGCTATACCGCCACCGCACCATCCCGCGCCAGTGTGAAAGGGGCCTTATACAAGCTGAAGCCGGTGTGAAACAGGCCTTAATGTGAAATCCAGTACTTAAATGTATAAAACCAGTGCATTGCGGCTGTACAGCAGACATAACAAGGTAGTGATTGGATTATGCATGCATGATTCATCCGCAATTATTTTTTTATGTGCATAAATATATAATCTCGTATTGTCTACTCACTGCATACTAATCCAGTAAGTAGATATCCCCAGCATCATGCCTCTCTCAGGGGGAACAGCAGCAGATAACTATGAAAATCCACCATGGCCAATTTACTTTTTTTCCCTGAAATAAATAGGCAGAGTTGTCTGATATGATCTAAAGATTCTTACTGATTTGCGATTTACCAATCTTTGCAGAATTTATTGATGATTATCCAATGACTGGACCTTTCGTAGTAGCTGATAGTTTAAACATCTAAGATGGCATAAGTAGGCAGTTTACATTTGAAATTTGAGCAGTTGACTTTTCATCATAGTGGAGCTTCAGATACCCTTTTTTTTTTTTTTTAGGTTCCAAATTGGTAAGATTGGGAATGCTGGAATAATATTTTGTATAGGAAACATATTTATTTTTGGACCAGAAGGATTACATAGATTAGTGTAATATTTAAAATTGGAAACAAGTTGGAACTAGTTTAGTTGTGTGTGTGTGTGTTTTTTTTTTTTTTATGTGGCTAGTTGTGCATAGAAACTGTTTTTTGTGTAGTATGCTCTGTTTGGTGGTTTAACCACTTCAGCCCGGACCATTTTGCTGGTCAATGACCAGGCCACTTTTTTGCGTTTCGGCACTGCGTTGCTTTAACTGGCAATTGCGCAGTCATGCGCCGTGGCTCCCAAACAAAATTTACATCCTTTTTTTTTTTCCCCCCCCACAAATAGCGCTTTCATATTGTCATCAGAGTAGTTCAGTGTTTTTATTTTTGCAGTGATGATTACTGTAATAGCAATCGTTTGAACTGTCATGAAGGGGAAAGGAAAGAAAAAAAAGAAATGCCCCTCATTTATGACTCATTGTTTACTATTGTGATGCTATGATTGCCCCACGGCTATCGCATGGTATAGGGTGCTGTGATTGGCCCTGTACTGTGCGATCACAGATCACACAGCATAGTAAACAATGTCACAAATGGAATCCATTTTTGACTTGTTTACTAGGTGATATGAGATTGCATAGTGATCACGTGGTAACTGGGCCATTCACAGCGACCTGATACCGAACACTGCAATCTGCCCCAGGGGAGTTGTGCATGAGCACTGTGACATACGAATGCATTGCAGTTAGACCCCCTTTCACATTGACGAGTCTTTTAGGCGGTACAGCGCTAAAAATAGCGCTTCTTTACCGCCTGAAAAACTCCTTCACTGCATCCTCAATGTGAAAGCCTGAGTGCTTTCACATTGAGGCGATGCGCTGGCGGGAGATAAAAAAAATCCCTTGTCAGCAGCATCTTTGAAAACAATGGGAAATTGCGGCAATACCTATAGAGGCACATTGTGGGCGGTATTAACCCTTTCACGCCCGCTAGCAGGGCTTAATACCGCACCGCTAGCAGCCGACACTCGCGGCAAATCCGACGATATAGTGCCGCTATTTTTAGCCGCGCTATACCTGCGGCGCGGCTCCCGCCGCAATGTGAAAGGGGCCTTCGGGTTGCCAGCTCATCCCTTTTTTAAACTGAACACATATTAATTACACAGGTTCTGTGGCTGATTAAGGTGGTAATTAAACTCAGTGCTTTATCTGCATTAATCACTTGCTTACTGGGAACTTAACCCCCCCCCCCCCCCTCCCCAACAACAACACTGTACCCAAATAAAAATGTTATATTTTTTTTCCCCACAAATAGAGCTTTATTTTGGTAGTGTTTGATCAACTCTGCGTTTTTTTTTTTTGTTTAAAAAAAAATTCAAATTAGATTTTTTCTTTTTTTTTTCTTTTAAATAAATTATATATTTTTTATATTTTGTTATAAAATTTTGCAAACAAGTAATTTTTTCTTCTTCATTGATGTACGCTGATAAGGCTGCACTGATAGGTGGCACTGATAGGTGGCACTGGTGGGCACTGATAGGTGGCACTGGTGGGCACTGAGGTGGCACTGGTGGGCACTGAGAGGTGGCACTGGTGGGCACTGAGCAGTGACACAAAAGGTAACATAGGTGGCACTGATAGCTGGCAGTGATAGGCACTGGATGGCAGTAAAGGGCACTGATGGGTGGCAGTAATGGTCACTGATAGGCAGCACTGCTAGGTGGCACTCATGGGCATTGATAGGTGGCACCGTGGGCACTTGCAGGTTGTCACTAGCAGGAGTTACTTGCAGCACAGAGGAGGCAGATGTGACTCCTTCCTCTTCGGTACCGATGTCCCTTTCACATAAGCCGGTAATCAGGTGCGAGGAGAAAAAAAAAACGATTACCGGCTTTTGTTTACATCACGTGATCAGCTGTCATTGGCTGACAGCTGATCATGTGGTAAGGGGCCGGAAGCGGCCCCTTACTCGGATATTTGATCACCCGAGTTTCAGTGACTTGGGTGATTGCAGGGGCGCGCGCGAAAGGGAGGACATCTTTTGATGTCCTCCTAGCATTTGGGGTCCGCGTTGCAGCCGTCATTCGGCTATAGCGCGGATGCCAAGTGGTTAAATTGGCCTCCAGAACCTGTGTAATCTAATATGGGTTTGGTTTTAAAGGGATGAGATGGCAACTCTAGTCGCGGTGCCTGGGAGAGCCGTCCGCCAGCAGTAAGTGTACCGCTGGTGGTCGGCAAATGGTTAACAAACCCCCACTATATGTCTGTGTTCTCATTTATACAGCGTGCTTATTATAATATGGGGTTGATTTGACTAAAACTGGACAGTGCAAAATCTGGTGCCAATCAGCTTCTAACTTCAGCTTGTTCAATTAGGCTTTGATAAAAAAAATACAGGAAACCGATTGGTGCAGCTCTGCATAGAAACCAATCGGCTTCCTGTGTGTGTTTTTTTTTTTTTTTAATCAAAGCTTAATTGAACAAGCTGACGTTAGAAGCTGATTGGCACCAGATTTCACACTCTTTAGTTTTATTAAAGCAACTCTTATTTTATTTTTACCTATCATTTTTTTATTTATTACCTTTTTAAGGTGCCATACATAATGAATAGCACTGCAGAACATCACACATAGAGCGGTTGTACAGCCATATTTTGTAAAGACACATATTGATACATGTAATTTAGGGGTTGTTTTTTTACCTTCATGCAATCTATGCATGACGTTTGGCTATATAAAAGTGGTAAATAAACTAAAATGTGTTCTGCTAAGTGCTTGGAAAACTCTCTATGTGAAGCTAAATGTCACAGTATTCAAAAGCAATACAAGCGAGCATCGGTGAGCATGCCAGTTTCAGTTTTTCTTGAGGACTGCGGCTTGGGTGGCATTTGGAACCTGTGACCTGTGCCTCTTCTGGTTGTCAGAGATGCCCTTCTTTTTTTATTACTTCTGTGAGTATAAAATTGTAGAGGGATTGTAGCCCAGGCTGACAGGAACAAGAGGTCACTGGATATGTAAGTAGAGGGCTGGCAGGACAAGGGTTGACAAATCGGAATTTAATGTACTCAATAAAGAAGCAATGGCTACTCTGAGGTTTACTAAAAGCTTAAGCACTACAAAATGCACTGGAAAATAAATAGACTTGGATACCAAGGGTTCAATTCACTTTGAGATAAATGACAAAATATGGGGGTTTCAGAGCTTGATACAATAAGAAAGCTGACTCAACGGGATACCAAAATAGCTACCGGTTGTTGTGTGTTTTTTTTTTTTTTTTTTTTTACAACCACAGCATGCCAACAGCACAATAGGAAACCTTTTATTGACATAAAGTCTTAAGCTTCACTAAATATTAACTGTACCACCATGAATAAATAATATGTAAATATATGTCAGCAGCAGGGCCATACAAGTCAATCAAACATCATTGATCTTAATGTACATGAAGTCATATGATTGTATGTTTTAATATATTACTCCTAATTGAGTTGTATAGCTATTAATAATTGATCCATTAGTGGCCCATTTTATTCCTGGTTGTGAATATAATTACTAACATAACTACCAATTCACCATGGCAACAAAACACTCATCTAAAATATTTTGCAGAATAGGTTCTTTTAAAGCAGCACGTTGTTATTAATAGTAAATGGCTGTTTTAATTTTTTTTTTTTTATTGGTAATAATTGGACAGTTATCAATGAAGTAGATCAGTCATTCAAGCCAATGCATTTATCAATGCTGTGTTGGTCAATATATCTGTAACTAGCTAATCCAGACCCCTGTTCCCTGCTGACCGGATGGAAGGCTGGTCCATGTTTGTCTGTTTGAAAAAAGACACAATCTAGTTCAACCAATAAAAAGGAAAAAATCAACAATCCCATATACACAATCCTATACCCATAGTTCCAGAGGAAGTCAAAATCCCAGCAAAGCATGATCCCAATTTGCTACAGTAGGGGAAATAGTTCAGCTGAACTCGCACAATTTCACTCCCGCTGGCAGTCCCGATTTCGGCTGCAATTTCAGAGACATCTGTGCAGGTGTTTGCACAGATTTCAATGTAAATCGCGCCCCGAAATCGCAAAAAGTAGTGTAGCGCTCACTCCCGCAGGAGCCGCTGGTTTGGTTTGGGATCGGCGTAATTTAAGTTTACCTCTGTAATATGTCTAGGGGTGAGAGCAGTGACGGAATGTCCAGGCAGTTGGTTGACGTTTTTAAATGCTTTATTCTCGGTCTAACATGACCAACAGTCAACTTGGAGCGGATAGGACAGATTGGTGAAAAGAGCAACTTTGCAGATTCAGGCTTTGGATAGACAGAAGCAATCTTGCCTCCAAATAGTATTCTCGCTTTCGTCGCCAACCCCAGCCAAGATGGGTGCAGTGCACCCGGACAGGCCTCCCTCACAGACCTGGCAGCCAGAGTGTCACTGTGAGCTTCATAGAAGGAACAAGTCTCTGCCACCAACTTGGCTTTGGTAAATTAGTAAAGGGCCTCCGCCACAGGTCCAATACTCAAGGACAAGAATTAAGGCGAATCCTCTCAGTCAATAGTTGGGGGTCACCGTCTGACAGTTTGCAACTCACAACCTGTCAGTGTCCGGTCACCCAGATCCCCGATGGTTCCGTCTAAATCCTATTGGATCACCTACCTCCGGGTTCACCTCAGACCGACTCCCCACCGAACAACACCCAGCTTGGGATCTCTCTTGAAGTGTGGCCATAGTGATGGGGCCCATGATGTGCGCACACCCTGAAGGTGGGTGCCGCACCTGGAACCAGGAACCCACGAAGACCCTGAAAAAATGGCGTCTGCCACAGATATACCCCTCCAATTGGCTGCTGGGGAAAGTGACTCTGCCTGGACCCCTCTGGTGCCACCCGCTGCCCAGAGATGAAACTACATCTCTGGTGCACAGAATGACCCACAGGACAGTTCAGGGCTGGCAGCAGCCGAATTTAAATAATTCAACATTGGTGAGAGCAAATAAGTCTCTCATCCCCTCTCCTAAATTTAAATAGAGTCCTAACTGAAGGTATGGGGGCGCTACAGTAGTACAGGAAATACTTTTTGAAATTGGTGCAGCGCCGCAGATGCGGCGTCGCACCGGTTAGGACAGTGCCATTGCTGGCAAATGCCGCCGATTTGAGATGCGATTTGACATGTCAAATCGCAACTCAAATCGTACCCAATGTGAACCAGACCTAAAGGTAAGTTTATTACTAAAATCACAATGTATATATGGACATTGCTGTGCTGCAGTGGTTACTGGGCTGCTTTCAAACTGATCTGCAAGTGTAGCGCAGTGCACCGGGGGATTACCTGCACTGAGCCATAGACTTCTGTTATTACCTGAGGGTTTGGTGCACTTTCACTGCACCTGCAGGATATAATAGAAGTCTACCGCAAAGTTCAGCTTACCCGCAGGAAATAAGCAGGTATACTGTGGTGTGGGTAAACAGCTGCGCATCAGTGTGAAAGCAGTCTTAGGCCCCTTTCACACAATCTGTCTGACCTAATCGGACCCTCCATTCATGTCTACAAGCAGCATATGTAAGCTGACTTGAGGGCCTATAGAGTAGAGCGGGCTATGTGTCCGTATTCGCTCTACACCTGTCATGCTCTGGCTCTGCTTATTGTGGCTCGCGACCATTTATCAAGTAGCTTAAGTGGCCCTTGCTCTTCAAAAGGATGGGCACCCGTGTTGTAGAGAGTTGGTTAAACCTTATTTTTACAATTCTTTTTCTGTTCTTTTATGCATGGATTTGTATTAATTTTGTTTACTACTTCTGTGCTACAAAACCAGATAGTTTCAGTCTGCTTGCAGTAAGTTGTGAAAGCTGCATCATATGGGATTCAAAAAGATCTTAGCAAAGGGGATTTTAAGTGAAGACATCAGAGCAAAAAAACTTGCGATTTTATCATATCAAACCATGCATTCCTAAGGCCTAAATTACATTATTAATTTCTCTTTTTTCATTTATTTATTTCTCTTTTTTCATTTATAGGGTATGTTTAATGTAGTTACACGTCTTACCCTTTTTTCCCATAAATTTTTTATTTTTTATATGCATTCGGCGGGCGGTCCACTCTAACATAAAAGTGGTCTCGTCGGCACATTCGTCGCAAGATCACTTTTACGGGCAGTGGGAGAGGTGCCCCCCCCCCCCCCCACCATGTCTCGGTGGTCTTCGCCCTCTGTAGCGGTGGAAACTATCCGATACCCAGGATGGATAGGCAGGAAGGCATGAAGTCGAGTGAGGACAAGATGGCCCCCACTTGACTCTATGCCATTGGAGGACCAGAGCAACGTCAAACTTCACTTCCTCCCTCCAAACTTAAAGGGCCATTAACAAAAAAAAAAAAAATTATATATATGTAAATGTGAAATCTGAGGTCTGACCCCAGATCTCAAATTAAATGTCCTACTGAATGAGCCGATATTTGATCCATCTATGGCAGACTTAAATCTCTTTGCAAGATAAAACAATGGAAGAAGGCCTGGCCTACAGTACATTTACATTTTTACATGCATATTGTTTTGTAGTCCGGGCAATGCCAATGTACAAAGTGCAGTAACCTCTTGCAGATTTGCTGTAGATTAGTGAAAGGTTGGGGTTAATTGCTATTGGTTACTGCATTTTGTATGTGCTTTACCTTTCTAAATAGACTAGATAGTCCGTTTAAAGCAGAACTACACTGTTTCTGAGCACCACAAACCAAAATGCTTTTATTAATTTTTTATTATTCAAAGCAAACTCCCCCATCCAGCCATGTCTCCATGTTTTATTTTGCTGAGAAATCACTTGGAGAAGCATCCCCTAGCATTTCTGGTTGTGACCATCTTGAGTAAGGGCAGATGATTCATGTAGCATTTACTTCCTGGAATCCATCTGCCCTTGGCTCAAGCATGCAGGCAGAAGGGTGTGCTTGAAAACTTATATAGCGCGGCACATGCAAACTAAATCGCTGAGAACTCCTCATCCCCTCCTGAAGACCCCTGGGATGTGTAACATAATTTGCCAGGCATGGGAACTAAGAAATGACTAAAGAAATGCAAAAAAAAAAAAGATTTAAAACAAGTAAATATGATGATATTCACTATCTATTTACTAATGCTAGCAGCGTAAGGATTCAAAATAGTCCATGTTGCTTGAGAGAGTGAAGTTTTTGCTTTAAAATTATAACGCACAATGAATGTTTTAACAGCAAAGACTTGGCTTGGTTGCAAAATCACTTACAAATACAGAGGTATTGTTTAGTTTTCACAAGTCCTTGGGAAAATGCCAGCAGTTAGTCGATGAATAGCTTCAGATAAAACCTGCGGCCTGCTTCCATATAAAGTCCCTGGAATGGAGACTCCCTCAAGTCGGACATCAGTGTGTTTATTGATTATTGTCATTTGATTGCTAAAATTTTTTATTTTATTTTGATTTTGTAAAAAAAAAAAAGTGGGATTTTTTTGCGTGATATTTTTGATGCTGCCCAGTGCTGACTAAGCATTGATAAATGATGTGTATGCAGGATTGTTCTGTGTAAGACAAACAGTGATACTTCCTACACAGGATGTCCTCATACATCCTCTCCCACTAAATATTTACAGATGTGTTCCAGTTTACCTCATGGTCTTGTAATGTAGAAACTAAACGAATGGTGTAATCCAAGAACAAGGCAGCATGTATGGAATCAAATTATGCCAAGAAGTTTCTCTTTATTGTTGCCTTTCAATTTCCTATACAACAGAATGTGGTGTTTTTAGTAGGCCTAAGCAATTACGTGTGTGTGTGTGTGCGCCCTTTGTTTCGACAACCCACACAGTTTCCCTTCCCATGGACAATGAGATCCCCACTTTTCATATAGAAACAGAGTTTGTAAAGTAGTACTACAATAAAAAAGGATATATAGTGCTCTTATTTTGGCCTAATATATTGAAAAAGGGGCAGAGAATATGCTGTTCTAAATAAAAGGACCTCACGTACCATCTGTTTGATTGCTTTTTTCATAAAAGAAGTTTATATTGTATGAATTAAAGGTTTTAATGAATTGCATTCCAGTGGGCCAGGGGCGCTTCCTTGTCAAGGATGGGGTCAAAAGCGTTGGCCTCTGGGATTGTGTTCACCTGGGTATAATGAGCGAGTTGCTTGGTGCTTTTAGGGAAGCCTAGCTGTGTAGAGTTTAACTACTAAGAACACCAGCATTAAAGTCCCTCTGCCTGGGCTTGCTCCAGAGCTTAGTAAATGAGGTAAAGCTTCCCTTTGCAAAGAATACCCAATCACATATAAGGAAAATAAAAGCCAAAACCGCCTTTTTGCTTGCACAGGATTGGCAGAACCTACCTTCATTTACTAAGCTCTGTAGCTAATTGCCTTGCAGAGTGCAACTGCATTTGTAAAGTGACCAGACTATTTACCTTTAGAGAATTAACTCCATTGACTTTCAGTAGGCTAGCTCCATACGCAGATAGCTCTGTACACAGGATAAAAACTGTTGCGTTCCTACTGTCCAGTAAAGACCCAGAGAGAACACTAGGGTAAATTGTGGCTTAGATGTGACATATATAGCTGGTTAGCTTCAGGCTAAACAAATCTAACAGACAAAAGGCATGAATAATTCATAGGCCGCAAAGCTGTAATTGTTTTTGTGGTTGAGTTGCCTAAAATAATTTAATTCCTTTTTTTTCTTTTTTTAAAAGTGGTTCTGAGGTCTAAGTGTGTGTGTGTGTGTGTGTGTGTTTTTGTTTTTTATGCATTCTCTTTATTTCTCAATAAGTTAGCGTGACTCAAAATGTGCCCTCTACCAAACGGTGTAGCAGAACAACAAAGGGTTTTTTTTTTTTTTTTTAAATATGTTTTAATTGAAGAAATTACAAACAGAGTTTAAAACAGAACATATGAAAAAAATGTTAAGGACGTTAAACGTAGAGAAAGCAGGATATGTAGAGGTCATCACAAAAAAAAAAGAAGGGAAGTATGCACGTAAGAGTCTATAGGATTGGTGATGCACTCAGTCCAGGTGAAGGGGGAGACTCAGCACCCCAAAGGGTTTTAACACCCTGCTACCTATCCTACTCACCCTCCTACCTAAGCACATATTTGACTCTTCTCACTGATCCAGCACTGCCCCAACTCGCTCTCCTCTCTTCTGGGTTCACAGGAGAATTTAAGAGCATTGGGAGCCATAGGCTCCTGGTGCTGTCAGTCAAACTTTTCTGAGAAGAGATCAGGTGGCGTGGCTTGCTTGTGCTGTATGTGTCTATAGATGCACACAGCTTAACGCCGGAGTGCACCTGTACGGGTGCCTCCTTTCTTGCTGAGGAGGCATCTGAGAGTGGGAGAAGGAGATGGCGCCAGCAGGGGATTGCCAGATCTGGACATTTGTGTAAAATGATTGCACGGAAAAGTTAGTGTTACTAAACCCACAACGGTAAAATCTGTCTGTATATGCAGCATAACATGCTTGTTATCAGCTTGTTTTTTCAGAAAATAGGTGCAGGAACTCAACCACGACCCTGTTCAGATTTCACAAACAGTAGAAGGGTCTTAAAGGGGCATTAAATACCAGAATTGCATTACATACAGAGTGCAGAGTTCAGGGGGGGGGGGGGTTACACACAGAGTGCAGAGCTGTCACTTGTAAACACAAAAAACAGACTTCTGTGTTTACAAGTGATTGTGGTGAGCAGGCACCAAAGGGTCTGAGCCAGAGGTGGTGGAACAGAGTTCCCCCTGAAACAATTCCCTGCTTGTTATACTTACTGTAGAACTTAAGGAGTTAATCCTCTGCATTATGTAAAAAGGCTGTTTTATCCTGTATGCATTGATCCTTCCCTCCTGCACTGTCTATCTGGAAAAAGCCAGCTAACACAGGCATGGTAGCCAACCTGCACATGCTCGGTTGTGTCTTTTATGGTGGAGAGAATTTTACTTGCTCTCATAGATAGCCAGGTCACATGATATTGACATCACACATGTGGGTGTTTTTATACAGGTTGATGTGGAAATCTCCTCCTACCTGAACTCTCAGCACTGGAGAAACTGTGCAGTTTATCATGTAACCATGGTATACAGATCAGCCAAAAAGGTATATAGTGGCAATATTTTAATGTAAAAAGATTTATAGGCTGTGGGCACTGTGGGGGGATGAACTATTTTTATATTACTGGGTTTAGTAACATTCCAAGTATGTTTCGAGGCCCCACCTCATTTAAGAAAGGCAGGGCCTTCAAATGTGTCATTGCCATGTAGACAGCTTGACGCTTTTGGTCATTTGGGAACAATGAGGCTTTATTCCGTGGAGCTGTTTTTGTCCTGCTGTGCTGGCTGGAGTGTGGCTTCCCACAGTGGTGCCTTTCCTGTGGTCTACTCCCCCTCCCCCTCTCCTTGACCAAAAGAAAAAAGGTTGGATTGTGTACCATCAGTCCAACACCCCCTCCCCAGGCGCACAATGTAAAACTTAATTTGACACGCATACAGTGGGGAACATAATTATTTGATCCCCCTGCAGATTTTGTACGGTTTCTTTTTCCCCACTTCCAAAGAAATGGAAGGTCTATCATTTTTATCATAGGTGTATTTAGAATGATAGAGTCAGAATATCAATCAAAAATTCAGAAAAAAATGCAAAATGCTATAAAATTTTTGGGTTTACATCCACTTTTAAATAGGTGAGCACATGATCTAATATCTGTTCAAAAGGTTGGCACACAGAGAATATAATAGTTTCACCTCCACTCTGATTAAGCACTGATTTGTAGTGTGAAACGCGTAGGCTGTTATTCCCGTTTTCTGCTTGTTTTTGTAGTGCATTTTTCCATTTTTTTTATTAAAGACGACCTTATGGTTTTTTGGAGTGCGGCTGAACATCCTTTTTCCTCAACCAATTGCTTTGTGCATTGCCGGCACCCTTGATTTCCTGAACCGTTGCTGATTGTTCAACATACCCACCTGGAGCGGTTTCTTCCTCCACTCTGTACAACAGTTTGGTATTGTGTTTTTGGTCCTGTATCTGTAAAGCCTCATACACACGATCAGATTTTCAGATGACCGTTCATTCGTTTTTTGTTGCATGCTAGTCTCATGTCGAAAGTAAAGAGGTTACTCGCCATACGAAAATTCTCGTATGACCGAATACAACTTCAGAAGTGACGTAGTGTGTTAATTAGTTTTGTATGTAATAAAATCAAGTGGGACTTCTGCGCTACTAATTTGTCTATCAAGAAATCAGTGACAATATGCAGCAAACACAAAAAATGCATACACAGCACCTAATAACGTAAAATCAATGTGAGTGATAGCGCAAATTGTAAAAACATGACCTAACATATACAATGGGTGATATATATGGTGCACAAAAAGTATAAAAGTGCCAAGCTTATAGGTCTATCGGGGACAGAAAATAAGTCCAAAGAAAGTGCTAAATCATAAATCAGTGCACTAATAGTCCATAATGGTGAAAAACTGTGTAAAAGGATGTCCACTAGTCCAGAAAATGAGGAAAAAACACCACCACACAGCGCATTTGGTCTCCCAGAACTCTCACCTTCAGCAAGTCAAAAACAGGCATATAAGATGATCCTCTGTGTGGACAACCTCCCTCTGTAGTTTTGTTAGCCCCCACGGATCGGTGGGAAGATGGGTACCTGCGATCTCCTGTGTTATCCTTGGTAAAAAATAGTTTAATAGAAGAATCGCACTTACAGGTAGATGAATAAAAATGTGCATGTATACAACGGTGATCGCAACGCTTACAGCACGTCTCTCACTGCACGTCTTTCCCTACGCGTTACGACACAGGATCTTGTGTCTTCATCTGGGGAATGTAGTTTTGTATGTACAGTGCCTGCCGCCGAGAATGTGTTTTTAGCACGACAGCATCGCGCTGAATCTCGGCGACAGGCTGCCGATATCTCACACTCGCTGGAATAGTAAAAGCACATTCCAGCGAGTGCGTCATAGAAGCGACGGGGATCCGACGCGGATTCCCGCCAATTCTACACGTGGGCGGAGTTTGTTATGAATCCTGAAGGAGAAATCCCCGCCGGATTTTTAAAAAAAATCCGGCATGGGTTCCCCCCTCAGGAGCATAACGGGCCCTTAGGTCTGTTATGGGTTGTAAGGAGACCCCCTACGCCGAAAAAACGGCGTGGGGGTCCCCCCACAATCCATAACAGACCCGTATCCAAAGCACGCCGGCCGGTCAGGAAGGGAGTGGGGGCGAGCGAGCGCCCCCCCCCCCCCCCTCCTGAGCCGTACCGGGCAGCATGCCCTCAACATGGGGGGGTTAGGTGCTCTGGGGCAGGGGGCGCACTGCGGCCCCCCACCCCAGAGCACCCTGTCCCCATGTTGATGAGGACAGGGCCCCTTCCCGACAACCCTGGCCGTTGGTTGTCGGGGTATGCGGGCGGGAGGCTTATCGGAATCTGGAAGCCCCCTTTAATAAATATTTTATTAGTTGGCCGCCGGGGGGGGGTGTGTATGATCGCTTTTATAAAAGCACCCCCCTCCGGCGGGCTTCTGTGGGGGGTGGGTGCCGCCGTCTGGTTCTCTTCCGCCGCCGGGGGGGGCGCTTTGATAAAAGCGCCCACCACCCGGCGGGCTTCTTTCGACGTCTTCGGCGGCTGGGTGGTCTTCTCCTGCTCTCCGGGGTCTTCTCCTGCTCTCCGGGGTCTTCTCCTGCTCTCCGCTCGCTCGCCCCCACTCCCTTCCTGACCGGCCGGCCGGCGTGCTTTGGATACGGGTCTGTTATGGATTGTGGGGGGACCCCCATGCCGTTTTTTCGGCGTAGGGGGTCTCCTTACAACCCATAACAGACCTAAGGGCCCGTTATGCTCCTGAGGGGGGAACCCATGCCGGATTTTTTTTAAAAATCCGGCGGGGATTTCTCCTTCAGGATTCATAACAAACTCCGCCCACGTGTAGAATTGGCGGGAATCCGCGTAGGATCCCCGTCGCTTCTATGACGGCTTTGTCTCCATCACGGCAAGCCAGCTCGGCGCTGGCTCTCGCGATGGGGCTCGCAAGTGCTCAATCTCGCCGAGAAAGGGAGCGAGATTGACACAATATCCCAGTCACCTACTGTAGTCTTTTGTTTCTAAGTATGCGTAGTCTTGTTTGTACGATTTTTTTCTTTGTGCAAAAAGCATACTAATAAAAACGAAAATCAGACGTTCACTAGGGCAACAATTTTATAGTCTGCACATCCAGCTTTTGTCAGAGGAAAATCCGGAATCTGCTGTCAAAAGCACCATACTAACGTTTCGAAAATTGGCAGATTGTTTCCATCCCATTTTTTTTTTTTTTCATTATTGTGCTCATTCGACCAAAAAATAAAAAAATTAAATTTTTTTTTACTCACCTGGAAATGCCTGTTGCTATGCGGTCCCACGACATCTTCCTTTGGAATCGCCTAGGATTCTGACATCATCTCCCTTGGTTCCTCAGCACGCTAATGCTCCTGGGAAATGTGTGTCATTTCCCAGGATGCAGTGCGCTTCCCCATTATAACTCCCCATCATAACTCCCCATCCAAGACTTCCAGGAAGTAAGTGCTTGTGGGCTTCACAATGCCCACAAGCAAAATGACAACGGTGTGGACATAGTTTTATAAATCCTTTTTTTTAAATAACTATACGGAGCAGCGGCGGATTATAAAATATTATTTTTATTATATTATAAAAACGCATGATGAAAGGACATGCATTTAAAAAATGCTAATTGTGGTTGGAACCCCGCTTTAAGTCTGCACTTTGGTGCTCTCTGCAGAGCAATATCTGGAGAAGACCAGACATTCCTGGAAAAAGGGATCTTCGCCAGAACCTTCTGCCAGATGCTGGTGCCAGAGGATCCACCAACTTCCATGGCACCTAAGATACTGTACACAAAAGTATGACAATAGTGTGGCATTATTATGTATTGGTATTCAAGCTGGGGGTTTAATAATATGATCCAGTTAAAGAATATAGAACATACCCATCTGTTCTTGGTCAAATGTGTGCCAGCTTTTAACTTTAGGCCTCATGCACACTAGATGTTTTTACAGCTGCTCCAAGGGGCGTCTGACTTTTTTTTTTTTTTTTTCCTGCCTCTGAACGATGTAGTAGAGCAATAGTGTTTACATTGGCAATATTATTGATGGCCCAGATGAAGGGTGATAGGCTTCAGAGAGTGTTCTTGTATTGATAGTGGAACTAGGAAATCCCAACTTCTAAAGAAAATACCTATAAACACATCCATATTACTGTCAAATGCCCAAGTCGCCAGATTGCCATCTTGTCCTCTCTAAAAGTGCATAATACTGTACAGTATGTGCTTCTCTATTACACAAAAGTATTTTATGTTTTGTTTAGAACCTGTTTAGAATATACATCTGTCTCTGTAGGTTTGTCTAGCTCCTATCTAATTTTACAGTGAATAAAAAAATATATATTCAAAAGAAGGCTATGGTGTGTTTCAAATACTAGATCAGGGGCGGTCAACCTTTTAAAAAAAAAAGAAAAAAAGAACGGGCCACTTGAGTATTGGGGAACAGGTCGTGGGTTACAATGAACTGTGAGTTTTTATCCCCCCCCCCCCAAATCGCAAATGTAAACAAGCCCTTATTGTCTTGAGCTTCCTCGAAGGCTGCATTCGCACTGATGCGCTATGGATTACCTGCACTGTGGGTGCAGCTCAGTGCAGTTGCAGCGTTCCTATGTGTTGGCTTTGCTTTGCCATGGACTTCTATAAAATGTTACCGGTATGGTACACTTTTTGAAAGTGCACCATACCTGCAGGATATAATAGTCTATGGCTCAGTCCAGCTGACTTGCAGGAGCACCTGGGGATCAGTGTGAAAGCCATCTAATAACCTTTTTTTATGCCCATTGCAAAAGTGCTTTTGTATGTGATGTTTAATACACTGCCCTTTTTTCTCTTCCAGTTTCTACTGGCATTTCTCTCTAGGCTGCTAGAAAGGTCCAAGGCAATGTGCACTTGGTATCACTCTGCCTGAAGCCTGTACTACAGAGGAAGAATTGGCTTATGTGGCTCTTGCTTCCTCCACTGCCGGCACTGGCTCATTGCACTTTGGTGCTCTAGGATAGTGGGTTGGCAACCTGTTGATTGCGATCAGGGCTTGCTAACCCGCCATCCCAGAGCATGGGCATGCACTTCCCTGGTTTGAGGTCATGGCCACATCAGAGGGATTTGGGTTAAGCACCCCTGTACTAGATGAAACCCTACATCCCTTCACTATCTACTGACATTAAACTCCACTTCAGCCACCAGATGTTAGTGCTTATAGAAAGTACTGTGTAGGTCAGGATCTGCAGTACTAATGGGAGAATGGTGCATACTAGAGATACAGAAACACCTGAACTTGCAGATCCACCCTTCTTCATCTTCTCATATGCTGAAAAGTATTTATTATACTTGCTAGATTGTAAGGGAAGTTAATCCAAATGGATGCAAGCATTTTTTATTAAATGTATTTGCACATATCAGTAGCATTGTCGTGCATATTGTACAACCCAAACTAATGGGATTCATTTACATTAAGGGGTTTACTATGGTGTATTCATTTTTAAAAAGCATACAAACTCGACATTCACAAATGATAAAGAAAACCTACTGTCTGTACAATGTATTGTTATTAAAAAGGATCCTTCCATTTTAGTTTTATCCTGTATAATTTTTTTAAACCTGGAGAAAAATTCAAAGTGTCTCCTTGCAACCATGACAACTGGTAGCATTTTCTGCTCCCGGATTTAGTATTCTGTTTTCTCGCGTGCCTACTTCGTACTGGATGTAAAATATCTGGTATCTCCTGCTATTAGACTTCTTATTTTTAATTAGATCATTTTAAATGGTCTTTTAGACTAAATAAATGCAGAGACTGCTGCTTTTCTTAATTCTACAATGTTTCTTATTAAGCGGTTATGAATGCAGACACTTTAATCAATTTACATTTTAATAAAAGGGTGGGTACATAAATATCTGTTTTAAAAAAAAAAAGTAAGAATCTGTAATAAAGATTCCTAAAATCCCTGGTTTCCAAAGTGTAATGCAAATAGTTCACCTAGTGGGCATAACTGGAGTTTCACTTTAATTATATGTCTATCATTGTTTCACTTACATTAACTTTGTTTCTATGTTTTCCATTAATGTCAGTGAAAATTTTGGAAATGTTAACAGTAACTGTGTATTAGCAAGGAATATGTGATCTGGTATTCCTTGTGTGATTCACTGACCTAATTCCTGCTGCCTAGGCTGTTCCCTGCTCCAGAGGGGATAAAACAGCGATGATTAAATGTTCTAAATAATCTTGTGCATTAACCCCATTGGTTCCTGGGGGTTCTATACTGTATTGATTGATGAGAACATAAAACATTCATGTATGTTACCTGTGGATTTTCATGAAAATTAGGGTAAGGGTAAATATTTCACATAGGCCAAGTATTTCTTGTCCAATGTATTAACTTTGGCCGCATGGTAATTTTACACTATCCTCTGGGCTATTTTACTCAATGACTCTCTCAGATAAGTCGGCAAGTTAGGGAAGAGGTGACCCCAACTGTAGACACAGCTCCACTAATTTGTAAACCTAAAGGAAGAAAATAAAGAGGGTATGTGTAGGGTATGGCTATGTTATTTAGATATAAATTTAATATAATTTTTCTTAGATCTTTTTCACAATTTGAAAACAACTATCTCTATCCTTCTTTTTTCTTTTTTTTTTTTCTGATATTTTTTTTCAGGTTTAGACTTGGATATGTTGGGTGTAGTTTCCCTGTGGCTTTACTCACAGGGTCCTGGTAACTTTTTGAAACCAATTTGTAAACATGCACTTTTCCTTTCTAACATTAAAGCTGCACAGTGATCACGCAAGTTATTAAAACATTTTGACGCATCTCACACAAGATCCTACATGAGTTTTGGAAATCATGGTTTCAAAGAGGATTTATTTGTTCTCAAAAAAGATGAACCTCTTAAATTGTGTACTTTGTACTATGGGAAATTTGCAACAATTCTATTACATAACAAGGCAATGCTAAACAGGAGTAGTGAGACAGATTATGTAACCAATTTTATAACATGGCTACAGTTTAATTCAGCTTCTCTGATTGTTACAGAATGACACCTGACCCGAACACTTCTTAATTTTGCCTCTGTTTAGGCTCCATTCACACCTAGGCGTTTTTACGCCTGAAGCGCAACGCTACAATACGCCGGAGGGTCGAAATTGTATTGTTCTCTATGGAGACTGTTCACATCTCCTAACGCAGAATGCCGTACGTCGATAGAACGCCGAACAACGACTTTCAACAAGTCCCTGACCCTTTTTCGACACGCGTATCGGGCGGCTTCGGCGTTTGCCATAGCCGACAATGACTGTAAAAAAAAAAATGCGGTTAACATACAACGCGTTTTTGTCACCGCAAATCGCTGTACAAAACGCCTATTTTTTGTCACGGCAATACGCCGCGAATCGCCTACGCAAAGGTGTGAATGCAGCCTTAGTGACAATATATTTAAAGGGGTGTTCCAGCCAAATGTTATGTTTATTAATAGTCAGCAGCTACAAAAAGTGTAGCTGCTGGCTTTTAATAAACATACACTTACCTGCTCCAGCATTCCAGCGATGCACCGGCCGGGGCTCCGCTCCGCTCCCCCCCCCCCTCCCCAGCCGGCATCCTCATTGCTACTGTGGGAACCCGGCCGTGACAGCTTTCGGCTTCACGGCCGGGCACCCACTGTGCAAATGCGCGAACTGCACTGCGCATGCGCACGCGGCCCGTCGCTGCGCCGTCCCATTGGACAGGCGATCGCCTAGGACCTGTCAGTGTCCTAGGCCATCGCCTACAGGGAGGGGCTGCAATAAGGCGATTAAGCTTAATCGCCTTTCCAGCCCCTCGGCGGAAGGAGGAAGTGGGACAGGAAGTCCCACTCCTCCTGAAGCCCCCACTCCCCCCCCCCCCCCCCCCCCAAAAAAAAATTTACATGCCAAATGTGGCATGTAAGGGGGTGAGGAGTGGGATAAGCGGAAGTTCCATTTTTGGGTGGAATTTCGCTTTTAATCTCCAGTGATTAAATCTGCAGACAAAAACAATGGTTTTCCCAACGGAAATCCTCTCAAGCCTGCCTTGCATACACACGATCACACAAGTCTGGTGAACTTTTGACTGTCAAGAATGCCTTGACGTAAAAGACTACGACAAGCAAAGAACATGAAGTTCAATGCTTCTGAGCATGCGTTGAATTGTTTCTGAACATGCATGTTTTTTTCTCCCCTCGGAAAAGCATACAGATGAACGGTTTTCCCACCAGGATTTTTTCCTGATGGGGGGGGAAAGAGCTCTTGCGGTCTTTGTTTTTTTTCCCGGCAGTTTTCCTGTCAGAAATACTGCGATGGAGCATACACACGGCTGGGATTCCTGGGGGAAAAAAAGCTCTCATAGCAGTTTTCCCTTTGGAAAGAACGGTCGTGTACGAGGCATAACAATTGGCTGCTTGGAAATACAGGCACACAGGGTCACAATTACACTGTAAACCTGTCCCACAGTGCTGAACCGAGAAGCAGCCTGATTTGCAACTCAAGCTAGACATCGTTTCATTTTATTTAGCCTGCTGGCTAAAAAAAAGAAAAATAACTTGCATATGGTTTCATCCACACAGTGGAGTTGGATGGAGACATTTGCATTGCATTACATTGCATTTTGACAGCGATAGCTGGTTGGCTGTCTGATTGGGTCCCTGCTGAAGTGGCTGAATTTTGATATGGCCAACTTAATTGTGCCATTAGTTTACTTGTTAATTGTTGCCCTGTTTTATCCCTGCACGTGTGTGTGTGTGTGTGTGTGTGTGTGTGTGTGTATATATATATATATATATATATTTTTTACAAAGACACTCTGGGCCAGATCCATGAAGCATTACGTTGGCGTATCTCCAGATACGCCGCCGTAATTTCAAATTCCCGCCGGCGTACCTTTATCTTGTATTCACAAAACAAGATACGCCGGAATTACGATAAGATACGACTGGTGTAACGTTATTACACCATCCTATCTTGGTTGCATACTTACGGTGGACGCTAGGGGCGCTTCCGTTGTGTCCGCATAAAATATGCAAATGAGCTAGATACGATGATTCAGGAGCGTACGGCTCTCAACTGTACCACAGGTACAAACAACAATAAAACCTACACCTATGTGGTATCGCTTCAATAGTCAGGAGCAGGAGATTGTTTACTTTACTTTTGGGTTGTTTTTTGGTGGTAGGTCATGGTAGTAACAAAAATTATACAGCCAATTTATTTATTTATATTTACTCCTTTGGGACAGTTTCCTTTTTATAATAAAACTTATTTTTTTTTTTTTTTTAAACGGGAGGTATCCATAACCATTTACTATCAAATGAAAGCCCAGTTCGGTATAAAAAAAAGGTAAACATTTACGTAGTTGTGATGATATGTACAGTTTTACTAACACATGTCAAAATTGTTCTTGGGCATTAAGATTTGTTTTACTCTTAGCTGTGAGGGGGTTAATAATCAAAGGTAAGAGTCAAGAGGAGGAGGGGTTGGGACAGTTATCTACATCTTGGTATCTACTGCTAATTTGACATGAAGTTTTCAGTGGATGTAATGATTCTGGTGATCAAAGCATCTGTGTATTTGTAGTAAGATTAGGATAACATTTATCAGTGTTAATACAAATATATGTTAAGGAGTTTGACAGATGACTTCAGAACTGGCTGTTGAATGCAAAATCTGGGGACACAAGACATATTCTGTCAACAGAAGGCTCATGTGCTTATCTTCTGCCATGCTTCTCAGCCAATAAAGTGTATAATTGTTGTCAAACTTAGTCAGAATCCTACCGATAAGATGATGGGCATCTCTTGTGCATATTACTCAAGCTGCACTGTCAGTATTGTCAGTGGAAGTCTGTAAATATTAGGCTACCAGCAGATTACTGTAAAGTCTTAATTATTATATTTAAAAAGGTAATCAAGTAAGACTTCACCAAGAAATAATACCCATTCAATGAATGGAAATAGTTGGGATAGTAAATTGCACTGCTGCTGGGTGTTACACATTTTATACTTTGTTGGCCTAAATTAAATGCAGCACCTTACTAGCATAGGAAACTAGGTAAATCCTAGTTTTTGTCTACTTCTGTAATCAAGAGAGCAGTAATCAGTGGCTCTGGTCTGCAAATGGCTTCACAGACTGGGCATTTGCTGGTTTCCCCTGTCTCTGGAGGAAGTTTTCAGAGCTTTGGGTGGGAAATTCAAATAATTGGTCTAAATATTTATCATGCCCTGGCCTTGGTGAAGTGTGCCCATAAAGCGGTCAACACAAGGGGAAGAGTGTCTACTGATCAACGTTACTGAGCATGTTGGAGTATCCCATGCCCCAATTCCCCTCATGTACAAATTCTGCAAGCAATAAATTACAAAAAGACAATCACTAGATTGTTGTATGAGTGAATGGTGACCCCTGTACTGTTTGGGAAAGAACCAGGTGATGGCATCAGCCCCTGAGGGGGTAGGGCTACCTACATTACACTAATGACCCATGTGTGCCCTGAGCCATATCTGACCTGAAAATATTACTATTCAAAATACTTCTACTATGATTTAGTTGGGGACAAAATTATTAATTTTCCTCTCATTACTGTGCTTTCGATGATGCCTGGATCCTATAAACAAAATAAAGTCTTCTCCGACTCTTGACTTCTGCACATACTGTTATTGCCAGGGCATGTCGAAGACCACTACCTGTCCTTTGTGTATTGGGCCTGTGAAATGTACTCTATTGGTCGTTTAGAAAGGTTGATCTCTTGGGAGACAGATAAAACCAATGAGTATACCTTGACCTGGTCAGTCTGGAATCACTTTAGACATTCATCTAAATTTGCCTGCTATATGTCATTTGCCTGCTATATGTCATCTCCCTGGCATTTTTGTAAATACCCTTGGGAGGGATTCATTATAGTTTTTGATGTTAACAACCCTCTTCCGATTTGAATATCCCCTAGGCCAGGGATAATCAATTAGCGGACCTCCAGATGTTGCAAAACTACAAGTCCCATCATGCCTCAGCCTTTGGGTTCATGCTTGTGGCTGTCAGAGTCTTGCTATGCCTCATGGAAATTGTAGTTTTGCAACAGCTGGAGGTCCGCTAATTGCATATCCCTGCCCTAGGCACTTATATGTTGCTGATATAAGCATTCTGCTGAAACTCCACTCCTTACAAATGTTGGATGACCACTTATGTCCCCCTTACTAGGGTGGATATTCTTCCTTGTTCTCTACCGATCAAGAAATCAGCAAGTTGTACTCTTATTTGCCTTATGTACTAGCATACATGACTTAATGTTACTGTTATATATGTTGTACTGAATACGGATCTGATCTTGAACCTCTTGACCCTTCTGTTGTTTTTTTTTCCGTATGTATTTGTGCGCAAATAAAAATCAAACACAGACTAGAAATAAAATCATCACTGTTGGGCCCCTTTCACAGAGGGACCTCTGTGAAGTGCAATCCGCTTGCTAAGCAGGGTTTTTTTTCTGCTGATCCCTGCTGAGCAGGCAGATGACCGGTCTGTGTCTACTATGCAGAGCAGACATGGACACAGTATTGCTCTCCTTTATGGGACAATCAGATGGCAATAGACTGCCTGTCCATTTCCATCTGATGCCACCCGATCCACCAGACAGATGGGGAGTAGTATCATCCATCTGTTTTTGGCCAACAGGATCGGATTGGATGGTGGTGGGTGTCAGCTGACGTGTGTCTGCTGGCATCCGCTGCTCTATAGAAGAGACTAGAGGGTCTGATCAGGTCCGCCTGAAAAACTGATAGGATTGCATGTGTAAAAAGGGCCTAAAGCAGCAAAACCAGGCAATTGTGCATTCTTAACTCGCCTCAGCCTCCTGTAAAAAAAAAACGGCAATGGTCGCCTGACAGCCTTTTACACATTGTCTCAGCTACTAAGCTGTGCTTTGACGCATGGCAAAACATAAGGTGAATAGAGCCACCCACAATTGTGTTCGATGGGTGCTGTTGCGGCATTGTGAAAAAAAATATTTTAGCGTGACATTCCGGTTCAAACAAGTGTGCAAGAGGTGACCTATTCTCTTCTGATCACCTGCCAAGCACGGGTCCGCTGCTATAGACACCGTGGTTTTCTTGCTAGGGTTTTGGTCCCATGAGAGAGTTTAGGGGCAGCAAGGGGTCTATTTTTTTACCCATAGTAGACATTGATTTGATAATACAGTCATTTGCCCTGGTGAGCCACTATAAAGTATGTAGATCAATTTTAACCGCTGTGTAGAAAAACACTGTACATTATTTCAGAAATTTCATATTTTCCTGAAATGTAATATGTTGCCTTTTTGGGCAACGTTACAATTATGGCTTGAAGCATCTCTTCTGGGAAGAAGGCTGAGGATGAGGCACTATCGAACAATCTTTCCATGTAAGGGACCAATGTTTGGGAGAACATTCTAAAGTACTCTGCTGTAAAGCCATCAGCTCCAGGGGATTTATTTTTGGGTAGAGATTTGATGGTATCCAATATCTCCTTATTGGAGATCTGAGAGTTCAAAGCACTCAGCTCCTCATCTTTTAACGATGGGAGTGATACTGATTCTAGAAACGAGTCGATAGAGTGAGCGGTGGGTTGAGGGGTGTCACTGTCTAATCGAAGGTTATATAAGTCTCGATAATATTTCATAAAAGCATTAGCTATTTTATTGGGGTGGTGTTCTAACACATTAGTATGGGGGTCTCTAATGGACGTCAAGTTCATTTTTCGTTGCTTCTTAGATATGTAGTTAGCTAAAAGTTTGCCTGCTTTGTTCCCATGTACATAGAACTGGGCCTTGAGCCTCCTTAAACTATTTTGGTGAATGGATAGAAGTGCCAAACGAACTTCTTGCCTGCACTCAAATAGGTCAGATTCTATTTTAGGAGATGTAGCCTTCTTGTGAAGGTTTTCTAGGGATTTGAGCTTGTTGAGAAGATTGTTCAATAGTGCTCCCCTCCTTTTTTTCTCCCGGGCTGCAGCTTGGATAAGCAGACCTCTGCTAAAAGCCTTATGAGAACACCACAATGTAGATATATTAACATCAGGAGTATCATTAATCACAAAAAATTCAGTCAGTTGTTTAGTAATCTGTGAAACAACAGTAGGATTCGCCAGTAGATCAATATTATTCCTCCAAAGGTATGTAGGGGGGACATCGGGGGTACTTTTTAATACTAAAGATATCGGGGCGTGGTCTGACCACGTGATAGTGTGAATCTTAGCCGATTCAGTTCTATGTAACAGTATACGATCCGTGAGAAAATAGTCAATCCTGGAGTATAGGCGATGGGGGGCAGAGTAGTAGGTATAGTCCCTTTCAGTGGAGTTGAGGCACCGCCAGGGATCATAAAGGTCATGTTCCATCAGCAGGGGTTGCAGTTCTTTCCTGGAGGACGGGGAACTGTTAGAGCTGTCTAAGTGTTTGTCCATGATACAATTAAAGTCTCCGCATATTAGTAAAGATCCCTTTTTCATTTTGTTAACCTTTTTCATGAGGGACTTAATGTAGGAAATCGGTCTTTGGTTAGGTGCATACAGGTTTACTAAAGTGTAAGTGGAATTGTTCAATTCGCATACCAGAATAATAAACCTGCCGTTTGGGTCACTAAACTCTTCATGCAATTGGAAGGTAACAGAGTGTTTAATTGCGATCAGTACACCTCGCTTTTTAACCGGGGCCGTTGCTTGAAAGATATGGGGAAAGGCTTTGTGGGTGCATTTTGGTTGTTTTGCAGTCATAAAGTGAGTTTCCTGTGCACACAGGATATCCCCCTTAAGTTTGATAGTATCCCTCCACATAGAGCTCCTCTTGAATGGGCTATTAAGCCCATGTACATTCATGGATATGACCGATAAAGACATATTGTGTTGGGGAGACGTGATGCAGTATGTGTAGTGGCTGCCAGAATTACCAGTTGCAGTACCAAAAAGTTACCTGTAGGTGGTGCTGACGGAGTGAAGACGAATGCCCAGATGTCATCAGCAGAGGGGAATGCTGCATAAACATGATGTAGAGGCAATGCAATGCAGGTAGGCATAGGATTGAGATCGTCAGGTGTCGTGACAGGAAGGAAAAAAAAAACTGGGGAAAAAAGGGAAAATACACAAAAGAAAAAAGAGGTCAAAGGTACCAAGAAACATATAAAAATGTGACAACTGTCACGCAGTGCGAGCATTCCTCGCTGGTCTTTATGGGGGGGTATGAACTCCGAAAGAACCAGAAAAAAAAAAAAAAAAAAAAATGAACTGTAAATGCAAACCAGCCTCATGATGAGGATAAAACTTAAGTGGCCCTGACAGAATAATCATGAGATGGGTCAAGCCTTGCTCCACTCAGGAGACAACCTAGCAGCTGAGGCTTTGGGCATAGCAGCTTGAGCTTCTTCTGGAAGAAGGTTCCATTTTTTAGCCAGCTCCATTCCTTCCTCAATGTTCCTGATGGCGTATGTGCGGTTATCTCTAGTTATCAACAGCTTAGTGGGGAAACCCCACGAGTATGTGATCTTGTTGTTCTGGAGTAATTTAGTAATCGATGTCAGATTTTTGCGCGCCATCATGGTGTGCTGAGACAAGTCAGAGTAAATTGAAATGTCTGAGTACGGAGCAGGCAAAGGGTGGTTTTTCCTCGAGAAGCGCATTAAGTCGTCTTTAATATGAAAAAAGTGGATACGCGCTATGACGTCCCTGGGGACTTTTTCAGGGAGAAATTTAGGCTTAGGAAGGCGATGCGCCCTGTCTACAATGATCTCAATGCCCGGGGCATCAGGCAAGATGGCCGCTATAAAGTCCTGTACATAATGTCTCAGGTCCGATGGCGGGATTGATTCCTCCACCCCACGCAGTTTAATATTGTTCCTTCTGGACCTGTCCTCGAGGTCCGCTAACTTTTCTCGCATTGCCTGAATGTCCCCTTCAGCTTCACCATGTGCATCCACTAAATCATTATGTGCTTCAATAACATCACCCATTTTGTCCTCCACGTGGCTGATCCTGTCCCCAATGACTGATACCTCGCGTTGTAATTGCGATACGCATTGTATCATGTCCTTGTGTAAGGACCCCCTGAGGGTCACCAGCATATCCCTCATGACTGTATCACTAAGTGGGGCCCCTGAAGTCGGGAACTCGTGGATCTGTTCCACAAAGTCTCTAGTGCTGTTTTGGGAGTTACAGGGTTCTTCCTGCTCACCTGCATATCTGTGTCCTTCTGATCTCCGCTGCGCTGATTTCTGTGGGCTGCATGTAGGAGACGAGGTTGGCGTGGATCTCCCGCTTCCCTCTTCATTCCGTTGTGATGCTTTGCCTCCCAGTAATTGGATCGGGCTATGCTGGAGCCCTCCTCCGGACGAGCCGCGCCGCAAGTCCGAGGTCCCGGCGCCATCTTGTGGCCCTGGCGTGCTCGCCGCAGGATAGAAGTCGGTCAGTTTTTTGGGTCTTTTGTCCGTTTTTCGTTTCCCCATCTTATCCTCTTGTCGCCCGGGATTGCTTCCCAGGGAGTAGGAGTACAATAGGGCTGGTTAGGTAGCTAGGAGTCGCTAGATGCCGGTTCTTTCGTCGGAGCTCCTGTCTCACACAGCCATCCGCTCCGGCTGCTGGCCACGCCCCCCCAATATGTTGCCTTTTTATTGCAGTGGTGTTTACCTTGAGCACATTTGATACTGCAAACAGATAGTTATGATGCTAACCATTATATTAGTCATGCCCATCAAGTCTTCATCCTGTTTGAAACCTTTCTACAGTAATGCTCATAACTGGTATTTTCTCCATCTGCCTGTTAGCATCCTAGAATTATGTATTTCTGTACCTTTAAGTAAGTCGGCAGCAAGCCATTTTTACATTAGTAACAGATGGTTGAAGTGAGCGGTTCAAAGCTCCCTTAGTCTACAGACATTCAACCTGCTGATCTTGCTGTGGTAAGATGCTGTGGTATTCTGAACTTACATGTACACAGTTCGCTTGCTGACCCAAATAAATTGTTCAAATTAAACACAGCTGGGTGTTTTACGCATGCTATGAAAAAACAATATGGTTGGATATTGCACCATATACCTAGCAATTTACACTTGGATCCTTCTTCCAGTCCAGTTAATTTTATAAAATGTATTTAATAAATGCAAATGGACACATGTGACCAAAAAAAAAAACATGTGACATAAAATACAATTGACAAAGAAAAAAAAATATTTTTAAATTGAAAAAATATATAAATGTACAAAATACAAGTCCATTCAACAGCCTAAATACTGTTAAAAATGATGACACTGGATTAACAGAAAACATCAGTCACAGAATTGATTGTGCAAAATTATGTAGAGATCCTCCGCCTTGTTAACCACCAACTCTAATTATACCTCAGACAGGAGGCTCATATCTTATGCATTAATCTTTCTTTATTAATGCTCACAGCAGAAACAAAACTGATCAGTATTCACGCTTTTCTAAAAATAACATGAAACAGAAAAGCTGAAACTTGAAAACTAGAAAGAAACTACGTTTCCCAGCAGTCCTTGGGTCTGTGACCCCCTCCCTCTGGTCTCTGCATCTAAGGACTGCTCCTCCCCTTCCTATTCCTCTTTCTTTCTGCTCACAGGAGAGATAAGTATTGCACTGCTGCTAGTTATCTGTGAGGTGTTTTACTTTTACTTGTACAAAACCTGTGTAACCTTATTATTATAACTTATTATTATAACCTAGTGCTTATTACTGAACATTGTTCGTTTATATAACATCTAACAGGTGTAGTACCCCTCTCTCTGGCAGGCCCCCTCCTTCCCATAGGTCAGGATCTGAGGTGGTGATTTATCATCACCCAGTTACTTAGCATTCTATAACTGCACTGCCAGAAGGCAATGTCTGAGGACCGCTCTGTCCCCTTGAAGGGACCTGAAGTGCCTCTGGAGCCATCATGCATGCTTAACGCTGCACAGATTCAGGACCTGGTAGCCAGGTCTGTGCAAGCTGCCATGGCAGCCGTGGCGTTACCCTCGGGTTCACAACAAACCCCCAGGGTTGCCCCCACCGTAATTGAAGAACCTCTAGTAAAAAGAGGGAAATCCTCCCAAAAGAGGAAGCATTTGGCTCATATCGAGGACTCCCCGGCAGGGGAAGCAAACAATGTGCACAAGGCTCTCCCTCACCTGGATTGCCACCCCACGCACCCACCGGACCCCTTTCAACCCCTGAGCCTCAGGGAGTCATGCATGAGGCGTACATCCGCCAGGCGGAACAAACCGGACTCCTACGTACTCGACTCAGACGATATTTCGTCTGACGAGTCCTCAGAAGCCGGATTCTCGGGGTCCGAGTACGATGACAATGATGATATGGGTGCTGGGTCAATGGCGATCCCACACGACGCCAAACCTGATATTCAGGGCAATACAATCACAGACGCTCTGGGAGAACCTCTCTTCCATCCAGATGCCATATCTCACCCGCGGTCGGGAGATTGGGCTCCCCTGCCCCACGTGTCCCAATACGTGGAACTCTGGGCCCGCAGATCGCTGGATAGAGCTAACCGAAATAAATTGCGGGCGGAATGCCCACGCCCTTCCCTACCCAGTAAGGTGGCATGTACACCAGACATTGATCCCGTCTTATCTAAGTACCTGGCCAAATCAGGGAAATTCCCCAAGAAGGGGATAGATCGCTCATTCAGGAGCATCCAGGACCGGGTCCTCGATATGTTGGGCCCACTGACAAAAATCCTTAACTTGTCTGAGCAAACAGCTGCCTCAGCACAAGAGGTTGATGTGCAACAACTTCGGGGGTGGGCCCAGAGGGCCATATGCCTTTTAGGTAACGCCAACACGGCATGCTCCACGGAGCGCAGACGCTCCATCCTCATGCGCCTGGATCCACAACTGGCCCACCTGGCGGAGACCGAACCGGGACCTTCTGCTGAAGGCCTACTATTTGGGGACTCCCTTGTTAGGGACATTAACAAATTTGTGGGACTATTCAATAGTCTCGACTAAGCTCAATCGTCCCTCAAAAGGGCAGGCAACCAAAAGGTTTTTGCTAGGGCCGGCAGAGGTAGGGGCCGCTCTGCCGGCCGAGCTGGCTACTCCAGACCATTTAATAGGGCTCCCGCCCAGCAACATTACGCTCAGACTCCTGCCTCCTATACCACGGTGGCACAACCCACACCGTTCTTTCCACCACGTGGCAGACCATGGAGAGGACGTGGGAGCAGAGGTGACCCCAGATCCCGTCCATACTCCGGTAAGTCCTCTTCTGACTCCAAGTTTTTCCACCTCTGTAGGGGGAAGACTACGGTTTTTTTATCCACGCCTGGTCTGCGATTACGGCAGACGCATGGGTGATAAACACAGTCACAGGGTTCCAGATAGAACTGTTGTCCTGCCCTCAACTGGGCATTATTCCTCCCCCCCATTCGTTTCACTGCTCAGAACATTGCACTCATAGACAACGAGTTGGGAGAACTGATTTCCAAACAAGCAGTGCTCGAGGTAGACCCTCTCTCCCTGGGGTTCATAAGCAGTCTTTTTATAGTCAAAAAGAAGGGGGGAGGTTACCGCCCCGTGATAAATCTCCGGGCCCTGAATCAAAACGTCACATACCGTCACTTCAAGATGGAGGGTATTCATTGCCTCCGAGACCTCCTCCACCCGGGGGATTGGCTGGCAAAGGTGGACTTAAAAGATGCATATCTCACAGTCCCCGTACATCCGGAGTCACAACACCTACTCCGATTCAAATGGTGGGATCGCACGTGGCAGTTTACATGCCTACCGTTCGGGCTGTCATCGGCCCCATGGTGCTTCACCAAATTACTCAAGCACGTGGTAGCCGCGTTGCGGAGCAGGGGCGTTCGTCTGATTATTTACCTAGACGATATCCTTATCATTGCGAACTCAAAATCTCAGGCTCAGACCCACGTAGGCTGGACTGTACGTCTCCTGCAGGACCTAGGCTTCCTCATCAACATGGAGAAGTCTATTCTAGCACCATCCCAGAGCATGGAGTTTCTCGGTTTCCTGGTAGATACCAACCAGGCGGTCTTGCGTTTACCCAAGGCAAAACTTGCTCTGATCCGCAAAGAGATCAGAGCAGTACTGCGCAAGCAATCCCTATCTTTACGGGTATTAGCCAGAATAGTGGGCCTCCTGGCCGCATCCATACAGGCCGTCTTCCCGGCCCCTCTCCATTACAGAGCCCTTCAACGCCTCAAAATCCTTCACCTGAGACAAGGTCTCCGTTATGCAGACGAGATTCCACTCTCCGCAGAGGCCAGGACGGAACTGAAGTGGTGGCTCAGTCATGCCGTCGATTGGAACGGCAAGACAATCTTCAATTCCTATCCGGACGTCGTCTTAGAATCCGACGCAAGTGGGGCGCTCGATTCGGAGAGATTTCAACAGGAGGGATCTGGTCAGTCAGGGAATCCTTCCTACACATCAATGCCCTAGAGCTACTAGCTGCCCTCTTCGCGGTTCAGAGTTTTCTCTCGAAGAGATCAAACTGTTGCGTATTGCTACGCATGGACAACATTTCAGCGGTACAATACGTCAACCGTTTGGGGGGCACCAGGTCCAAAATTTTGGCGGATATCGCCAAGGCATTATGGCACTTCTGCCTGGCCAGGAATATCGTCCCCATGGCGGAGTACATTCCGGGATCCTCCAATATCGTGGCGGACTGGAACTCCAGATACATTACCGATTCCAGCGAGTGGCGGCTAGACCGCTCGACCTTCATCAGTATCATCCATCTCTGGGGACCACTGTCCATAGACTTGTTCGCCTCCAGACTCAACCATCAGTTGCCCCAATTCTTCAGTTGGAGGCCGGACCCAACGGCAACAGCGGTGGATGCTTTCCGCCAATCCTGGACGGGGGGGGACGCATTACGCGTTTCCACCATTCCAGCTGATATGCCGGACCTTATTGCAGATCGCTACCCAGGGAGCCAAGGTGGTGTTGATTGTGCCCTGGTGGCCAACACAACCGTGGTTTCCTCTTCTGTTGGAAATGGTCATCGACCTTCCCAGGGTCTTGCCCTCGTTTCCAGTCCTCCTTTCACACCCGTTCAAAGACATACACCCGCTAATTTCAGACGGCTCTCTGACCCTCCTAGCCTGCCTGGTCTCAGGATACCAGACGCTGACGGAGGCCTTTCACAGTCAGCTAGAGAGCTTCTCGCCCTGGGCCCCCGGGACTCGATCGGCGTATAGGTCAGCCTGGGGAATCTGGGTGCGTTGGTGTAGTCAACGACAGGCTGATCCGATGCATACCCCTGTAGCACTTATAGTGAACTTCCTGGCGGAGGCTTTCGATACCGGTAGAGCGTACAGCTCCATTAACGTGTATCGATCAGCTATTTCGGCTTACCATCACCCTGTGGATGCCTTGCCGGTGGGTAGACACCCTCTCATTTGCAAACTAATGAGAGGTATCAAGTTTAAACGACCTCCTCGTCCCAAATACCTATCAACCTGGGACGTATCCAGGGTCCTAGACATGATATCCACGTGGGATGACAATGAGGACTTGTCTCTCAAACATCTCACGTACAAACTTACGATCCTCCTCTCGGTCAAAAGGGTTTCAGATGTTAGAGCACTGGATATTTCCAGGCGACAATTTTCCGAGTTAGGTTCTCGGTCGTGCGTAGGACCAAGACCGGCATTCAGTCGGTATTCTATCCTTTCTTTTCCGATCGCCCGCGCTTATGTGTCGTCAAGTGCCTGCAGGCCTATGAAACGCGTACCGCCAAACTTCGTTCTCCATCTTCGCCCCAATTATTGGTTTCCTACGTCCAACCTCATCGCCCGGTGACTTCTGCCACTCTAGCGCGCTGGGTCAGGTCGACTATGGACATGGCGGGTATAGATACCACTAAATTCGGCGCACACTCCACTAGAAGTGCAATGGCTACTAAGGTGGTCTCGGCCGGGGGATCTCTGTCAGATCTTCTACTGGCGGCGGACTGGTCCTCTGAGACCGTTTTCCGCTCCTTTTACTTCAGACCGGAAACACATGTGTCTATGGCCGCTTTGGGGTAATCTGATGTATATTGTCTTCATTTTCTGTAAGAAATGCTAGCTTTGAACTTGCATAAGATATGAGCCTCCTGTCTGAGGTATAATTCGAGATTTTCCTAGCTTGTGACGGAAAATATTGATTATATGAAGACAGGAGGCGAGTATCTTCCCTCCCTACCCTACCCTATTATGGTTCCTTCTACTCTCTTACAGGATACTGAACACGTTCGACTGCGTTCAGGAAGGTCGAAGACACGTTCCTTCTAACATGGTTTCATTTCCAAAGGCCCGGTTGGCCGTAGAAGCTGTCGGTTGGTCCCCGTTGGGACGAATGTTACCCCGAGTACAACGGAACGTCTGGAATTCAGAAAAGGCCGGCCAGCCGAAGTCCCCGGAGTTGGGGGACCCAGAGACTGGTGAATCATTTTCAATTCGTTTGGAAGTTCGCATGAAGAAAGAGGAATAGGAAAGGGAGGAGCAGTCCTTAGATGCAGAGGCCAGAGGGAGGGGGTCACAGACCCAAGGACTGCTGGGAAACGTAGTTTCTTTCTAGTTTTCAAGTTTCAGCTTTTCTGTTTCATGTTATTTTTAGAAAAGCGTGAATACTGATCAGTTTTGTTTCTGCTGTGAGCATTAATAAAGAAAGATTAATGCATAAGATACTCGCCTCCTGTCTTCATATAATCAATATTTTCCGTCACAAGCTAGGAAAATCTCGAATTATGGGAGGTCATAAGAGCATTTGGGTATTCATAACCATAGCGTATCCACCAGCATTGGAACCAGAAGGTAAATGTGCCTCTAGAACTTCTCCTCTATCAGACTCAGATCATCCGAGTAACCCAGCAGTGACCAGAATAAAGAAAGAAGGGCTCCAATAGTGTGAAACCTTTCATTAAAAAAATATAAAGCACTTGCATGTATCCTCAAATGTGTAGGCAAAGGGTTAAAACAGCAAATCTCAGTACCAAGATATAAAGTGCACAGACACTATGACAGGTTTGTGTATCCTCACCTGGGATTCGTGATGCTCAACCTGTTGCCATTTTAAACCATCAAAAATAAACTTTACCCAGGAGCTGGTACCACAGTGGTGTGCTGTTACCCTTTGGTCATCACGCATCCCTCCCCACAGCTACAGGTGCTGTACAGCTGCCCATAGAAATCAACAGTTGTATGCAGCTGTGTGCTAGTAATATCATGAATACAAACCTTTGACGGATGTATGGAAGGTGGAGGAGCGCATGGTCTCTAACATCCACCATCTGCGTGATGTCGTCATCGAGGAGTGGAAGAGGACTCCAGTGGGAGCCTGTGAAGCTCTGGTGAACTCTATGCTTAAGAGAGTTAAGACAGTGCTGGAAAATAATGGTGGCCACACAAAATATTGACACATTGGGCCCAATTTGAACATTTTCACTTAGGGGTGTACTCACTTTTGATGCCAGCGGTTTTATACAATAATGGCTGTGTGTTGAGTTATTTTGAGGGGACAGCAAATTTTACACTGTTATTTAAGCTGTACACTGTAGCAAAGTGTCATCTCTTTAGTGTTGTCACATGTAGAGCTATAAAACATTTTTACATAAAATGTGAGGGGTGTACTCACTTTTGTGAGATACTGTATACTTGTATACAGCGTTGAATTCTATGGTGCAGCACCTTTTGACTCCTGGGTCGGGAAATTTGGCTTCAGGCACCCATGTGCATAAGGCCTTATTGGAATTTGAGCCCCAAGTATCAAGGCAAGTTAAAAAATGAGAGGAAAGCTTTCTTACCAATAAAAGTGGTTGTAATGCATTCTATGAATTAAGATAAAAAACCTGTGTGAAGCAGCCCCTGATACTTACCTGAGCCCGCCTCTATCCTGCAATGTCCACAGGTGCCGAGCTGTCGGAGACTCTCCCTCCTGTTTGACTGAGACACATCAGTGGCGCCATTGGCTCCTGCTGTTGTCAATCAAAGTCAGTTAATCATAAGTTAGAGGGGCGGGGCCAAAATGTGGCTTCGTGTCTGAATGGATACACAGAGCTGTGGCTTGGCTTGGGTCTCCCCACAGCAGGCTGCTTGCTGTAGGGGCACTCGACAGGAAGGAGGGGCCAGGACACCGAGGGACCCGAGAAAGGGAGGAACAGAGCTGTTTTTCCTGCTGAAAAGCAACACATTTAACCATTGTTTTATTCCCCTGTATCTCCTCATTCCATCTACTATATCAAAAAGATAGAAAATATAAAAATATCTGAAGTTAAAAAAAATTACCACCCGCCCCTCATTATCTTGGCATGAGCATAACAAGGACTTGAATGAAGACGTTTAGGATAAGTGTTTAAAGTGCTTGTTACCCTAAAAAAACAACAAAAAAAAAACACAAATCCCTTTAAAGCATGAATAATGTGTAATTTTTTTGTAAACTGACCATGGTTTATCATGGCTGCTGAGCCCTGTTACCGTGGTCCGTTTACAGGCCTTTGTCACCCGCAGCCTTCTCTCTAGCTGTCAGACAGGCAGAGGAGTCACGTGAGCACCGGGAGATGCTCTTATATAGGTACAGATTGGCATATAACGTTATGGTACAGAGGGGATGGGAGTTTTTTTGCACTGGGTTAACAACCACTTTAAATAATGACCTGTGCTGATGAGCTTTGGACTTGTATAAATATTATTAATTTGGCATCAGACTTTTCTCCAATTCATTGAGAATTGAATCTGAGCTGCAGTTGAACTCCTTCTGACCACTTTTTGACCTTCTTCAAGACGGTTTTTGCAAAAACTTGTATGGGAAAGTAAAATTCCAGAAAAGCCCATTGACAGACTCTTAAAACATTAACCCCTTCAGTACTTTGGATGTGTCTAGTAAGTCCAAAGTCTTAATATGTTAAATAAGCTCACAGCTGCAGTAGCTCCCCACATACAAGCACAAAGGCATGTGTAGAATGCACAAATCTACGTAAACAATTTTGCCATACATGTTCTATATCAGCATGTACAAAGTTGAAAGGGTGGAGAGGGTTTAGAACCCCTTTTATGTGTTTTCTCTGTCTGTGGGGAGATTCATCCTCTTTATTTTCTTGGTTTATTGTTATCACTGAGAGTGAAGTTAAAGTAGCAGTCCAGTCAAATACTAACCAAGCCTAAATCTGCTCCCACCTCCATTATAAGCCCTAAACTAACCACCCTGTAAAGGAAAGATGTGTAAACTTACCTATTCTGAGGGTACTGTGGTCCGGTCACATGATAAGCTCCCAGCGCCGCCTTCAATGTAGAGGCACAGTGGACAATGGATGCCCCATAATAAGCCTATAGGGCAGTGATGGCGAACCTTTTTGAGCCTGAGTGCCCAAACCGCAACGCAAAACCAAATTATTTCTTTCAAAGTGCCAACAGAGAATTAAACCTACCAGTGGCTCTGTACAGAGGATGGGACTGATCATCCCTCTGAATGAGCCCCAAGGGACCAAAAATGTATGATTCTGCCAGATTCGCTCAGAATGCAGGGTTCAGGAATGCATTGTGCTCAGAATGCACTGCACAACATACACTAACCTACCTGACCATTACACTGACCTACCTGACCATTACACTGACCTACCTGACCATTACACTGACCTACCTGACCATTACACTTACCTACCTGACACATGCACTGACCTACCTGACCATTAACTCACCTACCTGACACATGCACTCACCTACCTGACCATTACACTCACCTACCTTACACATGCTTCCTGCACAACTCACATCCCCATCCCCCCCATACACAGTACAATGTAGATCCATCCTCCTCAAAAAATCTGCTAGTCTGTATGCAATTCGCAAAAAAAACATGCATTCTCGGAATCAAGCAGAAGAGCCGAACTGCCTATTGAACTTCATTGATCTTGGCTCATTGTATGTCACCGCGTTCTTGACAGTCGAAATGTCCAACAGGATTTGTATGACCGTGTGTATACAACAGAAGTTTGAGTCAGCATTCCGTCAGAAAAAAATCCACGGTTTCCTTGTCAGTATTTCCGATCGTGTGTACACGGCAAAAGGGCCTGAAAAACTAAAGCAAAAGCCGCTATTTGTCCTGCTCTAAAATATTGTATTCTTTTCATAGGCAGAGTATGGTGTAGCTGCTGGCTCAAGAGCAGGTGTGTTCCTGTACTTCAATATGACCCCACGGGAAAACTGTGAGGAGAGCTTTTGGCCGGGAATCCCGGCCGTGTGTATGCTCCTCGTAGTTTTTCAGATGGGGAAAACTGGCCAAAAATCACCAGACAAAAGAGAACCCGTTCTCTTTTTTGCCGTTGGGGAAAACCGGCAGACTTTTGCCCTGCAGTTTTCCAATGAAAAAAACTGCAATGGAGCATACACATGGCTGGGATTCCTGGCCAAAGCTCCATCGCAGTTTTCCTGTCGGGAAAACCGGCCGTGTGTAGGGGAAAGACTGAACCGAGCAGGTTCTCGGCTTCCCCTCGGGATTTACGACTGGAACTTTTCCCGTTGGAAATCCTGTACGCGTGTACGAGGCAATAGGCCCTAGTAAACATCTCAAATAATGTTGAGGTTGACTGTGTGTAGGCCATTGTTGGATACAAACTTTTTTGGAGGTTCAGTTGTAGAATACAATTATTTAAACTTTTTTTAATAAGTCTATTTTCAAGTGTAATGTTTCAATTTGGCTTTTAAAGAAGAGCTCTAGCACTCAAGATAAAAACAAATTGCCCAAAATAATACAAATTTAAAAACCCAGCTTTTGTTGTAATATTCAACTTCATTTAGAGATTTTTTTCTGCAGTTTTTTTTCCTGCAGCTATATGTCCACAGTTTGGCCAGCATCATTCAACCATCTTCCTCTGGGCCCAGGTCATTCTGTACTTGCCCTAGCCTGTGGCTGGACAGTAAAAGGAGAAGCAGCACAAAGATGGACTCGTCTCTCTTTCGCTCTGATTGCTATTCCTATAAGTATGCATTTTGTCAGCACATGAACTGATTGGCTCCTTGTCCTGCTTCCTTCTCTCACACTCCAGCTCTGCTGTACATGGACTGGAAGAGGATGTTACCAGAAGAAAGCCAGGCACTTGTATAGTTTGCAATTAAATCTTAATTTAATTATGTAATATTGCATAAAGAGCTGCAATAATTCATATATAATTATATATATATATATATATATATATATATATATATATATATATATATATATATATATATATATATATATATAAAAAAAAAATCTGTTTTAGTGTATAGCTTCAAGTTGTAAAAATTTACATTTGAAGAGGAATGAACTTTTGAACTCTAGTCACCAGTATTGCCTATGGTCTTCCTGCTATTTTTCATGTGCAATTTTAAACGAAAGGTACATTTTATTAGGTGTAATTCTTAGAAATGTCATAAATGTTCACTATAAAAGTGTATCTTTTATTTTTGATGCAAGTGATTTGTAAATGTATTTTTTTTCAAATGACAAACAGTTTATACTTCCCTGCTCTGTGCAAAGGAATTGCGCATAGTGACACAGAACCCTCTTGGGTCCCCCACCAATGTTGCTGGCTCCTCCTCTTTGGCGAGTGCTCATTTTAGGAAGAGACTTCCAATAGGGGCACCCCTGTCAGCTCACTCTTGAGCCTCTCGGTCTGCGTCTATAAACAAACAGTGGGGCTGGGCCCTTGCCCCACTGCCTCGTCATTGGTTTTGACAGCAGCAGTAGCCAATGGCTCCCACTGCTTCAGCAATGCCCATGATACCAGGGAGTGAGGGGAGAGACCCACTGCTGACAGGCACAGTGCTGCATCGAATGAGGTCTCAGGTAAGTATAAGGTAGGGGAGGGGGAATACTACTACCGAAACAACATTTTTCTCCTTAATGCAAAGAATGCATTAAGGTAAAAAAATGTTAAGTATTTTATGACCATTTTCAGGTCTAATTCAAGGACCCATTTATACTTCTGTGCTGCATTAATGTGTGTTAATGCATTTCATGTCATATGTTAACAAGCATTACATTAAGGCAGCTTATTCGTTTATCCACAGTGCACAAGAACAGACATGGAAGTACAGTCGCTGTAAATCCGAGGGGTAGATCTTAAATGAGGGGAAGCCCTGCTGATTTTATCACCCAATCACGTGCAAGCTAAAATGCTGTTTTTTTTTTCCTTCCATGTCCCCCTCAGATCTACAGCGACTGCACTTCCAAGTGCACTTTCAAGTGCACTTTGCACTTGTAGTGCAAAGTGTATTTGCCTTTCGTAAATAACCCCCAATGTGTTACCTTTTGGACTCCTGAATTTTAAAATATAAATCAAATCCACAGCTAGTCTACGCATAAAAAATAAATACAAAAAATCTGATTGTTTAACCACTTCCCACCCGGTCAATCGCAGATTGACGTCGGGGAAGTGTTCTGAAATTCTGACTGGACGTCTATCGACGTCCTGCAGGATTTCATGCCGCGCCCGTGGGGGCGTGAAGTGTGGCGATCGGAGATGCGGGGTGTCAGTCTGACACCCTGCATCTCCGATCTCGGTAACGAGTCTCCGGCAGAGGCTCACTACCACGTGATTAGCCATGTCCAATCACGGCTGATCACAATGTAAACCGGAAGAGCCGGTACAGGAGAGCCGATAGGTGGCTCTCCTGACAGGGGGGGTTCGCGCTGATTGTTTATCAGCGCAGCCCCCCCTCGGATGCCCACACTAGACCCCCAGGGAAGCCCACACTGGACCACCAGGGAAGGGGGAAAAAAAAGTCAGTAAAAAAAAAATAAAAAATAAAGATGCCAATCAGTGCCCACAAATGGGCACTGACTGGCAACATGGATCCGTCAGTGCCACCCCTCGGTGTCCAGTGCCAATCCATGCCCAGTGCCCACCTATCAGTGCCCATCTGTGCCACCCATAAGTACCCATCTGTGCCGCCTATGAGTGCCGCATACCAGCGCCGCCTATATATATATATATATATATATATATATATATATATATATATATATATATATATATATATATATATAAAATATATATATTTTTTTTCAAAATTTTCAGTCTTATTAGTTGTTGCCCCCCCCAAAAAAAACACGCAGAGGTGATCAAATACCACCAAAAGAAAGCTCTATTTGTGGGGAAAAAAGGACACCAATTTTGTTTGGGTACAATGTAGCATGACCATGCAATTGTCATTCAAAGTGCGACAGCGCTGAAAGCTGAAAATTGGCTTGGGTGGGAAGGTGCGTAAGTTCCTGGTATGGAAGTGGTTAATAAATTCATTTTGTAGACTTGTATGTGTTGTCAATCATAGTCAGTTTTTTTTATCCTGTCAAACTAATTTGCAAGTTTTCTTTCCATGCTTTTGGGACTCTGCAAGGGGAATGCATTTTGTTTTCTTTTACCCACCTAGTTATTTTTATTTTTTTGCTATCCAATTGTAAGGGTGTTTTTGACTTTTTTTTTTCCGCAAAATGCCCCTCTGTTAGCCTATATTAGAAAAGCAGCATTTAGAGCATGGGTGCTCAATCCTGTGGCCCTCCACCTGTTTCAAAACTATAAGTCCCATCATGCCTCAGCCTTTGGGAGTCATGCATGTAACTGTCAGCATTGCAATGCCTCATCGGACTTGTAGTTCTCCAACAGCTGAAGGGCCACAGGCTGAGCACCCATGATTTAGAGGTGTTCAGGAGAGGAGAGTTTGAGAAGAGAAAAAGTTTGACGCACCTAAACGCTAGGCGCTTGAGCACTCATTTCAGTGGCCAGAATAAATGAATATTCTGGCCTGTGGAATAAATGAATTCCCAAAAATTTGACACACCTAAATGCTTCTGCAAAACATGGCTTTAGATACGTTTTTATTTAACCTGTTTTTCTTCTACAAGGGGAAAAGGCGTTCATAGGATCTGGGTAAACGCACAGTTTGCATGAGGCCTTAGTAAAGCTGTGACACCGATTTGAAATTCACCCATATTTCCAGTTGCAAGATGGTAACCTTTGCCTCAATCAGTGAAATCTGGTCATAAAATCTTTGAAAAAATTGTGAAATTACTTTTGCGATTTTGAAGTGAAACTAAACTGCATACAAAATGTGGGGCCCTCAGGTGCTTTGGGTATAATGTTCAAGTATATTTGCACATTATAGCACGCTTACCTTGTAAAGCGTCCATGCATGCCCATGGGAGCTACTTCATCCTTGCACAGTTTAGTGCTGATTCTGTGCATTTTAAAAAACAGTTTAGTTCCACAATTAAAGCATCACTACATGCCTCTATTTGCTGCATCATAGAGAAATGCTGCCATAGGAAAATACAGAGAAGAACCCCAGAATGTCACATGGTATGTAGAACTAAAAATAAAAATGAAAAAATAATTAAAAAAACATGGTGGTGGTGTCTGACCAATCCTGCAATTTGACAAAAAAAAAAAAAAAAAGAAAATAGTAATAAAAAAAATATTTATTTATTTTTATAATAAATAAATATATATATATATATATAATTATGTTTATTTATATTAACATTTCAGATATTTTTATTTTTCTCCTACAACCACTTTCAAAACAAATTTTGTTTCTGTAAATGGAAAAATATTTTTGTCAGGACTTCTTGAACCTAATCCTAGCAGGCTCAGTGGAAAGGTAACTGGATTCAAACCTCATGGTGCCAATATAGATGAGAAAGAGACCTCACAAGCTCCAATGCATGCTTTAGTTAGTAATAGATGCACACAAATAAACAGAACCTGCAGACATCTCAAATGAAGGTGACCTTTATATCCATGGAAGGGCTCAACAGCACCTCTGTCTGTTTTGTCGTTAGACGGCCCCACTATATGTTGTTTTGATCAGAAGTAAAACCCACGCTTTGTTTATCATGTCAGAAATGCCCTTTTATGATATCAGCCAGTTGCATGAGGCTCTTTGTCAATTTGAGCTGAAGCCCAGTCTGTTTATTCAATAGGGAAGATTCATTTTGCTCCATATCTCAAAGCCCTGGCGCCAGAATAATTGTAATCCCCATAATAATATTGTTATATATTATTCAAATGTTCTCTCTGGAAAAAGCCGTTACTCCCTGGATATTTTTCCCAAGCATTATAAAATCCACAATTATTTAAATATTTTATGATTTCCCAGTTTCTCGGGACATTGGTTACAAAACTACCTTATAACATTAATTCATCTTATTACAACAGGGTGTAATTTAGGGGCATTGCAGCTATTTGTGAAAGACTTTGAGCACCCATAGTAGATGAACGAGGCCGCATTCATAGTGTGCTAGGCCTAATAAATGGTAAAAGGGGCTTAAACAGTGGAAGGTTAAAAATAAATAAATCTGAGCCTGCTCACTGTATACATGACACACATATGCCACAGTACTTGTACCCAGAAAATGTTATCTTTAAGTGCTGGTTTGCACAGGGATGACCTGTCGGAAGACTTGCAGTTCAATGGAACCGTTCTTAGAAAAAGGTTCCCGTATTACTTTGGGACGACTTTGGAGTGGCTTGCATTGACTTCTATACAGAAGTCGTTTTGCAAGCCACGATAAAGTCCCGATGTACGGGGTGGATTCAGAGTTGGACGGAGTCGGGTGACTTTGAAGCCACCCCTGTGTGAACCGGCACTAAGTGTACAGTACAGTTAGAAACATTTGCATAGACATTACAAATTAAACTCTCAGTGACCACTCATTACAAAGGGAAGTAAAGTACAGCAAGGAACTGGGGGGAAGGGGGGTTGTTTTGGGTGTTTGATTCTCCTTTTTGTGAAAAGGTGAACTCGCAGAACATAATCAGCGACTGCTTTGTAACCAGCATCAGTTGTAGGTTGCATACTATTTATTTTTACATTATAGCATAACGAGTGCTTTATTGCACTTCTCTGTTGGTCAGAAGTATATATTGTACAACATAGCATAAAGAGCACAGGGGTCAAGCATTTGAAATGTACAACATAGTGTACAGTATATAATGCAAGAGCTCAGATTGTGTTGTGCAAAAAATACGGTGTCAGGGATACACAGAGTGCAGGTTTCACGTATGTAACACAGAGTACAAGATTACCCTTCCTCCAGTTCAGATCTTGCTCCTCACCCCAGCCTGAAACCTACTCACCAGACCTAAGAAACAGTGGCACTTCAGAATAAGGGGAAGTCATCTTCCCGGCACTGCCATGTGAACAGAGCCCAGGAGGAGCTTAGGAGAGCCTCTCATCTCTGAAATGCTGCAGCTATAGCTAGGGTTTGACAGATGGGCAGAAAGGAGAGAGACTAAAATAAATTTCCACTTTTTAAAAGTAGACAGTCCAAGGTATTCCCAGTAATAGCGAAAGAAGTAAGCTATCCACAACAATTGCTCAAACAGCAATGCTTAAGTCTTTAGCGGTTCTCTTTCTCCCTCTCATTTATGTACAGTATAATCTTTAAATGTAAATAAAAATGGTGGCTTATAGGCTGGGCATTCCTCCTCTCTGATCTGTAGTCATGGCTCCTAATCATTCATCGGTTTTACTGGTTTTGAGTCATAATGCTCTGACTGAATTCCCCTGTGAAACACCCAAAGGCTTTACAGTACTATCACTCACAGAAGGCCAATGTGGTCTTTCTCCAGGAACACATTGTTCCCAAACTTATAATCCTCCTTTTTAAATGACCTATTCCTGCCTATGCTGACTGCTGCTCGTCTTGCTGAGCTGGAGACCCCAATTTCAGGGAGTGAGGTTCTGGGGGTGATCAAACAAGCTAAAACAGGTTCCTCCCCTGGGCCGGACGGCTTTTCAGCTGTATATTGCAAGAAGTTTGCGGATATTTTATCCCCATACTTGACACATTTTTTAATTCCCTGCGGGAAGGCCTTACGTACACACGATCATTTTTCGGCATTAAAAAAAAATCGTTTTTGAAAAACGTAATTTAAATGATCGTGTGTGGGCTACACATAATTTTTCAGGTTCTGAAAAACGTCAAAAAAAATATTTGAACATGCTGCATTTTTTAACATCGTTTTAAACTGTTGTTTTTCGGGTAAAAAAAAAATGATCGTGTGTGGGCTAAAACGACGTTTTAAACCCACACATGCTCAGAAGCAAGTTATGAGACGGGATCACTCGTTCTGGTAAAACTACCGTTCATAATAGAGTAAGCACATTTATCACGCTGTAACAGACAGAAAAGCGCAAATCGTCTTTTACTAACAAGGAATCCGCTAAAGCAGCCCAAAGGCGAATAGAACTTCCCCTTTAGGGTTCCATTGTACGTGTTGTACGTCACCACGCTTTGTTCATAATTTTTTTTAAACGATGGTGTGTGGGCAACGTCGTTTTTAATGATGAAGTTGGAAAAACAGCGTTTTTTGGACATGCTGAAAAAAACAATGAAGCTTACTGATGGTCTGATGTGCCTACACACCATTGGTTAAAAAAAAACGATCGGGTCAGAACGCTGTGACGTAAAACACAACGACGTGCTGAAAAAAATGAAGTTCAATGCTTCCAAGCATGCGTCGACTTGATTCTGAGCATGCGTGGATTTTTAACCGATGCTTTTGCATACTAACAATCGGTTTTGACCTATCGGTTAGGCATCCACCGGTTCCATTTTAAAGCAAGTTCTCTTTTTTTTTTTGACCGAAGGATAACTGACAAATGCCATCCGCACCGACCCAGACATACGGGGGGTGTATTGTGGGGAACAAGACCAAAAATGCGCGTTCACAGATGATTTGTTGTTGTTCCTGACCTCCCCTATGTCCAAAACCCCTAAGGTATTCAGCCTACACCAGGAATTTGGCAGGATATTGGGGTTGGAAGTCAATGACTTATGTCTAAGTCAGTGGCGCTAAATGTTTCTGTCCCTGAAGATATGATCACCGCCTTAAGAAGATGTATATTCACTATACAAATGTAATTGCCCTTCCCAGTTTACAAAATTGGAAGATGATCTCCAGTGGTGGTCCCAACATAATTTATCGTGGTTGGGGAGAATCCATACCATCAAAATGACACTGCTACCAACATTTTTTTATTTTAGGTCCTTACCTATACCTTTTTATATGATTCATACCAACAACATTGCGCCATTTACAATTTCCAGATGAGCTTTTTATACACTACTAAAATGTGAGTGTTATTGTTTATTCTTTTTATATTTAAAAAATCCTCAAACCTTATCACACTATGCGGTGTCTCTCTTCAATGTATGGTTATATCGTATGAACACGTGGATGTTTGTTGACCTTCCTCTACATGAACCTCACTACATACTTATTGAGACCCTGCTGATGACTAGACCCAGATAAGTGACCAGCCGTATTCATTTGGTTATTACCAACAAGCTCTCATGACTCTACCTATTCTTGTAGCAAATTTATTTCATGTCTCATATTGCACCAATGAAATTATTCATCACATTTTTGGACTGCATCAGTCGCATGTGATTTGCGTTTTTAATTTCACTATATTTTTTTATTGTGCATCATCTCAGCTGTTTCACAATTGTTTATTTAATGGATACACCTTTCACTTTGTGCTATATATCCACATACAGGTGTTTAACATCGGTATGTGAATATATATGAGCGTTTCATTTTTTTTCACTTATGTAATTATATGTTTTTCTTGTTCCGCTGACGGTGGTTAGTTTGTACTGACCATTTACAAACTTTTCACTAAATATTTTGAAAGTAAATGTAAAAAATAAAATAATATATATATATATATAATATATATATAATTTTTTTATGTCTGTACACACATGCTTACTGTGTTCCTCCTAGGATAAAGCAACCATTCATGTGTACTGAGTCAATGCCTTGATACGCTTGCATACTCAGCATTTTTTTGTGTCCGCTCTTTTTAGACTAAACTACTTAAATTCACAAGAAGTAAAAGAAGTGACTAAAAATCAGCAGGAAGTAGGTATTTCCAGAAAATTATGTTTTTCTTTGTGGTATAAAAGTGGATGTGCCTGCATTTTTTTAATTTTTTTTATTTAAAGCTTCTAAAGGTTAACAGTATAGAAATTATGTATACAGTATAAGAATAATAAAGACACTTCAAAAATAGATCTCCTGTATTCTGTAAAACCGTATTTTTTTTATATATATATAAATGTATCAATTACATGTACTAGGAGAACGCTATATTTCCCCTGCAAGTGTTTTTTGCTGAGATTTGAGAATATTGTCAGGAAGTGGGGGGAGGGCTCCACGCTGGGACCACAATAAAACTGTGGTTTTACACCCTTCCCCAGTCTTCCCCACTCTTTACCACTTTGCCTCTCGCAACTTTTTACTCGATATTGACCAGAGCAATTTCTACATTTCTGATATAGATCTGTATATTCTGCACTAACTTTGTCATTACTTGAGATGGCAAGGTAATATATAAGATTTTATTTTAGGGTAACATTGACCAGGAACAATTAATTGGGTGTTCTGACATTTGCAGATGCTTTTTCTCACACCTCCCAACTTTCTGAGATGGAAACAAGGCCTATTGGCAAAGGTATGTATGTTTAGGACACACCACTTGCCATGCCCGCTTAAAGGAAAATTATTAAAAAAAATAATAATTTGTTAAATTCACAAATGTGTTTTTTTTTTTTTACCACAATTATTTCTTTGTACTGGTTTTCAAAATTCATTAATTAAAGTGTTACTAAACCCAGGACCCTGCATTCATAATATCTGGTCTCCCACAGTACACAGACCATGAAAATACAATTAGGTTTGTAAATATAAAAAGCTACCTTTTCTGATCAGCAGTTAGAGCAGTCTTGTGACTTCTATCAGTGTTCAGTCAAGCACTGGTTAAAGCTTGTAGGAAGAGTTTTTTTTTTGACTGTGCTATGAGACTGCAAGACCCCTGACCCCCTGTCTAAACAGTGCTGATCACATGCACCCTCCCAAGAAAAGAAAAAAGCTCTAGCAATACACACCAAACTGAGCATGTGCAGCCTGACTCCATAGGCTTTTTTTAGGAAATTATTAGGAGTCAGTGAGAGGATCAGAGAAACCTGGATCAAACGGCCTTTTTAACCCCTTAGGTTCCACAGTGAGTATAACAAGCATGCTTTACTGCATATACAGACTGATTTTACTGTTAGTAACACTTTAACGGTTTGCACAATTTCATTGAATCTTGGTGCTTGTTTTTCTTGCTACATCCATAATATCAGGGACATAACTACTATTCATGGAGCCCCATATCAAAATGTGCTAAAACTGGTGCACATAGAACCTAGTGCATAGTACCCGATCCGCTTCTAGTTTTTAATTGTCTTAATTGAACAAGTTGAATTTAGAAGCTGATTGGTTATTTATGCACAGATGCATACGTTTTTGTGTTCTGTTTAAGTAAATTCCCCACCCCACTGCCTCTTGGCATAGGTGTGGCTTAGTAATTCGTGTAGGTAGCAAAGTCCAGCCTAAACCTGAAAGCAGGACGTGCTACTTTGCAGCTCAAAAGAGTACAATGTAATAAAAGCTGTAATTTTTTAGTTATTTTTTTGTAAGAGGGAGGGGCACAAGAAGAGAAATGATTGCTGTAATGAATTAAGCTCTGCTTTAATTGGGTTTTAAAATGTCTCGCCTTGCAATTTAAAAATATTGGGCTAGATTCACAGAGCCCTTACTCCGGTCTATCTCGCGTTAGACCAGAGTACTTTCAAATTACGCGCGTCGTTTCATTAGTCTGAATCCTCAAACCATGAAACAACGACTTCGGGCTTCAATCCGACTGGCTTACGTGTTCGTACGCCTTCGGATCTACGCTGCAATAAATTTGCGGCCGCTGGGTGGAGTTCCCGTCGTTTTCCGCGTCGGGGTATGCAAATGAGCTTTTTCCAACGATCCACAAAGTTACGAGCGTCATTCGCAATCTCTTACGGCGTCTGTAGTCATCTTTTTGCCGCGTAAAGTTATACCAGCTTTTATCTGGTCTAGTATTAGACAGCCCATGTTAAGTATGGCCGTCGTTCCCGCGTCGAATTTCAACGTTTTTTTTTATTTTTTACGTAAGTCGTCCGGGAATAGGAATGTACGTAAACGACGCTACTCAAACAAAAAATGACGTAACAACGTTATTTTGCGCAATGCACGGTGGGAAATTTCTGAACTGAGCATGCGCAGTTCGATCGCCGCGGGGACGCGCCTAATTTAAATGCTTTACGCCCCCTAATCGCGTATTTCGATTCCGCCGCGAGAAATACACTACGCTGCCGTACCTTACGGGCCAAAATCTACATGAATTCGTCGTAGAGCCAGGTAAAATACGGCGGCGTAGTGTATCTCTGATACTCTGCGCCAATGTAATTGTACCTGAATCTGGCCTCTTGTGAGTATTATAATGAGACCAAAATGGAATGTGCATATCTTTAAAAAAGCGTACTTTACAAAGATAGACAATGATTCCTCTTTGACACAGGCAGAGGTGTATGAACATTTTATAATGGTACAAAGTCTGCTGCCCCATTTAGGCTAGATGATTTGAACATATTAAAGGGGTTGTAAAGGTTTTTGTTTTTTATTTTCTAAATGGGTTCCTTTAAGCTAGTGCATTCACTTACCTTTTCCTTTTGATTTCCCTTGTAAATGTTTTTTTTTATCTTTGTCTGAATTTCTCACTTCCTGTTACTCCTCAGTAAGCTGGTCTGGTTGACTAACCCCCATGGATGACAGGGACAAGCTTACTGAGGAGAAACAGGAAGTGAGAAATTCAGACAAAGGAACAAAAACATTTAGACGGGAAATCAAAGGAAAAGGTTAGTGAACCAACAATGCACTAGCTTAAAGGAACCCATATAGAAAATAAAAAAAAAACCTTTACAACCCCTTTAAGTCCAAAGAAGGTGTAGTGGTGCTCTGCTGTTTAAGCTTTAGCCTTAATGAGCCTCATCTGTCACTGGTTGATGTTTCAGGCCAAGCTGCTTCTTGACATCACCACTCCACAGCACATGTCAGTGAGTTAAGAAGATTGTGCCCTAGGTGAAATGAACACTTGCATTTCATCTGAAAGAACAGAAGGGACACATATCTTAAAGTTTCATTGATTAAACTGTTGATATATGACTTGTAACAGTGACATACAAATTTAAATGAAGATTTATGGGCTATTTTGGATCCTGAGCTGTATGTATTTCTAAAGCAAAAGTCTCAGAGTTTTGGCCATGTTTAGAGACAATCCAATTATTCTTTATAATAACTGAATTTAATAATTTATAGAGATAGTGGAAATTGAGAATTACCCCCCTATGTTTTGCAAAAATAGAACTGCGTAAATTCTGCCATTTAGGTATGCAAATGTTAATGATTAACGGGCAAGCCAAATTTTAAGGTGTTTTTTTTTAATGGGTTCAAGTAGCTCCTAGAGTACTAGTAATGAATCGATAACTGTATGAAAAAAATAATACATTCACAATTATGGTTTACCTGCAGCGGGTGTTCCATTCACTACTTTAGCCCCATTCACACTTGCGTGTAGCATACTGTATGTTGGGGATTTTGATGTTTTTTTTTGTTTGTTTTCAAGGGTGAAGTGCAATACAGGAGCTTCTATGTGTCAGGATTGCACATTTGACCCATAGGCGTTTTTTTTTTTTTGCTTTGTTTTTAGTAATGCCTGAAAACACTTGTTTTTTTGCATGATCAAGTTGAAGTAATTGGGGCCAAAAATGCTATATTCTGCTTCAAAGGTAACACATTTTCAAACTTCAGGTGCCTGAATGTTAATAACCATTGAAAAGCATTGGAATGCAGGCGTCAGGCAGACCAGCAAGCATTCACAGAAATCAGAAAAACACCAGCACCAACATTGGATCAAATTAGGCCACGGCTCCTTGCGACATAGCCATTCTGGGAACTAGCAGAAAGCCCTGGTTCTTTAAATGGGCCCTAAAAGGCCTTCCAGAAGGTTCTAAAAGGTCACATGACCTTAAGGCCGGATTCACACCTATGCAAATTGGTTGCGGCTTAAACCGCATCTAATACGCAGAACATTTCTAAATACATTGTTTTCAATGAGGCTGGTTCACATATGTGCGATGCATTCGCACTGCGCATTGCAGAAAAAACGTGTGGATTTTATGCCTTGCGGTGCGAATTCAGGTCCATTATCTTCTATGGGTACGCAGCTGATTCCCAGATATGTTCATTTCTCTTCAGGAATTTCTCTCATTCAGCTCAATACACTTCTCCCCCACTCTCCTCTCACCTGTAACTTCTCCCAGGTCTCCAAATTTGCAGCTAAAAAGCAATGGATGTGCTGAACACTTCTGTAATCTCCCTGCAGAGATAAGAGAGCTGAAATTTGCACCGCACAAGTGTGATTCCGGCCTAAATTACCAATCCCTGCCTGACCCTATAACCTACCCGAACCTTCAAGGCCATGTGACCCTAACTGACCAGTAGAATAAGCCCTATTATAAAAACACTAGTATCTTGTTTAAACGCCAATGCCACAGCCCCATAGGGTAAAGGGAGGGGGGGGGGCTAAAAAAAGGCTTTCCCATTTATTTTTTTGGCTTGCTGAGCTTTTTGGAGTTTCAAGGTTTTTATTGTGAACATGTCCACAATTTCTATTTTTCTACTGGGTTAACAGCGTGACTCCAGGCTGTTTTTTATTTTTTTTAGGAATGAATAGAATCTTTACTCTTGTTGGGAAAGTGGCATAAGAAAAAAAAAGTAAACCGGCAAAGCTTTAGCACTGCTGTTGGGACATTGTTGCTGTCTGTGTCTATAAAAACACACGAGAGGATGTCTCTCCATCTGAGTGACAACCATGTAAGAAACATGAGATATTAGTAAGGTAATGCACTTGCATATTATGAAGGAACGAGCAGCATGTCATCAATAGGAGAGTTGTCTTCCGTGGCAAGCAACTGACGGGTGCAGAGTTTGGCCGGGAAGCTGATGTGTGGATGTGAAGGGAGCTGGAGTGCAAACAACCCAGCTTGTGTGGCACCTTCTAATTATCTTCTGCCTGCTCGGCAACACTCGGCTCCAATCGACAATGACATAACTCCGTAAAGGTGGACGTTATTGTGTGTTTAGGGGTACTGCCCCTTTGTCGAACTATAGGGAAACTATGGAACTTCTCTAGAGGCGCTGCCACCGTAACTTGGAGTAACTGTCATATTTACTTAATCTTCCACACTTATCCCATGTAGTTTTTTGGGGAAACGGGGGGGGGGGGGGGCACAGCAATGCCTTCATATAAATCCCTTTGTTTGCTCTCTGTATCTTTCTATCTTTGTGATAACTGACCGCCACATTTCTTGTCTTGCTATCTAGAAACAGGAAATTGTTCAATTTCCATACAAGGTTCTGTGAGGGCTTACCTAGAGTGGAGTCCATTTGCAGACTTGTGAGCTACCTTTGCGACCTGATGCGATCCGCCCCCTGAGATTGGGACAGAGGGACGGACGCACCGGGAGGCACCGGTACCAGCGGGAAGACGATGGTCAGGTGCGTGGAGCAGGTACAGGCGGATTACCGACTGGAAGGCTGCAGCAGATAAACAGAAGATCGTCCAGGCACAAAAGTACTTCACTGGTCAGGGCAGGGCTGAAAACAGGTCCAGGAGACAAGCCGTGGTCCGGGGCTGGAGAAGACAGGGAAAGTCCAAAAATACAAGCCGGGGTCAAAGGGCAGGTGAAGATCGGGTATCCAAAGTCCAAGCCGGGGTCAGGGGTTCAGGAAAGCAGAAGTCCAAAAACGAGCCAAGGGTCAAAAGCCGGGGGTCAGTCTTGCAGCAGAAGATCAACATACAGGAGCTGTTGGCACAGACAGAATGATCTGATCAGAATGAACCGACAAGGCTCTCAGAGTGAGGCAGGGCTTTATACCCTGGTTAATTGGATAACCTGCCTCAGCTGAAACAGGAGTCTGGTGCAGATTGCAATGAGAAGGCAATCAGCACATATTCCAGGACCAGGCTTTGATGGACAGCAGACAGAAATAGCAACTAAAAAGTGGCTCAAAGGCAAGGTGTTGGACTGGTAACAGAGAGGTCCCAGGTTCAATTCCCCGGTACTGACCCTGACAGGTTCTGTCAAGCAGTGACAATGCCAAAAGTATCTATTCAGCCCAAAACTACACCAGATTGGGCTGAAGTTGTGTTAGAAGACCAAGTGCCAAGAGGTAGCCAAACGAGGGAAAGTATTTACATATTGGTTGAGGAGATAGACCACTTGGCAGTTTCTCTTGCCTCTTGGGCGTTCTCCTGGTATGATATTTGTGCTGAACTTTGGTAAGTCTGCACATCGGCCATAACCATTATGAAGGGGTCCCACTTTGCATGCTTGATACTGTATGTAGTTTTATAAATGATGGAAAACTGCAAAAGGAGTAGCTAGAACATGTAGCAGATCATGCAAACCCCAATCTCCCTGGTGGATAGAGTCCGAAACTATAGAAGAGAGAAGCATCCAAGATAGAGGTTGAATATGCCCATCAGGTCACCACCTAATCTTGCAATATAATGTTTGGGTGGACTGATCATTTTAATGACCATAAATATCTCAGTTATTTGAAGACCGTGTATTCAATTGTCTGTCACCTTTCTTTCTCTTGATGATTACACAGTTTAATACATTGTGACTCCGTTCAGTAGATTTTTTTTTATTTTTTTTACTTGTCATTTGTAGATTTTCTGAGCTGTGGCCAAATTATTACATACAGTACAGTTACAATGAACAAAAACAGTCATGCAGGTTTATTCTTACCATGTCTGCTATTTTAATATGTTGTAGGGCAGGGATATGCTATTACCGGCCCTCCAACTGTTGCAAAACTACAAGTCCCATCATGCCTCTGCCTCAGAGTCTTGCTGTGCATCATGGGACTTATAGTTTTGCAACAGCTGGAGGCCCGCTAATTGCATATCCCTGTTCTATGGGATTTGATTAACCCCTCTTTATGAACAACTTTGCCTTTTCCGATACACAGTCATTTTGTGTGAACAGCTTCTTCTAGCAATTTTACTTTGCCTGCTGGGTAGGTCATTATTCATTTGTTAGTCTGTAAAATAAGGATGGATGATTCTGAAAATAAATATTTTTCTTACAGCTTCATTTTGCCTAAAAACTTATACAACTGAAGATTTATTTTTTTCAATATTCGAATGTACATATTGTGCCTATGTATCTTTCAGTATACTATATAGCACAGAACTATGCTCGCAACTAGTTTGATGATGTTTTAACTGAATTCATCCAGGCTGGGGCTAACAACCGTGCCTTAAACAATGGTATTGGTATTGATTAAAGTGGTTGTAAACCTCAGACATGAAATATGAACAAAGCATATCCTTCTATAGTGTAATTGTCTCATTTAAGAGCACAAAGTGTCTGCTGCTTTGTTCCTTTTGCTATCAGCAAGAATCAATCCCGACAAGTTTTCCTGGCACCAAGAGAAAAATGGTGACTGGGGAGGGACCTCCAGCAGAGTGGCAGTCTCAACTCTGTTGCTATGTTGTGTGTGAATGGGGGTGGGTTTTTTTTCTTCCCTCCAATCAGCTCTCAGAGCTCTTCATTGTGGCCATTTAGAAACCCCACCCCCTTTTTTCTGAACTTTCTGACAAGCTTTATAAATTCAGGACTTTGAACGTATTTAGAGAAGACAGACAGACACAACTTACATTTTGTTTAATCTCTGTGTTTTACCTCAGGCTAGTCACTTACCTGGGCATATGTAAGGGTTTACAACCACTTTAAGACAGACATTCTTTCAATTTCAACTTGGAAACTCCACACTAAAGAGGATTTTGCTTAAGATGCAGCTTCTTTTGAGTATCTATCAGCTGTGGAATAGGTGTGTTGCGTACTCTTTAGCTTTTTAACAACGGTCATGTGCTAGGAACAAGCGGTACCTGCTTGCCTCCAATGGACATCAAGTGGTCTTCTGTGGCTGGTTCATTCACTTCCATTAGTCCCCAGGCTGTACTCAGCCATCACCATCTGCTGTGTACTATAGAATAACAGACAAAATCAAGTGTGTTTCTTATGTCACAACATAAATGCTACAGTAGGGCCTGATCAGAAATGTTTATGCTGGTATTTTGGTACTTGAGATGTATATCCTGTTGCTGTTTTTGTTTTTACAAATGTCTTCTGGATCCATTTAACTGATCTATGGATCTCTTGGTTTGATCCAAAAGAACCTGCCAACCCTGAAATGTGTCTGTGATTATGATTCATCTTTACCACAATTTGTTTACTCATTTCGAATGGGTTGGAGTCGCACCGCACCACATGCACTACTTTGGTAGCCACATTGCATTGTACTTTTGTAATATGCGCTCCGGTGCGGCAAACGCACTGCGCTTGTGACCTTCATTTGCGGTGTCATTAACTTTGAACTGACCCCGCAAGGGCAGTTTTATGGAGGGGCAAATAAGCCACCCTTAGGCTGGATTCACATATATGCAAATTGGATGCCTTTTTAATTCGCATGACATGTGAATGTGACCACTCTCAATGAAGCTGGTTCACACATGTCCGGAGCAGCCACGGTGCAGTTTCAAAAAGGGTTCTGTGCATTTTTGGGTCTGGTTCGGGTGAGAATTGAGGCAACAGTTTGCCTCTGAATTGCACCTAAACTTGGTGAACAGAAACGCACCAGCCCCAGACTGCAAACCACAGCTGCACATATGTGAACCCGACCTTAGGCCGGATTCACATTTGGGCCCCTAAAATTAGAGCACTAAAAATAGCACCTAAATACCGCCTGAAAAACTCCTGCCCTGCAGTCTCAGTGTGAGAGCCTGAGTGCTTTCACACTGAGGCGGTGCGCTAGCAGGACCTCTCCAAAAGTCCTGCTAGCCGCATCTTTACTGTTCCTCTAATGCTCCTTCTAATTTAAAACAATGGGACACAGCGGCTACACCGCCTGCAATTCGCAGAGGCGCGTTGCGGGCGGTATTAACCCTTTTTCGGCTACTAGCGGGGGTTAAAAGCACACAAATTTCCAAAAACCGCAGCAATTCCAAAGGTATAGCGTCGCTATACCGTCAGCGCACCCCCCGCCCCAGTGTGAAAGGGGCCTTTATGTATTTTTAGTGCTTTTTGCATTTTGCAGACTTGCATTACAGTCCATTTAACATGGTTTCCTCTGGAACACGTTCTGAAGTGCAAATCTGCAAAAAGCACTAAAAACTTATAGGTGTGAATCGGCCTCAGATGACAACATTTTCAACTTGTGGAGAGGGTGGTGTTAGACACTTCAGCAAATTTTGATGAATTTAATCAACAAATTAAAGCTGAACTAATGTTAACACTTATTAGGTAGTTACAGCAACAATTTGTTTTTAAATGTTTCCTTTTTTAGGATAAAAGTTTACATGAATTATTAAATGCTTACTGTTGTACGCACCTCATCAGTGTTAAATGGTTTTTCTTCACTCTCTAATTGCCACTTTTGCTGGTATTTTATAGAAATTTGAAGCATAACAGACCTAATGGCCTGATTACCAGGTGAACATTAAAAAAAAGAAAAACTAAAGCTTAAAAAAAAAAATTGCAATTTATGAAATTTTTGCTTTTGAGTTTAGATATGCTTTGATAATTGGAGCAATTGGTCTGTTGCAATTTTGGTCAATTTAAAGAATCAAAATCTTAGGAAGAACATTGACAATGTGTGTATACATGTACATTGTCATGTCTTGAACTTCTATGCCACTACTAAGGTTACTGCAGGCAGCATACGAGGCAGCTGCAATCTGTATGTGGCACTGACTGGATCCACTGGTTAGGGATCATAGCTCCATGGGTATACTCCTATACCTGTGCTGAAAACAAATTCTATCCATAAAACATAATTAATAATAAAATCACTGTTTATTTACCCACTGGGAATACGAACAAAGTACTGTCAGATTGAGAAGCTGTATGTGCTGCCACCTGTTTTGCCATACGCTAGTTGAACAAACTTGGAGCCCTACACCACTAACACATAATTAATTGTACTGAACGGTTAAAGGCAGAATTTTATTTTCTCAAGAAAATGTGTTTTGTATTGTCGACTTCCCTGCAGCTACTATATAACAATGAATGTTATTCACTTTATTAAAAGTTCTTCAAAATGTTTCCCCTTTTCATTAATGAACTTTTCCGTTGACATGAAATCGGATGCAAGCGTGTCACTTCCCACACATTTCTTTTGTGGGTTATTAAAGCTAGCTCAGAAACGTTAATCAACCGTCTGCCGCAGCATTGTTAAAAGGTATGTGTGGCAACATTGTCACCTGCAACCTTTTGCTAATTAAGATGCCTCTGTTATAGAAACTAGGTTTTAGTAATTTAATGTAATTGTATATCTACATTAATGACGTTTTCACAACCGAAGAGGGACATAGGTTGACAATATTAAAAGTGTTTTTTTGATAGACACTGGAGAATTGCATCATCCTTCTTTTTTTTTTGTTACTAATTGCTTAATGGCCGAAGATGGACATCTGACCCTTATGCTGCGTACACACAACCGTTTTTCGGATTTTAAAAAACAAAGTTTTTAAGGGTCTAGAAAAAACAAAGTTGTTTTTTTTTTTTTCCAACCCGATCATTAACCACTTAGCAACCACCTGCCGAAAAATAACGGCGGCAAGGTGGTTGCTTAACTCTGGGATCACGTTATATAACGTGATTCCAGAGTCGCGCGCCCCCTGGGGCGCGCACACGGGAATGTCCGTCACGGATCACGGTAAATCGCCGCTGATAGCGGCGGTTTACCACGTGATCGCGCCGTCCAATGACGGCGCGATCAGATGTAAACAGACGCCGGTTCCTCCCTCCTCTCTCTGTACCGATCGGTACAGTAGGAGAGGGGAGGGAGCGGATGTCAGCGGCAGTGCTATGGGCTGGATCTGTGACAAATGCAGTCACAGATCCATCCCTACCTCCTCAGCCATCCCTGCTGCAATACTCTGCAATGCTGGGCAATACTCTGGGGGGCAATACTCTGGAAATACTCTGGGGGGGCAATACTCTGGCAATACTCTGGGGGGGCAATACTCTGGCAATACTCTGGGGGGGCAATGCTCTGGCAATACTCTGGGGGGGCAATGCTCTGGCAATACTCTGGGGGGGCAATGCTCTGGCAACACTCTGGGGGGGCAATGCTCTGGCAACACTCTGGGGGGGCAATGCTCTGGCAACACTCTGGGGGGGCAATGCTCTGGCAACACTCTGGGGGGCAATGCTCTGGCAACACTCTGGGGGGCAATGCTCTGGCAACACTCTGGGGGGCAATGCTCTGGCAACACTCTGGGGGGCAATGCTCTGGCAACACTCTGGGGGGCAATGCTCTGGCAACACTCTGGGGGGCAATGCTCTGGCAATACTCTGGGGGGCAATACTCTGGGGGGAAATACTCTGGCAATACTCTGGGGGGCAATGCTCTGGCAATACTCTGGGGGGCAATGCTCTGGCAATACTCTGGGGGGCAATGCTCTGGCAATACTCTGGGGGGCAATGCTCTGGCAATACTCTGGGGGGCAATGCTCTGGCAATACTCTGGGGGGCAATGCTCTGGCAATACTCTGGGGGGCAATACTCTGGGGGGCAATACTCTGGGGGGCAATACTCTGGGGGGCAATACTCTGGCCATACTCTGGGCATACTCTGGGCATACTCTGCAATACTCTGGGCATACTCTGCAATACTCTGGGCATACTCTGCAATACTCTGGGCATACTCTGCAATACTCTGGGCATACTCTGCAATACTCTGGGCATACTCCGCACCGCAATACTCTGGGCATACAGCGCCCCTGTCCCCGTGAGCTCGCATGCAGAAGCGAACGCATACGCAAGTCCCGTCCACATATGAAAACGGTGTTCAAACCACACATGTGAGGTATCGCTGCGAACGTTAGAGCGAGAGCAATCATTTTGGCCCTAGACCTCCTCTCCAACTAAAATGATGTAACCAGTAAAAATATTTAAAGCGTCACCTATGGGGATTTTTAAGTAGCGAAGTTTGGCGCCATTCCACAAGCGTGTGCAATATTGAAGGGTGACATGTTGGGTATCTATTTACTCGGCGTAACTTCATCTTTCATATTATGCAAAAACATTGGGCTAAATTTAATGTTTTTTTTTTTTTTTTTAAAAGCACAAAACTGTTTTATTTCCAAAAAAAATGTGTTCGAAAAATTGCTGTGCAAATACCATGCGCGATAAAAAGTTGCAACAACCGCCATTGTATTCTCTAGGGTCTTTGCTAAAAAAGCATATATAATGTTTTGGGGTTCTATGTAATTTTCTAGCAAATAAGTGTTGATTTTTACATGTAGCAGAGAAATGTCAGAATTGGTCTGGGTGTTCCAGAACGCCTGATGGCGTTCCCTGCATGTTGGGCCTCTGTATGTGGCCATGCTGTGTAAAAGTCTCACACATGTGGTATTGCCATACTCGGGAGGAATAGCAGAATGTGTTTTGGGGTGTAATTTGTGGTATGCATATGCTGTGTGTGTGAGAAATAACCCGCTAATATGAAAATTTTGTGGAAAGAAACTAAAAATGAAAAAAATCTTGATTTTGCAAAGAATTGTGGGAAAAATGACAACTTCAAAAAACTCACAATGCCTCTTTCTAAATACCTTGGAATGTCTTCTTTCCAAAAAGGGGTCATTTGGGGGGTATTTGTACTTTTCTGGCATGTTAGGGTCTCAAGAAATGAGAGAGGCTGTCAGTACATCAGGTGTGATCAAATTGATCAATTTTCAGTAATTGGTACCATAGCTTTTAGACCCTATAACTTTCACCCAGACTAAATAATATCTACATTTTTTTTGTTTTGTTACCAAAGATATGTAGCAGTATACATTTTAGGCCAAGTTTATGAAGAAAAATTACTTTTTTGCAAAATGTTATAATAGAAATGAAGAAAAATTCATTTTTTTACAAAATTTTCGTTCTTTTTTCATTTATAGTGAAAAAAATAAAAACCCCAGAGGTGATAAAATACCACCAAAAGAAAGCTCTATTTGTGGGAAAAAAGACAAAAATTTCATTTGGTTACAGTGTTGTATGACTGAGTTATTGTCATTCAAAATGTGAGAGCACCGAAAGCTGAAAATTGGTCTGGTTATTAAGTGGGTTTAAGTGCCCAGTAGTCAAGTGGTTAAAATGGCCTTGCCTACACCTAAAAAAAAATGCTCTAGCAAAGTCCGGTGACGTACAACACGTACGACAGCACTATAAAGGGGAAGTTCCATGCGGATGATGCCACCCTTTGGGCTGCTGTAGCTGATTTTGTGTTGGTAAAAGACGATTCGCGCTTTTCTGTCTGTTACAGCGTGATGAATGTGCTTACTCCATTACGAGCGACAACGTTAAAAAACGTAGTGGAAAAAATATAGCATGTTCGGAAAAAAAATGCTCTGAAGCCCACACATCGTTTTTAATGACATAAAAAAAACTTCATTTTTTAGAACCCAAAAAACGGTCGTGTGTATGCGGCATTATGCCTATATAAATTTTTTTGTGCATCACATTCCCACCCTCCCTGACTCAACAGCTTACATGCTTCTGGTTAGACCTTTATGCATTATTTTGAAGTGTTTCTGAGGTCAGGTATTGAGGGTAAACAAAAAGGCCTGGTTCATCCCAAAGGTGTTTTGTGAGGTAGAGGTAGGGGCCATGGAGAGTCACCTTGAGCTCTCTGCACCAAACTCATCGAAACATATCTTCATTGAATTGTCCTTTTTCATGGACACAGACATGCTGGAACATAAACTGGCCTTCCCCAAATGGTTCCTACAAGGTTGGAAGTGAACAATTGTCTAAAATGGCTTTGTTCTCTGTAGCATTAAAATTTCTCTTCTCTTAAAACGCCTGAACTCAATAACTTGGAGGGGTCTCTACATACTTTCGGCCATTTTTATAGATGTTCCAGTCAGATGTTAAGACTTTTGCCCATATAATGTATCTCTTGGGGACTCCAGTTGTGAGATCTGTTTTTAAAATAACCCGTACCTTGTAGGGAAAAACAGATTTATTTCAATGGCGACACTGCAGTTGATTTTATTTACCATCTTTGCTCTCCTACTGCTCTGTTCGTCCTAAGGAGAAACCCTGTTGCAACATACAGGTTTCACAGGGATAACAACTTTTTCTATCCTTTTGTGACAGTCTTAGGTGCCTCAGCACCAGCACTTTCAGGTATGAGGAACCGGAGCGAGTTACTTGCTCATCCATTCAAATATGATGCATCGCTTTCCTAGGCGAAAAGTGTGGCTGGGTAGTAAAGTGAAGGTACATATAAGCTGCTGTGAGGGTTGGCATTAAAGTAGAATTCTGGGATAAATCGAACTAGTCCAAAAAATGCTCCCTCCCCTTCCTGACACCTACACTGATTAACCTGTTTAAGAAAATTGTATATATAAAACTATTTTCAGCCCATTCCGGTGACATGATCCTGGCTCCCATGTGTCAGGAGCAGATGCAGGGGAGAAGAGGGAACACTGACAACGGATAGGCTATAAGAGCCTCTGGAGGATGTCACTGCTCCAGGCTTTACTAGTTGTTGTTGAGCCGATGGCTGACACTGGATCAAGTGCCTGGACTGGAGCAGGCTGACAAAAGGAAAAGTACACCGGTTAGTCTGCATAGGTGTTAGGAGGCGGGAGAGAGCATTTTTAAGACTAAATATATTTATCTTGGAATTCTACTTTAAGGTGAACCTATTGATTTGCTTTGCATTAACAAAGGACATGTGCTCTTTAAGTTTAACTGGTGTGAAACCTAGCTGCCTTTATGTGTTTATTAGTCTGAGTATTGGATTTGTAATCTATTTTATATTATGAAGCACATAGTAGGGGCATGCCAAGATGAATAGATGCTGAACCAGGAATGGTTACAGGGGTTTCAGATTCACATACAAATCAGATTACTTTTTGGTGGACTGATCTTAAAATAATTGCAGATATTTGTTCCAGAGCTCACGGATAACATTACATATTACAGTTTATTTATTTATCTTATGTTTTAACTGTGTTGTGCAAGCTAGAAATTTGTTTCTAGATTGCTTAAAAATTGACTGCAAATATCATTCATTATACTTCTACAGGTAAAACTGTTTATTATGCAAATATGGTGGTAATCTTTCATGCTTTGAATAAAAATATTGTAAGTGGTAATGTAACATTATGTCGCAGGACAAATTGCATTTTGTAAAGGGATGCTCATCTTCCAAGTATATACAAGTAAGCAAACAAGGAAAAGTATCTGATGGATGCACACAGTTCTGCCTTAAATTTTATTTTACCAATAAAAAGCTGAAGTTTAGTCTGCTTATATCTTGCCTGGTTCTCCCCTCTCCCTCATTGATTTATGTATTTATTACAGGTACTTGTATAGCGCTGTTAATGTACGCAGTGCTTTACATACTGTATACACTCACCCACCACTTTTATTAGGTAAACCTGTTTAATTGCTTGGTAGCACAAATTGCTAATCAGCCAATCGCATGGCAGCAACTCAATGCATTTAGGCATTTAGACATGGTGAATTCAACTTGCTGAAGTTCAAACTGAGCATCAGAATGGTGAAAAAAGGGGATTTAAGTGACTTTGAAAGTGGCATGGTTGTTGGTGCCATACGAGGTGGTCGGAGTACTTAAACTGCTACTCTACTGGGATTTTCATGCACAACCATCTCTAGGGTTTACAGAGAATAGCCCAAAAAAGAGAAAATATCCAGTGAGTGGCATTTGTAAAAAGGAAAATGCATTGTTGTCAGAGGAGATGGACAGACTGGTTTGAGATGATAGAAAAGCAACAGTAACTCAAATAACCACTTATTGTAACCAACATAGGCAGAATACCATCTCTGAACACATAGAACATTGAAGCAGGCTACAGCAACAGGCTACATCAGCAGAAGACCACACCAGGTGCCACTCCTGTCAGCTAAGAACAGGAAACTGAGGCTACTATTCAGTCTCACCAAAATTGGACAATAAAAGATTGGAAAAAAGTTACCTGGTCTGACGAGTCTCCAATTTCAGCTGCAACATTCAGATGGTAGGGTCAGAATTTGACGTAAACAATGTGACTCCACCCTAGCTTATGTTAACGGTTCAGGCTGCTGGTGATGGTGTGGGGGATATTTTTTTGGCACACTTTGGGCATCTTCGTACCGATTAAGCATTGTTTAAATGCCACAGCATTCCTGAATATTGTCGCTGACCATGTCCATCCCTTTATGACTACAGTGTACCCATCTTCTGATGGCTCCTTCCAGAAGGATAATGCACCTTTACAAAGCTCAAATCATCTCGCCACTTTTTTCTTGAACATGACAATGAGATCACTGTACTCCAATGGCCTCCACAGTCACCAGATCTCAATCCAATACAGCACCTTTGGGATGTGATGGAACAAGAGATTCGCATCATGGATGTGCAGCCAACAAATCTGCAGCAACTGTGTGATGTTATGTCAATATGGACCAAAATCTCTGAGGAATGTTTACAACACCTTGCTGAATCTATGCCATATACATTTAAGGCAGTTCTGAAGGCAAAAGGGAGTCCAACCCGGTACTAGTAAATTGTACCTAATAAAGTGTCCGGTAAGTGTATATTTGTACATTTTACATCAGTCCCTGATGTGTGGGTGTCAGTCTGGCAGTGTAGGCATTCTAGGCAGGCTGTATTTGCAAGCAGACTGCACTAGGAATTGTCCTCATTTGATCTTTAGCCTCCACATATGAAACAACTGAGATCCAGTGAATGAAAGAGGCAGATTAGGCACATTCACGGTGGGGTGGGAAAGTCTAGTGGATGCATCCTCCTACCAGGGAATGAGGTGGTCTCTGTGCAATTCTGCAACTTGTGAAATAATGGTAAGCAATTTCGATACAAGAGAGGAGCCTGTACAACAGTTCAGGACCAAAGGCAAGGCTTTAGTATAACTTAAAGGTACATGGACATTGTCTTAATTTGAGTATAACTAAAGGCAAATCTTTTTGTTTTGGATAGAGTGGAGAGGGTTTTTATTGCTTTAGTCGCAGCGCCGGAGCGGCGATACCCGGAAGTCACTCCGTGTATCATGGCGTTGATGGAGGAGAGAAACGTGGGGTCGGTGCGGGTTCTTCGATCTAAGGTAAGTAATTGATAATTAGCTAGTATGCTAGTCATACTAGCTCATTATGCCTTTGCCTTGCAGATTTTATTTTTTATTTTTTGGGAGGTATACAACCGCTTTAAGGAGATTTTCCACTCTGTCCTGTTTACTATGGTTGTCCCGATACCACTTTTTTAGGACCGAGTACAAGTACCGATACTTTTTTTTTCATGTACTCGCCGATACGGAATACGATACTTTTTTTTAAATGTGTCCCCCACGGATGCAGCCATGTCCCCCACAGATGCAGCCATGTCCCCAAAGAGAAAGACAAGCCCTCCCCCGCCCCGCAGCCGCCGCTGTCTAGTTGATCAGCGCGGGGAACATTACAGCTTTCAGTTGAATAGCTGTGTGTTCCCCCGCCGCGCCTCATCCTATATAGCCCCTCCCCCTTGTCCGGGCACTTTGATAGACAGATCACCCATCCAATCCTGGGACGGGTGATCTGGCTTTCTCTTGGCTTTCTTTGAGGACTGCTCTGCTCCGCTCTCCGCCCGCGCTCTCTCTCTAAAAAAAAAAAGTATCGGGTCGGGCATCGGGAGCATTTGCGCGAGTACAAGTACTCGCGCAAATGCTCAGTATTGGTCCTGATACCAATACTAGTATCGGTATCGGGACAACCCTACTGTTTACCATTATCGTTAAAAGCAAAAAAAATCCCACATTTTGGGTTGTCCCCAGAAAAGTAATAGAGGTAAAATCTTCCGATGGGCACACTAGTTCTGGGGGTCCCCAAGGAATTCCCTTAATTTGCAGGGATTTCTGCTCACTTCCTGTTTGGCTATGGGACAGGAAGTAAAGGGAAATCTCCAAAATGGTGCAAGTCTGACGGATTATAACCCTCCCTTGCCCTATCAAAAATGGAAAAGAAAAAATTTTTTTGCCTATAGTTCTAATTTTAAGGCAGCCGTGGTGAATGTAAATTCCCACTAAGCTGCACCCCTTTCTGTTGTAGGTTGTGGCTGGTGCAATAATGGAGGAGACTGTCTCTTCCACCAAAGCATGGTTGTGCTAGGAAACAAGGCGCAGGGAAGCAGTAGGAGAACTCGGTGTCCTCCTGTTGCTCATTTTAGCTTTTCTCTATGACAACTTATCTGGCCTCATGCACGAGGAATAACTATGGGAACTTCAAAATGGGCTTCATGTAGTCATGTATGAAAGCATCTGAAAGGACCAACATTTCTTTCTTCTGCCTTGTGTTTTCCTTTTGGACAATGGCTTATTTTATTCCTTGTTCTCTTCAAAAGTGTGCTAATGTAGGAGGCAATATAATTGCCACTAAAGCCGTTTTGTAATTGAATGTTGTTAAATTGCATTCTGTTGCTCCTGTGGTTTTTGAAAGCGGTACAATTTCAATTCACTTACCTGCAATATTGCAAACCGGTCATGGTCATTCTGTGTCTACAGGACATCACGTGCAAGGAATTTTTCTTTCTTAAAATAAAAAACTAGAATTGCTCTTTTTAAGGGCTGTGGTGTGCTGCATCAGAAGAAATCCTTTAATCCTTTATTGATCTGTTTTTGTGCATTGGCAGCCTCTTCAAAATGAAAAGGCTGCCCTAGCATAGAGCACATTAATGTGTGACACAATATGTATGCTAATATATACAAACAGATAAGTGTTTACCAGAATAAGGGAATCCTGTAATGAGGTAAATAAGAAGGCTGCTATAATCGATCTCTTCTAGAAATGCCTAGTAACATTGACCCTTTTGCTTCAATGCTGTTAGTAACTAGCCAAGAGCAAGTATGTAGAAAAGGAATTCTGACTCTACTCTAATGTTCCTGATACTTGTCCTGTGGTCAGTGACTCCAAATGTATTGCAGTCAATAAGTGACAATAACAGCCAGACAACTAGCATTTTAATAAGATCTGTAGTGTCGCTCCAATACAAAGTCTTGTATGTGAGTTCCTGTTATATGGTTGGGCAAACAGCTCAGTAAAATCCTAGGTTTTATTGGCTGGCGCAACAGTGCGAGGCTCTGTCATTGGTCAGGAAAAGGACACAGGGTTTGCACCTTTTTGAATAGTGCAGGACTAAGGAGCAGACATTCTGAGTAAAGAAAACTGCTTTCGTAGATTTCTCTGGATTTTGGTATTCCCGGATGGGGCTCCTCCGTCGTCTGGAGATTTCAAAGTGCCTTTGGAGGGTATACATCTCCAACCCAGTGCCTGGGTTTTGTCGACAACAAGTAAGGTGTGTGCCCAGGTGCACACAGCCTTTATAATAATGGTCTGGTGTAGGGCCGAAACAAATCAATTAATCCACAACTAATGTATTATGAAATTAATCGATTAAACATTTTCATAATCTATTAATTGGCTAGTAACATAATGGGGTTAAAGAAAAACGAAAATTAGCCCTTTATAGTACAAAAAAGCAAATCGCTACTGTAAATATTTCACTGTCCCACAGTAAAAAAAATGAACCCCTTACAGTAGCGATTATTTTATTTCTTTTTGTACTTATTTTTGTTTTTTTAACCCCATTATGTTACTAAACATATCAGGCCTGGGTCACACCTCCTGTTTTCTGGTGCTTTTTGCAGAGACATACTACAGTTCATTTACATGTTTTCCTATAGGACACGTTCACATCCATGATTTTCTTCCAGCTGCTGCGTAATCGGAAAGGGTAAGAAGTTTTTAACGCAAAACGGTGCGATTTTGTTTTTTTTGGTTCAATATACTTTAATGGAGAAGCTGCAGAAAAGCATGAAATGTGTTTTTTGCAGAAATTTGTGTTTTGTAATCTGCCCGAAGACAAATTGGCCCAAAAAAATGTAAACATTTATTTTTTATTTTTTTAAGGCTATTATCTGATTAATCGAAACAATAATTGGCCAACTAATCGATTATGAAAATAATTGCTAGTTGCAGCCCTAGTCTGGTGAGAGTTGTAGGGGTAGCACAGTTGGAGTTGCTGCCATTGAGACAATATGTGAGGAGATGGTTGCTGTGTGTGTTTAGGAGCTCAAAGCTACGTACATGGAAGAGCTGGTCATCTGAGAGACCAGTGCCTATAGAAGCAGTGTAAAAAATATTGTCAGATGGCGCAAGGAGAGGTAGGTAACAGAACAACCTTGGCAAGTAATCTAAATGTCAGAATAAAGTGACTGATTATTCATCAATATATATATATATATATATATATATATATATATATATATATATATATATTTAGCAAGAGTTCATTAGTCCAGAGTTGATCCAAAATAGCACATTAGCGGCAGCAGTCCCAGAAGAGCAGAAGCATACTCTGTGCATAGGTAGACAAAGAAAAGACAAGGATGCGCCTAATCTAAGTGCAGTAACGTTTTAATGGGGAAAAATAAAAAGAGCCACAGCCAAGTGGCTACTCACACATTTAGATGGATAACAGGCATAAATATAAGGGTGGATGTAGTCATCGTCCGGTGCATAAGGGGTGTCCGCATATGATGGTAAACTGCTGTGGATGGGAGACAGCGAACTGGACGGAGGAGGCTTGCTGAAGCACCGTATTTTTCCCATTAAAACCTTACTGCACTTAGATTGGGCACATCCTTGTCTTTTCTTTGTCTACCTATAGAAGTAGTGCTGCTAAAGATTAGCCATATGTGCTAGCATTTTCATTCAGATTCTGTTTGAAGCTGAAAGCCCCTGTGTGGTAATTCATATTTGTGAACTTACATTTATTCTTTTAAGGGGGTTGTAAAGGCAAATGTTTTTTCACCTTAATGCATCCTATGCGGTAAATCACAGCTGATGACACGGAGTGCCGGGGGGCAGGGCCGAGTGATACAGTCGGTGGCTATGCTTTCCACCATGCAAGCTCGCTCGCATGAAGGTGGAAAGCTTTTGCGAGGAGGAGCCGAGACAGTCGCCAAGGGACCCCACAAGACAGGATTCGGGGACATTCTGTGCAAAATGAGCTGCACAGTGGAGGTAAGTATAACATGTTTGTTATTTAACCCCTTCCATACAGGGCATTTTCACCCCCTTACTGCCCAGACCAATTTTTAGTTTAGTTTTCAGCCCTGTTGCACTTTGAATGACAATTGCGCGGTCATGCAACACTGTACCCAAATTAAATCGTTATGTTTTTTTCCCCACACAAATAGAGCTTTCTTTTAGTGGTATTTGATCATTGATACGTATTCTTCTACGTATTTTTGGTAAAAAAACGCAATAATCATATATTGATTGGTTTGCGCAAAAGTTATAGCGTCTACAAAATAGGTGATAGATTTATGCCATTTTTATTTTATTTTTTTTACTAGTAATGGCGGCGATCTGCGTTTTTTTTTTTTGTGACCATGATGTTCCCTAAAGTATGTTCTAACTGTAGGGGGAGGGGGACGAGACCGATGTGTGTTCCTCTGTACTGGGAACACACATCGGTCTCCTCACCGCTGACAGGAGGTGGATCTGTGTGTTTACACACACAAATCCACCCTCCTGTGATCAGCGGTAATCGCGGGTGCCCGGCGGCAATCACGGCCATCGGGCACGCGCCCTAGAACGCCGTGAAGAAAGGGCGTTGTGTGACGTCCACTCTCATCGGCGAGGGGTTGGCACTGACGTCAATCCCCTATGGCCCAGTATTGAAGTGGTTAAAAAAAAAATAAGTAAGTTGCGGCTGCGTAGTGTAAATGGCCCGGCGTAAATTAAGCGCGCCCCCGCGACGATCGAACTACGCATGCGCCAGCCACAAAAATAGCCCAGTGTGCATGCTCCAGCTCACGTCGGAAAACGTGAATGAAACCGACATGAGCGTCGTTTACGTAAATCCCTATTTGCGAACGACTTATTAAGACAATGTAACTGAGGAAAAAAGTCGCTGACCCAACGCCATACTTAACATGGCAACGACGGAACTTCGTAAACCTACCCCTCATATAGCAGGGGTAGGTTTACGCTTACGGAAACGACGTAAACGACGATACACCGTCGTATCTCTTTTGAGAATCTGGCCCAGTCTGGCCTAGGTTTACGCTTACGGAAACGACGTAAACGGCGATACACCGTCGTATCTCTTTTGAGAATCTGGCCCAGTTTGTCTAAATGACATGGACGTCGCTAAACAACGCATCTACCACTGAGCTAACTATTCCCCAGATCACGCTGGAGAAAACTCCCAACACTAGCTTTAGGAAAGGGTCAGCCAGCAACGTCGCCCAGGCATTTCCGCCATAGTCGGCGCTTTCTTCTCTCCCCTGAAGTGGGTCTCTGGGGAGATCATGTGATGGGACTGGAGCTTCCTGAGAATAGGTAAGTATATGCATCTTCCTTCTTCTGGGTAGTTGGAACAGGAGCAAGAAGAGGGGTGGAAGCAGGTAAAGATTAGATGGGTATAGCTTTGAATTCCACTTTAAGCTTCTTCAGTTTTAAACTTTGCAAATGGCCTGACTATTAATGATACTTGCCATCTGACGCACTTTGAATGAAAATTGCGCGGTCATGCGACGTCGCTCCCAAAAAAAAAAAATTGCAATAAGCGTATTTGATCAGTTTGCGCAAAAGTTCTACCGTCTACAAAATTAATAGAATTATGGCATTTTTTTTTTTTTTACTAGTAATGGCGGCGATCTGCGATTTTTTTTTTTTGTGACTCGCTCGCATGAAGGTGGAAAGCTTTTGCGAGGAGGAGCCGAGACAGTCGCCAAGTCACGCTGGAGAAAACTCCCAACACTAGCTTTAGGAAAGGGTCAGCCAGCAACGTCGCCCAGGCATTTCCGCCATAGTCGGCACTTTCTTCTCTCCCCTGAAGTGGGTCTCTGGGGAGATCATGTGATGGGACTGGAGCTTCCTGAGAATAGGTAATAGGTAAAAAAAATTGCAATAAGCGTATTTGATCAGTTTGCGCAAAAGTTCTAGCGTCTACAAAATAAGGAATAGAATTATGGCATTTTTTTTTTTTTTTTTACTAGTAATGGCGGCGATCTGCGATTTTTTTATTTTTTATTTTTATTTTTTTTATTGTGACCGCGACATTGCAGCGGACATATCGGACACATTTTTGGGACCATTCACATTTACACAGCGATTAGTGCTATAAAACTACACTGATTACTGTGTAAATGTGACTGGCAGGGAAGGGGTTAGCACTAGGGAGCGCTGAAGGGGTTAAATATGTTCCCTAAAGTATGTTCTAACTGTAGGGGGAGGGGGACTCACAAGGGGAGGAGATCGATGTGTGTTCCTCTGTACTGGGAACACACATCAGTCTCCTCACCGCTAACAGGACATGGATCTGTCTGTTCACACACACACACAGATCCATGGTCCTGCCGTGATTGCGGGCAATCGCTGGTGCCCGGCTGCAGTCACTCTTGGAGTATTCTGACAGCCATGGATGATGACTGTCTTAATACAATAATCGGCACTGGGAAATGTATCCATCCATGCTATATTGAATCTATAGATTTCTCTCATCTAGTCCAGTATGTATGGCAAACTTTATTCGGAGGTCTGGTTAAATAAAATAAAAGCCAGCAGCTACAAATACTGCTGAACTTTAATAAATGGACACTTACCTGTCTGTGGTGCCCGCGATTTCAGCAGCTGAAGCCGATTAATCGCTGTCTTCCGGGACCTGTGTGTTTCTCAGAAGGGGGGGGGGGGGTACTGGAAGTGGCGTGACCCTGTGGCGGTCTATGTCGGGAAGTGGGTGAAAATACCTGTATTATACAGGTATTTGCACCCCCTCCCCCCTGCAGGGTGCCAAATGTGACACCGGAGGGGGAGAGGGTTCCTAAAAGTGGAGATTCCATTTTTGTGTGGACTTCTGCTTTAACAACGAGTACATACTGTATGTCTACAACGCAGTCTGTAAATGCAGTTACAGATATGGTGTGGGAGAGGGATACAGGGTCCAGTTTAAAAATGCATGTGTTCTATTATACACAGATAAACCCCTGCTACAAATTAACAGCAGAAGTGACAGGAAGTACAAAATTAAATAACCGTGTCTGAATGCAAAAAATAGAAAGTCATTTCAAACAATGAAACAACAACTTGTTGTTCTGAATGTGGAACGCTATTTTCCGGGAGGCAACATTTCCTACTACAGATTCCTGTGGTTTGGTTTTTGAAAAGAATTATACATATCATGTACTTCTAGGTAGCAGTTATGGCTAGGCTCACACTTGTGCGGATAAGAAACACTCGCAAAATGATATGCGTTCCCAACCCGCAGGCAAAATACACTGCTCTTTAAACAGACATGCGGGGGTGCCATTAATTATTAAATGGCACCCCCACGCATCAGAAAACACAATGTTTTAGAATTGCATGGTGCTGTAGCAGATTTGAACAAGAGTCAGGAACGACTTTTGCCTGTGTCTGTCAGTAGGGCAGCCCATTAAAATAGGTTCCCTGCATGCAGAAGTGTGAGTTTTTTTGTGTCAAAGAATGCCACAGGGTTAAGTGTTCTAAAACACCTTGTGCACATAAAGCGTCTCTAAAAAAGTAAAAAAAAAAAAAAAAAAATGGTTGCATGTATAAAGTGAAGACACCTAGAGGTGCTGTGAAAACTTTTAGATGGGGCTGAATGCTGGTCTATTCTGACAGGCACTACTTCATAGTGGCGAACCTTTCTCAACTTTCTGATGGCCATGCACTGGGTCAATAAGAATGAAAGGTAAAATAATTTGCAGTTGGCTCAAAACATATCAGTAGTGTTTGGACTTTTGTTTTGCTGTAAGGCCGCGTACACACGATTGGTCCAAACTGATGAAAATGGACTGAAGTTCAGTTTCATCGGTCCAAACCAACCGTGTGTACGCCCTATCAGTCTGTTGTCCTTCAGCCCAAAAATTTAGAACTTGCTTTAAAATCGGACCGATGGACGCCTACCGATCGTTCAAAACAGATGGTTGGTACGCAAAAGCATCGGTTCAAAACCCGCGCATGCTCAGAATCAAGTCAACGCATGCTTGGAAGCATTGAACTTAATTTTTCACTGCATATCGTTGTGTTTTACGTCACCGTGTTGGACTCGATCGGTTTTTGAACTGATGGTGTGTACGCACATCAGACCATCAGGCCGCTTCAGCGGTGAACCGATGAAACCAGTCCGTCGGACCATTCTCATCGGATGGACTAATCGTGTGTACACGGCCTAACAGTCTGGCAATTGGTCATATTTGAAAGCTTTTTTTAGCTGCTTCAGGCATCTTGACGATGGCAGCACTATTCAGTGCCAATAATCCTTATTTGTTAATAGTTTTGTCAGCCTGGACCCTTAAGAATGAAGTAAACCCTGATGGGTTTTACTTCCTCTTTTTTTTTCCCCCTGCAAAGTAAAAGCATAATAAGCTAGTATGCATCGCATACAGGCCAATTATGTGGCACTTACCTGCAATCAAAGCCCTTGTTGTCCCTGCTGGTGGTCGCATCCATCTTTGTCCCTCTTCCTTCCGGGGCCGCAGACTCCGGCTCTGTGACTGGCCGCAGTCACGTGACGTAACTCCCGCGTATGCACACAGGAGCCGTCAGTCACGGCACTTGCTAGTTAAGAAACTTCACGGAGGGCCTTTTTTTCACAGCGCATGTGCCAATGACGTCGGTGCAAGTATATGTGGTAAATGTTTCCTAAACCATGCAGGTTTAGGAGATAATTACAGTATCTACTGGTGTATGGACAGCCTAACAGTATGGAATATAGCGGAGAGCAGTGTCTGCTTTCTGCTATACAAAGTAAAAACAAAAAAAGTAGTTAAAACATAAAATGCACTTACATACGATAGAGGAAAAAGAGGCACGCCATCTTGATATAAAGATCCTGCTGGGCAATCCCACAAGCTTCCACAGAGTTTGCTTAGGGAAGTAGCCAGGTGTAGCAGAGTAGCACAGGGAAGCAGCTGTGTAAGCAGAGCTCAACAGGAAAGCAAACCAGCATAGAAAAGTAGCAACTAGCAGTTGCTGTGGATAATTGGAGACCGGGCAAACCCAGCACGGAACGCACAGCGACTCTGGAAGCCTGGTGCCGATTCCGGGAATGGGGTGGCATCGGGCGGATAGGCATGGCTACACATTTCTGCTCTTTGCTATGATAAGGCTCCTGATTTCTAGTGTGCAGGGAAGATAAGATAATAGAATTGTTTTTAGATAGCTATACTAGCAGAATATAAAATATATATTTAATTACTAATTGGCAAAAATAAAATTCATGTTATGTGTTCACGTGTAAAATATGCACTCACTGTAAATTTATCACAGTACCATATCTTTTGATCAGTTTATTTTATGGCGATCCTCCGCTTTCTTCTGAATTCCAAACTTGTCTTTACATGAACCTGGATCCAAGCTTATCAGTATATCATAGATTTAATATCCTTCAACTCTCATCATGATCTGAGGCAGGAGTATATTAGCATGTCCTGAGATAAATGTTACTGTTGAGCTGAAACTGGAAACAATTTGAAGGATTTACTGACAGCAAGCTTACTTGACCATAAACACGAGCCTGCTGTCAATCAATATAATGCAGCAGCAGGGGGGAGTGACTGACATCCACAATACTGTGCATCAATAGAGGCTTCCTGTGTCATTTACATATACTAGCTGTTGGCAACCGAAAGCAAAAAGGGTAACTAAAATATGACCCATTTTAAAAATTTGCTAATGAAATTCGATTTTTTTAAAATTTTTTTGTTAAATGTCTATCTTATCTAAGCTTGTACAAAACGGAATACATGGGGTATTTGCTGCTGTATACTATGTGCTTAGGATTTTTCTTTAAAGCTACTTATGTACATGGGTTTCTGCTATTTCTCTGATTTGCTGTGGCATGTTGTGTCATTTGTATTAGCTGTTTTTTCCCTATATATACATGTGCTTTATCAGCTGATTATCATTCTACATGTATTTCATATATTTTAATTGTTACGCGCCGTCAATATTTCCCGAACCTCCAGTGTCTCTGGTTGCCATAGTAACTCGGCACACGGTGCTAGGCTTTGGGGAGAGATTCATTTAACCTCCTCTCCAAGCATTACTCATGCTGTAGCTTGGTTTCCTTTGCATCTGCCAGACTGTTGTGTAAAGGTTTTATAGAAAAAAGAATAAAAAAAAACTATCTTTCGCTCATAAGGAGACTAGAAACTTGCCATCATTATGTACATTTCATTGCATATACTTTACAATAGTATAATGTAAGTTGCAAGCCATTATGGGCAGCAAATCTACAAAGTTAAATCTATAATATAATACAATGACATACGTTACATTTATATTAAAAATGTAAGTATAGATTCTATTTAGTAAGTAAAACGCGCAAGTGTCATATCACATTTCGCTGATGTTTTACATTTTATTTTTATTTTTTTATTATTTTTATTATTTTTATTATTTTATCTAATGATGGGTTTAAATCAAGATGGTTTAGTTCAAACTGGTATGCATGAGATCAACCTTTGAAAGCCTTTATTTCTAATAAATCCTTCTTTTTTTTTTTTGTTTCTTATTTTAAACTCAAATGACTCTTTTTCTGGCACTTCTGAATAGATACTCACTATAAAGGCCTGTACACACGATCAGACAATTGTACAAAATATACCACTTTCGAACATAGGATAATCTCTTCTTTGGTACACATCGTTCGAGAGTAGACCATGGCAATTCAAGCGAAATTATCACAAAAACTTTTCTTGTATGATACCAGATCGTTCAATTTTTTTTTTTTTTAATTAATCAGTACAGTTGTCATCCGAAAATATAATACAATACATTGCATCAATTCCAAATTTTTATTCTGTCGTACAAGAATTTTCATCATTTTAGTAACCTCTCTTTTTCAATATGATATACAAATAATGGTGTGCTCATTCAGATAAAATACATCCTAGTAATTTAAAAATCTTCACATCTAAACAATAAATAATCATAAAGTGCAATAATAAAACAAAAAAATCCAAAAGGTGATAAAAAAATCCAAATGAGTGGATATCCCTCTCACTTACTAACAAATGATAAATTCAATCTGTGCCACCAAACACATGTGTTTGCAATCACCTCCACCATCTAAGCATGTGGGAGTCCTTCTCCCCTGCAGCTGCTGTCAGATTTGAAATTATTATTGTAGACGATTTATATAACGCCAACATTTTACAAAGCGCTTTACAATGTAGAGGGGGGACAGCACAATTGCAGTACGTTTTAATACAGAAGCTTACATAGAGCTTACATTCTAAAGCAGGGGTCTCCAAATTGCGGCCCTGGGGCCAAATGCGGCCCTTTGCGTGGCTTAATACGGCCCTTGGGAAACTATTCCATCCAACTCCAATGGGGCATAATTCTTGTTGCTGACAACGGGGCACTACACCTCCAACTGACACCATCAATTCTTTCCATTGACACCAACGATGGGGCACTAGTCCTCCCACTGACACCAAAAATATGTTATTATTTACTCCCACTGGACATTTTCTACTCCCAATGACCCTAATCTGGCCCCCCTAAATTCTGAAAGACCGTAAACTGGCTCTTTTGTTTAGAAAGTTTGGAGACCCCTGTTCTAAAGGGAGGGGGTGGTGGTACAAAAGGTAATAGCTGTGGAGAATCATTTGATGGGGTGGTTCAGGGACAGTTGTTGGGTGTGGGAAATGTACCCACACAGCCGTGTCATTCATTCACAAAGATCTGTAAATTGATAAACTATGAGTCTCATCTGCCTTCACAGCAAATGGATTTATAGTTCCTAATAGAACACAACTGCGATGATCACTGCACTCGTAGTCATTTGACACTATTATTGCAGACCAGTTTCATCGGACCTGTCTGATCGTGTGTACGCGGCCTAAGAAGTGCACTCCTGTGATCCCCAGCAGTTGCTTTGGCCCTATTAACTACGGTATATGCAAAATAAGATGCTCTACATAAACACTGATTCATAGTTACAGTGGCTGATGTATAATTTTACTTGTATTAGGTTTCCTTTTTCATGTTTTGCTGTTACATTCTGTAGGCTGTTCTGTACCTTACAACAACATTCATACATTTTTACCTGATTGATCAACATACTAATCAACTGACACAATGGCTTCAGTATGAACCGGGACTTGGGGTCTTAGGTTTCTAGGTCTTGTGTTTTACGAATCCTTTGCACTATCCTGTGTAAAAGTAAAAGCCATCTCCAAAGTCGATGGGACACATATCTACTAAATATTATTAGGGTATGCACTACTAAAATGTGTTTATGGTCAGCTTAGGCCCCTTCCACACTTATCCGCTGTGGTTTACCCATGCTTTGCAATTCACTTTCATTATATTGGGCAGTGCTGGTGCGTTTTCTGAAAGCATGCAGGACTTTTGGTATGTTTTTAGAAAACACACCAGAACTGCCCGGTCATAGAAGTCCATGGCAAAGAGTGGGTAACAAAAACTGTGGATACACCCGTGCTGTGGGCAAACCATAGCTGATCAGGATTAAAGGGACCTTAGTCAAAATGGATATTTGTTGTGTTTACAGAAAATTACGTCTTGTATGCTTCACACTCAATGCTACTAAGTGTTGAGAAGAACCAATGCAATATTTTTGGTCTCCCAAAAAATGAACAAACATAACAAATGTATGCAAGTTGCACTCCACACTTTCCTGAGTTGACTAGCTTAGGGAAGCCTGAGTAGAAGTAGCTTGGCAGAGATAGATCAGGCTTTTGGTGGTTGCAAACCTCAAACATGAAATATGAACAAAGGATATCCTAGAGAATACTTCTCTTAATGAAGAGCACCAAGTTAAATTTCTGTCTGCTGCTCTGTTCCTCTGCTATCAGCATGAATCGCTTCTGACAATTCTTCCTGACACCAAGAGAAAAATGGTAAAGGGGGAGGGACCTGCAGTAGATTGACAGTCTCAGCTCTGTTCCTGTGAGCTGTGTGTAGGGGGGAGTGTGTCTTCCCTCCAATGAGCTCTCCTCACTGAGCTCAGCAGTGTGTAACTTCAGATCTCTTTCCCCCTTTTTTTCTGACAGCTCAGACAAGCTTTATATATTCTGAACTTTGAACATATGCAGAGAAGAGAAGACTGCAGATAAACAGGTACAACTTATGCAGGTGGATTTGTTTTATATATGTGTATCACCTGAGGCTAGTCAGTTCATTGGGAATAGGTAAGGGTTTACAACCAATTTACGTTATTTCTTGGGTGGCATTGTGGCATACTAGAAGAGTAGGTAACTTTTGGAGGCCTGGGTTGGTCATCACAAGCAGATACCCCCAAAGGTCCATGTTGGCTTGTTCCATATTATGTAAAGCCTTGAATTTAAATGTATTGTAAAAATATTGTGTTCAAATAACTGTATGCAGTTACTACTTGTAAAATAGTATTTAAAATATCAATTCTACATATTTTAAGTCTCCTGCCTTTTATATTTTTTCCACATTGCATGCAAAAAACTATAACTTCAGTATACGTCAGCCACAGTTTTTCTTTGTTAAGAAAAATATTTCTTTATTGCAAATAAAAGGTGCCTGTTGCAAGCACCTTTTGGCTGTGTTCGTTCTAGTTTGTTCCAGCTCAGTGCATCTTACTTTTTTGAAGCAAATGTCGTGTTGACATGGTCATGTAAATCCTAGTGCCTGTGCAGTAGTGTTTACATTCTTGGCTGTATGTACACGTCTTACCTAGATCAGCCCCTACTGCTACCTCTCACCTTGTGACCTGCTACTATGTTAGTGTTACAGACAGTGACTCTTGGGGTTAAGGGAGATTAGATGCGCTTTTTCCTGTCTGCAGCAATCGGATATCATTTATTCATGCCCCCTTGTAAAGTTACTGATAGGTCCACTTTAATAGCGAAGCGAAGTGCAGGTGAGGGAGCAACATCGGTTGGCACTGTTTTAAAAGGGAAAGTGTAGTGTAGTTTACATTTTTTTTTATTTGCATCCGTCTTAAATACAATGCAGTACAAAATACATATTTTTGTTAATTATCAGAGATTTGCAGTGCAGCCACTTTTTGTATTTTAGTCAATGCTCCTATTTAAATATCTTTAGATAATTTCATAAATGTTTGGAACATATGCAAAAAAGCTGCTGGCAGAGCTTTCTTGCTGAGTAAACCGTGCGTGTGTATGAGGCTTTGAGGTTTCTCGTCGACAAAACTGCCCAGAATCTCGACGAGAAAAATGGAGAACCTGCTCTCTATTTTGTCGTTGTGAGATTCTCGGCAGTGTGAGACGAGGTATTACCGCACTACCAAAAGGAAAGGGAGGGGGGATGGGGGAGTGGGGAAGGACAGTGAACAAACAAGGGAAGGAAACTGCTGTGGCACTGCAAGTGAAATATATGAAATATATGAATAAAAAAATAGTGCTGCGCTGTAGGGATAGAAAATAATAGTATAAATCTCATAAATACAGTGCTAGATCCAACATTTAAATAAATGCATCTAAATAGTGTAACAGTACACGACTTCAGTGATGCATAGTAACAAATCCAAAGTGAACACAATAGTGCTAGGTGAATAGGACAGCGGGCACTGCTAAAGCCAGAAGGCTACAAAACTATACACATGGGTGATGGCAAACATATAAACCGTGAAAACAACATGTGTTCATGCAGGAGCAGCAGGCTGAATGCTACTGGAACGCATGTAATAAAGTGCTGGTGCCAAGTGTCCAAACATATAGTGCTTGCCGGGTAGGGGTTCCAATTTCCTTAAAAGTAGTGCAGATGTTTCCTTACCTTACTGCTGTAAGGTAACAGCAAAAAACAACTCTATATGGATAAGTGCAGCAACGAAATTTCAGGCCGTTGGAGGTGGCAATGGTCCTCACACGGAAAGATGAAGGAAAGCACCAATAGCGTAATTATGTAGGAGAAATTTAATAGTATAAAAACAGCTTAAACACTAGGTACTCACAAAGTTAGTTTTAAAATACAGCATATAAAAAACGAGTGGCAGACTCGCTGGCATCACATCCGGTACCTCTTTAAACGGGACTCTTGCGCACATTCGTCACTCACAAGTGACTTCTTCAGGAGTGATAAGAGGTATGTGGAGTTAGTTTAAGTAGTGGGGTTCCACTCGTTAGCAGTAGTTGGTCCGCTAATGAGCACAGGAAGTGGGGCAGCAGCCGTCTTCTCAAAAAAACAGGAAGTGGGGCAGCAGCGCGGGAAGATGGCTGCTGCCCCACTTCCTGTGCTCATTAGCTGACCAACTACTGCCAACGAGTGGAACCCCACTACTTAAACTAACTCCACATACCTCTTATCACTCCTGAAGAAGTCACTTGTGAGCGACGAATGCGTGCAAGAGTCCTGTTTAGAGAGGTACCGGGTGTGATGCCAGCAAATCCGCCACTCGTTTTTTATATGCTGTATTTTAAAACTTGATGACGTCACCGTGTTCGTGCCATTCAAAAGAACGGCGGCTCTTTTAAATGGCCTGTGTGTACACCCGGCCGGCAAGAGAAACTTGGCAAGAATCTCGTCAGGAAAAAAGTTTTTTTCATGACGAGATTCTGGGCCATGTGTACAGGGCTTAAATAATGAAAAGGGATATACACTTGCAGACCCATGTCTGTAGTAATTGTAAGATGTGTCTATATTCACAGAATGAAGGGAGCAAATTCAGATATATAAGCAATATAAATGAGCACATCGATACAGAATGGGCTGAAAATACACCATGATCTGTGCTCCTCCCTGGGGTATTCTTTTTGCATGATTCTTTACTTATTTACACTGGTACAGTGTTTGTTTGGATACTGCCATTGTTTTGCATATGATAGAAATTATAATGTGTTTTGCAGAACAATTCAATGTTTAAAAACCAACACTATCGGGAATGTTGATCCCCTGGTCTCCTGCTGCATTAATTGCTTCCTTACATCATTGCTGTTTTCTGTAATGCCCTATAAGCTCAACACTCATGGTAGTGTTAATTTCTGCCAAAACTTTAGCCATAGACTTCTTTTCAATGGAGTGCATGTATGTCAGGACAGGTAAGTACATCTTTAAAGAAGAAATCTGGTCAAAGCTTTTTTGGCTATACTTCTCCAATGGATCACAGAAATGCAGTTCATTCTGCCCTCCTGTGAGGCTAAAGCCTGCTATCGGCTGATCCAGGCTCTGGAAAGATCCCTCCAGCTTTTACTGGAGAGCCAGTGACTTACAGCCACTGGTTCCCTGCTCCTGAAGACTAAGAACCAAATGATAATCAGTATTTGACTGGTTAGTTGTCAGTCTCAGGCCGCGTACACACGGCAGAGAACCTCGACGGGCAGAACACATCGTTCCGCCCGTCGAGGTTCTCTGCCGGCCGTCAGATTCGGTGACCCGCCCGTCGGGAAAGGCAACCAGCCATTCATCCCGACGGGCCGTCGAGCAAATAGAGAACCTGCTCTCTATTTCGGCTCGACGGGTTTCCCGACGGGATGCTCGCCGAATCCGTACACACGGCCGAGGTTCTCGGCAGAATGCGACTCCCAGCGAGGTTCTCGCTGGTTTCTGCCGAGAACCTCGGCCGTGTGTACGCCGCCTTAGAAGCAGAGGGGGATAGATGAAGTATCAGACCGATTCATCCACATAGAGGAGTATTATTATTTATTTTTTAAGAACTTAAACTGAAACTACCTGTTAAAGAAGTATAAGAAATATGCCAGCCCTCCCTAAAGGATCATATTTAACTTGGTAAATTGTACTGTTCATCCTTAAAGAGTATGTCGAGACAAAAATAATCTCGCACAGCTATGCACGCACTGCAAGCACAGAAAAACAACTGTTGAATGTGACAAAAAGATAATGATCTTCTACCTTCCTCTTTGACACCGCAACACTGTGTATTTTTGGCTGTGATTTCCAAAGCACCTGTGATTTCCAAAGCACCTGTTATCAGCCATGTCTACTTAATTTCTGTAATACATTATAAAGAACACAGAACAGGAGTTGTTGAACTCTAACCCCTCTCCTTGTTTTACAGGCAGGGAGCAAACGAAGGTATCTGCTCACAAGATTTATGGCACAATAAACAGAATATTTATGCAATGATCAAACAGCTATAACAAAGTGATTTATTTAACAGACAAAAAAAAGAAGCCATTAAGATGAGCTTATTGTTGGGGTAATCTCACTCCATTCAAAGAACACTTTGCATTTATTTAGGAAATGTAAAACATTCTCTAAATGGTGCCTGTGCCAAGCGGCCAACTTCTTTTGTTTAGAATACATCAGGCTAGCCACTCGGCATGCAAGCTTGAAGCAAGTGGAGATCACTGGAGTAGTGGTGTCTACTTCAATGATTTCCAGCTTCCTAGGGCATCGCCAGGTATGTTATATGCCATTCTTTCTAAACCTTTTAACAAAGGGGGGAACCCTGGGGAAAAAAACTTTCCAGGCTCAAGGAACCACTGCAGATAACTTAAAAAATCTTCAATGTCAGTGGTTACTCATCTGAGAGGCAGAAGTTGCTCATTGCTCAAGGAACCCCTTGACAAATCTGGAAGAACCTTGGTAGAGAAAGGCTGGTATCTACCTAGATACATTGGTCCAAGTTAGACCAACTATGTATAAAAATATCCATGCCTGGAATTCATTGTTAAATTAATGACAACTCATATGGAAAAATAACTGCTTAGCAAAAAATTAAATGCCCTATTTTTGGCTATGCAACATACCACATTGCATAACCGTGCATTACCAGGCAATGTGGTCCACTGCAGCACATGTCCGTTGCAGCTGTGGTGTTTCCATTCAAAATAACCCATTCACCATAACCCACCATAGCAAAAACTGTAAACGCAGCTTTACACTTCATGGTCCAGATACATCATTACATTTTTGTTGGCTATTTAGTCATTTTATTCACGTTTATTAGCTTTTTAATTACAGCCAATCTTGTTGCAGATGGCTTGATGACGCATTGTAGCAGAGTAGCATTTAGTTATTATGTTTTGCACGTTTCTGGAGCTAAGCACAAACCAAATTATAGTAATGAGCAAATAAATACCTCTGCTAGTTAGTGTATATGAATTGAATTTAGTCCTAATATAACCTTAAAATTACTGAAAATTTAAAATAAACTTTGTTTTTTATTGCATTTTATCTATTACTACGTTTTACTAATTATTATCCTCCTAATTACTTCCCTTTTTATTTAATTTTTTTCTCCCTTTCAGTTTTTAGATATATTTGGTTGTGTTTCACTGCAGGTACTATACTGTAGTTAAACTACAGTAGACTGGTGCAAAATATCAGCCAGTCCACAGAATATATTGAACCTGTTTTTTCATTTACTTCAGTAATGTATGAAAAGATAAGTGACTTCCCTATCCCTCCAACTGATACCATCTGGTTTCGGAGCTCTCACTGAAAAGCCCATGCTTACTGTCCCATTATTTGCAAAGAAAGTGGATCCAAACCTGGCAACGTCGGACTGCAAAAGTGGATCAGTGAAATGATCGTGGAGCCCTTTTTCTATTTGTTGAGTCCAAGTATGAACTTTTATTTTTTCAAATAGTGATCATCTAATACCAATTTGTACCCACATGTCTTCGTTGAAAAGAGAAGTATGGGGTACTTAAAAAAGAAAAACTTATATAATCACCTGGGTGAATGCTGCATCTGTCCCCCACTGCTTCTAAGACTGAGCACTAAGAGACCAAAGACCACTGATCGCCCAGTTCTCTGCCTTCAGTGAGCAGAGAGGCGGTGACTGTCAGTCACTGGCTTTCTGTTCTGACCCGCAAGAACTCACTGGCTCAAGCTTTGTTCATAGTTGAGAGGATGAGCCAGCTGCTGGTCCAGCCTTCTGTGTGGATACTGACTGTAAAGTCAAGATCTTTCCATTGCCTGGACCGGCTGAGTGACATCTGCCAACAGCTGGCTTTAGACCCCTTCACGCTGCAGAGTTTGGCAGGCACTATAGCGTTAAAAATGGCACCTGCAAAGCGCCCTAAAACAACTGCTCTATTCACTCCAGTGTTAAAGCCCGAGGACTTTTACACTGGGGCGGTGCGCTGGCAGGACGTCAGAAAAACTCCTGCCAGCAGCTTCTTTGGAGCGGTGAACTCACCGCTCCTAATGCGCTCCTGCCCATTAAAATGAATTGGCAGTGCCGCCAGCAAAAACGCCAATGTATCGGCGCTTTGCGGGCAGTTTTAACCCTTTTTTGGCTGCTAGCAGGGGTTAAAAGGGACCTTTTACACACGTGTTTCTTTTGCTGGTGAAATGTGGTAGGAACATGACACAAAAGAGAGGAATATGCAGTACAAGGATCCAATTGTTTCATGTGTGGACAAGATACATCCTGATTGAAGGAGAAATGTCAGAGAGATGACCTCTATTATGATGCTGCTTCTCCTTTCACTGCTTAGTTATAGGCCAGGGCAGGTCTATTACAAGTGAAATGAGAAAGTGAGTTGAATGATGCGGGCCATCAGACTATGAGCAACTAGTGGATGAAAGTAATACAGATGGAAATTCTCTGGTTTGAATGTAAATAAATATAGCAACAAAGGCGGTTTTTAGTTTTACATTTCAATGGGCTTTTATTTTTATTTTTTAACTTAACTGGGGTTTTGCTTTAATGTCTACTGCTTTACATGAACTATACTATATATACTATAAAGAACAGCAGAATACGGATCCCATTATTGTTTACAAGGGGTGGGTAACCACTGCTCAAAGAAATATCTTCTAGAACATTTCACATCATATCTGGAAATATAATTTCATTTTAATTGAGATCCCCATCCACCCAGCAGTAGGGCAATTATACTAGTTTATTCTGATATTTCATCCTTAAAATTATTATGTGAATGAAAAAGTCAGGTGTAGAAATGCCATCATCACAATAACATTATTATAGCATTTTTTTTTCTTTGTGCACATTATCAGTGGGTCACTTGTGTTAGCAGTTTATATATAATTTAGTAGTAAATTCCTTTCATATGACTTTGTGCTGCTGCAGTCATCACTGTACATATTTTGTTGCGTAATTAATGTTGCCTTTTGCAGAGGTCATGTATGCTTGTTATCTTAATATTAATTGCTATATACAATGCTTATTAATTTAATCAGTTGAAGAATGAGACTGGAATCGCATTCATTTTAAACGGTGTGTCTTTACCTGTCAGAGAAATTGCTTCTGTTTCTTTTGGGAATGACATTCCTACAGTCTACCGAGTTAAATAATTCAGTGTGTGCTTGAATGCTTTAAGAATTCATAAGCATCGGGTTTGATGTGTGTACTTTGTATACAGTGAATCATTGCATTGAATTATTGCAATTGTGTTGTATTTTTGTAGCATCAGATTATTGCAATACTATTTTGTTTTTATTGTAGATTGTAGTGTGCACTGTGATCTGTGGGTGTCATTAACATTGTATTGAGCGGTTTCGCATAGGGGAGTGTGAACTGCCTGTGGGAGAGATGTGATGCGGGAACCTGGCGCTGTAATTGCATTGCACATATGTGAACCTAGGCTAAAGGTCAGCATGTAAAGCTTGGGTTGGCTTTTTCTAAACCAGTTCCTTTGGTCATTCCCATACCAGACCTGCACCATGGGAATGCATAAATGTGCACATGCTTAAAGAGGAGCTCCAGGCTTCCCCAAAAATGTAAACCAGCAGCTACAAACTAGGTATTGCCCCCCCCCCCAAAAAAAAAGGTGCCAAATGAGGCAGTGGAGGGAGGAAGGTTGCACACGAGCGGCATTCCCCCTTTTGGGTGGAGCTCCGCTTTAAGATACTGGTCATTTGTATTTCTTCAAAAAGACTTGTTAGTTGGAGGTAATATGTCTACATCAAAAGCTAACCGGGCTCTAGGATGTTAGCGGGAGATTGAGCAGACTGTTGGCTGTGGGTCAGTCTTTATCGGCACATCCTCCTGCAGGCCATCCTGCTTCTTATGCAGCTACTGCTGGACTTTCTGCTAAACCAGTGATGGCGAACCCTGGCACCCCAGATGTTTTGGAACTACATTTGCCAGGATGCTCATGCACTCTGCAGTGTAGCTGAGTATCATGAGAAATGTAGTTCCAAAACATCTGGCGTGCCAAGGTTCGCCATCACTGTGCTAATCTCTCTTTTGCTTATTCTGCCTATTCTGTTTTGTATGTGTCCTTCTAATCCACGTGTTTCTGCTGTTTTTGCGGTTTGCCTTATGTTCTCCTTTCCATCTGTTGCTATGGCTTCTAATGATTGTAATCCTACACCTTGTTGGGGTACATTTTGACTCTGTCCCCGTGCCTTGGTAAATGTACTGTCGGCTCCATTAATGCCCCCAGGTATGCTGTGCACAATGTCTGTGCGCCTGCTTGTAAGTTGGCATCAGTACACACCTCTAAATCCCAAGTAATATGCGGTCATCTGAAAAAGTACACTTCATGGAAATTGTCTGTTCAAATATCTTGAAAAAGAACTAACAGTAGATCTTCATTCAAATAGTGCCCATTATAATTGTACTAAAGGCACATACATTTGACATGATGTATTCAGTTTTATGATCTATATCAGAGGTCTCCAAACTTTTCAAAAACAGGGCCAGTTTATTGTTCTTCAGCCTTTAGGAGGGCCGGATTGTGACCAGTGGGGAAAGAAAAAACCCCCGGGCTCAGCATTGGTGAGAATAAATATGTCCTAATAGTTTGCGATCAGTAGGATAAGGAGTAGTGCCCCAATTAGTAGGAGTAATTGTATCTCATCAGTGGAAGAAAAAGTGCCCCCTTGTTGGAGTCAGTGGGAAGAATAGTGCCTCATATCAGTTGGAGAAATAAAGCCCTGAGGGCCAGATAAAGGCTAGCAAAGGGCCGCATCTGGCCCTCGGGCCGCAGTTTGGAGACCCTGATCTATATCGACAAACATGTCAATCTTTTTTACATGATGGATTCTCTTATGTATTGATGAATAACAAATAAAGTCTACATTATATTTACTCTAAGTTGTCAGTGCCCGACTTCTACTTTTCACATGAAAACCTGCTGAAAAATCGGCTGCTGCAGCACTGAACTGTGTATTCTGATGGAGGGTGGGGGGAGTTCCTACTGTTAAAATACAACAGGGCAGCAAGGGAGATTCCTGCATCTACCTCACTTGTGTGGATGTAGGAATCTGATTGTCAGGGTTTAAAAATGGACAGTTTATGCTGGGAAACCCACAAGCATCTTGTAGATTAAAGTGGTAATTCCCCCAAAAACCTTTTTTTAACATTGATTGAGGCTCGTTATGTCAAGGGGAATCGGGTGTTTTTCTTTTAGAATCTAAGCAGTACTTACCGTTTTAGAGATGCATCGTCTCCGTCGCTTCCGGGTATGATCGTCTGGTCTGGGCGTGCCTATTTGATTGACAGGCTTCCGACAGGCTTCTGACGGTCGCATACATCGCGTCACGAGTAGCCGAAAGAAGCCGAGCGCCGGTGCGGCTCTATACAGCGCCTGCGCACCGTCGTTCGGCTACTTTCGGAAAATCGTGACGCGATGTATCCGACCGTCGGAAGCCTGTCAATCAAATAGGAACGCCCTTCCCCGAAGACCATACCCGGAAGCGTCTGAGACAATGCATCTCTAAAACGGTAAGTACTGCTTCGATTCTAAAAAAAAAACACCCGATTCCCCTTGACAAAACGAGCCTCAATCAATGTTAAAAAAAGTTTTTTGGGGGAACTACCCCTTTAAGCAATTCTGAAGTGGTCAACATTTTCAGTCACCACTAAAGACTAGTGGGGAGTTATACAAAATGCTTGAAAGGAGTAATTCTGCTACAATGGGCAATATTGGCCTTTGATGCCAGGGTGTACTTACTTTTTCCATGGTACATCCATTACATCTAATAATATTTGTTATATAAATGATTGAAAAAGCACAGTTTTCTTTATCTGTAGACTATTATTCAAATAAAGATCTACTGTTTACCTGTTCAAATAAGTTATAAAAGTCTCTTTAATGACCATTTCTGTTTTTAGGTGGCTATAGTATATTTTTTTTCATTATTTAATCTTTTGTTTTTCTATAAATTACTTTTAGGCGTTAATGATTTACAGATTCTAAAATCTGATTTAATAGTACTGTATAATACCAGTCATATGTTTTTAACCTTGCTGTTTTGTCTGTTCATGCCTTTTGTATTAAAAGGTGGCAAGGTAAAGTCTTTAATTCAACTAATAATTTTAACTTTAAAAATTATTATAGCAGCTTGGGAAAAATTGTGAAAGCATAATTCAGCCAAGTGCCTCTCTATACTTCACCACAGGAACAAAGAAACTTTAACTGTTAATGACTGCAGCTATTGCTGACAGTGTGGTCATCGAAAAGGTGTTGCCATAGTATATCAGTCATTGTGCATGTTTTCATGTAGCCCATACCAAAGTTTGTGTGCAATTCTGTGAAGTGTTTTTTTTATTTATTTTTTTGCTAAGTACATAGTATATACTTATTGTTGCACAATAGTTAAAATATTACACCACACAGTAAAAGTTTAAGGCATTTATATTTAATCTGACATTAAGAATTACAATTTTTGTATGGCATGCAAAGTACAAATCTTAAAATAATACAACATGCGGTGTAAAGCTTAAATGTGTTACAAATGATACATGAATAAATTATTGATAACATTGATTGTGTAAAATAGTGTGAAAAATACCAGCAGCACTCACAGCATTGCACACAACAATATCCGAAACAATAAAACAAAAAGTGTTGCGCTGTTAAATACTTAGTGCAATTAGTTATCACAAATCAATATGACAAATTGATCAAAAATAAATATCCAGAAACGCCAAAAGTCCATAGAGTGATATAAAAAGGTGCAATATTCTCCAAATAATATTCGCTGTATCACCTAGTGCTCAGGAAGATCGGGCAAGTTTTTTCATTACCAGATCGATAGACCTCTCAAAGTCCGTGCTCGCACCTGTGAGCTTCATTACCTCTTACACTAGGTGCAGACTACATCAGCCAATTCAATCAAAATGTGGGACCCAATGATGGAAACCGCCAGAGAAATTAGCCCTCAAGATATCCACAGGAGTCAATCATGTAGCATGACATTGAAAAAAATCATTGTGCAGCATCCAGTTAAAATTGGAAGACTTTAATAAAAGTTTTACTAACAAAAGCGGAGAAATCATAGGCATTGGAAATACATCTGTCCTGCACCCTCCAGGGGCATCTGGGCTTCACCGCTATTTCCTACCTCGCCAAACGTATGTTTCGTCTGAATATAGATGTCTTCTGTGAGGCAGTAGGGCTACTAGCTCACAGAAGATGTCTATTCAGACCAAACGTATGTCAGACAAGACAGGAAATGGCGATGATGCACAGACGTCTGTCAAACTATGGTGAACGGGAGTGAACCACAACTGCGGTTAAGGAAAGAATTCAATGCACCTCCCTATGTTAGATTTCAGTACTGGACCCCAGGCGTCACTCCAATCTGAGAACAGGAGTTTGGGGGTTCACTACATCATCTCTCTCACATATAGGAATGCGTTGAGCTACTAAGGGCGGAGGCATTACAACATGCCTCCAACTAGTGTAGAAAAGTTACAATAAAGATCAACGAGCACAACTGCATTAAAGATTCCAATACACTTCTCTTATGCAAGTGATTATCAGTTAACATAAGGGAATGCATTGGACTATTAAGGGAGGAGGTATTACAACATACCTTCCAACCTTAGCCAAGAAAAGGCTGTATACAATTTACAACGTATGTCAAGCACGTAGCATATGAGAATAATGTATGCAATAGCAATTTACTTAGAGAGACAACTTTAGCGTAATTGAAATGAGTGTGTATGTCCCCTTAAGATATTCCACAGCGGTCAGCTGAAGACACAGTAAATAATCCCAAGCAGTAGGATAGCATTAAATAAGCCAATTTTTAAATACAGTACTTGTAAAGGATATATGTGAAGTGGGTACTTATCTGTTTGCAGGGATGAGTGTTTTTCAGGGTATTGCAGCAGCAATGGAATTCTGTCATGGAGGTTCTCCTGATGTAGGATATCTTAGGGTGTCCGCAGCCACAGCAGTAAGATGGTTGGAGGCAATGGATGGAGGCAATGGATAACTAAGAGTCTTCATGCATCCAGGTTGTGCTGCTCGTTTAGTTGAGGGGATGGATGGTACCAGTAGTTTAATTGTAGCCTAGCCGGCTACGGCCGCCAATAATAGAACCCCGTTTGGATGGAGAGTGGAAGCCTTTATAGGCACCAGACAGGTGCATATGGACTCAGTAGTGATGATACGGCGCACTTCTGCTTTCCACGGTGGACCGCACGTGGCGCCGGGGAGATGACGTCATCCCGCTGTCGCCGTATGCGTTCCAGCATGGAACGCAATACGCTGATGAAGAGTGCCTGTTACAATGCCCATGGAGGGTGTGGAACAGATGTTGTATTTCCAATGCCTATGATTTATTTGCTGTTGTAAGTAAAACTTTTATTAAAGTCTTCCAATTTTAACTGAATTTTACTATTTACCAGTAAATGCCTCCCTTGAGTATCAATACAAAATTCCTCGGATTGCTGCAGGAACGAGGAAGGGCAGAGAAGTTGGGCCAGCACAATGAGCAATTAGCTCTTTGGTCTTTGGCAAGTGTCTAGGAAAAGGCCTATGTTAGGTAAGTAGTCGATTTTCTAGCAGAGGCACATTGCAAGTGAATAAAAAAAATATTTAAAGAAAAACACTGCAAGTAAGTACTTGGGTTTTCCGGCTTTACCTTCAATTGTTTTGGTGACAGGGTTTCTTTTGAACTGCACTTCTATGGTGTCAAAGCACAAAAACTCTCCCTTTGACCTCATCAATTCCCACTAAAAGTCCATTACCTTGTCTTTAGCAATCATCTGCTTTGACTGCTCAGCCACCTCAGAGTATAAGAGTAGTCCCCTATTTTCCAGAACACCTGAAGAAAACAATTATATGTCATGGTAGGTTCCATGTTTCATCGATATCCTTGTACATGTACCAGGTTCTCTATTTGGGATTAGAGACAAAACATGGCCGAGGCTGTGGGTGGGCTGGGAAAGTTGATGATTGCTAAGACAAAGGGTTTATTTTACCAGAATTTAAAAAAAATCCTTATGCTAACATAATCATTTGTCCAAGAAGATTTATTAGTATTCAAGGCTGCCAGCATATTATTTACCATTTTCTACAATATGTGCACATTTTCATTGCCAGAAAGTCCATACAATGAAAAAATTAGAACAAAACCAGAATAGAGGGGGCATGAAGTAGGAGCAAATGATGTATAGAATGGGCAGCAGGTATAGTATTAGTGAAGGCAATGCCAGAAAAACAAAATGAATAGTTTGGAGAGAAAACGGCTTACGAAAGAGTAAAGCGTATGATCCAATAATATAGTGCTAGATAGGACATCTAAAGAAGGCTATTGAGAGCCAAACAGGAGGAAACTAAATCAAAAAGGGAAGAGAGGACATGAAAGAATTTTAAAAAATGGATTAACTAGGGAGAAGCGAACAGAGATGCCCTTCCTGCACACATTTAACACACATGAGTTCTGAATTCAAACCCAGGCTCACTGCAAAGAAGGAACATTTCTCAAAGATGGAAGAGAAGTAGACAACACATTACATTGAAAATTGTATTTAGATTGTTGGCTATGCAGTTGATAAACTGTACTACAATGCCAAGCATCCAGCGGAAAAGTTGTGAAAAGAATAAATCCCTAGAGGAAGTGATGACTTACAAACTGAGCTAAAAGCTGAACTCCAGCTTTTAATACACTTTACATAGAGTGTAATGAACTATGTCCTTTACTACACGTGAGGCCACTGGTAGCTGAGGCTACATACAGCATACTGCACTGTGTGTTCCGAGTTAGAGCCGAGACTTCATGTCATGCCCAGAACACACTATAGTCTATCAGCACTCAACATTCAGAGAAAGATGTATTCTAGCAGTGAATACAAAGCTTCCTCTAATTGGCTGTGACATAATCAGCCTACCTCTCTGACCTCTGAGCAAACTTTGTATCCATTGCTAGAATACATTTCTTTCTTTGAATGGCTGTATGTAGCCTCATCTGCATACAGTTTATACCACATATCCACTGGCCTCTCTTATGTTAGGGATATGCTGAGGATATGAACACAATCGCAGGATCTAACAACATTGTTGTGCTTTTGTTTGCATCAGAACTGACAAAAGGTGCTACAGCAGGTCAGATACAGGTCAACTGAAAGTCTTACAATTCAACAAAGAGTTTTAAATGATCACAGAAGCATCTCAAACTGATGTCTCGATCACACTGCATTGGCCTATTGAAGCCCAACAGTCCTGGCCCTAATGCAAGCTTTTCTAGAATTGGAAAATGCAGTGGTTTTGTGATCAGTCAGTAAAAAACTAACCTGTGAGCATCTATAAGGAATGGAAGGGTTCATAAATGCTGCAATATATTTGTTTTAGTCATTTTTTATTAAGTATATATGTGGAGGGTTTTCTTTTTTCTTTTTTTTTTTTTTGTACCTCAATATTCTTCTTTGCTATAAAAAAAAAATTTGTAAGTATTTTGTATCAACACGGTTCCTATAATATGGTGAAAAAGTGAACAGTTTCCATGGGATGCACTTACTTTTCACATCACTATATGATGGATACCATAATCCTTCAATACGCAAGCAACTACCCTGAATCACTCCTATTGGAAGCTACAATTAGTTTGCACAGGAGTCTGAAGCAAGGCATCTTCTGTATTTTTTTTTATTTTTTTCAAGACTCTAGGATCCAACTAACATGACATTTCCAGCTCCCTCTTAAGGCCCTACACACAATCGGATATTCCGACAATTGTCCCATGGACGTGTTTTTGTCTGGACCGAACATCTGTATGCTCCATCGGACAATTGTTGTCGGAATCTCCGACAACAAATGTTGGCTGTGCATGCTTTCAAATTGTCCGACAACAAATGTGTTACGTCTGATCGTGTGTACACAAATCCGGACTAAAATCCAAAGTACAAACACGCATGCTCAGAAGCAATGCTAACCATAAGACAACATTAGTAGAAGTTGCCAAAGGGTGGGGGGCTAAAGAGCTGAAAAAACACACAGTACGTCACTACGTTCGTGTTTGTTGGCTGAAAATGTTCTGCCGTGTGTATGCATACCAAGTTCACGGACAATGCCCTTCGGACAAAAATCCATGGATTTGTCCAATGGTAAGTCCGATTTGTGTGTACGAGGCTTCAGACTATAAAAAACACTGGCAAATTATATTGTTATCTAATTGCATAAGATGACATTGTTATACAGATTCAATAAAATCTCTGCCAATAGTTCAGTTTTCAAAATCTAAAAATGTTCTGTCCCATAAGATTGTAAAATAAAATGAAAAAACAAAAACACCCATAGCTATAAGTGGTACTGGGCTAAAGAGGGAGAGATTGGGAGGGGCACATGCATTTTAACACATACAGTATTTCTCTTATCTTGGCACAAAGATAAATGGAGTGAATGATAATGATGAAAATAAATAAAGCTTGTATGATTGCCAGCAAATGTTATGTCATATGAAAGGAGTTCAAGCCCATCTTCTATCAAGGACAACAAGGGTCCAGCTGTATAAAACCCCTGTTATATATGGAACTGAATTTTAAACCCTGTCACAAGCAAATATAAAAGACTTGATGTATATGAAAGGAAGGTGCCTAAGGGTTGCCTTTTTAAAATGGAGTTTGAGATAAAATAATGAGATTTATGAAGCCTACATAAAACAATTGTTAGACTATTAGGAAAAAATCACTTTTCACATGCATAGTGGGCTGGCGATAGCAAATAGATATATGAAGATCATATACCATAGAAGACCTGGGAAGCAAAATTAAGGGGTTAACATTGTTGTGGCCCTCCCAGAGCACAGTGCAAATTTACCTGCGACACTTTTTTGTTTTACAGTTATATATTTGTACTATAAACAGCTGCTTTTGTTGCAGTTGATTTAACTTCAGCGTCACTTAGGTGCACTTTATCTTTACGTTGTTAATTATCTGCTAATGAGTAGTAATTAGTACCAAATGGATCGCAAGGGAATATACTTTTTGTAGTCTTTGCCATTTTAAACGCCTCGATCATTTGCATACAGAAGTATTCCAATATTCAAAGGATTTATTTAACAGGAGGGTTAATTATTCCTTTATATAGGGTGGCCAACTGCATATCTATATGAAGCATTACCCCCATTGGAGCTGCTGGATTTTTGTGTGGCGTGTTACCTCATGGCTCCTCCGAATTCTCTAGGGGCGAGTGATGCGTATGTGCATAAACAGAAGTAAAGGAATGTCCACGACAAGTGCTCTTTTGCTGTGCTCTTTATTACCCAGCCGGGTAAAAACAATAAAACTTGTGGAGAGGAAAGTAAAGTTGAAAGGAGGAAGGATGGTAGATTAAGGCGTAATGATAGGAAACAGTCCTGCTCCCAAACGTAACACTTCTCTGCGCCACTCCCACCGGAGTGGGTTCAGTGTACCCGGACAGGCCTCTCTCACTGACCTGGCAGCCGGAGTATCACTCGGACAATTATAGGAATAAGTCTCTGCCAGAGACCCTCCTTGGTGAACTTGAACTTGGGAGACCCCTCTCAAAGAGCCTCAGAAGATACATCTGCTACAGGTCCCCTCTGGGTAGAATTCTTGGAGATATGCCTCCTTGGTTGTTACGTCTGGATCTTCTTCAACTTGTTGCCCAGGTACCGACTGACAGGTAATCAGTCCCGCAGTGTCTGGCTGCCTGTGATCCTCGGTGGTTTCGTCCAAGCCCTATTGGACCGCCAGCCTCTCAATGACGCTCCTCAGACTGACTCCCCACCGCACAGCACACAGCTTGGGATCTTCAAAAGAGGGAACCCAGTCACTCACTGGATCCCCATCGCTGGCCAACATGGTCCCACAACCAGGAACACCACGTGGCACGCACTCCCCAGCCAAACCCTCGTGATTGGCTGCTGGGAAGAGCACCCAAACCTTAAATCCACTGCTGCCACCTGCAGTACCGGGGCTGGAAGAACACCCCGATACAGCAGAATGACCCACAGCACAGCCTAGCTGAGACAGAGGACCTATCCTCACACCTAATAATCAGAATCAAAGTCTAACTATACTCTGATCTACCCTTAAATTTGACTAGCACCAGTACTATAAAGTACATAGGCGCTACATATATACCATGGCTTATGGCTATTTTGGATTCTCTAGTTTTAAAGGTGTAATAGTTTGTTGGTAATGTAGAGCATGGCAATCGAAACGATTCTGTTTCGTTCCATTAAAAAAAATCCACTTTTTGCAAAACAATTTTCCGGCAACGTGGACAAAGACTTATAGTAAAAAAAATATTGTTTATTATCCTTCTCTTTGTCTCTACGTAGAAATTGTCAGAGCTCCAATTTTTAGTGTTCACTCTGTTCTACCTAACTTTTATGCCAATTTCTAGTTGACTTTATGCATTTAAAGTTACAGAATGAGGCTACAGAATTCAACACCAACATGAATAAACTATTTATGAGCGCTTCTACTCTTGTACACATTTGAGGCATTCCTATTGACTTACAATAGAGGGTGACTCTTTGACAAGTTTTTGAAAAACTGCACCAAAGATGCAGCATTCAGGACTTTTCAAAAGTGCAGCGCACATGCTCTGTGGATTTAGGATAAATCCACAGAGCATGTGCGCTGCACTTTGAAAAGTCCTGAATGCTGCAGTTTTTCAAAAACTTGTCAAAGAGTCACCTTCTATTGTAAGTCAATAGGAATGCCTCAATTGTGTACAAGAGTAGAGGAGCTCTTAAATAGTTTATTCATGTTGGTGTTGAATTCTGTAGTCTCATTCTGTAACTTTAAATGCATAAAGTCAACTTGAAATTGGCATAAAAGTTTGGTAGAACAGAGTGAACACTAAAAATCCTCTAGTGTTCATGTGCTTTTGTCACCCTGGGAAAGCGCAGAAAAAGTGTGAAAGGGGCATAACATTTTTTTCTGTAATGTAGATGTGTTAAAGGCTTGACCCCTATTTTATTAGCAATCTTAGTATTGAAAAACAAGTGGATTTTTCTAAATGTAGTTCATTGCAAATCAACTTAATCGCTGCATTAAAAAGTGACAACTGCATTGGGGTTTATTAACTAATGGCAAATAGGCTGTTCATTTGAAAGGGAATTTGAAGATCAACACTTCAAATGAAAAAATGTTTTACCATCTAACATGCTACATTATAGGTAAAGTTCGAAATGAGCCATGTATGCAATATTATATATATATATTTTTTATTTATTTTTTATTTAGTAGTCTCCTTTCGATGATCCTGAGACCTGAATAATGCATGGCCTTCATGTTAAAATCTATTGAAAGCCCGCTGCACTGAAAGTGTCAATATAATATAAAGACTTGTAGTACTTAATATAACGAGCATTTTTTACCCACTCAAACAAAGTTTAATGACCACAAACAGTATTACTCTATACAGTTTTCCAGTATTATTTTATCCTGTTTTTATGATATAAACACTATTTTACTCATGCAAACATTTCCTAGGAAGCTTATTGGCCATTTATTAATTCACAAAGAATATTTTGCTAAAAGAATTAAGCCACCTGTAGACATTCAGTATTGCAATCATGCACAATCTGGCTGCCAAACAGTTGTGACACACGTCTGCTCATATTGGATAAGCATGCATATGCCCATGGAGAAGTGAAGGGGAACTTAGCAGGAAGTCGGCACTGCCAGCTTCTTTCAAGGGAACAAAATGATCATTAGCCAGAAGAGTGCAATATACCCCCCCACTGCCTGAAATACTCTGGAATGTTTGCCATATTCAGGTAGGGCATGAACAGTTGTTTCCTGGTCCATGTGTAAAAAAGAAGATTGGGTTAATGTTTGCTGATGTCTGTAGGGACATCTAAAAGAAAACAAGGTCTTAAAAAGTAGGTGGGCTGCCATTGTTGGGCTCCCATTCTGAAAATGCTTTTTGCTTGCCTCCTCTGGCTTCAGTAATTTGAGTCACTGACCTGTAGGCAAGACTGCAGATAGGGGTACTTGCGGTACTTTCATGCGTGTTTCACACTAGTGACTCTGAATGGACAGATGATCAGCATTAGCTGAAAGAGGTTGGCGTTGATAAGCTTCATTTATAGCTTGGATACAGTTTCTAATTTTTATTTTCTAGGGGTATTTTTTCCTAATCTCATTACCTCCATATCCTCTATGTGGAATCTTCTCAGCCAGTAATAAAATAATGCACCGTTTCTTGCAATGTGGATGTTCTATACGTTTTGGAACCTTATGCCGCGTACACACGGTCGTTTTTTGCGATGAAAAAAAACGACGTTTTTTAAAACGTCATTTAAATTGATCGTGTGTGGGCAAAACGTCGTTTTTTGTCTTCAAAAAAACGACCAAAAAAAAATTCCAACATGCTTGAATTTTTTATGTCGTTTTTCAAAACGTCGTTTTTTGTTTCACAAAAAGTCACCGTGTGTAGCAAAAACGTCGTTCAAAGCGACGTTTTTCAACCCGCGCATGCCCAGAAGCTAGTTATGAAGCGAGCTTCAATGGAAAAGAGTGGTGAACGTAACCTCGCTTTTTGTGAAAAAACGATGGTGTGTATGCAAAATTGTCTTTGAAAAGTGACGTTTCAAAAACGTCGTTTTTTACTTCACAGAAAACGTCGTTTTTTTTTCATCGCAAAAAACGACCGTGTGTACGCGGCATAAGAAATTATACACACAATGAAGAGCACAGGTATATTGTAATTGAAGGAGTAGATCAGATGGTATCTTAAAACCGCATTCTGCTTGCAAAACACAATTCTCTGGAGGTCCCAAAGCAATACTGGGAAATTCTCACATGAGTGCACTCAACTGTGACACTGTGCTGCTCTGTGGCAAGGGGACATGGTAAAAAGAACATTTTATATTTCCAATATTGTGTCAGAATTCTACATTTTAAAAAGTCTGCTTTCAAGCTTGATTTTTTTTTTTTTTTTTTTTTTAATATGAATTGTAATGGGAACATACATCTGTATTACATACATGTGCTTTGCACATAAAAACTTGACTGAATTTGCACTGTTGCTTTAAGGGGATTTCGGATGCTTGTAATAAATAGTGATAGTGTTCCAAATAGCATTAAATCAACGATGGAAGGTCAAACTTAGAACACAATGCCTTTGGGAATAGTTTGTTAATCATCTTTTGCAGGGAAAGATGGGAAAATGAACATAGATAAACATGGAGGATGTTAATCATTTAGATTGTAACTCACTGTACAAATATACTGGGTATAAGCATATTGGTGAACTTGTGCTTTATGGCAAGAGTAAAACATAACTAGTTCATTCTATTAAATTAATAATATTAATATAGTTTAATTAAAGCATATGTGTCCCTCCCCCCCCCCCCATAAAATAAATGTCTTTGCATTTGGTACGTTTTTAAAGGGTTGGTTCACCTTTTCAAAAATAAAAACAAAAATCTCCCTATGCAGATATGGGGCATCTGTAGCTAAAAACAAACTGTGCAGCTTTTACAAAGTTGAATAATGCCCTTGCAATAGGTGTAGGGGGGCATTTATGTACCTCTTGAAGCCTGATTGGAAAACTCCCAGAATGTTTCTGGAATGTTTCTAAGGGAGGCCTAGTCATTGTTGCTCACTCCCACCATCACGGAAATGAGCTCTGAGCTGGTGTATCAGGGAAGAATGAGCGGATTTGAAACTGAAAAAGAGCTTGTTACTGTGTTAGTGAAGGTGAACACCAACGACTGGGCCTAGCTTAGCAACCCCCTAGCAATTTCCTGGGAGTATTTCAGTCAGGCTTCATGAGGTACCTAAAAGGCCTACCTCTATAGCATGGGCATTATTCAACTTTAGTCAGAGCACATTTTGTTTTTATCTACAGGCACCCCTTATCTGCATAAGCTGTTTTTTGGTGAATATTAACAAACTCTTTAACCTATTCAATGTAACTATCCATTGGACTGCCCTGCTGGTCTGTCTATAGAGACTGACACTGCGTTTGTGTATGTCATGAGGTGGATGTAAGAACTGGGCAGAATGTCCACATATTCCCCTTGGTATATGGATGGGCCTGGAAGAAAGAGTAACAAGTGTGCATACCTGTGGTAGTTCAGGTAGTGGTACTTTACTGATACAAAAGGATACTCTCTCTTTATGCTTTGTTTAAATTTCAATGGGCGCTTTTACCCCTTTATCCGGCCACTAGCACCCCCCTATTATCAGGGGTTAATATGTCCGGGTTCTTGAAACAGGGAGCAGGCAGAAGATAAGTCAGAGGAGCAAGCCATGGTCCGGGGGTTGGAGAGAGCAGGAAGTCCGAAGTTCAAAGCCAAAGGTCAAGGGCAGGAGACAGCAGCAGTCCGGGATACGTTAGCCAAGGGTCAGGTGATCAGGAACAAGGTAGTAGATATCAGCAGAAGACGCACTCAAATGCTGTGACAAACCAGCAACCTGACAGGAGGAAGAAGGCGGTTTAAATAACCCGCTCAGGCCTCTGATTGGCCGAGAAGGGAGCGAGCCTGTGCGCGCACGGGGCGCAGCCACGCCGCGCATGCCCGTGCCTGATGCAAATGGGCGCGATAGCGCGGCTCTATGGGACTGGGCAGGATTGGTGCCCTGATACCCATTGGCCGAAAAAAAAACTATTACAGCGGTAAAATTAGCGGCGCTTTACCACTAACGCTTAGATTTTAGAACAATCACTTCTGTAATGGAAAGGCAACAGTGCTAACCAATTGACTACCTTGCTGGGATAAAAACTCCTTAATTTCTCCACCTCTAAAATATGTGCTTCAGTTCATTTTGTGTTTAAAGCGCTGAAAAATTTGCAGTAACTCTGTAGAGCAATTTTACATTTTTTTGTACGCATGTTAAAATCTGCATTTTGAGCTATAAACTTACTTAAAACTCCCAGAACAGGATTTATTTGCGCAGCTGTTTATCCAAACCTATATTTCAAGAAAAAATACACTAAAATAAATTGTGTTGCCCAGAAACACAATGGGCCAGATTCAGATTCAGGTACAATTGCCCTGGTGCAGAGTATCAGAGATACACTAAGCTGCCGTATTATACATGGCTCTAAGACGAATTCAGGTAGATTTCGGCCCGTAAGGTACGGCGGCGTAGTGTATTTCTCGCGGCGGAAACGAAATACGCGATTAGGGGCGTGAAGCATTTAAATTAGGCGCGTCCCCGCGGCGATCGAACTGCGCATACTCCGTTTACGAAATTTCCCGCTGCGCATTGCGCGAAATAACGTCGTTACGTATTATTTTTTTTGAGTAGCGTCGTTTATGTACATTCCTTTTACCGGACGACTTGTGCAAAAAAAAAAATTGAAATTCGACGCGGGAACGACTTAACATGGGCCGTCTAACTATAGACCAGCTAATAGCTGGTATAACTTTACGCAGCAAAAAGATGACTACAGATGCCGTAAGCGATTGCGAAGGACGATCGTAACTTTTGTGGATCGCCGGAAAAAGTTCATTTGCATACCCCGGCGCGGAAAACGTCCCGAACTCCACCCAGTGGCTGCAAAAAGATTGCAGCGTAGATCTGAAGGCGTACGAAGACGTAAGCCTGTCTGATCGAAGCCCAAAGCCGTCGAATCATGGCTTGAGGATTCAAACTAATGAGACGATGCGCGTAATTTGAAAGTACTCCGGTCTAACAGGAGATAGACCGGAGTAATGGCTCTGTGAATCTGGCCCAATGTTTCTGTACATAATAATAGGATGAGGCAATGTAGGGTAAATGGATACCAAATGTGTGAAGCCTTAAAGCTGTGTGCCCGCAAATTGGAGAAAAATAAGTTCACCTTTGGGAACATGTTACAAGCTACACCCTAAAAATTGGGTAGAATATGTAACATGTTCCTGCTCTTGCAGGCTCTCCCCAATCACCATTCTAATTGTGACGGTGGGTCAGGGATTCTTTACAGGCTCCTAAAAAAATGCACATAATTTTTCACCTGCAAAAAAATTGGCAAATCGCATGTCAAACCGCACCAGTGTGAACCAGGGCTAATTCCTATTTTTTTTTTTTTTTGGTCAGGAATTTTTTTTTTTCACAAGAAATTGGTCAGGAAATTTATTGTTGCACCCTATCACCTGGTAGCCTTTTAAAATCCTTTCTAGGAAGACTGCAGCTGTATAATGAATATATGCAGTCCTAAACCAAGAAATGATGTCTTTTTACATCATGATTGTGTTGTTGGCTCATAATATTGTTATATCAAACTGTTTTAATTGTTTAAAACCATTTGTGGAGGGTTTTGAGGACTTTAAAGGAACACTAAAGGTTTGTTTTTTATTAGATCAATTGATTGCTGTAAGCTAGAGCATTTAACCACTTGACCACTGGGCACTTAAACACCCTTAATAACCAGACCAATTTTCAGCTTTCGGTGCTCTCACAGTTTGAATGACAATAACTCGGTCATACAACACTGTAACCAAATGAAATTTTTGTCCTTTTTTTCCCACAAATAGAGCTTTCTTTTGGTGGTATTTGATCACCTCTGCGTTTTTTTTTTTTTTTTTTTTGCTATAAATGAAAAAAGAACGAAAATTTTGCAAAAAATAATAATTTTTCTTCATTTCTATTATACAATTTTGCAAAAAAGTAATTTTTCTTCATAAATTTGGCCTAAAATGTATACTGCTACATATCTTTGGTAAAAATAAATAAAAAATGTTGGATATTATTTAGTCTGGGTGAAAGTTATGGGGTCTACAAACTATGGTACCAATTACTGAAAATTGATGAATTTCATCACACCTAATGTACTGACAGCCTCTCTCATTTCTTGAGACCCCAACATGCCAGAAAAGTACAAATACCCCCCAAATTACCCCTTTTTGGAAAGAAGACATTCCAAGGTATTTAGAAAGAGGCCTGGTGAGTTTTTTAAAGTTGTCATTTTTTCCCACAATTCTTTGCAAAATCAAGATTTTTTTTTTTCCATCAAATTTTCATATTATTAGGTTATTTCTCACACACAGCATATGCATACCACAAATTACACCCCAAAACACATTCTGCTATTCCTCCCGAGTATGGCGATACCCCATGTGTGAGACTTTTACACAGTGAGGCCACATACAGAGGCTCAACATGCAGGGAGCACCCAGGCCAATTCTGACATTTCTCTCCTACATGTAAAAATCATAATTTATTTGCTAGAAAATTACATAAAACCCCAAAACATGATATAAAGATACCTCACATGTGTGGTTTGAACACCGTTTTTATATGTGGGCGGGACTTGCGTATGCGTTCGCTTCTGCATGCAAGCTCACGGGGACAGGGGCGCTGTATGCCCAGAGTATGCCCAGAGTATTGCCCAGAGTATTGCAGAGTATGCCCAGAGTATTGCAGAGTATGAGATAAATAAAATGAGCGATGAGCGCTTCAAATAGTGTTGCGTGAGCACTACAAAGACACACAATGCATAAGTATATGGGATAAAGGTCAAATAAAATAAACAATCACTAAACTGAATGTGATAACAACACTTCTGTGTAAAAATAGTGCATGCAGAAAATCCATCAATCAAAGTCCCTTGTGTCAAAGTAAGGATGAACAAAAAGGCAACAGTGAAGTCCTAATTGCCAGTGAGGGCTGGCTGGGTTGTGGACAATTACACCGGGCAGGGCAGTCTATGGCTGGTGTCTGCTGGTGGGTTGAATGATTATGTGGTAGACAGACTTCACTTTAGATATTGATGAATACTGGATATCCCCAACTGGTGTTGTAGTTCCCTTACCTTCAGGGTGCTATATGCCAGCATATAGTAGGGTCTGTCCAGGTATGGAGATCTTGCTGTCCCGGAAAGGTTCCCTCTGGTGTGTGCAGGTGATGGTGCTGTTCCTGGCTCAGCGATCCACAAAGTGATGGTAATAATGGTGGATATAGATAGGGAAAAAAACGAGTCTCCAATAGTGAAGTATGTATAAACCAACGTGGGTTTATTGTGGAAAAGCAGAAGCACACAAAAAATGGGATAAAATCCAACAGGCTCAAAAACAATAAGCCTCAAACGAATCAAAACGGAGCGATCGTTATCCTGCCAGTATTCTGTTGGCCTCCGGCTAGTGCGGGTGTCACGTGATACGACTACCTTCCCTACGGCGTTACGTCACGTGCCTCGGGATCCCCTGGACAGACCCTACTATATGAAGATAAAGAACGATAGAGGGCGCTACTGTGACTACATGGGAAACCTCATTCACAAAATATGGTGAATGGCCATATACCATCTGTGAATGGAACCAAAATTACTAGATATTATTATGGTGAATAGCAACAAATAAATATTGTATAATATACTTCAGTGCCGTGAAAAAGAAAGGGTTAAACTGTGTGAAAAATAAATATTCAAACAATTCAAAGTCCACCTAAAGTCCCAAAGGTAAGTGTAAAAAAATATAAATAAATATAAAGATGATCTTCCTGTTGTCAAATGCAATCTTGATTGGACAGAATCTGTGAACAAATCTGTGACAGAATCTGTGAACAAATCTGTGACAGGATTGTGGTGTGCTGGTTTTGAAGTGTGATAGAAACCTTCACCAAAATGGATTATTCGTGTTCCACCCAAAGTACTGGGGAAGTACTATGTTCTTACCAGATACTATGACCTCTCTGTTAGAAGTAGGTCAGATGAGCAGGACAGGATTAGTGCCTGTACACTTGGGGCATGCTGGATCACGCTGAACCACAGTAATAGTAAGTATGCTCTTGGGTAAATAGAAACATAAATGGAAAAGATCATGGTGCAATACCGTTTATTAAAAACAATTAAAATTGCACATAAACAGCCAAATGGCCTCCTACCCCAACTAGTGCCTGCCTGGCACTGGGAAAAAGGCGTGTCACAGCTCCTCTATTCCAATGTCTCTCCGATAGTTCGGGATGGCAGATAGATCAGGGTTGGTGGGCTCAATGGAGGCTTGTTTGTTGTGCGGGGAGCCAGATAGAGCCGCCGACATATGTTTCGCTTGTCCGTCTTCAGGGGGGCGTCTACCCGGCGGTCACGGATGTTCCCGTGTGCGCGCCTCAGGGGGCGCGCGGGAGCGCGATTCTAAAAGGCCGTTAATTAACGGCCACTTAGAATCAAGCAACCGCCCTATAGCCGTACTTTCGGATATAGGGCGGTTGCAAAGTGGTTAAATATCACTTACCTCGTTTTTCCTTTTGACCTCCAAAATACAGTTATCCAGGTTTTAAAAATGCCATTTCCTGTCTCTCCTCTTCTTGCTTTCCACCAGCATCTGAGCAGTTTTGCATGGTGGAAAGCAGAATGTGCTCACCCCCTCCCTATGACTACAGCCCTGCGTGAAGATGCTCTCTTATCCCTCACAGGCATGGAGACTAAGCCTAATGGGAACTGTAGTTCCCATTAGGCCGTGATGTAGCAAGAATGAATGCGCACCGCAAACCAGGAAGTCAGTGAGAATAACAATTCAGGAGTGATGGAGGTGAATAAAACAGCGTGATTTCAACAGGTATCAAACTAGTTATAATGCAAAACATTACTTTTTACTTTATCAGCTACTGTCAGACTTTAATTTAAGAGGAAAACATTTTTTTCTTTACAACCCCTTTAATGGTACTGCCATAGACACCAGTAATTGGTTATAAAAACATATTTTATTACAAAACTGATCCTTAAAAAAAAAAGGTTTACATATACATACGGAAAAAGATATGAAGAAAATCTGTGCTAAGGATGAAGTATAAAAAGCTGCTGCCTCCCTAGAAAATCTCAATGAAGAGACTAGTGCAGTGATGGCGAACCTTTTTCAGCCCGAGTGCCCAATCCGCGACAAAAAAAAACTTTTTTTTTCAGAGTGCCAACACAGAAAGGGGGGACACAGAGAGAGAAAGAGAGAGCAAAGGGGGGACACAGAGAGAGCGAGGGGGGACACAGAGCGAGGGGGGACACAGAGAGAGCGAGGGAGAGAGAAAGAGAGCGAGGACACAGTGAGAGAGAGCGAGGACACAGTGAGAGAGAGCGAGGACACAGTGAGAGAGAGCGAGGACACAGTGAGAGAGAGCGAGGACACAGTGAGAGAGAGCGAGGACACAGTGAGAGAGAGCGAGGACACAGTGAGAGAGAGCGAGGACACAGTGAGAGAGAGAGAGAGCGCGCGAGAACAGTAAGAGAGAGAGCGCGCGAGAACAGTAAGAGAGAGAGAGCGCGAGAACACAGTGAGAGAGAGAGAGCGCGAGAACACAGTGAGAGAGAGAGAGAGGAGACACAGTGAGAGAGAGAGAGACAGGAGACACAGTGAGAGAGAGGAGACACAGTGAGAGAGAGAGACGGGACAGAGAGAGAGAGAGAGGGGACAGAGAGAGAGGGGATACAGCGAGAGAGGGGATACAGAGAGAGAGAGAGAGAGAGGGGACACAGCGAGAGAGAGAGAAAGGGGACACAGCGAGAGAGAGAGAAAGGGGACAGAGACACAGAGCGAGACAGAGGGGACACAGAGCGAGACAGAGGGGACACAGAGCGCGAGACAGAGGGGACACAGAGCGCGAGACAGAGGGGACACAGAGCGAGCGAGACAGAGGGGACACAGAGAGGGAGAGACAGAGGGGACACAGAGAGGGAGAGACAGAGGGGACACAGAGAGGGAGAGACAGAGGGGACACAGAGAGGGAGAGACAGAGGGGACACAGAGGGAGAGAGAGGGGGGACACAGAGGGACATAGAGAGGGGACACAGAGAGAGAGAGAGGGGACACACAGAGAGAGAGAGAGAGAGACAGCACGAGAAAGAGAGGGGACACAGAGAGATGCTGGGAGGGAGACAGCACGAGAGAGGGATGTGAGAGATGCTGAGAGGGAGGGGGAACTGCCTTCCTGCCCAAGTCTTTGTTTGCAGGTATTGTGTATAATTGTGCCCGTTACCTGATCCGGGAGAGCACTCTGCTCTGTTCCATCCAGCGGTTCCCTCACAGCCTGCACCTCTCATCTGTCCTCGTCTTCTGGGCTCACAGTCAGTCTGTTCTCCAGGCCTCACTGTTGATGGAGTTTTGAAAAGTTCAGGCTCAGGAAGGCACCAAGGATGCTGCGCCCCTCTTCGTCCATAAAATTAAGCGGTGAATCTCTTCTCTCTCCTTCCCGCGCTGTCAGGCATTAAGTTTACCATGCGGAGGAGGCGTGGCCGCCGACTCACTCATGCAGACAATTTCCTTCACCCTAATGCTGCTTACTTCTCTCCCTCCCGCGCCAACAGATCTGCAGCATTCTGCGCGGAGACTGCAGGGCCGCTCACTCGTGCAGATAATTTCCTGCACTTCACCGCTGCTTCCTGCTGTGTTCTCCCCGCCGTGAACCTGAAAACCCTCTTGCGTGCCCACAGAGATGGCACTGAGTGCCAGCTGTGGCAAGCGTGCCACAGGTTCGCCATCACTGGACTAGTGTAATGGTAGAACAAGAGAGAGATGCGTGGCGCTGCTATTGACAATCAAGAGATCAAATACAAAGAATGTGGGTTCCCAAAGACAAATGTGTCTGTCGGGTGGCCTGTGTTAGGGCTAGATCCAATGGTGCATGGACTCCCAATAGACATCCACTAGGTAAAACCTGGGGTGTGTTGACGATACCCTGTTGCTGAAAAAATTTTAAAAATGTAGGCGCAAAAGAAGGCGACTAAGCCTAGACCACCAGTCTCTAGTAGTTTTCAGGTAGCGTGCGTATAAATGAGGAAGAAAAATAGAGAAAATAATAAAGGATATGTGAAAGAATCCTATTTGAAGAGAGTGCTCCTTAATGTGTGGTCAGGATCCTGTCCTGTTACATATACATACACATGCCTATTTTTAGGCAATAAAACGGTCCACTAGTAGTCAGATAAATACGGAGTGATACTAATGACAGGATGGTACAGTCTATCACACAAGTTCTACTTGAATTCTTTGCGACATGTTTTTTGCTAGCTTTTGCCACTTCCTCAGGAGTAGAAAGCACAAATATCTATAGGCAAACAATAACATTTTAACAAAGATATGTCATAAATTTAAAGAGACGTGATCATTTTAGAAACACAAAATGAGGCTTACCATAGGCCATTAAGGCACCCCGGCACCCAGCCAAAACTTGCATGCCCGCCTGGGAGACGTTTACCTACGCTTTCCGTTACAGTTTGGTGCCATTCTGGCCTATGGCAAGCCTCATTTTGTGTCTCTAAAGAGATCCTATTACTTTGAGTTTGATGACATGTTATAGCTTGGATTATTTCTCTATAGATATTTGTCTACTCCTGAGGAAGCGCAATAGACCACGAAACATGTCGAAGACTTTGGATAGTACTTATGTGATAGACTGTACCATCCTGTCATTAGTATCACTCTGTATTTACCTGACTATTAGAGAGCGTTTTTAGTACCTAATTAATTGGCATGTGGCAGCCCTCCCTTTTTTTAATGATCAGTTTTATAATAAAATATGTTTTTATTACTGGTGTCTAATGGCAGTACCATTAAAGTTCACAAAAGCCTCCATATATACTGTTCATTTACAAGTAACTGAGATAAGAATGAGGGGAAATAACGTAGACAGTCCGCAATAAAAATAGTTTTAACTAGTGGAGACTTTCTTAACTTTTTTTCATATATTTTACTGTCTACAATGGACGTATTTTCTCACTTTCTGTCATAGTGACAGATGTCTCACATGCAGGAAGTTAAGAAGAATCTCCCTAATAAGGACAACAAAGCCAGTAAAACCTTACATATGTTTTAATCTTGTTCCAGTTTAAAACTAAATAAAAAAAAGAGTTTTGGTTAGAGATAGGCTTTGATGCCTCGAAATAGGTAAAAGTAAAACAAAATAGGAATAAGCAGATTCTATTCCAGTAATAATGTACAATGAGACTAGTTTTATGTAGAGCTTTCATCTTGCTGAATGCATATGTAGATAATATCAATATGGGAAATTCATTGTGAACACAAGGCTGCTTTGTTTATATATAATGCTTGCTGTCCTTACCAGAAACGGGAAAATAATGGAACTTTATAGCATACTAGTTGTCCCCAGAATAAATGCAACCTTTGTCAATTGCTCCGGAACAAATAAAGCAGGTCATTGACTGAACCGAGCAAAAGGCATCTTAATGGGTTCTCCAAGGCTGCTTGAAATAAACTTTACAAACTCAATCAAGTTCAGTTAAAGGAAACATTTTATATTGTCCATCTCTTCTGTTCACCAGAGCATAAAATAAAATTTCTCATATATTTTCAGGATGTGTTGTCCTATTTGTCATGCTCAGGGACACAAGATGAGTCATTCAACAGCTACTAAGAAAAATAAACTCTGGGCATTTTCCGTAAAAAAAAAAAAAAAACCCTAACAAGTGTCGACTTCACATTTTGACAGTTATATTCTAGTTTGCTGAATTTGCAACCCAGGTGCTGCATATGGCCCTTCAGGGTTTACATGGCAACCTTCAGATCATTTTGTTAAATAATTCTTCTTTTATAGTCACCAATAGATGATACCACTTGATGTTTCCTTTAACAGAATTGAAACACTCTATTACTACTAGTATTATGTCTCCGATACCATTTACCAAAATAGGAAATGTTTTGACCAGGATTGCAACAACATTGAGGGAACACAACACAAAATTAGAAAAAAGGGGTTTGTGAATTGGTGGTTTAAAACGGCCAAAATAATTGTGACCCAAGTATGGCAAAGCAAACAGACAAGTAACAAATGGCTATCAAACAAACGTATAGACGTCAATGACTAAGTACACAGGTCAAGCTACATTACAGGTGTTACAAAATACTAATGAGAAAAGCAGGAGGAAGTAAAGCCTGGGAACTCAATAGGACAACACTTGGGATTCCAGAGTACACACAGTCCAAATCAATTGCCATGTGCCCTTGTTTAAAAATAAATAAAAGCAATACTAGCATAACTAAGGGATGTCCATTAGAGCATGATTAAGCATCTATCCATCCTGAACCTCTGGGCTGTGCTTCAGCTGGAGGTCATTCAGTTTATATGAAAACCTAATGGATTGCTGAATTTGCTTGAAGCTTAGGTTTATTATACATTTGCAAATTCAAAATAAAAATGTACCTAAAAAAGCTGCATAACTACACAGTTGTTTGCATCTGTGTTTGTAATGCACCAATATCCTGTTAGTTTAATGTCAAATTTATCCATGGTAACTATTATTCAATTGTCATTTTGATGTTAATAGGATGGTTTGTAACACCTCCTGGCTTTGCTAGATTAGTGCATGTCATGTTATGTAACCTCTGTGCAGCTAGACATGTTGGCTTTTATTTTATCTCATTTTCTTGTACATTTCTTCTGCTGCTTTTTTTCCTACTACAAAATGCTGTGTGTGTGTGTGTGTGTATGCATAGAAATTCTTTACAATTTTAGATATACATACTCACTGACCACACTATATTGTGTACACCTTGCTGGTGCTGGACCCCCTTTTGCCTTCTGAACGGCCTTAATTCCTCATGGCATAGATTTAATAAGGTGTTTGGAAACATTCCTCTGAGATTTTGGTTCATATTGACATAACATTACACAGTTGCTGCAGATTTGTTGGCTGCACAGCCATGATATCAATGTCCCATTTCACCACATCCCAAAGGTCCTCTATTGGATTAAAATCTGGTGACTGTGGAGGACATTGGAATACAGTGATCTCATTGTCATGTTCAAGAAACCAGTTTGAAATGATTTGAGCTTTGTGACATGGTGAATTATCCTTCTGGAAGTAGCCATCAGAAAATGGGTACACTGTAGTCATAAAGCATTTGTTCTCAACCTGTGGCCCTCCAGCTGTTGCGGAACTAGTCCCATCATGCCTCTGCCTTTTGGGAGTCACACTTGTAACTGTCAGCCTTGCAATGTCTCATGGGACTTGTAGTTCTGCATCAGCTGGAGGTCCACAGGTTGAGCACCCATGTCATAATGGGATGGACATGGTCAGCAACAATACTCAGGTAGGTGTTTAAAAAATGCTCAATTGTTACTATGGAGCCCAAAGTCTGCCAAGAAAATATCCCCCACACCATTATGCCACCACCAGCATGTCCTGTTCATACAAGGCAGGATGGATCCATGCTTTCATGTTGCTTACGCTACATTTCTGAACCTACCATCTGAAATAAGACTCCTCAGACCAGGCACCATTTTCCCAATATTCTATTTTCCAATGTCCAAATCTGCTGCTGTAGCCAATCTGATTCAAGGTCCGATGTGTTGTGCGTTCAGAGATGGTATACCTTGGTTGTAAAGAGTGTTTATTTGAGTTACTGTTGCCTTTCTATCATCTCGAACCAGTATGCCCATTCTCCTCTGATAACAAGGCATTTTTGTCCACACAACCGCCATTCACTGGATATTTTCTCTTTTTCAGGCCATTCTCTGTAAACCCTAGAGATGGTTGTGTGTGAAAATTCCAGTAGATCAGCAGTTTTTGAAATGCTTAGACCAGCCTGTCTGGCACCATGCTACGTTCAAAGTCACTTAAAGTAGAACTAAAGGCAACACTTTTGTTTTCATTTTGAATAGAGCAAGGGAGGGTTATAACTCCTGTCAGATTTTTATCATAAAATCTTTTATTTTTTTTATTTTTATTAACACACAAACCTCATAACTCACATTAAAAGGTATCTTTAGGTTAGCAAGCAATCTTTGACATTGCCACAGATGTCGGATTATTAGTCCAGACCCAAGACACCCATTCAAGTAAAGAAAATCATAAACTGTAGTGGTTACCCTCGTTTAATTATTCCAAATACTAACTATGTGAACATTGAAGAAATTATGCGTTTGTCATATCCTGAGCACTACAGTTATACTGAACACTTTTTAAGTATGACAGTGTGTCTCTGCACATTATTGTATTGTAGTTGATTTTCATTTCCTGTGACCTTGCGTAATCGTATGCTGTAAAATTTAGCACTGATAACATAAATGCTATGATGGCAAAACGGCTAAATGGAAACTGTAAGTGACACATGCTACAAGTGAATATGCAGCTTCAGCATGTTGAACCTAAAGAATATAAATTAATTGCCGAATTCCATGTGACTGAAATTCTCAGTAAGTTTAAAGCCATTTAGGGATCAGGTTAAGTGAGAATTCTTGGTACCATTTCTTAAAGCTGGACTTTAATCACTGCAGCTCCAAAAGATTTATCCCCCCCCCCCCCCTCATGACCAGACCATTTTTTTGCGAATAAGCACTGAGTTACTGTAACTGTCAATTGCGCGGTCGTGCGATGCTGTACCCAAATAAAATTGATGTGTTTTTTTTCTCTCTCTTAAATAGAGCTTTCTTTTGGTGGTATTTGATCACCTGTGTTTTTTATTTTCTGCGCTGTAAACGGCAACAAAAAATAGACGATAAAAAAAAAAAAAAAAACATATTCAGTAAAAAAAAAAATCGAATTTCTTCAATCAATTTAGGCCAATATGTATCCTGCTACATACTTTTGGTAATAAAAAAAAAAAAAACAATAAGTGTATATCGATTGGCTTGCACAAAAGTTATAATGTCTACAAACTATGGGATATTTGTATGTAATTTTTATTTATATTTTTTTAACCAGTAATGGCAGTGATCAGCGACTAATAGCGGGACTGCGATATTGCGGCTGACACTTTTGACGCTCTTTGGGGACCATTGACACGAATCCAGTAAAAAAAATATGCACTGTCCCTGTACTAATGACACTGGGGTGGGGTTAACCTCAGGGGCGATTTAAAGGGTTAAATGTGTTCCTAACTGGTGTTTTACTAAACTGTGGGAGGTGCTTGTACTAGCGTAAGGCATAGTCCCTACAAAGTGTCCCTACTTTGTAGGGACACAGGATCAATGTCTTCCCTGCTGACGGCAATTTGCCTTGTTTACATAGGCAGCCTGCCGTTCTGCCTGCGTAATGAACAGTCGGCAGGCACCGGCGGACATAAAGTCCACCGCCACCTGTTCACCCTCAACCCGTAAGAGCTGGATCACATACTAGGTACATGATCCATGCCCCGTATATGTACAGTGTACGGTCCACAAGCAGTTAAATTTACCCTTTGCAGTGCACTTGCTACAACTTAGAACTGTCAGGTTTTGCTGGGGTTATGCATATTCTCAAATCCCAGAGTCTATACATTGGTCAAAATATGACACGATTTAGGAAAAGCTTGGAAAAATGAATGCTATTCTCACTATTTTTAGGGCATACCATTTTCTGATCTGCAAAATTCTAAACACAAATACACAAGGACAAATACAAATAGCACCCTCCTAGATAGGATGCTAAACTTCATACTAGAATTTTTTACTCATCTGTAATCAGTGGAGCAGATCTTGATTTATTTGGGCTGTTGTGGATCTCACAGGTTGCCTTCCAGAGTCTTCTAGAACAGGAGTCTCCAAACTTTCTAAACATAGAGCCAGTTTACTGGGCTTTAGGGGGGGTCGGATTATGGCCAGTGGCAGTAGAAAATGCTTCAGGGTCAGTGGGAGTCTGCCTCATCATTGGTATTCGTGGTAGGAATAGTGAATGGGTACCCCATTATTGGTGTCATTTGGAGGAAAAGTGTCCCAGGGCATCTGGCTTTCTTGGCCACAGCTTGGAGACCACTGTTCTAAAACACAAATGTAGCTGGCAGCCCTCCAGCTGTTGTGAAATTACTAGTCCCATGACGCATTACAAGGCTGATAGTTACAAGCATGCCTTACACAGGCAAAGGCATGATGGAAATTGTAGTTCTGCAACAGCTTGAGAGCCACCAGTTTGACACCCCTCTTCTAGAACATAAGAGGATGGGAGAGGCAAATGGGCAGCTTAAGTATTTATTGTACTTCAGCAAATCCATGGGGAGGTGTGCCCAGTAGGTGGTTAAATAGAACATAAATAGTCTGGGGTCTGAGCAGCCAGGTTCTTGTCATGCTGGAGAGGTTCCACAAGGGCTACTGCCCTCTGTTCATCAAGTGGCAGAACTGGGGTGGAAGTAGGGGCTATTCCTAAGCATCTTTGGCACTCACTACCTAATGGACTTCACCTATGGATCTGTTCTGGCGAGTTTACTGAAGAGTGCCCAGTGGAAGCTGGAAAGTGTGTATCCATCCTGTGGCATTGTGAGTATTAACCTGTTCCTCACTGAACAGTGGCCGGTATAAGCTATAAGTACCCAGATAGCAAGAATAACTTGCCTCCCCCTTCTTCACTCCACCCCTCTATATGGTAATAGATAGATTCATGCATAGCATGAAACCACCCATGGCCGATGCGGCCACCCCCTATTCACGTGTCAAGTTCCTTTCAGGGCATTGGGTGCATGAATTACAGCAGTGATTTTTTTTTTTTAAGCACCTTATTAGAGCCAGAGGCTCCAATAGGCTTCAACATTGAGCAGATAGCTGCATAACCCCGGTATTTTTTCTACAGTGCGTGGTCCACTAACATAAAAGTGGTCTCCCCGGCAGATTCGCTGCAAGATCACTTTTATGGGAGGGGGAGAAGTGCCCCCCCTCCGCCCACCGCGGAGCCACAGGAAGCGACAGAGTCGATCTGGTTCTGGTGGCCTGATGTGGCCTGAAGTCATGTGAGGAAGTTTATGCCCTTGGAGGACCAGAGCGTCACTTCCACACAGCGGCCTTAAAGGGACAAAAAAATGTTTTTATTGGAAAAATTCTATATATATTTTTAATTGCTTTTAAGTGTAAATGTGAGATCTGAGGTCTTTTTGACCCCAGATCTCACATTCAAAGAGGTCTTGTCTTAATTTTTTCTATTGCAAGAGATTTTTACATCACAGTTTTGAAACATGACATGTTGGGTATCAATTTACTTGACTCACCGTTATCTTTCACAATATAGAACAAATTGTGCCAACTTTACAGTTTTCTTATTTTTTAGTTCAAAAAAAGTGTATTTTTTCTAAAAAAAAATATAATTGTAAGACCGCTGTGCAAATATAGTGGGACATAATGTATTGCAATGACTGCCATTTTATTCTCTAGGACAGTGGTCATCAACCCTTTCCTCAGGGCCCACTATAACAGGCCAGGTTTGCAAGATAACAAATACATGACAGGTAATATAATTTGCTGCTCAGTGATTGCAGTATTCTAGTCTGCATCTCCCCAAGGTAATACATAAATACATAAAATCTGACTTGTTCGCGGGCCCTGAGGACAGGGTTGATGACCACTGCTCTAGGGTGTATATATATATATAAAATATATAGTGTGTGTGTATTGTTTGGGGGTTCTACGTAATTTTCTATCAAAAAAATGTTTTTTTACTTGTAAACACCCAGTGTAAAAAATAGGCTTGGTCTTTAAATGGTTAATATTCAAATTTACAAGGAGGAAAGTACTTTGAGCGTCATTTTATTCCCCAGTGAGTGAATTTGGTACAGTTAGTAGAATTTTCGGGAAAAAAATGACGTACTATTTTCTACAGAAACGCTGCTGTTTTGAAATGGTAAGGAACAGCTCCCTCTGGTGAAGTATGATGGTACTATACAGTATATCATTTGCAGGGACAAACAAACCTATTCAGGGATGTGAAACTAAAAAATGCTTTTGATAGTTTACCGTGACCCGATATTGTAAATAAATGAAGACATCTGCAATGTTTAATTATGGTGGGACTATATAAGCATATTTCAAGTGGTAAATGTAGTTTGCTACTTTGCCCAGTGATTTATAAAAAAAAAACGGAAGAAATAAAATTTAAATATATTGCAGTTTACAATTTCCTAGATGTGGTGGCTGCACAAGGTTTCATTTATCAGGCTAAGAGCCTTCACAACCAATACAGGAAATAGCAGCTATATTTTCTAGAAATGCAGTGTCTTGTCACTCACTGTGAGCTGGCACCAGCAGCCATGGCTCCCTCGTTGGATACATACAGGAGTGAGAGTAGCCACCCAGAGACAGGAAGTGTGTTTTAGTTGCCAGGCTTCCAGCGGAAAAAATCCTAAGAATGAATACGAATGCAATCAAAATATATATAAAAAAAAATTTTTGGTTTAGATATCGGGGCAACTTTTAAATTTTTTGAAACGCATGTTCTGCATTTTTTAATTTTTTTTGCTCAAATTGACTTTATATCCCACAAAAAGCTTACGTTTATTTTCTAAAAGCAGAGACCCTGGAGAATAAAATTAGGATAGTTGCAATTTTTTATGCAACACGATATTAGTGTTGCTATCAATTAAACACATATTTTCAGAAAAAAAAAATACAACAAATTTTAGTGCACACACAGAATTACTGTTTACCTAATTTTTTGTAAAATATAAAATTATGTAGTTGTGTTGAATAAATATATACCGTACAAACTGGGTTTTGGAATCATTCTAAATTTGCTGACTGTTGTGTAGTGCAGTAATTTTTATCGAATTCAGGCTGTGAGATTGCCTCACTTCATTAAATGATGCCTTTCCATTTTAAAACCTAACTTCTACTGCATTTTGCTCTCACAGCAAAGCAAAGACTGGGTTCCTTGTAAATTTCCATGGCAACTGCTTGCCAGCACAAAGAATTGATAGCCTGCTGCCTGTCAATATCTGAAGGAGGAGCAGCACTTATGTGTAGAAAATCTGACAGCTGGGCCATAGTCCTTTGTAAAGATCTAGAAGCCTGAATTCAGTCTTGCTTTATGTGACCCTATGTGCGTTTTCTCTCTTATTTGTTTTCTTTTCCTTGCATGGCTTTCCTTTTGCTGGCAGTATGTCTCTTATCTATCTGAATGAATCTCTTCCTTACTCGGTCCACCTATTGCTTTCAACTGCCTGTACTAACTGTGCCCACTAGAAACTGAGGTTATAAATGTAGGTGCTTTGTTGGCAAGTCTTGCCTTTACATTGTTTCTTTTTGGACCCTGGCATCCCCCCCACTTTGCTTGGCACCCTTGAAAAGTCTTAATTTTGATTGGATTTTTTGTTGCCTCTTAGCTGTTTTTCTGTCTTTTTTTTTTTCTTCTGTCTCCTATGTGGAGATCTGATAAAAACGGATAGCATGTCATCAGATCTCATCTGATTTGATCCGCCATGGGGACGTATAGCCATCCGTCCGATTTTGACGGATCAGGTTGGATGTCGGGGGACATCCAAAGCTCCATAGGACTGCATGGAACAGCCGTTGAGGTCCACCGTCGAAACTGACAGGCGGACCTGAACGATTGTGTGAAAGGGGCCTAAAATAAATCTTTTGGTCATTGTTATTTTAGAACATCAACATTGTAATAACAATACAAACAATAGTTATTTTTGACAACCCAATCTAATCTTACTTGAAAATTCTCCTTTAATGTTGTGAGTTCTGCCTGACTGCTGTCAATCTATTTTCACAACTTCCTGAATTGCCTGTGTTTTGTTAGATGAGGGGACCCATCAGAATTTGTAACGGATGTGATGTTTCGTCACCGCCATCTTGCTACACCCTGCACTTGTTCATAGTAAGGATACAGTGAGAAGGTGGCAAGTGGGCATCTTGTTACACCCACTGGAGTCTTTCATTTCACCCTTATTTTTAACAGTAAACTCAGCTTATATATTGAAATACAGTATTTTCAAATCCCTTACTGTTTTGATGTTGATTTTTCAAAGTGGTGGTTCTGTCAGATTAAACCTGTGAGATCAGCGGGTTTGGCACTGCTTTTAAAATTCAACATCTAAACAGTCAGACGTATTTTTAAATACTGTATTTCACTATAAGCTGAATTTACTGTTGCAAATAAGTGTGAAATGCAAAACTCTGGTGGGTGTAACAAGATGTCCGGTTGTCGCCTTTTCACTGTATCCTTACTGTGGAGGAGTGCGGGTTGTAGCAAGATGGCGACAACAGAATGTTAGTTCCGTTCCAAATTTTGACAGGTCGCCTAATCGGACAAAATGCCTGCATGCCTTGTAGCTTCTCTGCTGTTTACTTTCAATTTCTTAGGACTACATATCCAATGCTGGATTGGTCAAGAGACACAAGTACTTAAAAATCACAAGGTTTCCGTACTGTCACTGTTTTTAACCTGTATTGTGAAAAACATTATCAGCATTATCAACATTTTGTGTATGGATTGCAATACTATGTGCGCATTGGGACAGCTATTTAATTACTACTTATAAAGGCTATTCTTCTTGATTGTAAGTTGTTAAATTTTTTTATGAATTTTTATTTTATTTATTTTTTACTGCAAAACTATAAGACTGGTCTGTAAGATTTGAAACAATGGTAGTCATAGACTGCTAAATCGTTTATTAACCCCCCCAAAAAAAGATCCTGTTCCTTTAAACACTTCAGCCATGGAAGATTTGGCCACTCAATGACCAGGCGATTTTTTTGCAATTATAGCACTGCATCGCTTTAACTAACAATTGCGCTGTCTTACAACGCTGTCACCCAACATAATTTACGTCCTTTTTTTCCCCACAAATAGAGCTTTCTTTTGGTGGTATTTGATCATCTCTGCGGGGTTTTTTTTTTGCGCTAAAAAACAAAAAAAAATTTTTTATTTTTTGCTATATTAAATATCGCCAGTTTTTGGTTTTAACTGGGGGGAGGGGGCTGACTATAGGAGATGACAGATCATGGTTCCTAGCTAGTAAGAACTCACGATCTGCCTCTCCTCACAGAAATGGGATTTGTATGTTTACACACACACACGCTGGCCAAGAGCATCGGCACCTCCACAGTGCAGCAGGTGTGCGTGCACCTGCTATCCCGCTTAAAGGAGCCGACGTACAGTTACGATGGCTCACAGGATTGTGCCGACCTGACGCAGTATAATGACAGCGGCTGGTCAGCAAGCGGTTAAAGCATTTTATTAAGCTCAGTGCTTGTGCTGTGTCGTTTGGCCCCCTGTAACACCTGTAATGTGTGTCTGATCTTGCCTGACTATACCCTTCTCCCTGTGAGCTGACTCCAGTATAACAGGGCTGCTGAGCCCTAATACCAGAGTCATCCGTACGTGCCTCCTTCATCTGTCTCCTCTGTGCTCTCTCCCAGAAATAGGTACCTCCCCTCTCTGCTTGTCAGCTTGTGAAAGTGCCTGCCCCCTCAAGTCCTGCTGCTCAAATAACTTTCACGTCTTTATACATCCCCTCTGTGAATGAATGAATGAAAAACGTATATAGCGCAGCACATGCGAAGTAAATCGCCTCTGGGCGCTTGTTGTTCCTGTCTCCTTTGAGATCAAAAGAGATGAGTCTTAATCTTTCTCCTGAAGACTAAGTAGTTCTCCTCCAGCCGAATGCTGGCTGGTAAGGCGTTCCATAGTCTGGGACCTTGGACAGCGAATCTCCTGTCTCCTTTGGACTTGTATCTGGCTTTCGGTATCTGAAGCCGATTTTGATTGGTGGATCGTAGAATACGATTGGGATTGTGAAGTTTTAATTTTTCGCATAGATAATGGGGAGCATTCCCATGGATACATCTATGCGTTAGACAGAGAGCTTTAAAAGTGATTCTGTCTTTAACTGGTAGCCAGTGAAGGGATCTCAGTGAAGGTGAGATTGATTCCCAGGGTTTTTTCCCAGTCACAAGTCTGGCGGCCGTATTTTGAATGACTTGAAGACGAGCGATTTGGTACTTGGGGAGTCAGAGGTAAAGGGCATTTGCATAGTCCAGTCTGGAGTTTACAATCGCTCCCACCACGACCGCTATGTCTTTCTTGGGAATAAAAGACGTGAGTCTGCGTAGTAGGCGCAGCAGATGGTGAGATCCGCTGACTACTGACCCTATTTGTGCGTTCATTGTCATGTCGGAGTCAAAGATGACCCCAAGACTTTTGACTTTGGCGCTAGGGGTGATGATTTTGCCCAGAATGGGCGGGGGGATCCAGGTTGTTGCCGATTGATTCCTACGCTTGGCGTGAAACAGAAGAAGTTCTGTTCTCGCTCCGTTGAGTTTGAGATAATTCTTTGTCTTCCAGTCCTCTATCAAAGAGAGACAAGTCTCTAGATTGAGGTGGTGATCCTTTTTATTGCAAATGAGGAAGTACAGTTGCGTGTCGTCTGCATATGAATGATAAAGCAGTTTTTGGCTGCTGATTTCCAAAAAAGAGGAGAACCAAGATAGATCGCTTTCTGCGACTTTGGCTATTTTGGCCAGTCGAGTCAATAACAGCTTGTGATCTACTGTATCAAAGGCTGCGCTTAGGTCCAGCAGAACCAGAAGAGAAGATTCTCCTTTGTCTGCGGCCTCGAACGTCGTCCCATATCTTAAGCAATGCTGTTTCCGTCCCGTGTCCGGGACGGAATCCTGATTGAAATGGGTCGAGTAAGTTGTGGGTATCTAGATGCTGTTGCAGCTGCTGTACCACTGCTTTCTCCATTACCTTGGAGAGAACATTTAGGCCTGTTATGGGGCGCCAGTTGAGTGGATCCTTAGGATCCAGGGTGGCTTTCTTCAAGATGGGTTGAATGAAGCCCTCCTTCAGCTGGGAGGGCATTATGCCCTCCCTGAAGGATTGGTTGATAAGCTGCGTAACAGGAGGTGCCAGGATGTCGGCGCATTCCTTCAGCAGTTTGGTGGGGATAATATCATTTGGCGCAGTGTTGTTGCGCAGAGTGCCGATGATATTTTTTGTGGTCTGAATGGAGATGGGTTCCAGCGTGAACTCACCTAACTGTGGTGAATTACTGCCGGTGCTGTGTAAATAACTACGGGGGGGGCTGGGAGAGCAATTGTTTTGCTGAATGCTTTGCCGGATTGCCTCAATTTTGTTAATGAAGCAATCCGATAACTCATCGCAAAATTCTTGTGTATCCAAGTTGGGGGCTTCAAGACATCCTGGATTCATGGTCTGAGTGACCAGCTTGAAGAGTTCGCGGGGGCGGTTTAGGGCACTGTTGATAGCCTCAGAAAAATAGTTTTTCTTGGCTTCGAAGATTTGCTTGTAGTATTTTCTGGTTATTGCCTTGTAGATCGAGAGGTTCAAAACGAGAAAAACAGAATTGAGCGCACTCCAAAAGTCCAGCCTATACACAGATATAATTCTAAGACAGGTAATTCAGTATTGAGAAAATGGTATACATAAATACAGTATATTGGAGTCCATATATAAAACGTCCATAAGCATAATAGCCTAAGACCACACTAACACTTGATGGCAGCCAGCTAACAGATGAAGCAATCTGTAAACGACAAGAAAAACACAAAAGTGGCGCCTTCTAAGCGTAGCAGTAGTAAAATTTAATTGATGTGTCTAACAATATAAAAGACCTACTCACTCGCATCCGCCCGCTCATAGGAAGTGACATCACTCGCGCTGCTACACCGGGAAACAGGTTCTCTGTCTTTTGGTTCCGGGGGACCTTGTTTTACATCGTCCGTGCCGTCAGCAGTAACCAGCAACTCGACACCCAGCGAGTTGGACGCTTACTACCTGCGGAAGAAAACCGTTATTGTTCACATGCCTGATCATTCACCTGCTTTGTGAGTAGGTCTTTTATTTTGTTAGACACATCAATTAAATTTTACTACTGCTACGCTTAGAAGGCGCCGCTTTTGTGTTTTTCTTTTAGATCGAGAGGTTCTCATCTGAAGAGCTTCTTTTCCAGGCTGCTTCTGCCCTTCTGCGCTCTTGCTTCAGTAACGCCAGCTGGTTGTTGAACCAGCCGGAGTTATTTTTCCTGATCTGGGTCTTTCGTTTCGGCGCTATCAAGTCAGCTGACTGCAATAGTGCTGTGTTTATGGCCTCCAGTGTTTCTTCCGCTGTTTGGTGCGGCTGAATTGTGTTTACTTTTTCCCCTAATGTGGCTTTGAAGAGTTCCGAGTGGAGCTTCTTCTGACATCTGGTCCAGTGTGTTGTCACTGGATTTGATGTTTTTGTTAAGAGGGGGAATTTGGAAATAATGAATTTAATTGCATGGTGATCTGTCCATGGCAATGGTTCATTTTCCAAGATTTTTATTTCCAGATCTTGTCTGAAAATAAGATCGAGCGTATGACCTGAAGCATGTGTGGGCCCACATACTAGTTGCTGAAGCCCTAATCCTTCCAGGTGGTCGATGCAGGCGTCGGCAATGGGGTCTTGCGGGGAGTTGGCCCAGAGGTTGAAGTCCCCGAGCAGCAAAAGGTGTTTGCTGTTCAGGGTATAAGTGGAGACAAAGTCCGTCAAAGATGGGAGCAGCTGCGACTTGGGGCCAGGTGGCCTATAGCAGAGTAGAATCCGGACGGTCTCCTGGCCGTTTACTTGCAGTTGAAGAGTAAGGGTTTCCATGAATGGAAGAGGGTTTTGGAGGCTTGGTTTTGTGATCGCAAGACGCGTCTTATGGATCACCGCCAGTCCTCCTCCTCTTTGCCCTATTCTGTTTTCCGTTACAATACGATAGTTTTCTGGCACCAATTCTCCTAGAATGGTGTTACAGTCGGCTGTGAGCCAGCTCTCTGTAATAAAGAGGCACTCTAAGTCATGTCGCAATAAGAAATCATGGATTTCTAATCGGTGTTTTACTGCTGATCTAGTGTTGATCAAAGCACATGATATGTGCTTAGGCTGGGGTAAATGGCTGCGATTTCTGGCAGTCGATCGTCGATCGATCCTCCAAAAGTCGCAGATTTCTTAGGGCTTTTTTGGTGGCGGCCGGCAGAATTGCGGCAAATCGACCCAGATCCCAAATGTTCTTCGCCGAGTATTGCCGATTAACCATGGCCGCTGTGGAACCAAGGGGCGGGGGGGGGGTGGATTCACAAGGATAACTGAATCCTCTGATCCTGGCTTGGTCCAGAGGAAGGGAAAAAAAACCTGACCACGCTGCGCCAATATGCTGTGGTAGGGAAAAAAATTCCTTCCTGACCCCTAAAGAGGCGATCGGGTTTAAGCCCTGGATCAAGTTTTAATGAATTTGAGAGGGATAGGGCAGGGTGGAGCAAGATGGCCGCTGACCTGGCAGCAGGATCCTGCCTGGGGGGTACCAGGCTGAGTGGTGCCTGGGGGGCTAAGGGAGATGTTCGGAGGGCAAGGGGGCTCTACTGGGGTGGGTGGGGGCTTTCTGGCCCGATTAATGAAGTAGTGCCGACTGTTGGGGGGTGGAGAGTGGCGCGCCGCTAGGCCGCAGATGAAGCCACGGCCTTTCCTGAGTCGCGGCTGCTGCGAATCTCCACCGATCGGCGCGGAGGAAAGAAAACACTGCGCCCGAGGGTAGCGGCGGTTTGTGGGGATGGCTGGCGGAAAGGACGCCCGAGCGGGGGTAGGGGTATGGGGGTGAGGAGAGGGGAAAAGCCGTGGGGATTGGGGGAAGCTACTGTGGCTTGTCCTGAGAAGGACGGCCGCCTGCAGCTCCCAAGGAGTGGCTTACCAGGTCAGGTGCACCGGGGGAAAGCCGTGGAAGTCCTGGAGGGGGGAGAGGAGCTTGTCCGAGTGGCCAGTGGCAGATGGATAGCTGACAGGGAGGTGGAAATCCTGCCTGCCTGTCTGTGAGGCCTGGAGCCACACAGTGGGGAGGACCCTGCACTAACCCTGAGAGAGTGACTCGTTTGAGAGCGTCCTGCTCTCTCGGTGTCTGACTGCACACTAATTGGTCTGTGTTCTAATCGTGTGCCCCTGTGCGAGTGATTTAAAAAAAAAAGTCTGCTATACCTAATTTTAGAGCTCTTTTCAGCGATAACATGATTGGCTGGCTCTCCCTCTCCTTTCCTGATTGACATCAGCGGGGGAATCTCGAACCCCGCCCACTGCATCTATCAGACGGGGAGAGAAGAAAGCCAGCCAATCATGTGATCACTGAGAAGAGCTCCGAAATTAGGTATAGCAGGCTTTTTTTATGAATCGCTCACACAGAGGCACACATGATTAGAACACAGGGGGGGATGTACTGTATGCAAATGTGAAAGTGGCTTAACCACTTTAAGCTTTTAGATGGCATTTTAATTCTTGGTATAAAAAGTCTATCAGCCAGTCTGCATTGTAATTGGATGCAGTACACCCTCTGACACAGGCTTTGGGCATGTCAGAATAAAAGGGTATATGGGAAGCTGGCAACCTGTGCTGCTGTGACACATAAATGCATCACTGCACCTATGTTCTATGGTTTGGATTTTGATTATCATATGTACATATGTACAGTTTCAAAAACCCTTTTCAAGCCCTTTTCAGTTCCTTTCTGGGTATCTTCGACACTCATCATCATTAGAAATTCTCATGAAAAATATGTTACTTCTAGTTTTACAATGCATTCATTTTTTTTTACAAATGACCTCTGATGTACCTACAGGTTCAAGTGATAAAATTACAATTCTTGTTTTTTGTCCAACAAGTTTCTAGACAAAGTTAGACAATTGATACATACACGGGCACACACACACAAATTCCAATTGAACAATCTGGGAAGCTCTGCAAGGGGGATGATTGAAAGTGATTGTAATTGTTGTTAGCTCATTTCTTAAGTAGGCTCTTTATTGAGTGCAGTTCTTCAGTGCTGAATTTATTATACTGATTGTCTAATTTTATTACAGAAAGTGAGTGAGAAGGTTGGAGGGGCCGAAGGCACCAAGCTTGACGATGATTTTAAAGAAATGGAAAGAGTAAGTATAGTGATATATATATATATTTTTTTTTTTCTGTTCATCCTTTCTCAATAATATGTGTGTGTTCTTTGTATTTAATCTTTTTCCTGTTTAGTTACAAGATGAGAATTTTAGATGCCTTTTTACTTAAAGTGGCAATAAACCCATCGATTTTTAACAATTCCAAAAAAACATTCACATTCACTCTCAACCAAACTGTCAAACCATCTAATGGCTGGGGTCATAACTGATCACATGTGGAGCATCATAGCAGTTGAAGATTAAACAGAGGAACAAAAAAACAAATACGGTAGCTGCTGTTTTTTTTATAAATATATACTTACCCAGGCCGAGGTTGCGGGCAGGAAGTGGTGGGGCGAAATGGGGCAGGTTCCTGTCAGAAATAGGTACCTACTCCCAAGAAGAAAATAAAACTCCAAAAGTAGTACAGAAGGGTGGACGAAGAGGAAAATCTGAACTTCTCCTATTGGGTGAAGCTCTGCTTTAAAAAATAAAGAATCTGAACTCCCAAAGCTGTGTCCGAAAAAGGCAAGCAGAGGGTAAAGCAATAGTTTCCAGTGTCTGTGGGCACCATTCAGCTGATCTTTTTCACATTACTGACTTACTGTACTTGTTTCTGTGTCTCAATATAAAAGCGACCATCTTGTTGGAGGTAGGGCTTTGACTTTTACAAATGCCAATCATTTTTTTTCTGCCAAAGTTCCGCTACCAGGATGAAAGATTACGTTATATGTTCGAACATAGATGCCTATACAGCTGAAGCCTAAATTGACATGCAATCAAAGATTATAGCTGCCAACATAAAAAAAAAAAATTGTCCAGGGACACATTTTTTTGCTGTGTGCCCAGCAAGTCAAGAATGTACTTAGGCGTTTATATCCATTTTAAATGGCAGTGGTCCTTTAACAGACCTTTTGTTAATCAAATTATTTATTACAGGCATTTATCTAGCACCTGCAATATACATACAGTACATTCACATCATAGCAACATTTAATTTTAAAATGCTGTATAAGCAGAAAGATTTATCATTAAAGGGCAAACACAGCCAAGAAGGTAATGTTCAGTAGTAAATATATTTATGTATTTGTTTAGCTAGCTGCGATGTTAAGTGTACAGTGCAGTAACCCAACAGTAAAATGTCATGCGGCAATATGACTGCAAGGTAGATGAATAGACATACATAGCAGGCACTACGCAGACAACACATTTGTTTAGTTGCAGACTACTTAACAGGGCTAATCTGTGATTGCCCCACTGATGCAGGTAAAAAAAAGACACTGGTGCCTCCCAACTGTCCAAAATCCAACTTCAGAGACACCAAAAGTGTCTGAGATTCACACCTCCACCTCCTCTTCCAACGCTGCTTCTCCATACAACCTATTCTGACACTGCTCACCTCCTGTGGCTCTACAAACTTCTTCCAACACTGGTCACCTCTGCACCCCCTGCAGCCTTCTTCAAATGCTGTTAACATCTGCACCCTTTGCTACCCTCCTTCAACATTGCTCACCTCTGCATCTCCTGTCACTCTTCCACAACTGCTCACCTCTGCGTGATCTGCAACCTTATCCCATTACATGTTCACAATAAAACAAAATTAACCTTCTAATGAAAAAATATTTACCGTATTTTAATTACAGACCTTAGTGGACAGTGGCTTCAGGGCAGAAAGGCACCAGTACTGCCTGGACGCCTACTGAGCTCTCCTGTTGTGAAGCTGATGCCTAACCTTGCCCAGGACAGAAGCCCTCCTGACCTCTTCAGCTTTACAAGTCCTGTATAATGATGATAATACAGTATGTGGTGACACTGATCTTGGGGAGGTGTAAAGGGAAGTCCTGGGAATCAAGGGCAGACTGTCATTAATGTGATTGGTGAATGCACAATAACACTAATTCCGCATACACACAATCACTTTTTGTGTTGTAAAAAAACGTTGTTTTCTCTCACGAAACAAAACTTTTTCAAACTTCATTTTAAAAAAACGATGTTGCCTACAAACCATCGTTTTCTGAAAATGCTCTTGCAAAGCGTGGTTACGTACACCACGTTCGACGGCACTCTGTTCCATTGAAGCTCCCGTCTCATAACTTGCTTCTGAGCATGCGCGGGTTTAAAAACTTCGTTTTGCCCACATACGATAATTTTTTGTGAAACAAAAGACGACATTCTGAAAAACAACATAAAAAATTGAAGCATGTTCGAAAAAAAATTCGGTCGTTTTTCAGAAGACATAAAACAAAGTTTTGCCCACACACACAATCATTTTAAATGACGATTTTAAAACGTTGTTTTATTTCATCACAAAAAACGACCGTGTGTACGCGGCATAAGATGTACAGTAAGCTTAGTAAGGCTTGCACTGTATTTTTAGGACATAGACTGAGACATAGCAGTCCAGGAACAATCAATTGAAAAGTTTGACTATCCTAGCAAATCCAGGACAATTGCCAATGATGTTTATAGCCAAGCATACAGAGTTCAGTGATTGAGAATATGAAAGGTACTAAAAGTGTAAATAGTGCAGAGTTCAGGAGCAGGCAATACACAGGCCTTGTTCAACCAAGAATTACCTCCCCTACATAGTACAGAGCTCCCCCTCATACAGCACATGCTGAGAGTTGTAGTCCCTAGTCGTAAAGATATGAGGCATGACTGCTGAGAAGCATAGGCTCATTTATGATCTATTATTATACCTTGCCCCCCAAAAAGACACAAAAGCTGATTAAGTTGGAAATGGGGGCAAGGCTACAGCTTTATTGAACCCTGCAAATGTAACAACTTTCCAATAGTACCAAACAATGCCAGCCACATAGTCGGAGAGGCCTGTCCTTACCATCAGTGCCAGACATGTATTAGACTGACCCCAGAATTTGACTTTAGGGCATAGCCCATAAAGCATTACCTATTGCTGGCAAGGTCAAAACCACCACACACAAGTCAGTGGTACACTGTGGCGTGCCCCACAGCAACCAATACCTACTCAACACCAGATTGTTGGCCAAGATTAAACATATAAATCATTTAAATGAACCCCATAAGGCCTACTACTACTGTTATCTCCCTCAAGATCTCTGTGGTGGACAACAATGCCACCAATTCTGAGCATTCATCATGCGGCGAAACCACTCCAAACAAGAACAAAGTGTGTGATGGGCCCAAACCAAATTGAGCAATAACATAGTTAAGGGAAGAGATTAAATCGACAGATCGGTAATGCCCTTCATCATTACCCATAGATAATTGATAAGAATGAAATGACCTGAAACCAATTGTCTGAGGCGTAACAGCTCGGGTAACACCAGCAACCAGCGAAGGCCATGAAAACTGAAAATGAATTCTGGCAACGGCAAAATAAAATTAAAGGTTCTCCCTACAGTGTCAACATTCAGCATAGCAAGAGGCCAGAGAAACTAAGGAGTTAACGATGATCCAAAGTAATGCTGGGGAGGAACATGAAATTGGAACACAAGGTGAGGACTAACCTATAGCAAAAAATGAAATTCTTCTCATCTACCTAAATGTCATAGCTCTCATCCAAAATAAAAACATCCCATGGTCAGCAATGGCTCCACCAATGAGGAAAGGGTAAACAGGAAAAAAATCAGTAGGAGATAAGACCAGCTAGGAAAGAAAAAGGCAGAAAACCCATAAAAAATTGGTATTTGTTGAGATTGGAAGAATCAACATGAGATCAAAAAATAATTCTGTGATAGCACATCCTCTGCCCAGTTACCACCAACTGAGCACTTGTCCTCATCGACAAGTTCACTAATCCTAAAGATTAGTGCCAAAGCGTGCCCAAGAAAAGGGAAGGGCCCTCTATGTAGAAACAGAGGAGAAACATGGAGAGGATGTCGATTAAGTTGTGCACGGAAAACAGGTGCTGAGAATCAGGGAAGCAAGTCGGAAGTTTCCAACCCTCCAAAACCCTGGAGATATCCTCCCAGCTGAATAGTCTGAACCAAAACAATACAGAAGAGAGGGTGGTACCTACCGTCAAACCAGTCACAACTTTATCCTGTAGTTAAAGGGGGTAGGAGAAAAGAGCAGGTCTGGTCATCTCCACCTGTAACCAATTAATGGGTTGATTTTTTAATTAAGTGAATCATGCCCTTCATAGCTCAGAAGCGCTGCTTCCTTGTATATAGGAAGCAGTCATATTTTTATGCTTTGATGAAGGTCTCAGGCCTCGTACACACGAGGCAATTCATTTGTTCAAATCGGTCGGTCCGACCGATTTTGAACAAATCTGTCTCTTAGGATTTTGGTTTGCTCGGGTGTACACACGAGCAAACCAAAATCCCCGCCAGCAGACGGCGCGCTGACGTGTCGGTGACGTGGCGATGACGTTGACGCCGCCACGTCACCGCACCAGGAAGTAAAACACTTCCGCGCATGCGCCAAATCCATTCGGCGCTGGTGCGAGACGACATGTCTGCTGGTAAGTGTACTAACCAGCAGACATGTCGGGCGGACGGGTTCCCACCCGATAGACATGTCGGCTCGCCCGTACACACGATCGAATCTGTCTGCTGGGATGGTCTAGCAGACCGTTTCCAGCAGACAGATTTGATCGTGTGTACGCGGCCTAAGGCCGAAACGTGTCAGAATTTTTGGATGCTGTTACTGCTGTAATGCTTCAATAAATATTTTCTATGGCGAAGCTGTCGAGTTGCCGGCCTGTACTTTCTATGGATCAGAAAAGAGCCAGGTGCCTGTCCTGCGGGGAGGAAAGGGAGAACTTTCTGAGAGTTATAGACCCCAGTCATACAGATAAGTGTCATGCTGAGAATTGCAATTCCTTGTAATGCCAGTGATGGTAGATGTGTTGGGACTTATGGCCTCCTGCAGTAGTATAGCTTCTGGAAATGCTATGAGGTGTAGTCACCAATATACAAAAAAAAAGACATGCTGTAGCTCCCTGTAATGCCATTGCTGGGAGATATGTTGGGAGGTATATGGCCCAAAGTAGAACAGGTATAAGATATGCTGAGAGTTGTTCTTCTCTACCTATGAATATATGCAAGACTTGCCGGGAGGTGTAGTTCAGCAATATCAGTAGCAACAGGTACTTCCTACTGATACAAGACCACCTTGTTTCTAACAAGAGTATTCTCTCTTACAGACTGTATCTGGGGTACAGAGAGATTTGAGCCTGTACCCCCTCCTTCGTTCTGGCATGCAATGCAGTGCAACTAAGCATTACATTGTCATAGCAGCCCTAATCAATAGTTGGATAGGCTCAATTACAAAGTCCCATCTTATTTTAAATAATAAATAAAAAGTAAAAGTCAATGTGCTTAGGAACAATATCTGTGACCAGCAAGCACAAAGTTTGTGATGCCAAATTAGTAAAACATTAAAGGATAAGTTCACCTTTGTGAAAATGTTGCGTGTTTAGGGCGTAACATTTTTGTTGGCAAGAACAGCATGGTTGCTAATAAACTGAAAATACTGTATGGTATCATACCTATCTATGCAGCAGGTGGCGCTGTAGTATTATAGTGTATAGTGTAGTATACATGTATTCTATGATATAACGGGGTGTATTGTCTATGTGCACTTTTGTTATTCAGTTCCTGTTTCATGTTCCTCATGCTGTAAGACATGTTCTTTAATCCTCCATAAAAACAAAGCTATTGCTGCAAACAAGAAGCTTCCAGCACACCATTTCAATACTCTGCACAACAATATTTCCAATCCGAACCAGGGATGTAACTATCACATTGGTTGTTCTCTCAACCATAATGTCAAACCATCAAATGGATAGTGTCATAACGGATCACATGGGCAGCATCGTGGCAGTTGAAGATCAGAGGCCAAGATGGAAGCTTGGCTAAAAATGGTAGGAGGGTTTTAGTTCTGCTTTATTGTGTACAGTGCAGCACTTACAATTTAACAAAATAAAAAAAATAATCATCCTATATGTAAAAAGGCCTGAAAATTTATAAATAATCCCAAACATTTAGTACTGTGAAAGAATGTGATCCAAACCATATCAAGTGTATGTTCCACACACAATAAAAGCACCAATATAAGTATCCATAATGTGGTAATTCCCATGGTGTAAACTTGGTCAGATCAGTTAAGCAGCTTGTGTGCACATTTGTGGAAGCATTTAAGCCACTAAAAGCTGTGCATTTCTTTATATTTACACATTTGTGCAGACATTTTTATGGACGTGTGTGTGTGTGAGATATTCATGTACTGTATGGGACATTAATTGTTTGGATCGCATTCTTTCACAGCACTAAATGTGTGAGTATTTGTTCAGGCTATTTTAAATTATATTGACCAGAAAGTAGAGAGAAAGGAGAGGGAAGATGGATCCCTCATGCAGGGCTGCCCTACAAATGCCTGTTTGGAAATCAACTCAAGGTTGACAGTCATTTCCGGAACATGGGACATAGTAGTGACGGGACAACTATTTAAAAAGCGGGACTGTTTTGACAAATCCAGGACTGTTGGCAAGTTAAGAAACATGTACCTCACTTTTGAGTTTTGTATCTTTCACATCCTCCTTTTCTTCCTGTCTTTCTCTCTCCATTACTTCCTGCTGCTTAATATGCTAATTTTCAGTCTTTGTATGGGTACCTTTTTATAACTTTGGAATCTGTTAACTAGTAAAGTAACATGCTGTCAGACAGCAATGCAACGGTAGTTATTTTCTCCATCTAGGCAAACATTTATGTCGTTCCTCTGAAAGAATGACACAGAAGAAAATTGCAGCTTTTATACTTTTAAATATAATAATGAAACCACAAAGGACTGAGTTAGTGATATAATGTGTGGCTTAATTATAAAGTACAAAGGATATCGCAAACAGCTAGCCGAGAGGAAATGTAGAAAATTGTGATTTAACAGTTTGCTTTGAGATTTTCTGAGATGTTATTCTTTATTTTTTTCACAAGCCAGAAATATAATTACCCAGGCAACAGTGTAGGTTCTGCAATCATCGGTTATATGTATCTTGCTTTTGTAAGAGAGCTGTGCTTCTCCAAGGCAGTGTCAGTGCAGGTGCATCACAAGGATGTGCCTTTGTGCTTTTATATGTGGTAGTTAGCAGCCTCAGCCATTGTAATTCTGCCCCGTAGCATATCATTATCCCTCCTGCTGTCTTTTTCTTACATCTTGTATGTTTAACATAATGTGCGTGGCAAGCATAACATGCGTGGCAAGCATAACATGCGTGGCTTTGTACCATGAATTGTGGATTCCTATGTTTCAAATTGTAATTGCATAGGACTCTAAATCACCTTTTTGCAAATTTGCTGTATACATGGCAATAGTAGATGTTTGATAAAGCTACTTTGTCACATGGACCATCATTTAGAGGGTAAAGGGTCCCCCCAGTAGCATTTTTTTTTTCATTAGCACCTAGTTCATGTCCTAATGAATACAGCAACAACAAGTACAGTAAAACCTTGGATTGTGAGCATAATTAGTTCTGGAAACATGCTTGTAATTCAAAGCAAATTTTCCCATAAGAAATAATGGAAACTCAAATGATTTGTTCCACAACCATTTATTCATTAGTCCTTCAATCTATACTCCATATAAAAAGATTTATAGAAGGGACGACATCAATGATGGTGCGGAGGAAGGTCTATGTGGACAGCTTTGCTTTACCCTGGATGCCTGCATACTTGGAGGTGCCTGTTTTAATCATCAACTATGTTAGTTTCTAAATGTTGTACCTTCATTAAATGTAACCATATTGCTACACTTGGAGGCCTCTTTTCTATTTTATACTCATTTGTGATATGACGTTACTCTTATATCAAGACATCGCTTGTATATCAAGTTAAAAAAAATTGCCTGTCTTGCAAAATGCTCTCAAACCAAGTTCCTCTTAAACCAAGGTTTTACTGTATATAAACATTTTGCTTGTTAGGCTATATGAAGGTTTTACATAAGTGTTTCTAGGCTTCACCACTGTGTGGCTTGCTATTGTTTCTTGCTCATCTGCCCCTGATATTTTATTGTAAAGAGCCCTGCTTGCCTAAAGCCCTACTTTTTATACCCTTTGTAGGTGGGCCAATCATCCCAGCATAGAAGCCTTGGGAAAAAACGGTAGTAAGGTTTAAGTCATACTTCTAGACGTGAATGTTTGGCATTATCATGTGAGTGGCTTAAAGTGTTTAGGTCTACCTTATTGTAATCTGGAAGAGAACACAGACACAGGAACATTCAACCCCCAAATTTAAAACAGTTACACAGGTTTAAAAAAAATAATATTCAAAGTAAATGTAGTATAATTGCCACTCACCATTAAGGAATAAACATGATTCATATCAGCAAAAACCAATCAGTCAATGTTTGCTCCAATCAAAACAAAAATGTTCTCAGTTCCACATATTGTAAAGCTGCAAAAATAAGGTTGTATGGTGTTTTAAAAAAAATAAAATAAATTGGGGGATGAGGGAGGGGTTGTTGATTTGAAATGAGGAATGATGACACTGAGGATACTATTATTAAGGAGCAACTAAACTGAGCCATGACCAAATAAAAAGACAGAAGATAATGAAATGGTGACAAGTGTTATTTTGAACCTCCCCACAGGTGACCTTTTTTTACCTGTTATTGACTTACCATGCCTTGCTCTGCACTGTCTGTGTGGAGGTGGTGAATTGGGTAAAGGCAGGGCCTTGTTTCTCCAAATCAAAGATCCACTCTGCTGACTGGTGATCGGATAACTGGTGGATTAATATTCAAAAAGCGGCAGAAGAGGTGCAGAAATGGCAGTTTCACAGAATGAAGGAAGCACTGTCCTAACAAAAAGCTGTTACCCATCAGATTATGTAACAGAAGTGACGTTCCAGCACACTTATCATGGTACACCCGCACTTGCCCGCAGTAAGCCTTCAGTTTAAAGGCGGCAAGCATCTTTTTACACCCACTGAAGCCATGCATTTTACACTTGGTTTTACCAGTAACCTGAGCTTATATACTCAAATACAGTATGTGGAAGTCTGTGTGACTGTTTTGGTTTTTTTTTTTAACTTTCTTAAAAGTCAGTTTTCTAATCTGACAGAACACTGCTGTTTTTTAAATTCAACATCAAAACAGTTTGACTGTTTTTTAAATGCTGTATTTCTCTATATAAGCTCAGCTTACTGGTAAAAATAAGTGTGAAATGCAAGACTTCAGTGGCTGTAAAAAGATGTCCGCCAGGTGACTTAAGAGTGTAGGCGATTTCAAGCAAGAAAGTTGATTGCCCAGAGATGGCAATTGGCTCTATCTCTGTCCAGTAGGTAATGGGAAAATGGCATGAATGAGATAATTTTGTAAGAAAAAGCATTATATGAGACAAGGTGAACTAAAAAATATGTTAAACTCTGAAAACCATGGTGGGAGGCAAGAGGATTTAAGATATAAATAGAGAGGGCGAATAGAGTAAAATATAAGAAAAGTGTTCCATTAAAAATTAGGATAATTATAAGCGAGAATGCATGGGGAAAGTAGGTGAGAGGAAGTGATGGATGATGTGGCAATAGAATGGGCTGTATGGCTGACCAGGACCCCTGCTCAGGGCATATACAATGCTCAAGAATATATGTAGGTACAATTACAACCCTAACCTAGGAAATAAGCCTGGCACCAGATTAAAAAAAGTCTGTTTAATAATTTAATACGATGGGTGGGGGAAAAGGGAGGGGCCTGGTAAATGGGGGATATGAATGTTAAAATGTATAATGTACTCAAAAAAAGTTTCAATAAAGATATAAAGTGGAAAAAAGACTGTAGGCTTACTGCAGACGAGTGTGGGTGTACCAAGATAGCCGTGGCGGAGCGTCACTAAGGTTGCATTTTCTGATGGGTAGCAGCTTTCTGATAGAACAAGCACCTTTAGGGAGATCCTTGCACTGCAGCTTTCACCACAGCAAAAAGCGTGAGCAGCGCCGTGGTTAACATCACCAAATCTCTTAAGCCTTTGATTTCAAACTGCAGATATACAGTTATGGCTCTCAAGGCACAGTAGTGCTTAGGCATAGGCAGTGTACTACTATTCTGCAGGAGTAATAAGCAATATTGGGTACTATTTGGGCAGAATTCATATTTTGAGATGTTCCCTATAAAATAGCACAGGTTTGCTTTCTGAGTTCAGCTCTACTTTAAATGTGTCATTACTGTGTCAGGTGTTCTTAAAAAGTTTAGCATAATCTTCTAATTTCTAGCATGTTCTAAAATGAATAGAAAGTAAATCTGATGCAGCTATAGGGTAAGTAGAGATCAGTGGAAATGTGTTTGTAGTACTTTGTTTGAAAAGAAGCAAAAAACAACCAAAAGGCAGGCTGCCATCTATTTTAGATGACCTGTAGTGCTCTGGGAATCCATTTGTTTGGATGCAATGTCTATTTAATGTTTATTGGTTGTATACAGATAGTAAATAACAGATGTAGAAAAGATTTCAGAAATGCAATTTACCTCTGAAATATTTTTCTATATGTTAATTTGGGAGAATTTTCATTGCAGCCATTTGAATGTTTTTAAAGCTTGCAGTCACTTTTACTGAAGAAAAACGTCTAGAATTTTTTTTTTTTTTTAAACGGTGCCATCTATTTTTAATAATAAACACATTTTCATATTTTACTTTTACTTTTTCTTAGAAAGTTGACGTGACCAGTAGAGCAGTCCTTGAAATAATGACAAAGTCAGTAGAATATCTCCAGCCTAATCCAGGTAATAATAATTGAATTTAAACTGATCTTAAAACTGTGACTGGACAATGATGTGGAAAGAAGTGAATTTATTGTAGCTTACCTTATAATATAATTGTGATTACTATCTTAATGTCTGTTTCTTGAATTTCGAGCAAAACTGATCAACACAATCTTGGACAAGAAAAAAACTGTGACTGGACAATGATGTGGAAATTTGTTTTTGTCTTGTCTTGTTTTTGAAGTGAATTTGGAACATTGTGGAACAGCTTTATTACATTGGCGTTTAGGACGTGACCAATAAGGCTTCATACACGGGACATAATTGACAGTGTAACCAACATTACTACATCTGTGTTTAATGTGCTCCAAAGTTTGAAAACAAAGATGGTACATGATTGGGTAACAGTCCAGCTTCTCGAGCAAAACTCAATATGATCAACACAATGTCAAAGATCCGTGGCAATTCATTACATACACAAGAACCTTTTCGAAAGGGCATCCCCTGGATATCCTCCGCTAAAGTGCGATAGTAGTGAAGCCTTGCAATCACTTTTAGCTGAGAAGCCATGTTTAAGTATGGCAGAGAAATTGGAGATGAATCGAACTTTGGTAATTTGTTTTTGTCTTGTCTTGTTTTTGAATGTTGTATTTTTTTGTATTTGGAACATTAGTGGGTTATCATCTCCCAGAGAAAATTGTGTGTAGTGTGACGTAGCTGGAATGCAGTGCAAACTTTAGTTATCATTGGCTGGAGTCCACCAACTTATGTGGGACAAGGTTGAGTTATGTGGAGACCAATGGAGGCTAGGCTTCATGTACACGGGACATTTTAGTGACTTGACAGATAGTAACCAAGCTGTGCTGCCAGATAGTATAATTTAAAACGTCGGGCGTTTAAGTTTGTCCAGTTTGTGCCTGCTGGGTGTTAAGAAGGGCCTAGCGCCATGAAATATCTGTGTTTAGAGAAGCAGTATGACCATTTTAATGAGGTTTACTGCTGGGAGCATTTGCGTTTTTAGAAGCGTTTCTAAAAAAAAATGTATTAATTTTTTCAAAATGGCCAAAAATGAAAAACGCCTGTAAATGAAACGTGGCTAAACATGGGTTACCACATTTAGAAGCGTTTGGTGCTTGAAATGCCTCTAAACTCACCTTCTGAACCCATTTTTTTGCGTTTTAAAAATAGCCTTTAAACTCAACTGCCTAGAAACAACTACAAACTACCCTGTGTACATGTACTAATAAGATAACATAGAGGAGAGTTCCGAAGAAGTTGAAAAAAATGCCCAACTGCTCCTAAACCTCAGTTTACCAGCAGCAGTGTACGTGAGGCTAACTATGATAGCATGTTAGGACTGTTGTTTAGTTTGTGTGCAATGCTTATTACATCAGTCCTGCTTATAAAACAATACTATTTACTGTACTGAGATGACATTGCTTCATTTATCTTTTCAAACTTTTAACCTGTTACAAAAATGGATTGCAATCCTCCGCAGTGTTAAAGAGACCGTTTTTTCTCTTAAGCCTCGTGTATCAATGTGCCAGGACAATGTACTTTTAATACCCCACAGGCACCAATTACTTTCAGATCTACCCTATAGAAAGAAAAAACAGAAAGCCTGACCTTGACTGGTGGTGGGAAACCAACTTTCTAGTACTGACACTTTGATGCATGAGGTCAATGGACTTTCTTTTCTATTTCATAACCTCTCTGTAGCACTTTATTCTCCTCTTTGATAAGCTGTAGAAGGCTTCCAGAATTCCAATACAATATATGTAAATGAGAATGCTGATAACCCCGTATGACAGTCTTTCTAGGATGCCATGAATGGCAGGAGTAGAGGCTTTTATTGTTACTTTATTTATTCAACATTTACTGTAAGTCAAAGCCATGAAATAATCTCAATCAGTTTGCAGTTCTTAAAAACACTTCAGTAAAAAATGTTCTCAGATTTCAACAGCCTTGTCACACAAGGGCTTCATAGAGGTACTCTGAGGCTAGGCAGTGGGATAATGATGCTAACCTTTTGATTTATTCCAGGATTCATTATTTTCATATTTTCATTTTAGATACAACCCAAATATGTTAATTTAAAAGAGAAGTTCAGGAATATATAAAACTCTTTCCAGCCTCGTCTCCCACCCCCCTCAATATGCTGAGCTGTGGCAACTGTCCACCTCTCACTTACCATGTTGTCCAGCCTGTTGCTCTTGTAGTATAGGCACATCTAATTGAGTCTGAGGGACATTCGATTCCAGAGAGGGCAGTGGTACTAAATTGTTACTAGCCGGGCTGTAGACCTTGCGGGTGGCCGCAACCATTGGAGGAGATAAGCACAGAGCTGCAGAGGCTGACACAATGGTAGGGTGCAGACTTGTGGATTTTTATTTATTCCCAAACTTGCCATTTAATCCTGGTTCATGGTGAAAATAAGTGATCTTATATGATTGAATGTTTAAAACCAAGTTTAGGCTAAATGGAATATATGCTGATTTTTTTTATTTATTTATTAATTTGCAGGTCCAGCTCTTGTTGACGTAGGAGAAGCTATGAGGGAGCTTTCTGATATCAAAGACTCGTTAGACATTGATGTTAAGCAGAATTTCATAGATCCACTGCAAAATCTGCATGATAAAGATTTAAAGGAAATACAGGTAAAAGAAAAATTTTTTTTTTTAAAACCAGGCAGAATGTATTCTATATAGGAGTTTTTTTTTTTTTTTTTTAAAATAAACTAAAGGTTGTCACAACCTTGATGTTCAGTAACACTGTAGGTAACAAGCAATCTCAGATTCATTCTATTTTTGCATCTGGTATCCATTTTTGTGCTGTTGCATGTAATTTAATCAGTAGCAACAAGTAAAAAGGTGACAAATGTAATGGCCTGGTCAGCGATAACTAAAAGCAAATTACAATTGTCACTTAGCCACTAAAACATTGTTCTAAAGACTGTGTGATTGTGTCAGATTTTTTATAACACTTTTAGTTTAATTTTAGTAAGAAAATGTATAGTTAAATAACTGTATCGGCTAGATAAATTAAAATTACAACCTTTCAATACTCTGTTCTGCCAAGCATGGCATGGAACAGATACTGAAATCTCTCATGATTGATATATATCAGGGATAATAAAACATTTATTTTAATAGCAAGCAATAACCTACTGACATAGAAAACCTACAGACAGACTAACGTACTGTATCCCAAGTAGGTAAATAGCCAGGTAATAATACAGCCACTTTGCTCAGATCCTCTTAACTGGTTTGAACTTCTATAAAAGCGCAGAAGAGAATTTTACCAAACATATTGCAATTGCTAGTCAAACTCGGATGGTTATTGCTAAGCCCAGAAGCAACACTGTGAATTACAAACGCTTGAAGTTAATACACATGCCCCACTCGCTGTTACATTTAACAGACAATAAATATTAGGGTGATAAACTGAAAAATAAGGAGCTCCGGATTGCTTTGGAATTGATCTTTGTACATTATATAGCTAAATGACTCTTTAGGGAGAGGTTTATTTCCATTTTATTGCATTACCTTCTTAGATGTTATCATGCACTGCTGTATGCAATTAATTTGCATAATGAACTCTGGGGCTAAATGTGTGCTGTGAATTCTTAGGTGTAAACGTAGTTATAGTATTGTCTTTTTTTCAGCACCACTTAAAGAAGCTGGAAGGGAGGCGTTTGGACTTTGATTACAAGAAGAAACGACAAGGCAAGATCACAGATGATGAGATTCGTCAGGCTTTAGAGAAATTTGATGAGTCCAAAGAAATTGCAGAATCCAGCATGTTTAACCTTTTGGAGATGGATGTAAGGAATAATATAACTTTTGTATAAACTAGAATTTCCCTCTTTATGTGGCAGTTGAATTCATTTACTACTGGTATACTCCATGATCAGCCAGTGAGTTCCAAAAGAAAACCAAGTAGAAAGCAAAGATATAAGATGTTTGGCACTGATTGGTACTGCTGCAAAGTGCTCATGTTTTACATATTCTCGCTCTCTATCCAAGCCTTTTTAGTGTTTTCAAACTAATTGAAAACTAGATGAATTATCCTATTATTTTATCATTCACAATTCTATACCACAATCATAGAAGGAGCAAGCACAAAAAATGATCAAAAATTACTTTGTGTAAAAATATTTAGTATTTGCTTCAAATGTACCTGCTTAAAACGCATTGACATTTACTTTTTTTTTTTTTTTTTTTCAATCAATTTTATTTGTTCACAGTAAACAAGAGTACAAACCTTTGCATGGATCAGAGGACATAAAAAAAAACAGTAAATTGCAATATATTTATATCTTAGAGCATTATAGTATATGTGTCAATCAGCCCGTATAATGTACTAGTCTATGCAGTGTTGCATATCTCTTCTTATAGCCCTCTGCCCTGGTATCTTATTTGTGCTCTTTGCAACCTCCCCACTCCATCATAGACCTTGGGGATGAGTGACCAACAGGCCCTCACACCTGTTCCATTGGAGGGAATGATCAGTGACATCAACCCAGTTTAGCTCTAATGCCAACTGACAATGGAGCTTATTCAGTGTGGATTCTTGCAGTGGGGAGGTGGGAACATGAATCAGCTGTTAGGACTTGCTTGGGGGGGTAAGCCATTGGGGGCTCTGTCATGTTGCCCTAAATTGACCATAGTTCATTAAAAGCAACCCTGCCATATGTTTTTACATTTACCAAAACTCGTACCCTGTAACTCCTTAACTTTCTATCTGCCACTGTACACCCCTCTGTTCTAAAGGCATGGTCCCCAACGTTCCCCAGAATATTCACCCTTCTGTGAAGGTAAATTTCCTGGGTCCCTGTCGGTGCTCTACTTGTTCCTACTACCCTCATGTCACTACTGTGTTCTGCAGTGATGTGGAGGTCAGTTAGGAGCCGAAGATATCGACACTCCTGAAAGTGTTGATTTTCCAGTGGCAGCATGGGCACTAGGAAAGGGAACTATCTATACTCTTAGAATTCATGTACACTTGGCTGTCAGTTACCGTGGCTGTGGGGAAACGCACCAAAATTGGGCGGTGATTTTTCCACGCTTTCCCGCCGACAGCATTCAAAATGTTTCTATCCTGAACGCTACTCTTCCACATTCAGGAGAGGGAGGTTGAACCTCACCTAACTGCAGCAGCTTCTAAACTCTAAAGTGCCAAAAATGTAAAAAATTTCTGGTTTCATGCTGATCGGGTTGCTTCAGTAATTTAAAATTTACTTCAGTTGTATATGCAAAAAGCACTACTGCGAGTTCCTTAAAGGAAAAGTTCACCTTTCGTAACATGTTACACCCATATTTTCCTCCTCTCTAGCAATCACAATTTCGAAAAAATGTGTCACTCATTGACAGGGCTCTGTGCATGAAAAACTGCAAGGTCTGGCAGCCTTAGCGGCTGTCAGCTTACAGTTTTCAATGAACTACAACGGCGCCTTGGAGTGTCCTGCGAGTTTATTTATGCTCCCTGTCAGATTGTATCTGTTTACCCATACGGGATATAGGGGCAAGCAGATACACTCGCAGATCTGCTGAAGACCTGCATGGCACCAGTGATCTGCTGATTGCTGGTGCAATGCTTTACAAGCTCCAAAAAATGTAAAATAAATAAATGCTAAATATTTGCACCTGCATTTTTTTTATTTTTAAAAGTGAACTTATCCTTTTAAGACCCAGCCAAATGACATGCCAACCAAAAGATGCTGGACTGAAAGTCTCCGTCAGACTCCAGTGTCCCATAAATAAAAATCATAAACAAAATCCCTTTTGCAATAACTCCTGGACTTTATTTTTTTTATTTTTTTAGCTTAGATACATGTAAAGCACAAGCACTTGAATCACACAATGATGCACTGGTCTGCCTTGATTTGTTCATAATAATTAATCTACTAATGCAATATTGTTCTATTGTCTATAAAACCACATCCATTTGCTGCTGTTCAATACATCTCACTGTGTGATTGTAGATAAAAAATTTAAAGGAGAATCAAAATCATAATTCATAAATCTGTTGCTAGAAAACTGGATAAAATGTAAGAAAAAAGTTTGTATTCCAGCAGATCATAGCATTAGTGAGCTGCCCCATGCTTAACTATGGTATATTGACTCCATTACGATCCATTTTTGTATGTGTGTGTTTTTCTTAGTAGTGTCCATATGTTAGATTTCAGGTAAGGTTGCTTTTGAGTAAAATGTAAAAAAAAAAATCTAAATATTTAGGACTCATGCCGCGTACACACGATCATTTTTCGGCATGAAAAAAAATGTTTTTAGAAATGTCATTCAAAATGATCGTGTGTGGTTCTGAAAAACATCAATGATCGCGTGTGGGCTAAAACGGCGTTAAAAATCTGTGCATGCTCAGAAGCAAGTTATGAAACGGGAGCGCTCGTTCTGGTAAAACTACCGTTCATAATGGAGTAAGCACATTCATCACGCTGTAACAGACAGAAAAACGTGAATCGTCTTTTACTAACACGGAATCGGATAAAGCAGCCCCAAGGTGAATGGTACTTCCCCTTTATAGTGCCGTCGTACGTGTTTGTATGTCACCGCGCTTTGCTAGAGCATTTTTTTAAACGATGGTGTGTGGGCAACATCGTTTTAATTATGAAGTTGGAAAAACATTGGGCCAGATTCACAGAGCCGTAACTCCTGTCTTACTGGTGTTAGACCGGAGTACTTTCTAATTACGCGCGTTTTTTCACTAGTTTGAATCCTCAAACCGTGAAAAGACGGCTTTGCGCTTCAATCCGACTGGCTTACGTGTTCGTATGCCTTCGGATCTATGCTGCAATAAAATTGCGGCTGCTGGGTGGACTTCTCGTCGTTTTTTGCGTCGGGGTATGCAAATTAGCTTTTGCCGTCGATCCCCGAAATTACGATCTTCAATCGCAATCTCTTACGGCATCTTTAGTCATCTTTTCGCTGCGTAATGTTATACCAGCTTTTAGCTGGTCTAATATTAGACAGCCCATGTTAAGTATGGCCGTCGTTCACGCGTCGAATTTCAACGTTTTCCGACATCTTTTATTATTTTTTACATAAGTCGTCTGGGAATAGGAATGTCCGTAAACGACGCTACTCAAAAAAAAATGACGTAACGACGTTATTTCGCGCAATGCACGGCGGGAAATTTCTGAACGGAGCATGCGCAGTTCGATCGCTGCGGGGACGCGCCTAATTTAAATGCTTCACGCCCCCTAATCGCGTATTTCGATTACGCCGCGAGAAATAGACTACGCCGCCGTATCGTACGGGCAAAAATCTACCAGAATTCGTTGTAGAGCCTGGTAAAATACGGCTGCGTAGCGTATCTCGGATACGCTGCGCAAATGTACGTGTACCTGAATCTGTTGTTTTTTCTACATGCCGAAAATGATCGTGTGTACGCGGCATCATTCACACTTTTTGCAAAGGAAAATACACATTAATTTTCCTCAAAGCGAATAATGCATTTTTATTGCATTGCATTAAAATATGACACAACACAAGATACGTTTTTGTGTGCATTTTGCTTGCATTTTATGTGTTTTTCTTTCATTTTTATTGTTTCTTGTCTCCATATTGGGGGTCGTGCATAGTAGCTTGAGGTGTTTGCTTTTCTGCAGTCTCTTTTAACTTTTGGAAAGTGTTTTTTTTTTTTTTTTAGGTAAATTCTACTATTCTCATCCAGCCCTCTATTATTGTTTTTATAAGTGTCTTTAGAAGAGTCGTAGACCTCTGGATGTTTCTTCACAAAGCTTAGAAATCCATCTACACCAGAGATATGCAATAAATGCAATAAACAAAGTCCCATGAGGCAGAGCAAGACTCGACAGCAACACGCATGACACCCAGAGGCAGAGGCATGATGGGGCAGCTGGAGGTCCACTAATTGCATATCCCTGATGTACACCATGGATTGGCCTCCTACTGCTTGAGTGCTCCCTGACCCTCTCTGACTATCTCTATTCTTGCTCCTCTTTGCTGGGCTCATCTCCTCTCTGCACACCAGATTAGGGTAAACAATTTCCCTTTTGTAGGCATATGGGAAATATGGCAATGTTAACTGAAACTGCACTTAATAAAATGCAATTTACATTTTATTGTATTTGCATTACCATTGACTATTTTGTAACTCATGTTTTTGCTAAACCGTACAAAGGATGCAGCAAGCAGATTTTTTCAAAATGCAACACACTTTTTTTTAAGGCCGCGTACACACGACTAAATAAATCCGATCAAATCGGTCTGACAGACCGTTTTGATCGGATTTGTCTGCTGGGCTATTTTGGTTTGATCGTGTACACACGATCAAATCAAAATCCCCGCCGGCAGACAGCGCGGTGACGTGGTGGTGACGTTGACGCCGACACGTAACCGAACCAGGAAGTAAAATACTTCCACGCATGCGTCGAATCCATTCGACGCATGTGCGGACAGATATGTCCGCTGGTTAGTGTACTAACCAGCGGACATATCGGACAGACGGGTTTCCAGCAGACAGATTTTAAAGCATGCTTTAAAATTTGTCTGCTGGTAAAACCTGTCTGCTCGCCCGTATACACGATCGGTTTCAGCAGATAAATTTGATCGTGTGTACGCGGCCTTACACAACACACTGAAGTGAAAAGCTTCTTAAATTATAAATGGTAAATATTTGTCATGCACTTTTAGGACACTGTGATACTGCGGTGTAGTGCACATAAAACATGATGGTATGAATGAGCCCCTATACTGTGTGTATATATATATAATTTTTTTTTTTTTTAAAGGATACTTCAATAATAGCTAAATATATTTCTTTCATAATATAAGACCCTTTAAATAATTTCTGTTTTAGCTGAATAAATCCATATCATTTTTTTTTCTTAGATTGAACAAGTGAGCCAGCTTTCTGCTCTCGTACAAGCACAACTGGAATATCATAAGCAAGCAGTACAGATTTTACAGCAAGTCACTTCGAAACTGGATATGAGGTAAATATGGTAATATAAGAACTGAATTGGTAACCTCTTCTGAAGAAAATGGTACTAATCCCCAATGCACTCCATATACAGGTAGTAAGATCATGGCTTTTTGTTGAAGCTCTGACATATGCCTTGCATCTCAAAATGCAATATTCTGAACTGTAGACAGCTGGGTGCAGTGTGCTGTGAAGGGGTCTCATTACTGCACTGACTGTAGTTGGTAGTTGCATACTGTGAACAGTGGGGACACTTGGAATGTAAATTAAAAAAGGGTAAATTAATGCTGCTGAAGAGTCATTTTCTGTTTTGTCCTGGTACAGAACGTTTTGGGAAAGCCAACGTTTTACATTCACCATCATTCAATTTGAATAGGCTGAAACGGCACCAAAAGTGGAGCATGCACTACTTTTGCTAAACTCGCTACAGCCAGTTTGCATGGTACTTCTAGTACTTCATGGTACTGTTGGGAAACAACCGTCTAAGGGCTGGTTCACACTGGGATTCACACAAGAATGCAGTGGCGTGTAGCATGTAAAATATAAACGTTTTATTTAATAAATCCAACTGCAGTACCCACATTTAAAAGCAAGATAACTACCAAACACCACGAGAAGCAAGCTCACACACTGACGTCATTTCCGGGGGCCTGTCTGTTCCGACATGTAATGTTACGATCATGTGACTTCACCAGGGAACCTGTACACCCCTCACATTTTTGTAAATATTTTATTCTATCTTTTCATGTGACAACGCTGAAGAAATTACACTTTGCTACCATATAAAGTAGTAAGTGTACAGCTTGTATAACAGTGTAAATTTGCCGTCCCCTCAAAATAACTCAACACACAGCCATTAATGTCTAGAATGCTGGCAACAAAACTGAGTACACCTCTAAGTGAAAATGTCCAAATTGGGCCCAAAGTGTCAATATTTTGTGTGGCCACCATTATTTTCCAGCACTGTCTTAACCCTCTTGGGCATGGAGTTCTCCAGAGCTTCACAGGTTGCCACTGAAGTCTTCTTCCAGTCCTCCATGACGACATCACAGAGCTGGTGGATGTTAGAGACCTTGGGCCCCTCCACCTTCCATTTGAGGATGCCCCACAGATGTTTAATAGTGTTAAGGTCTGGAGACACGCTTGGCCAGGCCATCACCTTTACCCTCAGCTTCTTTAGCAAGGCAGTGGTCGTCTTGGGGTTGTTATAATTTTGGAATACTGGCCTGCGGAATAGTCTATGAAGGGAGGTGATCATGCTCTGCTTCAGTATGTCAAATTGCATGTTGGCATTCATGATTCCCTCAATGAACTGTAGCCCCCCAGTGCTGGCAGCACTCATGCAGCCCCAGACCATGACACTCCCACCACAATTCTTGACTGTAGGCAAGGCACACTTGTCTTTGTACTCCTCACCTGGTTGCCGCCACACACACTTGACATCATCTGACACAAATATGTTTATCTTGATCTCATCAAACAAAGGACATGGTTCCAGTAATCCATGTCCTTAGTATGCTTGTTTTCAGAAAACAGTTTGTGGGCTTTCTTGTGCATCATCTTCAGAAAAGGCTCCCTTCTGGGATAACAGCCATGCAGACCAATTTGATGCAGTGTGCAGTGTATTTTCTGAGCACTGACAGGCTGACCCCCCACCCCTTCAACTTCTGCAGCAATGCTGGCAGCACTCATATGTCTATTTCTCAACGACAACCTCTGGATATGATGCTGAGCACGTGCACTCAACTTCTTTGGTCAATCATGGCAAGGCCTGTTCCGAGTGGAACCCATCCTGTTAAACCGCTGTAAAGTCTTGGCCTCCATGCTGCAGATCAGTTTCTGGATCTTGGCAATCTTCTTATTGCCTAGGCCATCTTTATGTAGAGCAACAATTCCCTTTTTCAGATCCTCAGAGAGTTCTTTGCAATGAGATGCCATCTTGAACTTCCAGTGACCAGTACGAGAGAGTGAGCGTGATAACACCAAATTTAACACACCTGTGACCTTGTAACACCAGCAAATCTCATGACACCGGGGAGGGAAAATGGCTAATTGGGCCCAATTTGGAAATTTTCACTTAGGGGTGTACTTACTTTTGTTGCCAGCGGTTTAGACATTAATGAGTGTTGAGTTATTTTGAGTGGACAGCAAATGTACACTGTTCTACAATCTGTACACTCACTACTTTACATTGTAGCAAAATGTAATTTCTTCAGTGTTGTCACATGAAAGAAATATAATAAAATATTCACAAAAATATTAAAGGTGTACTCGGTTTTGTGAGATACTGTACACGCCGTTACCTTACAGCCATCTCTCATTGAGGTGTTATTACACTGAAGAAAAGTCACCGTTTACATTGCTGTATTTGCACTGAAGAAAATTCACAGTTTAGTTTTGCTATACTTGCACGGAAGAAAAGTCACCGTTTACATTGCTGTATTTGCACAGAATATCCAACACTTGTTCAGTCAGTTTTTTACTATCAAATAAGGAATTTTTTTTTTTTCTGGGACTACTATTTAGTGAAATATCATACTAGAACAAAACCGTCCAAATGATAGACAGCGCTGATTAAAATTGGTTAAATGTCCAACATCATACAGCATTTAATAATGACGGTGTGATGGAAAATAAAGCAGTGATGAGTGCTTCTCAGGAAAGATTCTCAAGGATCCTACACCTCGTCCCAGTTTTTTCACCACGTGTGAGGCACACTCCCCTTCGGGGTACAAACTCACCAGAGGGCCCATAAGAATAGGTCTTATGAAAAATCATTCACCATGACATCCGTCAGCAGAGCTGGGGTCAGCAAGGGTTAATACTCCATATATGAAAACAAAAACGAAGTTCCAAAATAGTGTAATTCCGCTTTAATGTTAAAAAAAGTACCCTTAACAGTACATATATCCCCCGCTCACAATGCACGTACCATAAGTAAATAAAGATGAGCCATAAAAACGAAAGTCTTCCGAGTGGTGTCCTAAATCCCAGAAGCAAACGTGTAGTAGAACACAACAATTGTCCTTCCTTGTCAGAACCACCAGTGGAGCGCAATCGTCACTTCCGGATCCGCCGCAATAGCCCTGCCCTGACCGGTTTAGTCTTCCAATAGACTTCCACAGAGGGAGTGGCTAAGCGGCATAGACCTGTTATCTATATAGACTATTATTTAGTATATATATATTAATCAGTGCTGCCTATGAGTGCAGCATCGTCGGTGCCCACCAGTGTCTCCTTATCAGTGCTGCCTCATAAGTGTAACCTATCGGTGCCCATCAGTGCAGCCTCCTCAGCGCACATCAGTGAAGGGAAAAAAAATTACCTGTTTCCAACATTTTATAGCAAACTATGAAAGTTTTTTTTTTTTTTCAAAATATTTTGTATTTTTTTCGTTTTTATTTAGATTTTTTTTTAAAACCCAGTGGTGATTAAATACCACCAAAAGAAAGCTCTATTTGTGTGAACAAAATGATAAAAATGTTGTTTGGGTACAGTGTTGCATGACTGTGCAATTGTCCTTCAAAGTGCAACAGCGCTAAAAGCTGAAAATTGGCCTGTTCAGGAAGTGGTTAAAAGTGCCCAGTTGGCAAGTGGTTGATATTGGCACCCACTGCAGATCACAACCCATTGTGTTTTGAATTCTGGTGTGAACGGTCCCTAAGCAGGGATTTTCTCTCATTTCTAGTGTCCTTGGGGCAGGAAGTAAAACATTATGTGATCGCAGATTAAACCCAATGGGACACTGACAGAAATAAAAATCTAACAGAAGATTTATCCATTCCCTATGCTAAAACAAGGTAAAGATTTAGCTATAGATACACATAAATAGAGAAGTGTGAGTTAAAAAAAACAAAACAAAAAAAACATACTCGCTTAGATGGATGCTGCATTGATCCCCCACTGCCTCTGCACTGAGAACGACCAAAAATGGCTGCTTGATCGCTTTCTGGTCTTCTGTAAATAGAGAGCAGTGACTGTTAGACACTGCCTCTCTGCTTTGCCCATCCAGCACTCACTGGCGTGCTAAGCTGTGGGGGAGGGGAGTGGCTGGCTCAGGCTCTCGGGGGCATGCTGGATCCCTCCAGTCTAGAACAGCTGAGTACAGGTCACAGGAGTGCATAATGAAGTGCTTTTCTGTGACCTACAGGAGATGAACGGCCAAAAGAACCTTGGACATACTTCTCCTGTTTAATGTTTCACCTGGGCTACAACTACAATAGTTGTAAATGCCTTAGTTTAGTGAAGCAGTCTACCTAGGCTAGTGCTAAATCATACTATGGTCTATTAATTTCTTTTTTAGTTTTTTGTCTTTTTTTCAACAAACACAATCAATCACTTGTACATTTTTCAGCACAATAAAAGCACATTTTATATGAGAATTAAGGATGAGCTTCGGTGTGTAGCGATGTGCAGTGCAAACATCCTGGCGGGCTCTACACGTGGGGTTTGGAAACACGCCGGAGCTCATCTTTAACCACTTAAGGACCGGACCAATATGCTGCTAAAAGTCCAGAGGCGTTTTTACAATTCAGCACTGCATTGCTTTAACAGAAAATTGCGCGGTCGTGCGACGTGGCTCCCAAACAAAATTTGCGTCCTTTTCTTCCCACAAATAGAGCTTTCTTTTGATGGTATTTGATCACCTCTGCGATTTTTATTTTTTGCGCTATATAGAAAAATAGAGCGACATTTTTGAAAAAAAAAAACAATATTTTTTAATTTTGTTATAAGAAAAATCGAATAAACTAAATTTTAGTCAAACATTTAGGCCAAAATGTATTCAGCCACATGTCTTTAGTAAAAAAAAATTGCAATAAAAAAATTAGCTACCTAGCGGCAACAGTGACACTAATACAGCAATCATAAAAAATTTTGCTTAGTGATACTGGCAATAGGGAGTGAAAGGGTTAACTAGGGCGGTGATCAAGGGGTTAAAACTTTATTGGGGTGGTACGGGGGCTACCCTAACTGCCTGTCACACTAACTGTCACACTGACACTAAATGCAGTGATCAGTAAATATATGATCACTGCAATCGGTGACACTGTGACAGGGGGGTGGGGGGACGATCGGATGGGATAATGTGCCTATGTGTCACTGGTGTCAGTGTAGTGTTGTGCAGACTCACTGTGTGATGTCTTCTCTCCTCAGCGGCGGTTGAAAATACCGCCGAGAGGAGGGATTACATTACTTCCCCCTTCCTGTGTTTACACAGGCAGAGAAAGTGACACGCAGATTGGCTGGGAGCGATCCGGAGGGGGCGGACAAAAACGAACAGCCGCCCTTTCATCTCGGATCGCTCGGACAGCCACGGGGACCGCCGCAAGTACCGGGGGGGTCCCGATCGGACCCTGACCCACGTCTAGGCAGGGACGTACAGGTATGCCAATGTGCCTGTATGTGCCATTCTGCCTACGTATATGTACATGCGGTGGTCCTTAAGTGGTTAATGAGAATTCTAGATTACTTTAGGAATAAGAGGCAAACAACCAAACAAAAGTGATAAAACGGTAAGCAGTGAGGGTAAACCCAACAGCAGGACGTCTAGACATGAATTACAGAGACATCCATCGTAGTATGGTACCTAGTCTTTATAATTTGTCCAACAATACTTAGTGACATTAAGATTAAGTAAACCTATTATCAGAATTCTGTTTTGTTGGCTAGTAGGTAACTCAACATTTCTCTTTGAAAAAAATGTAATCCAGAAGCAGTGTCTCTTCTGTGTAAAAGAGCAATGAACAATGGGTCTTAACTCCTGGAGCCGTGACGTCACCCACCAGCTTTAATTGCTCCTTCAATGTCGGTGCTCTCTCCCCTGCAGCAACAACACACTAACCCCGGGAAGCTGCTGCTTCTGAATCACAAGACTGCAGTGAATCAGATTAAAGAAAGTAATTTACTCTGTTCTGTTTTTAAAAGTTATACGGCATAGGTAGAAGAGGGAGGTAAAGTTTTTTTAACAAGACTTGTACAGTATTTAGCCTATATTTTCAGATTGCATGCACCCATTGTGCCTGGGTGCTAGAATTAGGATTTGCAACATATTTGGCCTCAACAACAGTCCATAAGTCCAGATTCCCATTTCCTGGTATAACATTAATAGCCTTAGGAGAATTGCTACAGTGTTAAAAAAAAAATCTTAACATTGAATGTTAAAGATGCTCTTGTGTTCTATAAATGTTGCCCTGTTATCTGATGGGGTCTTATCTTCCTGCCCATGATAGTTTTGTGAGCAAAATATACTCTCATGGTAAGGAGACTAGTTGTCTGTCCTAACACACTTCCTCCCCTTGGGTGAAAACGCTGCTACTCCATGAATGCAGTAGGATGCATAAGCATTGTGAACCCTGGAGGAATAAATATGTTACTGGTAGGACCAACAGGTGGCAATAAAGAAATAAAGCTTGAAACGGGAAACCAATGCAACAAACACATATAAGGAATGGTAAACTGCAATATAATACACAATCTTAATTGTACAGTACAGGACACAGGGCTTCTATTCATAGACCATAGGTTATATGCCGCTACTTTTGAATGTCTGGACACTGGCAAACGTTTTGCTGGAAATGCACCCCATGTAACGCCACCCACTCCATTTTTTGCTAGTGTCCTTAGGTAATGGGTTTCTTCTTTCATGAAGAAGTTTCCAAACCATTCTTTATTTTTCTTCACTGCTCTTATTGTCACTTAAAGACTCAGAAGACAAGGCAGGCCCCAATATGATGTTTTTAGTGATCCCTGTGAAACAGTGGTCTTAATCGAGCTAACTGGCTTCATGTAGTCTTTACTCCCGGATGTGTGTGTATTGCAAGACACAATCTAACTCAGCAAGTTTTTATTAACCACTTAAGACCCGGACCAAAATGCAGGTAAAGGACCTTGCCCCTTTTTGCGATTCGGCACTGCTTCGTTTTAACTGACAATTGCGCGGTCGTGCGACGTGGCTCCCAAACAAAATTTGCGTCCTTTTTTTCCCACAAATAGAGCTTTATTTTGGTGGTATTTGATCACCTCTGCGGTTTTTATTTTTTGCACTATTAACAAAAATAGAGCGACAATTTTTAAAAAAAATGCAATATTTTTTACTTTTTGCTATAATAAATATCCCCCAAAAATATATAAAAAAACATTTTTTTTCCTCAGTTTAGGCCGATATACGTATTCTTCTACGTATTTTTGGTAAAAAAAATCTCAATAAGCGTTTATCGGTTGGTTTTCGCAAAATTTAGAGCGTTTACAAAATAAGGGATAGTTTAATTGCATTTTTATAAAAAAAAAATTTTTTACTACTAATAGCGGCAATCATCGATTTTTTTCGTGACTGCGACAATATGGCGGACACTTCGGACAATTTTGACACATTTTTGGGACAATTGTCATTTTCACAGCAAAAAATGCATTTAAATTGCATTGTTTACTGTGGAAATGACAGCTGCAGTTTGGGAGTTAACCACAGGTGGCGCTGTAGGGGATGTGTGACCTAATGTGTTTGTTTACAACTGTAGGGGGGTGTGGCTGTAGGTGTGACGTCATCGATTGCGTCCCCCTATTACAGGGATGACGCGATCGATGCTGCAGCCACAGAGAAGCACGGGGAAGCTGTGTGTACACACGGCTCTCCCCGTTCTTCCGCTCCAGGGACGGATCGCCGCACTCCAGCGGCGATCGGGTCCGCGAATCCCGCGGTCCCGGTCCTGGAGCTTCGGACCGGGTCGCGGGCGCGCGCCCGCGACCCACGGCTGGGTACTAAAATCAACGTATATATACGTTGATGTGCCCAGCCGTGCCATTCTGCCGACGTAAATGTGCAGTAGGCGGTCCTTAAGTGGTTAATGCCTTTAAGTATACATCACGTATAAGCTCTTATTTGCTTAGTATGGCTTCTGTGTCCTGCTTTTCGTTTATTCCTCATTTTAGCATTATCATACTATTTTGACTTTGGGCCATCTTTCTCCGAGAGTCTACAGTGCATATGTGTGTGGGAGTGTGTGCGTAGGGGTGGAAGACAGCTGTTCTGCTATAACTGCATTAGTAGCAAAGATACTCAGTTTGTGTTTCGAAAATAAGAAGTACAATAGTATCCTGATCACTTACCTATATATATCTTTTTTTCTAGCTACTTGTGCTTACCAGCACTAATAGAACACAAGCCTATTTTAAACAAAAACAAATAGTTTTAACATCTCTGGTAATCCTAAAATGTAATGTTTTATTTGTAGCCTAGCTCATATTTTAGTCTTCCAAAAAAAAAAAAAAAAACAGCTTAATTCCAGGTAAAAAAATAAAAATTGTTAAACAGCTGCCGCGTACGGTCGTTTTTTTGCGATGAAAAAAAACGACGTTTTTTGTGAAGTAAAAAACAACGTTTTTGAAACGTACTTTCAAAGAGAGGCATACACACCATCTCACAAAAAACAGGTAGTTCACCACACTTTTCCTGGCTTCATAACTATTATGCGCGGGTTAAACGTCGTTTTGAAAGACGTTTTTGCTACACACGGTGACTTTTTTGAAACAAAAAACGACGTTTTGAAAAAGACACAAAAAATTCAAGCATGTTGGATTTTTTTTTTGTTTTTTTTAGCAAAAAAACGTTTTGCCCACACACGCAATTTAAATGACGTTTTAAAAAACGTCGTTTTTTTTCATCACAAAAAACGACCGTGTGTACGCGGCATAAGGATTCCTGTGGAATTGTGCAATAAGACATACCCTATATTACCAAAAGTATTGGGACACCTGCCTTTACACGCACATAAACTTTAATGGCATCCCAGTCTTCATCCGTGGGGTTCAATATTGCGTTGGTCCACCCTTTGCTGCTACAATGGCTTCAACTCCTCTGGGAAGGCTGTCCACAAGGTTTAGGAATGTGTCTATGGGAATGTTTGACCAAGTTAAGTTTCTCCACCACACGCTCATTCATCCATGTCTTTATGCACCAGTACACAAAGCAAGGTTCATAGTCATGTTGGAAAATGTCTTGGTATGCTGAGACCTTAAGGCCTTGTACACGCGAGGTAATATATCCGATGGGAACGGTCCGACGGACCGTTCCCATCGGATCTGTCCGCCGGATTGCTTTGATCCGATGGCTGTACACACCATCGGATCAAATTCCCCGCCGTTGGACAGCGCGGTGACGCTGACGCCGCCACGTCACCGTACCAGGAAGTAAACACTTCCGCGCGCATGCGTCGGATCCATTCACAGGATACGACGCATGTGCGGGCAGATATGTCCGCTGGTTTGCCGTACTAACCAGCGGACATATCTGACGGGCAGCTATCCGGCGGAAAAATTCCAAAGCATGCTTTGAAATTTTTCCACTGGAGGAATCTGGCCAAAACGGTCCGTTTGCCCCTACACACGAGCGGATTTTTCGGCTGAAATGGTCCGTCGGACCATGTTCAGCGGAAATATTCCCTCGTGTGTACAAGGCCTTAGAGTTTCCTTCACTAGAACTAAGGGGCCAAGTCCAACCCCTGAAAAACAACCCTACACCATAATCCCCTCCACCAAATTATTTGATCCGGTGCAAAAAATAAGGTCCATAAAGACATAGATGAGCGAGTTTGGGGTGGAGGAAATTGACCGACCTGCACAAAGTCCTGACCTCAACAATGGGGACTTTACACGCACACAAACGATCGGAATTTCCCATCAGATTTTTTTCCATCAGAAGAATTTAAAACATGTTCTAATTTTTTATTCCGATGGGGCCCACACACGATTGGAATTTCCGACGAAACAAGCCCATCTGACTTTTTTTCATCGGAAAATCCGATCGTGTGTACGCGGCATAAGGTCCCTTTCACACAGTCTTTCTGATCAGGTCCACCTGATCGGACACACTATTCAGCCATATGGAGCGGCAAATGTCAGCAATGACATGTCCCCACACACCCGCCGCTATCTGATCCTGTCTGCCAAATCCAGATGGATGGTGACCCTGTTTTCCCTCCGTCTGGAGGATCAGATCGGATGAAAACAGATAGGAGGTCCGTTTTCATCCAATCTCCCCATAGAGGAGAGCAGAATAGGTCCATCTCAGCACAGTGAGGAGAGATGGACCTGTCATCCGCCTGCTCAGCGGAGATCAGCGGATTAATCCCCCCACTAAGCAAGCAGAATCCGTCCTACAGACAAGCCCATGTGAAACCCTAATGCTGCGTACACACGATAGGTTAGTCTGATGAAAATGGTCTGATGGAACGTTTTCATCAGACCAAACCGATCGTGTGTGGGCCCTATCGGTTATTTATCCATCAGTCAAAAAAATTGGAACTTGTTTTAAAATTATAGAATGAATAAAAAACCTATAGAAAAAAAACATCGTCTGTAGGCACGTCCATCGGTTAAAAATCCACGCACGCTCAGAATCAAGTCGACGCATGCTTGGAAGCATTGAACTTCATTTTTTTAGCACGTCGTTGTGTTTTACGTCACTGCGTTCTGACACGATTGTTTTTTTTAACTGATGGTGTGTAGGCACATCAGTCAGCTTCATTGGATATGCAAAAATATAAAAGGAACTTGGACAGCCGCACTCCAAGAAAAACGTTTCACACTGTAGCTTCAGTGCTTAGTCATAGCTATTACTGAAGCTACAGTACCAAACGTTAGCTTTTTGTTACAATTTTGCTGTGGCATGTCTATTGTTGTGATTAATTTTAATTAAAGGAATGGCTGTCCAAGTTCCTTTTGTATTTTTGCATTTCCATTGCATTGCCGGCACCCAAGGTTTCGATCCAGTGAAGGAGTTTTCCGATTGCTATTGAGCGGTATTTTCTATCTCCAGCTTCATCGGATAACTGATGGAAAAATCCATCAGACCGTTTTCATCATCGTGTGTACAGGGCATTAGACCCTTAGACTAAAAACTTTTTTGTCTTTATTTTCTAATATATTATGTATTTTTATAATCAATTTCTATTGTTACTTCTCCTTTATTATAAATTACTATTCAACAGTTTTACCTTCTTCCCTAGGAAAATAAAAACACATGCACAATAACTATTGATTTTCATTCTACAAAAATTTGTAATTAAAATACCTTAATTTCCCACAAACTCTACATTTTGCAGAATCAGAGATGCTTCAAACCAACCAAGGAGAGAATATCAACCTAAGCCTCGAATGAGTTTGGAACTTGCTTTGCCCATTGAAAACACTCAACATAATGGAGGAATCTCTCTTGCTACTACTCCAAAACCATCTGGTAGGAACACACATTGGGGGTTCATTACAACATTCATTACAACTGGAGTAAAGAAAATGAGAACAGAAATGGATTTACTCCTAATAGCTAATTAGATGGGGTTCTTATGGTGGTGAGCAGTGTTGGCTTTTTGCCTTGCAATATCTTTTTTAACATGCCTTTTTGGCAAACTCTTAACATGATTTGATATGGGTTTTTGTTTTTGTTTGGCAGTGGTTTAGCTCATCACTTATACATTAAGTCAAGCTTTGTGGAGCCTCCATGGTTATATTTGCCCCATAGATGGTTTCTCCTAACTCAGCTGTAGATTTCTTTTCCTGCAGGGGTGCTGTTAGTCACTATTGTGTGGTTGCGATTCTTAATGTGCTCCTTAACCAATTACAGTACTGAGCTTTGATGCAATGCCTTTTTTAGTCATGGTTGTGCCATAATAATGGATTTAACAGGGCACTTCAGACTGTTGCTACTCCTGACAGCACAGGAAGCTTAACATGTTTTTTAACCATAAAAAAAATACACATGCTGGTCCCTTAAAGCAGATTAAACAGCACAGTGCTTGTGCTGTGTAATCTGCCCCCCACTAGACTGTAAAAAAAAAAAACTCCTTGATCCTGCCACTTCCTGTATGCCCTCCTAATACTGACCACAGTAACCAGGGTGACTCGGCTCTGACCTCCGTGGTCAGAGTGCATCCCTCTGTCATACACTGCTCTGTTCTCCTCTTTCCTCCTCACCACCTCCTTCCTGCCTGTCAGTTCCCTCTCTGTGTCTGTTTCCTGGAGCGGCCTGGGACGGCCGCTCCCTGCTCCTCCACAGCTCAGCTCTCCAAGGAGTGTGGAGGAGCAGAGAGGAGAGATGCTGATTCAGTCAGCAGCTCTCTTCTCAGCGATCTGTGAGAACCGAGCCATTGGCAATGTCCGATGGCTTGGTTCTCAGTGCAGAGGCGGCGGGGGACAGATCGGACCAATGCTGCAGTCACCTAGGTAAGTATGATGGGCAAAAAAAAAAACACACTTCTCCTTTTAAGTCTTTAGAATGTGTCTAATATATCTACTTCCCATGGTCATGAGCTCCATCTTGAGACCATAGTTTGGTATATTCCTGAAATACCTCAATTAAGAAAATTATTGCATTATGATAACTAGTTGGAGCTGTAATTGTTAAAAAAATATACACGTTGGACACATTACAGGATTATTCATGATGGCTGTGCAAAAGCTGTGATGTTTGCACAACCATTTTTTTTATCAATTGACCTCTTAATGGGAAGAAAGGTTACCTACCCTTGCTCTATCCAAACTGAAAAAATGCTATAACTTTAATCTCACTGTAAGAATTAAGATGTGGCTTTAACACTTACAGATTTTGCAGTGTTATTGTGTTTTTTTGGAATTTGTGACCATATTGAGAGCACACCTTAAAGTAAACCAGCTCTGGAAAATTAACATCAGGGGCGCTCAAAGAGTTAAATGTGTTCCTAGGGAGTGCTTGCTAACTGTGGGGGAGGTGCTTCTCTTCTCACAGAGTGGTGATCTGCCTTGCTTATATAGGTAGACCACGGTGCTGCTTCTCTCCCGAACGATCAGTGGGTCCAATCGGAGCGGCAGCGGCTCGCCAACCTACCCAGAAGGGCAGAATCGCGTATTGGTACATGATTTTGCACAGGAGAGCCAACTTGCCACATGTATATATATATATATACAGTAGTCTAAGATACCACAAGATTACTACTAATATCTTTGTTAGCCTTCCTCTGGGTGCCTCTTCAGTTGTAGTAAGGGGCTTTATTTTCTTGACTGTAGTGCTAAGCACAGAAAATTGTCATTCCCTGTTATTGAAAGTGCTTTTAAAGAGGAAGTAAACCTTGATGCGTTTTACTTCCTCTAGCTTTCCCTGCAAAGGTAAAGCATAATGAACTACTATGCATCGCACATCGTGCCCTTTCAAGATGCCGCATGTGCCGTTGAAGTAATCGCTCGGGGAAATTGCAAATATCTCCGAGACCGTGTAGGTCTCGAAGATAATGCAAGCACCTACAGGTAATCTAGTAATTACTAGGATTAACTAGGATTAATCTAGGATTACCTGTAGGTGTAAGTTGTCCCTATGGGTTTACTTCCTCTTTAATGGGCATGGACAAACACTTACTGGATAGGAGGCATGGCTTAGCCTTGAAGTTGGGCTCCAGTATCAAAGTGTACCTAATTTTAGAAAGGCACACAAGTTTTCTGGTTTTAAAAAGGCAAAAGCCAACATTTTGTAGTATCTGCTGTAAAGCAGGGCCCATCATCTTAAAAGTCTATCATGGCTGACCGATTCGCTATAATGTATTGAATGTAAAACATCTCAAAATAATACAGTGATTCTAAATAGGCTTGCATAGTTTACTTAAGAGTTGTGGAGTTTGCATTAAGAAAAGCCCAGTTTGCATTCTTGCAAACTTTGTAAACCTTGTTTAAAAAATATATATTTAGTATGGAACCTCCTCATATCATTTTCATTAGTCTATAATGGTACCAATATCTTCTGATTGTTTTATCTGGTGCAGGTGCTGCCATGGATCAGCCATGTTGTCGGTCCCTCTATGACTTTGACCCAGAAAACGAAGGAGAACTTGGCTTCAAAGAAGGTGACATCATTACTCTCACCAATCAAATTGATGAAAATTGGTATGAGGGGATGCTTCACGGCCAGTCGGGCTTCTTCCCCATCAACTATGTTGATATCCTTGTTCCACTACCCCACTAAGATGTCTGACATTAACCACAATTCAATTGTACCACTGCTTTTAAATGCTGCTTTCTCCAGATCATCGGTACAAGCGCAGTGGTTTAAACCCCATTACATTCCATGATCATTTCTATTTTTTCTTTACTCCTTTTTTTTGTTAATATGTGTCCCTTTTTCAGCTGTTGTATTTCTTTTTACCAGAGTCTTAGAGTCCTTTATAATAAATGCAGGAATAACATGTACTTGTTTGGCAACCTTCCTTCCACATGGATACAGTTCACAGTAGTCTTAACATGCCCAACTGTTATTGTGTTATATTTTTTTATTATTTTTCTCTTATTGTGTGTTTCCAGAAATAAATGTTTACAATGAAAAAAGTGCTGGGACCACAAGGGAAACGTGTTTTTTGCCTCAGTCTTGTAATTACAATGGAGTACATTCTGTGATGTTGTGGAAAAGAAACACTAGTTTATTGTAGATTTCCTTTTAACTGTGCATAGAAGCTGGGCCAAATAAAATATTTCCTATAAAATATGACTGTCGTATCATATGTTACAAAAACGGAGTGATTGAAATATGTAACCTGCTTTTTTATGATCTTTGTAACATTTGGCACTGGGTGGAAGAGTGTTTAAAGGATGGCAATATTTACTATCTTTAACATTACTGTCAAAATACAATCCCTGTTAACCGACACGATCAGTGTTATTTCGAAGGGCAAAGTCTAATGTCAAAGTGCAGCAACTCCTAACAACCTACAATAAACTGCTACAGTGACGTTTGAGCGGTTGTTTTGAGTGCGTAAACTTTGCATGTTATTGTTGCGTTTTCTATTGCCTTATTATTTTTTTCTGGATGTTATATTATTTACCATGATTATACACTGTCATGTATACCAATGGTTTCAAATTTTGAAAACTCAATTTTATCTATTGCTTGTAATTCCATTTCTTTATATGTACATATTAAAATGATGACCTGTCTGTCAAGCTAAAGGAGCACATGCAGGTGAACAGCACAATAATCTTTAACATAAAGCAGCCACCATGTAACATCTTTTTGTAGTTTGGCTAATTAGATTCTAGAAGAGTTTAAAATGAATGCCAATTAAATTTTTTTTTTTTTTTTTTTTTTAACTATAGAAAAGGAGTGATATGATGCTGTTGCAAAGTATGGCCAGGAGAGCTAGAAAACACATATAAAGTAGTGAACTTGGCTGATGGCACCTGGTTTAAAGCAACTAGACTCAAATTGTAAATGCAGCCCTGCAAGCATTGCAGTTGTTGATACTTTTGTTCCCTTGCACTTTTGTGCATGAAGCTGAAGGCAAAGCAACAATTACATTTTTAAACCGCTTTGTCTCTCATATAGGCTGGAAACTTGCATGTAGCATTACAAACATTTTTAGGTAAAACAAATGCCATATTTGAATGTCCAACATCACTAAAGTATGTATTGCTGAGTTTCCGCTTTGTTTAGAATGTTACTGTTTGTCAGAAATGGCTACAAAGGTGTTTAGTAGAGGCTGTAAATGAATATATATATATATATATATATATATATATATATATATTTGCATCTTGTTCATTTTATAGATGTTCCACTGTGTTGTATGAATTTCACAAAGCTAGGGCTTTATTCTGAATGCTGCTGTGTAAAGAAATGCATAATTATCTATAAAGATTACTGATCTCTTTGGAAAGTGCAGGACCTTCACTTTTGGACCAGGGTATGGATAAACTGCCATAAACCCTGAAACATTATTTAAATCAGAGCCCATCACATTTGTCTGTATATTTGCAAACATGTAAAATAACTCATTGGGGTGCATAAAATTGTTTAGAAACACATCAAGTTATCAGTAGTGCAATGAGAAGGACACGTGCAATTTAATAATGATCCTAATACAGCAGTGCTATAGCCTGTGTGGATGTTATTTCTATCTAAAATGCCAAGCCACTGCTCCAGACTTGCTTTTAAAAGTAAAAGGGTTTCCACTGCGACAAAGCACAAACCCTACTTACATACAAAAGAACACAACTGTGAATTCTTGCGTTCAAAATTCTGAACATATTAAGGAATGTAGTTGTATTTGTATACTGAGAAATCTATGGTTCAAAAATGTTATATTACTGCCTATAAAATAAATATTGTATTTCTATATGTTTAAATGTACCAATAAGGTAATATACCTAGTGTGAGCTGGTCTATTCACAAGATGCAAACATATTCCAAACGTATTATTTGGGTGAAATTAGTACCAACTTGAATGATGCATTATGAGATTTACTACTGTAAAACCACTCTTAGTGGTGAGCAATTCAGGAAATTAATTTGCTTGAATATTTCCATGCAGATCTATATGATTGGTGGACAAACATGCAGTTCAGAAATCCAGGCAATGTTGCTTATTGAATTGTAGGATTCTCTGCAGGCTAGCCAAATCTACAGTGATTTCTTAAAGACAAAAAAAAAACAGGCTGACTTGCTTGATTGGTGATTTGATTTACTAATCACTACCAGAATTTCCAAGATTCTAACAATTGTTTTCTAATTGCAATTGAGCCTGGTTTATTATGACAATTTTGTAATGTAAAATGAAAATAAATATTACAGAATGTCTGTCCATACTATCAAAACTTGCATTTTTGATGATAACCACTTAAGGACCTTTGGCAGCGTTTATGATCTGTGATGTTATAATAACATATGCGCTACTAATTTTAAGTCCAGTACAGAGATCATTATTTATCATTGTTACACCATCCTGAATGGAAGATGGGAAGTTGTTACTTAACCTCTTATTTCACAAAATGGCCAACTGTGGGTAAATAAAAAACGATAAAAGAGAAGAAAGACAGTAAATCTTTGCTATTTGTAGTTCGTCAACTGGACATGTTCTGTAAATCTGAAGGTGCTTTGCAATCTATTTAAGCAGCCTCTTCATTCTAATCGGTGTCAGGATGATACCCCAGCATTTTGAGCCACACAGGTCACCTTAATCCAACCTTAAACCAATCACAATATTGGGCAGATGTTTATTGTCCAAGATCATGATGGGAAGTGGAAAAGTTTAACACCTGTCAATTTGAACATTGCTGTACAGATGGGAAATGTTAGTGATACCTTTGCTGAATCGCCAGTTGGAAACAGGGTGACCATTTGGTTCTTGTTGCCTATAGATGCTCCTAAGTGGGATTCTGGGAGAGAACTGGGGTCACTATGTATAGAAGTTATGTTCAGCTTTAGCCCAAGCCAGCACAGAAACATCCACAAGTGAGAATGTATTGCATTTCTTGAGGAAAGTACAATATAAATGTTCTAGAAGTAAGGTTCAGAACCAAATATATTTGCTAACAGAACCATGGAGACAGAGAGGTTTCCAGGATGCAGCCATAAATATATATAGGATAATTGGGATGCTAAGAAAATTAACAATTGGGTTTAGCTAAACCACTACCTGGTAGAGAAGCATGAAGGGCTTGTTTAACTATGCAGGACTCTGTGTTATTCAAAATAAAATAAAAGATCATATTTAATCTTTTGAATTTTTAACAAAAATTGGGGATGCATTTAGCATAAATAAGCATGTTTATCATATTTATCTCCCTAATTAATTTGATTAATATAGAACTCTACGCTTGTAAATAGGGATGAGCTTCGAGTTCGAGTTCGAGTTGAACTCATGATCGACTCGAACATTCTGTATTATGAGTGCTAATGTCGCCCTTCCTTCTATTATAGGGGTGTTGGCAGCAAATTCGAAAAGCCGTGGAACACCCTGTTATTAAAGTCTATGGGAGAAATCTAAAGTGCTAATATGCAAGTTATTGTCCTAAAAAGTGTTTGGGGACCTGGGTCCTGCCCCAGGGGACATGGGGACATGTATCAATGAAAAAAAAAACGTTTTTAAAACTGACATTTTTTCGGGAGCAGTGAATTTAATAATGCTTAAAGTGAAATAATAAAAGTGAAATATTCCTTTAAATTTCGTACCTAGGGGGGTGTCCAGTATCTCTGTCAAATAATGCATGTTTCCCGTGCTTAGAACTGTTTCTGCACAAAATGTAATTTCTGAAGGAAAAAAAAGTCATTTAAAAATCACTCGCGGATATAATGAATTGTCGGCTCCTGGCAATTCAGAGAAAGTTAATTTAAAAAAAAAGCATGGGGGTCCCCCCAAATTCAATTACCAGACCCTTCAGGTCTGGTATGGATATTAAGGGGAACCCCACCGTCAATTAAAAAAAAAAAGACGTGGGGTTCCTGCCAAGTATGGGTGGCCCCACCTCACCTATATAAGAGCCATCACTGGCTCAAGTCGTGCGCTCTGGATCCCGGACCTGAATGAAGAGATTTTCTCATCGCTGGATCCCGCTGGAGAGGAGATCACCTGTCACAGGATACCGACAACGTTGCAGTGGGGATCGGGAGTGGATTGCCACCACTGGATTATTATTTTTTTTTTTTAATAAAGGACTTTTTCCACGGTGCGTGTGTGTTTTTTTGTTTTGTTTTTTTTTTTTGTTTTTTTTTTGTTTTTGTTTTTTTTCTTTTTTAAAGTGTATTTTGTGCGTGAACTCGAGAGAGAGGAGCCGGACTGCAGGAGTTGGGAGTAGGCAGACCCTCCCCCCGGAGGCAATCGCCATCCTTCTCCATGCCCCCGGTGGCAATGGCGGGTGTGAGGGGGGGCCTCCCACTCACCCCGCCCTACCTGCTCCACTTGGGAGCCCAACTGGGGCCCAACAGGACCCCATCGGGGCAGAGGGACTCCCCCTATGAGGGAGTGAGGGGGCCTGACCCACCAAGCCAGCCTCGTAGGTCCTTCGCCTCTCTTTAGGAGACCGCATGGCCAAAGTGCGTGCGTATTAAACCAATTTTGTGTGCGTGCAAGTGTGGTGGTTTTTGTGGGGGGGGGGTGGGCGTACTAAGCACAGGCGTACCTTGCATAGCACACCCACCGGGAGCCGGGCTGAGACCACCAAACTCAATTCACATGTAGCCGAGACCGGGATCCGAACCCTTGGCTGCAGAGGTGAACGGCTTGTCAGCGCAGTGCCAATCACGTTGAGCCACCACAGCTCCTTGTTTTTTTTTTTTTTACTATTATTTACACTTCCTTAGTGAATTGGTAGAGATACAATGTACCCCATTACCAATTCATATGGGGGGACGGGATCTGGGGGTCCCCTTTGTTAAAAGGGGTCTTCCAGATTCTTATAAGCACCCCGCCCGCAGACCCCCACAACCACAGGGCAAGGGTTGTGGGGATGAGGCCCTTGTCCCTATCAACATGGGGACATCCTCCCCATGTTGAGGGCATGTGGCCTGGTACAGTTCAGGAGGGGGGGCGCTCTCTCGTCTTTTCCTACAGGTGGCCAGGTTGCTTGCTCAGATAAGGGGGTCTGGTGTGGATTTTTGGGGGAACTCCAACAGGAAACATGCGCTATTTCACAGGCACCCCCCCCCCCAGGTACAAAATTTAAAGGAATATTTCACTCTTATTGTTTCACTTTAAGCATTATTAAATTCACTGCTCCCGAAAAAAAATGTCCGTTTTTCGGCAGGACCCAGGTCCCCAAACACTTTTTAGGACAACTTGCATATTGGCCTTTAAAATTGTCCCTTTTAGATTTCAAATGTTCGAGTCCCATAGACTTTAACGGGGTTCTAAAGTTCACACAAACTTTTGGTCTGTTCACAGGTTCTGGTGCAAACCGAACGGGAGGGTGTTTGGATCATCCCTACTTGTAAACATGCAAAGTACATAAAAATTGAGTGGGATACATTTAGTCATTGTTATCCTAGCTACAGTGGGGATCGAAAGTTTGGGCACCCAAGGTAAAAATTTGTATTAACCACTTGTGACCGGCCCCACGTCCAAAGACGTCACGTTTTTGAAGATGGATATCTCGGTAACGGCAGCAGCTGCTGCCACAACCGAGATATCCATCTCTTCGTGGGGCGGTCCTGTTAACGATAACGGCGGTCATCGCGGCGGATTCGCCGCGAGATCGCCGTTACCGGCGGCGGGAGAGGGTGCCCCCCCCTCCCGCCGCTCTCCCGCGCCCTCCGCCGCTTACCGTAGCCGTCGGTAGCGGCGGAGGCGATCGGGTCCGCTCGTTGTCTGTCCGGGGATGTGACTGAGGGAAAAAATGTCCCTCAGCCGTCCCCCTCTCTCTGCTGGGCGGAAGTGACGTCAAAACGTCATTTCCGCCCAGCGTCTTAAAGAGACATTTAATATGTTTACATTTTGACTTATTTTTTTTTTTTTTTGCATTTAAGCCTGAATATGAGATCTGAGGTCTTTTTGACCCCAGATCTCATATATAAGGGGACCTGTCATGCTTTTTTCTATTACAAGGGATGTTTACATTCCTTGTAATAGGAATAAAAGTGATAATTTTTTTTTTATTTTTTTTTTCAGTGTTAAAAATTATAAAATAAATAAAAATAAAAACCAAAACCAAAAAAAAAATTTTTTAAGTGCCCCGTCCCGACGAGCTCGCACGCAGAAGCAAACGCATACGCGAGTAGCGCCCGCATATGAAAACGGTGTTCAAACCACACAAGTGAGGTATCGCCGCGATCGTTAGAGCGAGAGCAATAATTCTAGCCCTGGACCTCCTCGTCATCTCAAAAAATGCAACCTGTAGAATTTTTTAAACGTCGCATATCGAGATTTTTAAGGGTAAAAGTTTGACGCCATGCCACGAGCGGGCGCAATTTTTATGCGTGACATGTTGGGTATCATTTTACTCGGCGTAACATTATCTTTCACAATATATAAAAAAAATTGGGCCAAATTTAGTTGTCTTATTTTTTAATTCAAGAAAGTGAATTTTTTCCAAAAAAATCTTGAAGACCGCTGCGCAAATACGGTGTGAGAAAAAGTATTGCAATGACCGCCATTTTATTCTCTAGGGTGTTAGAAAAAAAAATATATATAATGTTTGGGGGTTTTAAATAATTTTCTAGCAAAAAAAACTGTTTTAGTCTCGTAAGCACCGAATCTGAAAAACAGGCTCGGTAATGAAGTGGTTAATGTGCATAACGAAGCCAAGGAAAGATGGAAAAATCTCCAAGTCATCAAATTACAGATTAGACATTCTTATAATATGTCAAAAAAAGTTAGATTTTATTTCCATCATTTACACTTTCAAAATTACAGAAAACAAAAAATTGCATCTGCAAAAGTTTGGGCACCCTGCAGAATGTATAGCATGCACTGCCCCCTTTGCAAAGCTGAGACCTGCCAGTGTCATGGATTGTTCTCAATCATCGTCTGGGAAGACCAGGTGATGTCAATCTCAAAGGTTTTTAAATGCCCAGACTCATCGGACCTTGCCCCAACAATCGGCACCATGGGTTCTTCTAAGCAGTTGTCTAGAAAACTGAAACTGAAAATAGTTGACACTCACAAAGCTGGAGAAGGCTATAAGAAGATAGCAAAGCGTTTTCAGATGTCAACATCCTCTGTTTGGAATGTAATTAAGAAATGGCAGTCATCAGGAACAGTGGAAGTTAAAGCAAGATCTGGAAGACCAAGAAAAATATCAGACCGAACAGCTCGCAGGATTGTGAGAAAAGCAATTCAAAACCCACGTTTGACTGCACGATCCCTCCAGAATGATCTGGCAGACACTGGAGTTGTGTGCACACTATTCCACTATAAAGAGATACTTGTACAAATATGGTCTTCGTGGAAGAGTCATCAGAAGAAAACCTCTTCTACGTCCTTACCACAAAAATCTGCGTTTGAACTTTGCAAATGAACATATAGACAAACCTGATGCATTTTGGAAACAAGTTCTGTGGACAGATGAGGTTAAAATTGAACTTTTTGGCCGGAATGAGCAAAGAAGAGAAGGGCACATAATTTAATGAAAATAACCTCTGTCCAACTGTTAAGCATGGGGGTGGATCAATCATGCTTTTGGGTTGTATTGCAGCCAGTGGCACAGAGAACATTTCACGAGTAGAAGGAAAAATTGATTCAATAAAATTTCAGCAAATTTCGGATGGTAACTTGATGCCATCTGTGAAAAAGCTGAAGTTAAAGAGAGGATGGCTTCTACAAATGGATAATGATCCTAATCACACCTCAAAATCCACAGGGGATTACATCAAGAGGCGTAAACTGAAGGTTTTGCCATGGCCTTCACAATCTCCTGACTTCAACATAATTGAAAATCTATGGATAGACCTTAAAAGAGCAGTGCGTGACACAGCCCAGAAATCTCAAAGAACTGGAAGACTTTTGTAAGGAGGAATGGGCAAAGATACCTCAAACAAGACTCTTGGCTGGCTACAAAAAGCGTTTACAAGCTGTGATACTTGCCAAAGGAGGCAGTACAAGATATTAACTCTGCAGGGTGCCCAAACTTTTGCAGACGCCATTTATTTTGTTTTCTGTCATTTTGAAAGTGTAAATGATGAAAATAAAATCTAACTTTTTTGACATAAGAATGTCTAATCTGTAATTTGATGCCTTTTGGAGATTTTTCATCTTTCCTTGGCTTTGTTATGCACATGAATACAAATTTTTACCTGGGGTGCCCAAACTTTCGATCCCCACTGTATTTGAAGGTGTCTTTTAGAAGGAAAAATATTCATACCCCTTGAAATTTTCCAAGTTTTGTCATGTTACAGCCCAAAACATAAATGTTATTTTATTGGGATTTTATGTGATAGACCAACACAATGTGGCACAGAATTGTGAAGTAGAAGGAAAATGATAAATGGTTTTCAATATTTATTTATTTTACAAATAAATATGTGAAAAGTGTGGCGTTCATTTTTATTCACCCCTCTTTACTCTACCGCTAACTAATAAAATACATTTAGGTTTTTGGTTGTAATATGACAAAATTTGAAACATTTCTAGGGGTGTGAATACTTTTTCAGAGCACTGTATGTAGGGTATGAGAAGAATAGGTCCAATGAGAAATGCAATAGTTTTTACCCAAAAAAAGTCAAGCATCACAGGCAATCCTAGCAGATTATTTTCCAGAAGGGAAGAGATACTGAGATATCTCAATTTTTTCTACACTGGCTTTTGAATCTGCATAGTGATGTTTTATCCATGTCATAAAGATTTCACCAAAACACATTTTTGTGTAGCTTCCCACAGAAAGTTCCAGTATACCGGATCAATAATTATAAAGCTGAAGTATGAATATGATTTTTATAGCATGGTAAAATTGGTCCAGCTTAGACCAATGCAAGCCATGACTAGTACGGTGATTTTTAACTTACACAGGCATTGGTCAGGTATGAAATATACAAACTTACCTTGGTCCCATCTGGACCAATATAACTACCTTATACAAACCATACCTAAACTTCAGCTTTAATGATATTTAGAGAAGTGAGCAGCTTGGGTTCCTAAGAGGACCATGCCCTAAGGCCGGGTTCAGACCTATGCGAATTGGTTGCGGCTTAAACCGCATCCAATTTGCATAAGATTATAAAATACATTGATTTTAATGAGGCTGATTAACATATGTGCGATGCATTCGCATTGCCCAGAAAAAGTGTGCATTTTCTAGGCATTGTGGTGCGGCTCAGGTGCGAATTCAGGCCCATTATCTTCTATGGGCACACATCTGATTCGCACATGTTGCGTTCTGAACAGGGATTATGAGGGGGAACTCAATTTCAAGGGTGCCCCCCTGCCCCAAAGCACCCGCCCCCCATGTTGAAGGCATGCGGCCTGGTTCCGTTCAAGAGGGGGGGGGGCGCTTGCTTGTCCCCACCCCCTTTTCTGAACGGCCAGGCTGCGTGTTCGGATAAGGATCTAGTATGTATTTTGGGGGACCCCCCACGCCGGTTTTTCAGCGTAGGAGTTCCCGTTAAAATCCATACCAGACCTAAGGGCCTCATGGAGAGGAACCCATGCCGGTTTTTTATTTGAAATTTGGCGTGGAGTTCCCCCTCATGATAACAGCGGCAAGACTTCCCTCTCCTCTCCCAGGTCATCAAATCCGCAGCTAAAACGCAAAGGAACAGCTGATTGAGAACTTAGCAAAGAAAACAAAGCTCAAAAACGCAATGCACAAGTGTGAATATGGCCTAAATGTTTTACATATAGCGTCCTAATATTGTCATAGGTACTTTTGTTAGGCAGAAAACCTGACTAATTTGGGTTAATTATGGAGGTGATAACAAAAGACAGTTGTTTAGCCAGTATTGTTCCAAGAATTTTGATATCTCAGTTTTTGGGCGTGCTATTGATTTGTATGGCTTGCATTTCATTACATTATTACCAGGATTGAGCTGGACTTATTATTCATAGAAGCTAACAAAGTTATTTTTATATATTTCCTGAAATTTTGTATGATAAATTTATGTAGGCATTTCACTGTTACTGTGGTAATATTTTAATTGGTAGTTCGTCAAGCCCGAGGTTTGAATGATGATATCACATCAATTATCTTCTGAGTAGTAATGGGTCGAACCAACTTAAAATACTTAATGGTTTTGGGAGAGTTGTTGAAAAATTAGAGGTTCCAAAAAGCCCCCCTGTTCCTCTTAAGAGGGATTAATAGTATCTGAGTAAAACTGGGCATAGATCTGAGCAAGTGCATCATTAACTTGCAGGGTTTCATTAACTTACTAATCTTCCCAATTCTAGAACTGAAGAATGCTTAAGTATCTAATCCGAACAAGATAGCTAGTGACCGTTTTTTATCACCAAAGTATTTGAGATTAGCCAAAGTGTTTTGTCACTAGGTTCTTCTTATGTAACTGCAAAAGTTTTTGTGCTTCCACCAGAGCAAAGTGGGTACCTGACGATCAGTCATTAACCATCTTTTTTTTGTTGAACTTTTCTTTCTAATGTTTGCAGCGTGATTCTGGAGGATTTCCCAAATGTGGCAATACAATTAATAAAGGTTTCTCTGATCACTGATTTTAAGGCACCCCAAGAGGAGGAGCTACATGAATTATGGTGGGTTAATTGCCAGTATTCCTTTATGACCCATGTTACCAAATGTTGCCCAGTCTGGAGAACTACAAAAGTTTAACCAGTTAAGGACCGCCGCATGTACATTTACGTTGGCAGAATGGCACCAACAGGCACATCAACGTATATATCCGTTGGTGCCTTGAGGTGGGTCGGGGGTCCGATCGGGACCCCCCCGGTACATGCGGCTGTACGAGCGATCCGGCAAGAGGGGGAGGCTATTCCTTTTTGTCCGCCCCCTCCGGATCGCTCTCAGCCAATGCTCGCGCCCCCCCCCCCCACTCTGTACTTCCTCCTCCTGTGTAAACACAGGAAGGAGGAAGTGATGTGATCTCTCCCTCGGCGGTTTTTTCAACCACCGCTGAGGAGAGAAGACATCACCTAGTAAGTCTGCACAACACTGCACTGACACACACTACACGCAGGCACATTTAACCCCCCTGATCGCCCCCCCCCCCCCTGTCACAGTGTCACTGAATGCAGTAATCATACATGTATGATTACTGTATTTAGTGTCAGTGTGACAGTCAGTTAGTGTTAGGTCCTGGGTAGCCCCCGTACCCCCCCTAATAAAGTTTTAACCCCTTGATCACCGCCCTAGTTAACCCTTTCACTCCCCATTGCCAGCATCACTAAGCGATCATTTTTCTGATCGCTGTATTAGTGTCGCTGTTGCCGCTAGGTAGCTAATTTTTTTTTTATTGTGATTTTTTTTTTTACTAAAGACATGTGGCTAAATACATTTTGGCCTAAATGTTTGACTAAAATTTAGTTTATTGATTTTTCTTATAACAAAAAGTAAAAAATATTGATTTTTTTTCAAAAATGTTGCTTTATTTTTGTATATAGCGCAAAAAATAAAAATCGCATAGGCGATCAAATACCACCAAAAGAAAGCTCTATTTGTGGGAAGAAAAGGACGCAAATTTTGTTTAGGAGCCATGTCGCACGACCGCGCAATTGTCTGTTAAAGCGACGCAGTGCCGAATTGTAAAAACCCCTTGGGTTAGCAGCATATTGGTCCGGTTCTTAAGTGGTTAAAGCACTTCTGAGTGTTCCTCAATTTATTTCTGGGGATGGTTGGAGTCAAAATGCAGATATTAGTCTGTATGAGTACTGTACGTTTCCTTTAGATCTCAATGTTTCACCCCATCCTTGACATGTAACACACACAGTCCAAAAAGGCAATGAGTTATTAGAAATAAAAGAAGCTGCTTGTGTAATCAGTTAAATGTCTTCAACATTACCGAATATGTCCACTTGACTACTACCTATACCATAACCTGGATAAATGGGAACCTTAACAGAAAAATTAACCCTCCCTTTCCATTACTTCTGCACAAACAAATTTAGTCTCTTTTAGCTCTTCGTAAAAAGATTGTCTATAAAGCTCAGGGTTGCAATAATATATTATTTTTTATTATGCATTTTGGGTGGTGGTGGATGCATTTGTGCACACCTGTAATAAAAGTCTAGAAGTAATAGAATAATTTATATGAATTAACATTAAATATAGTACATATATTTCATATTTTTAAAAGAGGATAATTTAGTTAGGTAAAATACAATATTTTTCAATATCTCCCATTTCATTATTTTTCATTATGCTTTTAAAAATAAACCTATATTTTAACTATAGATAGAAAGTCCTGCATGACAAAAGTATGTTTTCAAGTTCCTTAGGAAAAATAACATGACACAATATATTAAAGTGACACTAAATCCTGTGCTTATTTTTCAAAAATAATCCATACGCATCCACTACTTAATGACACTAGTCTATTTTTTCTGAAGTTTTTTGTTTTTCTTACTGTGTTTTTCTGTCTCCTTGTAATGTCCTCTCTTTTACCTGCTCATTTCCGTTTGTTTGGAAGGAGCAGTGCATTTTAGTTGAGGTCATGTCCACTGCTCTATGCATATTATACATCTCTTAGTCCCTAGTCCATCTAGCGAGCAAAAAGGGATGACTATGTCTCTACATACATTTGGACCATGGAAAATAATTGCAGCTATTCTGTAACAGAAAGTTGGATCACAGCAGCAACAAAAAAAAAAAATAATAAAAAAAAAATGAATTTTTACATTTTTGGTTTAGTTTCACTTTAATAGGTAATGAGGCAACACTAAGGAGAACAAATTGTGATGGTCCTTAAGTGGTTAAAAATGCAAACCTTTAAAAGCCTTTGGGTCTCCGTCAGATGTGATAAAATACATAATACACCTTCATACACAAAACAATGCAGACTTACAAATTGTATTATTCTTACAATATAGAAATTTAAAATGTAGGTGGTCCAAATTGTGATCAGGAGAGTTTTAGAAGAATTATCACCATCGGGTTGGTGTCCAATGGACATGTATGTGTTTTTGTTACACATGCTTGATGACCAGGGCTTTGTTGGTGTTAACACTTCCAGGATAGTGCCCACACACTGCTATGATGAATAGAATGTAAGGCTATGCAAACTTACAAAGCATGTATTTGGAAAAACCAATTTGCACAGAGTATTGTCTCTGTGGGTGCCAAAATGTATTGCTCTGTTGACCACACAGTGTGTGTATGTTCTCTGTAAAGATAAATGGAGGTTATCCTGCATGCATTGATGTGCATTAGAACAAAGTCATGCTACATTTCAATTGCGTGTCCTAAAACACTTCAAACTATTGTAGGTACAAGGTTTGATGGTTATGTGTTAAACCTACAAACACTATTTGAATTCCTCAATTGGTGAAGCAGATCACAGAATTTGCAACCAGCTGCTAAGTACCACAGTTTTGTCTAACTTGTCTTTTACAGATGCTGATAAGCATGGATGGATTTTCAATATAGACAAAGACTGATCAGTTTCTAGTACTGGGAAACACTACAATAGTTTGTGTGAATTATTTTAATTTGTTTAATTTTCTTTATGAAAACAAAAACCTATTTAAGGGTATGTTCAATCACAAAGCATCAAATTAGGATACAGATCATCATCACCTAGGCATACATTTTATTGTTAATGTTTTTATTCTTTTTAATTGGTGCATGTATTTTGCCCTCAGTGAGGACTATAATTACATTATTTGTGCTGGGCAATTGGAAGTTATAACTGTATCATTTAAATAAAAATAAATCTCCTTTTAGTTTGATCACTTATATCTATGTGTACAGCGCTGTAACCATGTCACAGTTTATCTAGCTGGGCTATCCAGAGTTTTATTTATCTAAAGTGTACAGATTGTTTTTTTTGGGGGGGGGAAATTGTTGTGCAGCTTAAGTACTGGATTGATTATCATGAAGGCGATGCTTAATGCTTCATGTATTAACTGCAGTATATCATGGAAAGCATTGACAATGAACAATAAACTGTGCTAATAAATTTTGCATGTGTCACGTGTTCTACTTTTAATGCTGAGATATTCTAGGGTAGACTCTAGGCATTAGACTAAGTGGTGCTGCCAGATATAATGTATATTAATACATGAGTCCATCAGGTAAGTCCTTTTAGGTGGCATACTTGGTATAAGAGCAATGAAAGGCTGAGATAGAGGAAGAATACCTGTATATAATATAACAGTCCAGAAACCAGGGCAAGTCTTTATTGGGGAAGTTAAAAACAGACTCCAGATATGCAAAGAAAATAGAGACAGGTGCCTCAAGGTTAGAACTGTAACATTTTATTATAATACAGGTGCATTATCCAATTACATAGAAGTTAGGAAGGTAAGGCACATGTCCTCCCACACTGGTGTGGCGTCCGTCTTTATGCAGCTCCTTCTGCCTGAAGGAGAAGTATCCTGACCGGCAGGATTTCTGCAGCCTGAAAAAAATGAAAATGAGGCTTGGATCAGGTTGATTCGTGATAGTAAGGGCTGGAAGATGGGGGCGTCGGGCGTAATGATGTCACTGGTGGGTTGCGACAATGTTTCAGAGCATGCGCACTGGCCAATTCGACACAGGCGCTTTCCGTTCTCAAAGCTAATAGGATGTTGGCAGCTCTAAGCCTTATAAGTGCCTTGGTTAACTGGCATCCAGTGGGAAGAATGCAGAATGCTTCCTAGCCCAGAACTCCTAAATCTAAATTGTCTTTATCGTACATCACGGGACACAGAGCCTAGTAATTACTAAGTGGGCTATATTCCACCTTCAGGTGCTGGACACTGGTGTAATCAATTAGACAGGAAGTGTCCTCCCTATATAACCCCTCCCATATTGGGAGCACCTTTGCAGTGTGTAAGGTGTTGGTCACAAGTGAATATGTGCTCTGAGGAGCTCCACTGGAGGGATCCATGCTGGATTTAAATAGCCTCCATAAAAAAACGGATCCATCCAAAGTGCCTTGGGCAAAAGTGGATGGTACCTGTGGCCTCGTATCCGAAGCACAAGGTTTTTGCCTGTAATACCTCTCTTCGGAGGGCTGGATTCTGGGTTCCAGTGCTTTGGTCAGACCCAATACCAAAAGTTTTCTGACAGGGTGCAATACAGGTCCAGGGGTGTGGTGATCCCGACCATGGACCCCGATCCCTAAAGGTCTGTTGACTTAGCCCGCTGTGATGGGTGAAGATTGGGTCTGTCTGTAGTGATGAGCGGAATACGCCATATTCGATTTCGCGATATTTCGCGAATATATAGAAGAATATTCGCGAATATTCGTTAATATCGAATATTCGTGATATTTTATAAAAAAAAATAAAAAATTGCGAAATTTCGCTAATGCGAAATTTCGCTAGTGCGAATGCGAAATTGATTGCGAAATTCTCGTCAACACGCGAAAACGGAGATCATTTCCTGGATTACTAAACTAATATGCACTAAACACTAACTCTACTTACACAAACTTATATGACTAAACTAAAGCTAATTTTTTTTTTTTTTTTATACACAAAACACAGAAGGGCAGAGAACGTATTCTCGAATATTCGTCAATATCGAATATTCGTGATATTTTATCAAAAAAATAAAAATTAGCGAAATTCCGCTAGTGCGAATGCGAAATTGATTGCGAAATTCTCGTCAACACGTGAAAACAGAGATCATTTCCTGGATTACTAAACTAATATGCACTAAACACTAACTCTACTTACACAAACTTATATGACTAAACTAATGCTAATTTTTTTATTATTTTTATACACAAAACACAGAAGGGCAGAGAACGCATTCGCGAATATTCGTAATACGAATATTCGCATTGCGAATATTCGGCAACATAAAAGGATCGCCTCAGCTACTCGGCCCAGGGTCTCTTATCATACCAGCAATGCTTTTAGACGTCGATGGAGATCACTAGGATGTGATCTGTTAAAAAAATAAATTTGAAAAAATACGAATATTCGCGATAGCGAATATTCACCGCGATATTCGATTTATTCGCGAATACTCGAATATGCAATATTCGTAACGAATATTCGCAATGCGAATATTCGTGAGCAACACTATCTGTCTGTACTTGGCAGTATCCTGCAGCGGTAATAAGGTAAGTGAACACAAGCCTAGGTAAATACCTTAAGGATTGTCTTCCATGACTAGCTGCATGTCTTGTCTGTTTTCCGCCACTAGAGGCAGTAAAGAGACATACCTGGTGTTTCGCTTACCATGCTCTCCAGGAACGAAAGCTCAATGTTAGCCGGTCTTTTGAGTGGCTCACTTCCTCCGCTTCAGGCTCTGCCATAGTTGTGTGGGGAAGTCCCTCGTAGTCCGGGTCCACGGCGCTCCTTGGGGAATTGGACAATGTGGTTGCCATAAAAATGCTTGATTGCATAAAGATGCTGGATCACGCAAGGTTGCCGGATCACACAAGTCCTTGATTACCCAAGGATACTTGGTTACACAGAAATGCCTAAAATCGCATTAAAATGCTTGATTGCATAAAGATGCTGGATCGCACAGGGGTGCTCGATCACACAAGAGTCCTTGGTCACACAGGGGGACTTTTCCCGCACAGTAGTGCTTAAAATGCATAAGATGTCTGATCGCATGAAAAATGCTGAATCGCATAAGGATGCATGATTACTTAAAGTTGCATGTTTGCCTAGATTTTGCATTTTTTTATAATGAGGCATGATAATTTTAAGTTTCCTTAATTATACAGGATTCCTTGTGTTTACATAGGAATACATGTCTGCATGGGTACATGTTGCGCAATGTTGCATAACACGTTCATAAACGCATGCTTGCTTGCAAGATGCTCATTCCATATCACACATGCTATATGTATGCATGTATACAGCGCGCCCTTTTTTTATGTTTTGCCTAAAACATATTTGTATGAGTTCATGCTTCCATGAACACACGCTTCCATAGAGGCATATGACTTTAACACTTGCCACATACACATATGGGGAGCCATTTGCATATGTGTTTATTGGCAGGAAAAAAGGTATATACCATGGTATATATATCGCCGCGCTGTTCAAATGTCACAAATGTAAGCAGCCAACACTAAAAAATTGATCAATTTTTAAAACGTACAAACAAAGAATAAGTGTAGCGCTAAAAATAAAATTAAAAAAGGCTAATACTTAATATAGTCCTTTTAACAAATGAAATGTTCAAAATGTGAAAAAAAGTTCATATTGTCGATCCAAAACTTTTCAATCACCCCAAGTAGTGACTCAATAAATAACAAGGTGAGTGTTAGAGGATCCGCCACCAGTGTAGTGAAACATAAGAGGCTTACCGGAAGACAAGGATCTGAGTAAGCATATACTCATCAGATCAAATAAGGCTTCAAACGATATCCGGAAATCGGGATATAGTTATAGATGTTATATATTCAAGATGAGACTCCTGGAATATCCTTATAGATGGTACGTTGAATCCACGGAAACCATTGAATTGGTTATAGACGTGTAAACTCAAGTAAAGTGATTACCATAAGTGGTACTGAATTAAATTGCCAAAAAAAGAAAATAAAAAGTGCACATAGCGTGATTCTGTATAACAAAGTTCTCCAATTTTAATAAAAAATAATTGCACTTACATTTATGTAGGATACAACAAGCGCTTAGTATAATATAGCAGTGGGGTCAGTGGGGTCTCCCGACGCGTTTCGTTCCCTTAGAACGTCATCTGGGGCACTGACACACTGCTGAAAGACCCTCTTTATATACAAAATACCCCCATACCTTAATTATGGCTCAGTTGTGCGGAGAAAAGATTCGCAATGATGACTTTAGTTTTGTGACTACCATCATTGTGGGCGTGAGTTCCAAGCCTCGTTCTGAAAAGACTAGTTGGAACTCAGCGCCTATATCAAATCCGCCGGATGTGCCTCAAGCCTCGGAATGAGGAGCGGGGCTATAACGCAACGTCCGCAAAGTCGATAGACACGCTAGACATTGCGGGCGCGGCCAGGACGTGACGTGATGCGTTCCAAACCGGCTACGAGGTTGGAACGCATCCTCCATACTAACCAGGATATAACGTCATGCGTTCCAAAGTAACCAGGAAATTGGAACGCAGCATGCACAGTAGCACAGGAACCATGCCAATGCAAATGCATGCTATGACCGGATCGTTGCGACCGCGAAAACAAAACAAAAAACAGAAGTATGATGGACCATCATCTGATATTAACATGTTAATTACCTGAACTTGATTTTGGATTAACAAATAATTGCCTGGTTGGAAAAAAAGGAGGGTTTTTTTTTTTATAAAAATACTAATATAAAACATGCATAGACAATTAATAATGAATCAATTTTAACTATAATTGTAATCAATTGTGAGTTCAATATAAATATCCAACCAGGCAATTATTTGTTAATCCAAAATCAAGTTCAGGTAATTAACATGTTAATATCAGATGATGGTCCATCATACTTCTGTTTTTTGACATGTTTTTTGTTTTGTTTTCGCGGTAGCAACGATCCGGTCATAGCATGCATTGCATTGGCATGGTTCCTGTGCTACTGCGCATGCTGCGTTCCAATTTCCTGGTTACTTTGGAACGCATGACGTTATATCCTGGTTAGTATGGAGGATGCGTTCCAACCTCGTGGCCGGTTTGGAAAGCATCACGTCACGTCCTGGCCGCGCCCGCAATGTCTAGCGTGTCTATCGACTTTGCGGACGTTACGTCATAGCCCCGCTCTTCATTCCGAGGCTTGAGGCGCATCCGGCGGATTTGATATAGGCGCTGAGTTCCAACTAGTCCTTTCAGAACGAGGCTTGGAACTCACGCCCACGATGATGGTAGTCACAAAACCGGAAGTCATCATTGCAAATCTTTTCTCCGCACAACTGAGCCATAATTAAGGTATGGGGGTATTTTGTATATAAAGAGGGTCTTTCAGCAGTGTGTCAGTGCCCCAGATGACGTTCTAAGGGAACGAAACGCGTCAGGATACCCCACTGACCCCACTGCTATATTATACTAAGCGCTTGTTGTATCCTACATAAATGTAAGTGCAATTATTTTTTATTAAAATTGGAGAACTTTGTTATACAGAATCACGCTATGTGCACTTTTTTTTTTTTTTTTGGCAATTTAATTCATTACCACTCATGGTAATCACTTTACTTGAGTTTACACGTCTATAACCAATTCAATGGTTTCCGTGGATTCAACGTACCATCTATAAGGATATTCCAGGAGTCTCATCTTGAATATATAACATCTATAACTATATCCCGATTTCTGGATATCGTTTGAAGACTTATTTGATCTGATGAGTATATGCTTACTCAGATCCTTGTCTTCCGGTAAGCCTCTTATGTTTCACTACACTGGTGGCGGATCCTCTAAGGCCTCGTACACACGATCAAATCTGTCTGCTGGAAACGGTCTGCTAGACCGTTTCAGCAGACAGATTCGATCGTGTGTACGGGCTAACAGACGGATTTGGCCACCCGACAGATTTCAAAGCATGCTTTGAAATCTGTCGGCTGGGAACCCGTCCGCCCGACATGTCTGCTGGCTAGTATGCTAGCCAGCAGACATGTCTTCTCGCACACGCGCCGAATGGTTTCGGCGCATGCGCGGAAGTGTTTTACTTCCTGGTGCGGTGACGTGGCGGCGTCAACGTCATCGCCACGTCACCGCGCTGTCTGCTGGCGGGGATTTTGGTTTGCTCGTGTGTACACGCCAGCAAACCAAAATCCCAGCAGACAGATTTGTTCAAATCTGTCAGACAGACAGATTTGAACAAATCTGTCTGCTCGTGTGTACGAGGCCTTACACTCACCTTGTTATTTATTGAGTCACTACTTGGGGTGATTGAAAAGTTTTCGATTGACAATATAAACTTTTTTTCACATTTTGGACATTTCATTTGTTAAAAGGACTATATTAAGTATTCGCCTTTTTTAATTTTTATTTTTATCGCTACACTTATTCTTTGTTCATATGTGTTTATTTACATGGGACTGCAAAGGTTGTCTGCGTTTCACAGGGGAACAGCACTGTCTCCAGTTGGTGGTCTTGCCCCTTGGGTTAGCCACGATGCCCGGGTTAACAGGGTTCTAGGGCCCGCCTCTAGCAGGTCTAAAGTCCCAGGGTATAGCAGTAATGGCATACAGAGGCAAACTCCTGCTGATGGATCAGTCAGTAGCATGGCTGGACCTAAGGGTGTCCAGCATGGTCAAGTATCTGGAACTCCTGGGTTAGGATCCCAGTCTAAAGGAACATTCTTTTGTTTGAAAAGAAGCTTGGAATGTTTGGGACACAGCCCAAAAAGGAGAGTTTTTTGGCCTCAGACAAGATCATCGCTATGAGAAAGCTGGTCTATGTGGTCAAGGCAAGGAACAGTATCTTACATTTGCCTTTTGCTTAAGGTGCTAGGGAAGGTGGTGGCTTAATTCAAAGCAGTTCCCTATGCTCAGTTCATTCAAGGCTGATATAAACATTATTCTGTCGGCCTGGAACAAGTGGATCCTAACCTAGCATTATCCAATTGTCTGTTCCCAGGGATATGCTGGAATTTTAGTTAGTGGTTCTTAACCAAAAGATTGACAGAAAGAAGATCCTTCATGCCCGTTACCTGGGAGGTGGCGGCTACGAAGGCTGGCCTCTAGGGATGGAGGCCAGGCCTGGAAGAGACCACTGCCCAGGGGAAGTGGTCAAGCTCCAAGTGAGCCTTATCCGTCAGCATTCTAGAGCTACTGATGGAGCATCTGGCTTAAGGGCCTGGACGTTTAGGTTGCAGGATTGTTCTGTCAGAGTACAATCCGACAATGCCACACTAGTGATTTACTTAATTTACCAAGAAGGCACTAGAAGTCACGCAGCCAGAGGGAAGTAAGCCATGTTCTGGCTTGGGCAGAGGAGCTTGTGCCTTGCCTATTGACAATCGTCATTTCATGGAATGCAGAATTAGCAGGCGATTCTCTGGAGCCATCAACAATTGTTTCCGGGAGAATGACCTCTATACCCCGACTTTTTTTCTGACAAAATGCCAGAGAAAGGGTACCCTGTACATAAAATGTATTGGCGTCCAAGTTCAAAAATAAATTGAACAGCTTTGTGTCAAGGACAAAGGATCCACTCGCATGCAGGACAGATGTGTTAGTGATCCTGTGGGACCAGTTGTCACTGGTTTATGTGTTCTCTCCCCCCAGTGCCGCGACTTTCATGGCATCTATGCAACATCAGAGGACAACGGAAGCCGGCCTAATTGCTCCGGCATAACCCAGACGACCTTACTGTGCAGGATTAGTAAGGGTGGTAGTAGAGGACCCAGGGTCCCTTACATCTTGTCCAGGCCTACTTCGCAAGGGGGTATTACATCCTGTCTTGCAAACATGGGAATTGATGGTCTGGCTGTTATAGCCTGCATTCTTGAAGATCAGGGCTTTCAGAATCAGCGGCAATTACCTTGATTTATACAGGAGAGCTGGCCTCCAGGACCATGTATCATAGGATCTGGAAGGCCCATGTTCCTGGTGTGAAACCAAGTGATGGCATCCTTGGAAGTATGTCATAGGTACATTTCTTGCCTTTCTGCATTAGGAAAGGAGATGGAGCTAGCATAAAGTTCCATCAGGGGTCCAATCTTGGCCTTGTCAGTATTTTTAAAGGTCGCTTGCTTCACACTCTTTGATCCGGGCCTTTATACAAGAGGTAACGTGTATAAGTCCACCAGTTAGGTCGGAGGACTGGGTCTAGTTTTGTAGGCTTACAAGGTCAGCACCTTGGGCCGATGCACCATATTTTCCTTCATCCTTCTAACAAGAGAATTGGTGTTCTTGGTTGCGATAGCCTCCACAAGAGAGTTTCAGTATTGGCAACTTTCTTTGTATAGAGCCATACTTAATTATTCTTACAAGTAGGGTGGTGTTAAATCCTCACCCAGCCTTATTTCCTAGAAGGATCTAGTTTTCATTTGAATCAAGATATTCTTGATTTCCTTTTTCCAAAACCTTGTTCCGCGGAAGGAAAAGTTATTTATTTTCTCTCAATATAGATGAGAGCAGTTAAAGATCTATCTGAAGGTTTCAGATATAGGAAAATGACATTTTGTTGTGCTGCCAGAAGACCCTAGAAATGGGCAGGCAGTGTTCAGATCGGCTATTAAAGTGGTTACACTCTCTCTCGTTGGAGTAAGAAAAGTCGAGTCCTATCTGAAGCGGCTGCTCGGACACGGAAAACTGATGTTGTGCTACCAGGAGGCCCCAGGAAAGGGCAGGCAGCGTCTAAATCAACTGTTTTCAATGTTGATTCATCGGGTTATTATTCAGACTTGTGGTTCAAAGAGAGGGTTTCCCCCTATTTCTTTTGGTGTGCACCCTACCAGGATAGTAAGCGCTTCATGCGTGGTGCATTACCAAGCCTTTGTGACTCAGATTTGCAAGGCTGCAACTTGGTCATCGGTGCTCACAATCACTAATTTCTATCAGGTGAATTTTAGACGGCAAGAGGATGCCGCTTTTTGGCGCAGTATGCTGCTGGCAGCAGTATAGGTCCTCATGTCTCATGGCGGTCTACATTATTTGTGTCTCCCTCCCATCAGTAGGCATTGCTTTTGGATGTCCCACTTAATAATTACTAGGCTCTGTGTCCCGTGATGTACGATAAACAAAATGGGATTTTAATAACAGCTTACCTGTAAAATCCTTTTCTTGGAGTACATCACGGGACACAGAGCTCCTGCCCCTCTTGTTTGGGGATATTGGGACACTTATTGCTTTGCTACGAAAAGTATGGGAGGGGTTATTTAGGGAGGAAACTTCCTGTCTAATTGATTACACCAGTGTCCAGCACCTGAAGGTGGAATATAACCCACTTAGTAATTACTAGGTTCTATGTCCCGTGATGTACTCCAAGAAAACGATTTTAAAGGTAAGCTGTTATAAAAATCCTATTACAGATATGTACAAAAATGATTAAGTGACATACATTAAAGATTAAAATATACACGTGACATTATATAAAAAAAAAATGTAATTCATAAGATATTGGCATATAAAATAACTATTTAAGTAATTAAAAAACATTAAAACACATTTGTCCTGGAACAACTATTGCATGGAATAAGTTAATAGATTGAATAAAAGTAATATATATATTGGGATATATATCAGGAAGGGGAATGATATAAGATCGTGGTTTGTACGCAAAATGCAAGATTTATATAAATACAAAGCACACACGCGCATATATATTAAATGTGTAATAAAATTAAGGACTGTATTGGCAAATTGTATGTAGATAATAGTGTTTGGGTTGGATAAGATTAATAATGAAATGGGTATGATAGATGATTTACTAGCAGGTTATATTATAGAGATTAGAGAATATGTAATGTGATGATTATGTCATACATGGGCTCTTGAGTAATAAAGGTACTGCGGTAAATATTGAGAGACAAGGAAATGGGGGGAGGGGGTGGAAAGGAAATAGGTATAAAGGGAAAAATAATTCTGAAAAATTTAATAAATGAAAAACGGAATGAAAATTAAAAACAAAAATGATTATATATAAAAGAAACAAATACAAATAAATATGAAATAAATTGTGATTGTTGTGAGCTGTATTGTATTGCATTGTATGAGGTAGAGCTGGAAACTCACCGTTGCCCTCAGACCTGATGACAGCCTTTTTATTTAAAGCGGAGGTTCACCCTAAATATAGTCTTTCTCATGTGATCCAGCATACTGGCGTCAGCGCCAGTATGCTGTTTTTTTTTTTTTAAATCCCCCACTTACTGTATTATCTTCAATTTTAATTTCTTTCCCCCCGCGGTGGATGGCGTCTATACAGCCCGTCACATCTTACGAAAATACCTGATTTAGGACGCCTGCGCACAGACCTAGGAGTTGACTGCGCAGGCGCCGTATTTCTCCGAGTCCTATTCCGGTTTTTTTCGGAGGGCGTGACGCGCCATAGCCGTAGGACTCGGAGAAATACGGCGCCTGCGCAGTCAGCTACTAGGTCTGTGCGCAGGCGCCGCATTTCGCCAAGATTACCCGAGTCCTAAATCGGGTATTTTCGTAAGATGTGACGCGATATACTGGCGCCATCCACCACGGGGGAAAGAAATTAAAATTGAAGATTATACAGTAAGTGGGGGATTTAAAAAAAAAAAACAGCATGCTGACGCCAGTATGCTGGATCACATGGGAGAGATTTATATTTAGGGTGAACCAGCTCTTTTAAAAAAAAAAAAAAATGATAATTGGAACGAGCCGCTAACCATCCCAAACATTTATTTTTATAAAAAAAAAAAAAAAAAAAACATCATGGTAAAAGGGAGATACCTAATAAAAAAAGGGAACAGAAAAGTTTATTGTATAAAACCTTTATAATATAGTGGACACCTCCTCATTTAGGCCCCCAGACGACATAGTGTTGAGAGAATAGATCCAATACGTTTTATCTTCACACAGCATATAGAACCTCTCAGCAGAGATTTTTTGGCATCTGTTCTACAACCCACACCTGTATGTCTTCAGTAGATTGTTTGTAATATTGGGAGAAGTTACGAGGAATGCTATGTTTATCTTTGCCTTCCTTGACTTTTCTCCGATGCTCACCAAATCTCTGACGCAGAGGACGGATAATACGATCTACATACAATTGGTGACGGGTAGCAATAAACCACATATATAACCACATATATAAAAAAAAAAATTGCGCCCAGTAAGCTAAAATCTCACCCCATCATTTCTAAACCACATACATGCCTCATGCCATTACAAGGTATGTTTCAATGTAAAAAAAAAAACACTATGTAAGGCTTGCAGTTTTGTACACCATGGCAATAAACAATTTACCACCAAAGGCAAAACCAACAATATCAGTGATTTTTTACAACTGTTCCTCCGATTATGTGGTTTATTGCCTCAGCTGCCACTATCACCAATTGTATGTAGGTCATATTATCAGTCCTCTTCATCAGAGATTTGGCGAGCATCAGAGAGAGGTAGAGGAAGGCAAAGATAAACGTACCATTCCTTGTCGCTTCTCCCAATATCACAAAAAATCTACTGATGGCCTACACAAAAAAGAGGTTCTATAGGCTGTGTGAACGGGAAACTCTGTCGCCTGGGGGCCTCAATGAGGAACTGGAGGTGCCCACTATATTATAATAGTTTTCTACAATAAACCTTTTTGTTCCCTTTTTTCTTTAGGTATTTCCCTTTTACCATTATGTTTTTTTAATGTTTTTTTTAAATAAAAATAAATGTTTGGGATGGTTAGCGGCTCGTCCCAATTGTAAGCAAATATAACGGTGCCATCATGTCATTTATTTCACATTTATTTTTATTCATTTTTAATTTTATATTTATTTTTAATTTTCATTTAGTTTTACATTTTTGATTACATTTTTTCATTTTTCATTAATGTGTTTTTTTTAGAATTAACATTTTTTTTCCCCTTTTATACCTATATCCTTTCCTTTTTTCTTTTGTTAGAACTTTGTTGAAATGTCACTAATGACAGTTCTAAGCACACAGCGGTGTTACAATGCTGTAATTTGCATTACACAGTAGTGTGAACTGCCCTCTTAAGGAACAATGTTTTTTTTGTCTTGATTCACGTTGGTACTGCACTTGACAGTCCTCAAGCACTGGATATGAATGGGGCCCTTGATCTTCAAATTTTATAACAGAGGCACTGACAACATAGCTATTTTCCTATTACTTCTTTTCCCCCCACAATCTTGTCAGCCTGCAAGCCCTCTATATGCAAAAGAAAAGAACGTGTATGGCCAGCCGCACTCCAATAAGTCTAAAAAGACGTGCCTTTTATTGGGTAAAATGAAATGCACTACAAAACAGTATACAGTGGGAAAAGAACAGCTGACAGGTTTCGCATTGATCCCCAATGCTTAGTCAATAAAGGGCACGTCTTTTTAGACTTATTGGAGTGCGGCTGTCCATACACGTTCTTTTCTTTTGCATGTCTAATGCATTGCCAGCACCTGTGTGGTTCCTGAGTGGACACTGATTACCTGGAAGCTCACCTGGAGCGGCAGTCTCTCCTATCTGCAAGCCCTCTATACATGCAATGAGTGTTTCTAAGCTGTCTAAGAAAATGACTGTAACTTAAAGGATCAGTAAAGGAATTGGTTTTTAATGTTAAATAGCTTGCTTTACATTATAGCAGTTCTGATTTCATGTCCTCCATATCTGTTTTTGCTAAGAAGTTGCTGTAATCCCTCAAAAAAACTCATGGTAGCTTTTCACTGTGGTCCATGATCAAGAAGATGTGATTACTATGGGCCAGATTCAGGTAGATGCGCGCATCTTTTCGCCAGCGTAGCACAACGCATATACGCTGCGCTGACGCAAACTAGCGAGTGAAGTACAGCATTCACCAAGCGCATGGCCGTTACTTTGCGAAGGAGTAACGAAGATGCGTTGGCGCAACCCGACGCAAGTGGGTGTGATCATATGTAAATGATGGGCAGAGCCCAGCGCAGAGGCTTACGTTCAGCGCATCATCCACGGAGCATGCGCAGTGAGTGAGGCTTCACTCGGCCCCCTGTGCGCATGCTCACAACTTCCGTCGGCACCACTTCATGGGAAACGTCAGCGCAATGTGTTCCGTTGCGCGTATAAAAGCGCCAGCGGAAGCGCCATTCTGGCGCAAAAGTGTTTCCGTTTCCCCCCACCCCAGGGAAGTTACTTTTGCACTGTGATGGCTGCTCCCGCTCCCCCCAAAGAGAGGAGGAACCTCAATTTCAACTCCCAGGAGGTGTCTGTTATCATCTCGGCTATGGAGACTTTTAATGAGTTCCTCCACGGCAGGGCATCCTGGAGACCATTGCTGGCAGAGTGAATGTTTTGGGGTACTCCACCCGGACTGCTGGCGATATCCCCAAAAAAATTAATGACCTGCGGCGCAAGGTCCGTGGCAAGGTGGCCACCATCAGGAGGCATGAGAGGGGCACGGGTGGTGGACCCCCATGTGCGGTCAGCCTGACCACGGAGGAGGAGGTGGTCGCCCGCTGCCTGGACAGGGAGCAGTTGGAGGGGGTCCCTGGATATGACTCAGTGGAGGAAGGCTCCAGGACAGGTAAGTGATTTTTACCCCCTTTTTGGTGTGTTGCATATGGGGGGGGAGGGTACATGTGCCAAGTGTGTGGGACCACCCAACATGTGTGTGCTTTGTGTCATCCACAGATGACGGAGCTGGGCCATCATCTGTTGGCGGCCAGTCCACCCCATCCCCCCAACGGCATCTTGTGCCCGAGCCCATGGGTGGTGAAGAGACCGAGGTGGAGGAGAGTGCCCACACCTCACCTGCAGAGGTCGTTGAGGAGCAGCCTGTTGTGGCAGAGCAGGACATAATATTATTTTTGGAGGAGTCCTCCTCTTCTGCAGGGCCCTCTCAGATCCCCTCCCCCATCATAGAAAGCCCCTCAAGGGCGACTCCATCCCCCCGGGGACAACCATCTACTGGCCCCAGGAAGGCCACCCGTAAGACCAGGGGGGTGTCTGATCTGGTCCAGGACCAGGTGGCGAGGGATCACGCCAGGCAGACGCAGCAAATGGGGGACATAGTTGGGCACCTGGACAGAGTGGCTGACAACCTGTGCTCCGTGGCCCAGATATCCAATGCAGTGCAGGATGTCAGCTGCAACTGCGCTGCAGTAGTGACCAGTCTGGGGGAGGTGCAGGGTGATATAAGGCACCTCACTGCAGCCGTCCAGGCAAACACTGCTGCCATCCGGGACCAGGGGAGGCAGAGTCGGCGGGCCCAGCATTACCAGGTCACCCGGCAGCTCAGGATGCAGGCCCAGCAGCTCAGGGTGCAGGCCCAGACCAACTCGTACCTCGGCCGGATTGCCGTGGCCTTGGAGGGCATGCAGGCCACACCTGCCAGGAGTGGCCCACCCGGGGATCAGCCACCTCCAGATGCCCCCCCACCCACTCCATCCAGGCAGCTGAGGAGCCAGAGAGGGGCCACCAGAAGGAGCCCCCGGCATCCCAGATGATTTTTTTTTTTTTTTTAATGCTCAGGATATGAGATTTTTATTTTCTTGATTATTAATGCTCAGGACATGAGATTTTTATTTTATTCTTAATGCTCAGGTTCTGAGTTTTTTTATTTGTGATTATGCTCTGGATATGAGATATATTATTTTTTGATACTGCACACGTTGCAGTGTGAAAGGTGTGTGAATGTGAGGGGGTGGCACTCCTGCCAGTAAGGGGTGTCACCCTCGGCCGTGGTGGAGAAGTTATCCCCACGGCTGTATGAATGACGTGTGAAAGGTGTATGAATGGACAGCGACATCATTGGGGCCTTGACGCTGGCGTTGCTGCTCCCAAGTCCTACATGTTGGACTTGGGCTAATCCAATGCGATGTGGATGTGGTGTGTGTGATCTAGGGACATCAGTGGTGTGCATGCATGCATTGTCCGTGTGATCAATGTTTTTTTTTAGTGTCCAAAGATGCCTACGGCGAGGACCCTCCTGACTGCTCTTCCATCAGCTGAATGGGTCTCCTCTGGCAGGGGGGGCTGTCTGGTTGGGGTGTCAGGTCATCACGTATGTCAATCTGCAGGCCTTTTCTCATGGCAAAGTTGTGCAGAATGCAAAATGCACCGATGATCTGACACACGAAGGTAGGGGAATACAATAGGGCCCGCCCAGACATATCCAGGCAGCGGAAACGGGACTTCAGGAGCCCAAATGTTTGTTCCACTACTGCACGGGTTTTGATGTGTGCTTCATTGTATTTTCTGTCTCCTCTGGTTTGGGGGTTCCGGAAAGGAGTCATGAGATGGGGTCCCAGTGCATATGCAGAGTCACCTGTAAGGGAAAAGACAGGAGGATGTTAGTCATGCATGTGCCCCTTGTGATGTGTGCATCATGGGAGGGGATAGTCATGCCTGCCACCCATGTCACTCACCAACCAGCCAGCTGTCCCCATACATGTTCTGCTCGAATTCTGCTGGGATGGGGCTCTGATTGTATATGAAGCTGTCATGGCTGGATCCGGGGTGTTTGGCACGGACGTGCCATATGAGGCGTTGGGCATCGGCTATCACCTGTACGTTGATGGAATGCCAATGCTTCCGATTGCGGTATATGTGCTCTGTGGCACTGGGGGGCTGTAGGGCCACGTGTGTGCAATCAATGGCCCCCACAGTGTGTGGGAATCCTGCAATGTTGTAGAAATCTGTCATTGCCTTCAGCCGCAGCTCCTCAGTGGTGGGTCTGATGAACTGGTTGGACATGCGTCTGAGGATTGCAGGGACAACCTGGTGCACACATCTGCTCATGGAGGACTGTGACATCCCAGCCACCACTCCACTTGTACGCTGGAATGATCCGCTGGCAAGGAAATTAAGTGTTGCCAGTACCTTCACCAGTGGCTGCACTGCCTGTGAGCGGTGTGTTGGGCTGGTGATGTCATCCTGCAGGGTTGTGGTTAGTTCAAGTTTTGCATCAGGGCTGAATCTGAAGAGGCGATACACCTCCTCATCCCCCATGCCAAAGAGGCTCATGCGTGTGCGGTATATCCTCTCACGTGCCCGCCTCCTCCATTCCGGGGGACCCAGTACTAGTGCTAGGACCGCGACTGCCCCTGGCATGTTGGCACACAGAGGTGTTGTCCTTGCACGTGTGGTTGTTCAGCTTGCTAGTTTCGTCGGTAACGCTGCTGCTGTAAGCACTGATCCAGTGCGAAACGCGTCGGCTGTTTCTTGTTTCCACTGCTGTGACCCTATTTTTGTACATGCTGTCTATTGAATAAAAGACCACCCATCAGGTTTTGGAGTGCGGCTATCCATTTTTCTTTGTCTTCATTTTGCTTAGTGCACCGCCAGCACCCTCGGTATCCTGCACCACCTGTAACCATTTAGTGATCCCACCTGGAGCGGTGACTCCTTTCTCTCTAACGCTGCTGCTGTAGCTGCTCTCCTGCTGACCTGTGGCCGTCTGGAGTAAAGATAAAGCAGCTATTTGTAGAAATAACTTTGCGCCGGACGGACGAGATACGCGCGCCGCATGTAGCCAGCGTATGGTGCTAATCCGTTCGCGAATCGGGAAATCTCCCTCATTTGCATATTTGCATGGCACATCAATAGGCGTGACGGATGCGACGAGCGAAAATATGCGCTAACGATACTCTGACGAGGGAAAGTTAAGCCGATCAGAAAAGGCCCGTTTTCTGGCGCATCTAGGTTGGTGGGTACGGCCGCGGAGATACAACGGCGCATCTTGACAGTTACGCGGCGCATATCGAAATACTCCATCGCAACTCTACCTGAATCTGGCCCTATGTGTCTAAAACTCCTCAGAACCAATCAGATTAATTTTAAAAACAAACACTGCCCTGTGTTTGTTTGTTTTTGTTCTGTGTGTCTCTGTACACACAGAACAAACTGAAACTAGTCTAAAAACGAAACTAAACTCCAGGCACATTATGTGATTGATGTTTATCTATTTTTAATCATTTTTAAAAGGAATCCGTTAACTATTATGTCTCTATACCCTGTAAACAGTCATTTCAGCAAAAAAATTGTTTTCTTTAGTGATCCTTTAAGCCCCGTACACACGGTCGGACTTTTGCCCAACCAACATCAAAATCCGGAACTTTTCGCATTCGTCCGACCGTGTGTACGTTCCATCGGACCAACTTTTTTGGCTTTCATCGGACAAAAAGTTGGGTCTGAGAATGGACCAACTTTCCGGCAACAAAAGTCTGATGGTGCAAAGTCCGACCGTGTGTACAGCAAACCATCGGACGTTTGGACAAATTTCAAATGCGCATGCTCAGAACCAATGTTAAAATCAACCAACAATAGCAGAAGTTAACCAAAGGGTGGCGGTATAGAGCAGAAAAGAGCAGAAAAACGATGTGATGATGGAAACGTTTTAGAAAAGTTTTCAGAAAAGTCTGACTGAGTGTATGCTATGGGTGTGACCGGACAAATCAATTAGGACAAAAATCCAAGGGAAATTTTGTTGGATGTCCTACCGTGTGTACGGGCCTTTAGAATGGTTGTTGTGATCTTTGAAAACAAATGACTTCACAATGCAAAATTGCTATAGAGGTCAGGAGTGGCTTGTTTTTATGCTTTACTGCTCTTTTACTATTTGGTAAACCCTTAGCGTCAAGCATATGTAAATATGTGGACCCTCTGGACTGAGCTTTTTTTTTGTGGGGCTGCATATTTGCATATCTCCCTTACCATTAGCATACATGTGCTTCCATTGAGGAGACTTTAAATTTAGGACTGCAGTACACAGGGAGCCTTGACGGGGCCTGCAGCTTACACATGTATATGCAAATGCATTCAACTAAACCCCTGTTTTCAACGCACTGAATTTGGTTGGTTGCTGATTGGTTGGTAAGTTGAGCTTGGAAATTCTGTGTGTTTTTGATAGATGTAAACAGCCAGGCTGTAGATTTAAACATTGTAGATTTTTAAGGGTAAATGTTTGTCGCCATTCCATGAGCTGGCGCAATTTTGAAGCATGACATGTTGGGTATCAATTTACTCAGCGTAACATTATCTTTCAAAATATAAAAAAAATTAGAGTAACTTTACTGTTGTCTTATTTTTTAATTAAAAAAAGTGTGCTTGTAAGACCGCTGCTCAAATACGGTGTGACAGAAAGTATTGCAACGGTCGCCATTTTATTCTCTAGGGTGTCCGAAAAAATATATATAATGTTTTTTTTTGTAATCTTCTTGCAAAAAAAAAAGTTTTTAACTAATAAACACCAAGGACCAGATTCTCATAGAATCGCGCTGGCGTAGCGTAAGCCATTTACACTACGCCGCCGCAAGCTAACAGAGCAAGTGCCGTATTCTCCATGCACTTGCTCCGTAGTTTGCGGATGTGTAGAGTAAATGGTCCAGCGTAAGGCCGCGTAATTCAAAGGGGGCGGCTTGTATTTAAATTTAGCTCGCCCCCGCGTCGATCGAACTGCACATGCGCCAGCCGGGCAAAAAGCCCAGTGCGCATGCTCCAGCTCACGTCGGAAAGCGTCGGTGAAACCGACGTCAAAACGACGTGGTCGCCACTTACGCAATGCCCTATTCGCGAACGACTTAGTAAAACTACGTAACCGACGGAAAAAGCCGACGCTGACCCGACGCCATACTTAACATGGCATCCGACGGCACCCGACGGTACTGCGTAAGGTTACTCCACATCTTTGCAGGGGTAACCTTACGCGGACAAAAACGACGTAAGCGACGACGGTGCGGCGTAAAAGCGTTCGGGAATCGGCGTATTAGCCTCATTTGCATAGGCAAATGAGAAAACAACGTAAAGGCCACCTAGTAAAGGATACCCCGTCGTAGCGCCTCTGAAAATCTGGCCTCTAATCTCAAAATGAGGCTCGGAGCTAAAGTGGTTAAGTAGTGGGTGTGTATGGAAAATAAGGATAGTGTTTAGTGTCGCTTTACATTTTTCCATAGGATTAATTCTAGCAAAAAGCTTTAGAGGAGTGAGAACCCTTTCAGGGTCAGTGCTATCAGTGTCACTTCTATCAGTGCTGCCCATCAATGCCCGTCAGTGCCACCTATCAGTGCCCACCAGTGCCACCCATCAGTGCTCATAGGTGCCGTCTCATTAGTGCCCACCAGTGCTGTCAGTGCCACCCATCAGTGCAGCCTATCAGTGCTCATAAGTGCCGTCTCATCCGTGCCCATAAGTGGCATGTCATCAGTGCCCATCAGTGCAACCTATAAGTGCTGCCGCAGTGCACATCAGAGAAGAAGAAAAATAACTTATTTACAAAATTTACTGACAGAAAATAAGAAAACTGCTGCTTATGCATCACAAAGTGTTTCTTCACCAGCATCATTTTCAAGTAAAGACAACCATAGATGGAGCGATTTTCTGCAGCCTGTGGTTGCAGGAAAGAAAAAAAAATTACATTTCCTCAACAACACAGTGCCTCCCGTGGAGCTATATGTTGTCCCAGCGAGGGAAGCCGTCCCCACCAGGATAACACAGTAATTATTGTTAGTGGCTATAACAGCCCCTTGCTGGCTTATAATCAGATAATCAGGCGTCCCTGCTTGATGGGGTGTACAATTGTCATAACCTTTCTGAGGAAACTCAGGCCCCGTACACACGGCCGAGGTTCTCGCTGAAAATCAGCGAGAACCTCGCTGGAATGCACATTCCAGCGAGGACCTCGGCCGTGTGTACGGTCTCAGCGAGCTTCCCGTCGGGAAGCCCGTCGAGCCGAAATAGAGAGCACGCTCTCTATTTCCTCGACGGCCCGCCTGGAAGAATGGCTGGTTGCCATTCCCGACGGGCGGGTCGCCGAATCCGACGGCCGAGAGAGAACCTCGACGGGCGGAACGATGTGTTCTGCCCGTCGAGGTTCTGGGTCGTGTGTACACGGCCTGATCTGTTTGACGTTGGGAGCATAGATGTTAACCAGGGTATATTCCACACCATTGACATTACACACAAGAACAATATATCGCCCATCCGGGTCTATCACAACATGTTTCAGGAGGAATTTGACAGTGTCCCTGATCGCTATGAGAACCCCTCTCTTTTTGGAGGAGAAGGGTGCCGCAAAAATGTGGGGAAAGTGCCTGTTGGTACACACAGGTGCACCGGTGGACATAAAGTGTGTTTCTTGGACACACAGTATGTCACACTGTAGGTCCAGAGCGGTCTTCCATAGGGAATGTCTTTTCGCCGGGTGGTTTAACCCATTGGCATTAAGAGATAGGAGTGTAGTCGCCATTAGGGATCAAGGGTCAGGCGAGATTTGGGATAGAGAGTCACTTACAGTTAGAAGAGCAGAATGAGCTTTACTGCGTGAGGGAGATGGGGACGCCACTAAGGAAGTCGTCGATCAAAGATCTGTACCGTGCAGGCCTCTGCGCAGGCGTCGAACTTGCTGTAGTAGAAATACAAATAGGAGGAAATAAACAAGCAAGAAAAACTGGTAAGTAAACTGGCAATAACAGTAGATACAGTTCACAATGGCGGTGCCACCGAGGGAAACAGGAAGCGGGGACAGGGAGTCCAACTAAACCGCTGAATTGGGGAATGAATGTCACAAGGCTGATGTTTCAAAACTTAAACCCGTAAAAAAGAGAAACAACAAAAAAAGAACAGGTGTAAAGCTGGATGCCAGGGAGAGCATCTGTTATGTAGATAGAAAAAGGAATGCCCAAGATCTTCAGGTCATCTGTTCCGGACCATCATCCTGGATAGCCGGGCCATGGCGGTTGGTTCTGGATCCGCGGTGAGCCTTTGGGGCTGGAGTGACTTGAGGCATTTCAGGGAGGATACCCCAGGAATGTAGCATTTGCAGCCCCTTCTTCAGATCCTGGATCACGTGTAAGGAACCATTTTTGGCACAAGTAGGGTGGCCGGGTAACGCCATTTGTACTGAATTTTATTGTTGTGGAGGCCCTTGGTAATTGGGCTGAGCTGTAGCGTGTACTTCGAAAGGTCAGGGAAGAGCAGGACCCCCTCAAATGGATAATGTAGCGGTGGCCCCCCTCTTGCGGCCATCAGCAGCTGCTCCTTGACGTGAAAAAAGTGAATTCTCATCAGGACGTCTCTCGGCACCAAGGCAGCTAGATGTGAGGGTTTGGCTATGCGGTGGATCCTATCAATTATAAGATCTCTAGGCGAGGTGTCAGGCAGTATTGTATGTAACAATTCTTTGGCATATTTGGGAAGGTCTGCCGGCAATATGGATTCAGGGACCCCCCTGAGTTTCAGGTTATTTCTCCTGGATGTATCTTCTAAATCGGCCAGCTTGGCCTTTATCCACTTCTGCTCCGTTTGTATGTCATCGTAGGAGTCTACCAGTTCATTCACCGTGGTTGTGCATTCCCCCATACTATTTTCCAGATGTGTGACTCTGTCATCCATCACATGCAGTTCTGTGTTGATTCTAGAAAAGACTGAGGACAGGTCATTAGGGAGGATTGGAGGGATAGCAGCATGTCCTTTAGTGTGGTGTCCACCACTGGTTGACCTGTTGTGGGGAAGGAGGCCATGGATGAGTGTAGGGCCTGGTTCGCCGGGAGTAGGCCGCAAGCCGGGGCCTCGATTTGCGGGGACGTCCGCGGCGGGATCCGATCGGTGCGGAGCCGCGCTTTTGCCGGGCTTCCCGTAATTGGTTTTCCTCCCGTTTTAGGTGTGGGAGGTGAGGCAGGGCAGAGGGAGTCCTGTGTGCTCAGGATGGGATCATACAGGTCCGGTTGGGCCCCCAGCGCCGCATTGTTGGCGGCGCCATTTTGCGACTGACTAACCTGGCCTGTGTTTTGAAAGAAGGCTGTCAGTTTTTGCGGGTACTCTTCCCGGACATTGCTGGAAAGTTCCCCCTGGGTCTCAGGAGGATGGATGGGTGCAGGTTGCCATTCAATACGGGCTCCTAACACTCCGGTTCTCTCCCTGGCAGACGAGCTCAGGCACTAAGCAGCCATCTCCATTGCTGGTCAGCCACGCCCCCCGATTTAGAAATAATCAGCATGAATACTGTTCTAACAGTATTATAATTTAAATGTACAAGTAATAAAATTACCGGGGGGCAGCTTTTTTTAAAAAAAAAAGTTTATTGCCTGTACTCATATTCTCATATACAGTCCTTGTTATTCCATTTGTAATAAAAAATACAATTTTAATTAATTTACTGAAGCTGTAACTCTATATTACTGCATTTCACCCTCCCAGTGTAATAAAATTACTTTCAATTTGTAAAACTACTCCATACTGAATTATAATTATTATTTTTTTCAAAATGCCCTTTTTTTTTTTGTAAAAAAAAAAAAAAAACAGGGGAAAAAAAGTTTTTTTCCAAGGCTTCAAAATGACTTGAAATTTTACATCTCTAATTGGCACCCTGCATTTTTTTTTTCCTGTTTTAAGGTTTTTACACTGTATTGGGATAATCCTTTAGTAGTGGCATTTGAGCTTATACCCTTATCTTTATTTTCCCTCTTGAGGGTATTTATATTAATGTCTATTAAATGCACAAGTTAGTCATTTTATATTTCAGATTTCATTTTTTAAATTTAATAGTGTTTAGGGCCTCATGATTGTTTTTCCATGATTACTGTTAATATAAATAAACATTTCTTGACCTTTTATTTTATTGCAGTTGGATATTTATTGTGCAGATGTGGAAATGTTTATTGGAGTTTTGATTTGGAATATTTTGGTAATTGAATGCTAGCCTGCACAGCCCTGGATTATTTTAGTAATGTATTTCTTTTTCCTTTTAAACATATAATAATGCTATGGGATGTAGCCACAAGATGGCGATCTTGCACTTCAATCTGAAATCACTCTTCACAGTTTCTAGCATAGATTCTGTTATTCTTGCATTCACGCTTTATTCATTTCGTTTGTTGGGGGAAAAAAAAAAAACTTGTGGAATCCTAGAAAGCTTTCTACTGCTACTCAGTGAAGCAAAAAATTGTGTCACTATAAATCTACCCATGATAAATCCCTTCACTCCTGCCTGATTATGCATTATTTGGCTGTCATGTGATCCTTCAAAGCGTAAAAACAGGCATTGTTACATTGGGTAAATGTAGGTGTTCACATATCAAGGCAGTTACTAGCCTCATGTGGACCATCCACCACCTGTTTACTGTGAAAGGGCAGCCTGCTGCGTTGAATCATGTACATTTATGTGATCCAGCATTTCCGGGTAGGGAGGCGCACAGGGGCGGACTGACCATTAAGGAACTCGGGCACTGCCCGAGGGCCCCATACCACTAGGGGGCCCCATCAGGGTTGCCAGGCTCATTAAAACCAGGGACAGTATGTAAAAATCTGTGTTTTTTTACATCTGTCCCTGATATGTCTAAAACCTACATGCTTTTGATGTGAAAATCCCGAGATTTTAGCTGCCCCGCCTCTGTACTGCCACCTGGCTTGGTGGCCATCTGTAAGCCCGGGGGCCCCATAATCTTCTATAGCCCGGGGGCCCCATAAGTTGTCAGTCCGCCCCTGGAGGCGCATGCGCCTGTCTCCCCATCTGTGCTGTCATTCAGGCAGTTACTAGTCACATGTGGACCGCCCACCACCTGTTTACTGTGGCAGGACAGCCCACTGCGCTGAATCACATACATTTACGTGATCCAACAGTTCTGGGTAAGGAGGGGCGTGTGCCTGTCTCCCCGCCTGTGCTGTCATTCACTACAGCACAAGTCAGTTAGCAGGTTCCAGACAATGATTTTATGCCTGGGACCTGCTGAAGGGCTTGGCGGATCTCAGTACAGAGCCTTGTGTTTACTAACAAAGCAGGGAGAAAGCACAGCCACATCTATTAAAAAGCAGCAGACATTGATTGTGCCACATGTTTACCCCTTCCCAGCCAGTGTCATTAGTACAGTGACAGTATATTATCACTGATCACTGTGTTAGTGTCTCTGGACATGTCAGTGCCAGTTACTCAGTTCCCACCCAGTGTCAGTGAGTGTCAGATTGTCCACGACACTCTCACAGTCTCACTATAAGTTGCTGATCATAACCATTAGTGGTATAAAAAAACAATTCCAGTATATATACCATAGTTTTTAGACGTTATAACTTTCACACTTTTAACACTGACTTTTGAAATATTTACTAGATTTTGCATCCTAATAGAAGATCTGTCAGAGTAAAGCATTCATAGTGAGCATTTAAACAAGATTCAGTTTTAGGACCAGCTCACACCACAGAAACACAGTCCGGATGTGTTTATGCATGCACATTTTTTGTGTTTTGCCGGCTTCCAGTACAGTTCTGTGCAGAAAAAAATGCATCATATTTTACTTTTCTTCTGCACTGGACACACTGGATCTGACTGTACTAGTTGGCATCCATATATCTACTGTCCATGCGTTTTTAACCACTTGGTTCCCTGCCTATCGTCAAATGACGGCGGCAAGGTGAACCTGAATATTCAAGATGCCGTCAATTGACGGCATCGTGTTCTCCGGCCACTGGGGGGCGCGCGCGCGCCAATGGCGGCGCGCGCACCCAGTGCATCCCCGAGATGCCGATGCGCGTGCCTGCCGGTCGCGATGTCCGCCAGGTACCTGCCGATTCGGCAGTTTTAGAGCAGGGATGTGGAGCTCTGTGTGTAAACACAGAGCTCCACGTCCTGTCAGGGAGAGGTGACAGATGCTGTGTCACTTGTACATAGGGAGACAGCATCGGTCACCTACCCCAGTCACCCCCCTCCCCCCACACAGTTAGAACACACCCAGGACTCACATTTAACCCCTTCCTCACCCCCTAGTGTTAACCCCTTCACTGCCAGTCACATTTATACAGTAATTAGTGCGTTTTTATAGAACTGATCGCTGTATTAATGTGAATGGTCCCAAAAATGTGTCAAAAGTGTCCGATGTGTCCGTCGCAATATCACAGTCCTGCCAAAATTCGCAAATTGCCGTTTTACCAGTAAAAAAAAAAAAAAAAATTGTCAGAATTCTATCCCCTATTTTGTAGCCACTATAACCTTTGCGCAAACCAATTACTTTACGCTTATTGCGATTTTTGCGATTTTTTTTTACCAAAAATATGTAGAATACATATCGGCCTAAACTGAAAAAAAAAATATATTTTTTTTCCAAAAAAATGATATTTATTATAGCAAAAAGTAAAAAATATTGTGTTTTTTTTTTCAAAATGTTCACTTTTTTGTTTATAGAAAAAATAAAAACCGCAGAGATGATCAAATACCACCAAAAGAAATCTCTATTTGTGGGAAAAAAAGGACGCCAATTTTGTTTGGAAGCCATATCGCATGACCGCGCAATTTTAATTTAAAGCGACGCAGTGCTGAAAGCTGAAATTTCGCCTGGGCAGGAAGAGGGTATATGTGCCCAGTAAGCAGAAAAGTGGTTAAAGCAGAAAAAAATGCACTGGACTGCACCTGGTGTAAACTGGCCCTTTTAGATTACAATTTGGGAACCACAGGGTCTCTTATGGGAGACAGTTGCTTATTTGGTTCCCCTTCTCCTACAGCCTTTTGTGAATGGACAACCAATATGCTAATTTCAAGCCCTACATGTTAGTCACGAATCATCAAAATTATACTGTTTCCTTGTTTTATTTCCAATAATTCTTTCTTCAGATTTTTTATGAACAAAAACATGCAAAAGAACAATAAGATGCATGCCACAGTAATATAGTCCCCAATTAACAAGATAAGGTAAGTTATACTGTACATTCTCATGGGTAGATGAATGATATTAACAAGTAGGTTTGCACCGATACTGATACTGGTATTGGTATCGGTGCTGATACTAAGCATTTGTATGTGTACCCTGCCAATATTGAAGCTTGTGGGGCAGGTATTTGACTAGTAGAACTCACTTGACATGCAGGCACCTGGAAATGCATGCTATGTTATGCCAATTTAAAGCGGGGTTCCAACCACCATTAGCATTTTTTAAATGTATGTCCTTTCATCATGCGTTTTTATAATATAAATCCGGTCACTTACTATTTTACAATCCGCCGCCGCTCCGCATGGTTATTCAAAAAATTCAAAACTATGTCCACACCGTTGTCATTTTGCTTGTGGGCATTGTGAAGCCCCCAAGCACTTACTTCCTGGAAGTCTTGGACAGGGGGTGATAATTGGGTAGCGCACTGCATCCTGGGAAATGATGACACACATTTCCCAGGAGCATTAGAGGGAGATGATGTCATAATCCTAGGTGATTCCAAAGGCAGATTTTGTGGGATCGCATAGCAACAGGCATTTCCAGATGAGTAAAACACATTTTTTCTTTTTTTCTTTTTTAGGTCTAATGAGCACAATAATGAAAAAAATAAAAATTTGGGGATGGAAACTCCACTTTAAGTATATTTTTTTCACTTTTGGTTTACTTGAACCTTTGCAGAATAACCAACATTTGTACCTTCCTGAAAATAGATGGAAATTTATGCTGTCTATCAAAATCAATAAAAAATAAAAAAAAATAAAAAAATATATATATTTTTTGGTTTGCTGATATTCTCCCTTTACACCACCACTGGTTTTGTTCTGCCCCACTTTCATGTAGTTTTTACATTTTCTAATAAACTGCATGAGGTGATCTTTTTTTAGTATACTGACATCTAGTGGCAGTTTTGAGCCACTGCAACTTGTTTATTATGTGATTTCTGGTATCTTCCTCTGTTCTCCCCTTCTGTTTAGTGCTAGTTAGTTTAAATTTAGCTAGACCCTTCCCACTTCTTCCATATTCCCTCAGTTAGTGTTAGTTATTCACAGAGACAGGGCTTAGGGAAGTCATTGTCTTTTTATTCTTCAAAAGACTAGAACAACATAATCTGTGCTGTAATTAGCTGAAGTAATCCATTGTGTTGGATTCAACTTCTGTGGCTTTTTGAAGAGTTAAGCTGTCTGTGGATGTTGTCAAGTCAGCAGGTGACCATACTGTCAGGACAGACTGGGTCTAACGAGGTACTGTATGTCAATGCATAAAAATACTTTTGACACTGAACAGGTTTCACTACATGTCAGCTTGTCATAGAGGAGCAATTAGTAATGCAGGTAAAGAATATTAGTCATTAAGAATTTAACTGAACTCCCTGACCTCTCAATGATAACAGCAATGCTGAAACAGTATGCAAAAGGTAACATTTTACAATAGACCTGCTGGGTTTAGGGCTATACCACAAAAATCCTCCTGCGCTGTGGTGTATCGCCACACTGGGTGTATCAGTATGGTATAAAGGCAAAGTCTTAAGTCTTGCAGCCCTCCACAGAACAAAGGGTGTTCATATGGCTAAAATGAAAAAGAAAAGAAAGGAGGGCGCACCGACCTTGTGCATTACCACTTAAAAGTTTTAATAAACACAAAATAAAAAGCTATGGTCCTACTTACAAACATTCAGAAGTAAGCGCATTTAAAAACAGCTGAAACTGGACCTCACGGCACCTGCCAGTCAGACCCTTGACACCAATGTGGCTAACGTGTTTCTGGGGCGTACTCCCTTCCTCAAAGCCTAGGTGGTCTGTGGTTCCTTCAATCTTCAAGGTGGTATCTTCCTCAAGCATCACCCCCACTTCTCTGCTGGGTCTCTAGCTTGGCACTCAAGCTAGAGTATCTTGGCACTCAAGATACCTCTCAAGTTTCACCCACGCTAGCCTGCTCCCTAGCTTGGCACACAAAGCTGCTCTGCAAGCGTCATCTCCATCGTCCCCGGTTGGTGAAAATACTACTTTGATACTTGCTTTAGTTACTCACTGTGGTCCCTGGTAAAAAGACGGATAGTCCCTTAGTGGCGACAGCTTCCCCTCTACCTCCAACTACAACAGGTTCTCCGGCCGGTAGAACCGGCACTTCTGGTTGGACTTCAAGCCGCAGTCCCAACCCGGTGCCCTGTCTTGCTTCTGGATAGGCCCCCCAGACAACCTAGCAGTCAGATGTGCACGCAGTAGGCCCAATCTCTGGCCTAGCAGCCCGGGCAATATGACACACATCCACCCAGACAGCTGTCCAGGTGGCACAGAACACAGTTCACCTGACTCCACCCAAAACTATAGGATCTCCCAGCAGGCCAGGGGATTCCATAAAACCCTTGCCCATTGGCTAAGACACCCCACATACCTATAACCTGACCTTGGTTTGTCCTTCTCATATTTATTACCACCAAGTGGTAGAAGAGAAAAGTGTAACAAGGCCAAACTTAGGGAGACATCAATAGATCTCTAACTATCAACCAGGATAACTACTTCTGGCAAGTAAATTTGTGAGGAGCAACCCCTGCCTAAACTCCAGAGTGCTACACATGTATAACAACACACAGATAAGTCCCAGGGAGAGCATAAGCCTGTGGTGAAAGCACAGTCTTAAAAAGGTGCAGCTGGATGGATGGATGATGGGCTGCTGTAGGCACAGGGTCCAGATCACTATACAGCCGACTGCTTGATAGAAGAATGCTCTGACAGTTTGGTTAGCATGGAGTGCCTTGGCTTCCTTGTTCTCCCATCAAGCAGTCAGAGGCAACATGATCACTCTTGTGCCTGCAATAGCTCATCATCTATCTATCCAGCTACACCTTTTTGGCACTGTGCCTTCACTACAAGCTCATGCTCTCCCTGGGACTTATTTATGTGTGTTTATTCATGTTTGTGAGTATTCACTTTTTAACCAATTTTAATAATTAAACTTTTTTTGGAACCTACTGGTTAAAATATGACTATTAATTAGTGGCGCTAAGATATCAGGCCTTTCATCTTCTGATACCATCCCTATTAAGATTTCCTTGCCGTTTTAAATTATTAGGTTACTGTTCCCAGAAACATTTACAAAAAAGGTCTATGAATCATCAACTGTCTTCAAAGCTTCTGTGGAAATAGCCCATACCAGCCCAAGCACATACAAATGAACATACTGCTTAAAGTATAACTAAAGGCAAAACTTTTTTAGTTTTGGATAGAGTGGAAAGGAATTAGAACACCTGTCAGGCTTTTATTGTTGTGCCCCCATTAAGGAGAATCACCATCTCTATTTGTCTTGTTTACCATTATTATTGAGTGAGTGAGTGAGTGAGTGAGTGAATGAGTGAGTGAGTGAAAAACTTATATAGCTCTGCACATGCAAACTGAATCGCTTCTGGGCGCTCGTTGTTCATTTCTCCTTTGAACTCAAAAGAGATGGGTCTTGCTCTTTTTCCTAAAGGTCAAGTGATTCTCCTCCAACCGAATGCTGGTTGGTAGAGCGTTCCATAGTCTGGGGCCTTGGACCGCAAATCTTCGCTCTCCTTTGGACTTGTATCTGGCTTTGGGTATTTGGAGTAGATTTTGGTGGATCGCAGAATGCGATTGGGGTTAAAGGCTTTGAGTTTTTCGCATAGATATTGGGGGGCATTTCCCAGAATACACTTATGCGTCAGACAGAGTGCTTTGAAAGAAATTCTGTCTTTTACTGGTAACCAGTGAAGAGATCTCAGTGAAGGTGAGATTGATTCCCATGTTTTTTCCCAGTCACAAGTCTAGCAACTGTGTTTTGAACGACTTGTAGACGAGTGATTTGGTACTTTGGGAGTCCGAGGTAAAGTGCATTTGCATAGTCCAGTCTGGAGTTCACAATTGTTCCCACCACGACTGCTATGTCTTCTTTAGGAATAAATGGAATAAGTCTGCATAGTAGGCGTAGCAGATGGTGAGATCCGCTGACTACTGACCCTATTTGTGTATCCATTGTCATGTAGGTGTCGAAGATGACTCTGAGACTTTTGACTTTGGTGCTAGGGGGGATGATTTTGCCCAGAATAGGAGGAGGAGTCCAAGTCGTTGCCAGTTGATTCTTACGCTTGGTGTGAAACAGAAGAAGTTCTGTTTTCGAACCGTTGAGTTTAAGATAACTCTTTGTCATTCAGTTTTCTATCAAAGAGAGGCATTTCTCTAGACCGAGATGATGATCCTTTTTGTTGCAGATGCGAAAATACAATTCTTCTTTTTTTTTCTTTAAAATGGGTTTGATTATGCCTTGTTTCAGCTGGACGGGCACTATGCCTTGTTTGAAGGACTGGTTTATAAGCTGCGTGATAGGCGGTGCCAGGATATCAGGACATTCCTTCAGCAGTTTGGTGGGGATAATATCATTGGGCGCTGTGCTATTTTGCAGGGCACCAATGATATTTTTGATAGGGATGAGTTTGAGAGTGAACTTCGTTGATTGCGGTGAGTTTATGTGGGTATTGGGTGAATGGTTGAGGGGGGGGGGGGTTTGAGGGGGGTACTGTTTTGCTGAATGCTTTCACGGATTCCTTAAATTTTGTTAATGAAATAATCCGATAATTCTTTGCAAAATTCTTGGGTATCAGAATTGGGGGCTTTAAGACAGACTGGATTCATGGTCTGAGTGACAAGCTTGAAGAGTTCGCGGGGGCGGTTTAGGGCATTGGTGATGGCATTGGAAAAGTGATTTTTTTGGCTTTGAAGATTTATTTGTGGTATTTTTTTCGTTATTACCTTGTAGATGGCATGGTTTTCCTCTGAAGTGATTCTTTTCCAGGCGGCTTTCGTCTCTTCTGCACTCTTGCTTCAGCAACGGCAGCTGGTCGTTAAACCAGCTGGAGTTGTTTTCCGGATGCAGGTTTTGCTTTTGGCGCTACTAAGTCGGCTGACTGTAGTAGAGCCGTGTTGATGGCATCCAGGGTTTCTGTGGCTGTTTGATGTAGTTGGATTGTTTTTATTTTGTTCCCTAATGTTGTTTTGAAGAGCTCGGAATGGAGCTTCTTTTGAGATCTTGTCCAGTGCGTTGTCACTGGTTTTGATGTTTTTGTTAAGGGGGCATTTTTGATAATAATGAATTTGATTACATGGTGGTCTGTCCATGGTAACGGCTCATTTTTGAGAATTTTTACTTCCAGATTTTGTCTGAAAATAAGATCGAGAGTTTCATTGTAATGAAAGTAAAAGAAAACCCCACATTTTGGGTTTTCCCCAGAAAAGTAATAGAGGGTAAATCTTACAATGGGGACACTAGGTTGGGTGACCTGGGGGTCTCCAAGGAATTCCCTTAATTTGCAGGGGTTTCCTTTCACTTCCTGTTTGGCTATGGAACAGGAAGTGAAGAGAAATCTCTGCAATAAGACACAGATGGTGAAAAAAAATCTGACAGGGGATATAACCATTGGCCGCCCCCCTAATCCATGCGTCCAGACCCTAATCTGCATTCAGGGCGCTTGACGCATAGATTTTTATGGATCATTTTTTTTGGAAGCACATGATTAGAGCCTGAGGCTCTAATTGTCTTAAAAAAGGATGGGCTTAGGGCACAGAGTACTGTGCCTTGAGCTCACACAGTTGTGTGACAATAGCGATGTAATATCCACTATTGTGAGGAGGCCGTCCACATCACCGCAAATGCCGGAGCCCGACCACATGAGGGGGGGGGGGGGCTGCTGGTACTCGAAGGGCCGTTGGGTGGTTCCTGTTATTGGGTGACAACATTGCAGTGCTGCCTATAAATTCAGAGCAGTGTGGTGACCCTCATGTAGACAGTGCCTGCTTGCACCACAGTGGGATTTCAGGAAGACATTTCAGGGAAGGATATGGGACTTTCTTAGACACACAGGAAATTTGAAATTTGCTTTATTAATATTTGGCTACACTATACAAAAATGCTTATTTATTTTGATATTAACTTGCTTGCTGTGCATTGCATTTGCATTAAATTTGCTGAATTTATGTGACACGCTTTAATCTGTGCAAAATGTTATGTCTGTTATTCTACCCAGTGCCTGCCATATAGGTCATTACTAAAAGCTCCACTATACTAAATGTTATGGACATAATGGGGCAGATTCACATAGAAATGGATTATCGTAGCGTATCAGAAATACACTACGCCGCCGTTTTTTACCTGGCTCTACGTGGAATTCAGGTAGATTTTGTCCAGTAAACGACGGCGGCGTAGTGTATTTCTCCCGTCGCAATCCATATAGACGAGTAGGGGGCGTGAATCATTTAAATTAGGCGCGTTCCCGCGGCGATAGTTCTGCGCATGCTCCGTTCGCAAATTTCCCGCCGTGCATTGCGCGAAATCACGTTGTGACGTCATTCGTTGTTTAGGTAGCGTCGTTTACGGGCGATCCTAGTCCCGAACGAGTTACGTAAACAAAAAAAAAAATTTAATTAATTCGAAGCGGGAACGACGGCCATACTTAACATGGGCTACGTAACGTTAGAGCAGCAAAAAGCTGCTCTAACATTACGTACACAAAAATAGACGAAAGTGATTGCGACGACCACTCGTATCTTCGGGAATCGCCGTAAAAAAACATTTGCATATCCCGACGCATCAAAACGACGCGAACTCCTCCCAGCGGCCGCAAATAGATGGCAGCGTAGATCCGAAGGCTTACGAAGACGTAAGCCTCTCGGATCGAAGCCCGAAGCCGCCGTATCATGGTTTGAGGATTCAAACTAGTGATACGGCGCGCAAAATTTTAAATTACTCCTGTCTAACACCAGTTAGACAGGCGTAATTGCTCTATGAATCTGGCCCAATATTTTTACCTGTTGTGTGAAATTGACTGACTATGATGAACATTTCTATGTACGACTTTGTTTACTGACTAGGAAGATTCCCCATACTTCCTGTTAAGTCACAATGGCAGGATACCGCTTGGCACATGTGGGGTATTTCGCTCTTAACTTCTCTTAAAAAGTCTACATATGTGTACACTTCCTAATGTTTGACACAGGACCTGGCCCTGGACATTTATTTAAATCTTGATATACACTAAGGCCGCGTACACACGACCAAATCTGTCTGCTGGAAACGGTCTGCCAGACCGTCCCAGCAGACAGATTCGATCATGTGTATGGGCGAGCAGACGGATTTGGCCAGCTGACAGATTTGAAAGCATGTCCGCCCGACATATCTGCTGGTTAGTACGCTAACCAGCAGACATGTCTTCTCGCACACGTGTCGAATGGATTAGACGCATGCGCGGAAGTGATTTACTTCCTGGTGCGGTGACGTGGCGGCGTCAACGTCACCGCTACGTCACCGCGCCGTCTGCCGGCGGGGATTTTGGTTTGATCGTGTGTACACGATCAAACCAATACGTCCCCAGCAGACAGATTTGTTCAAATCGGTCTGCCCAACCGATTTGAACAAATATGTCTGCTCGTGTGTATGGGGCCTAATAGTTAATATTATTGGCCATTTTCTGTGTTTGGTACGTCTTCCTTTCCTGTGCAGTCTACTTTTCCAATAATATGCTTCAAGTTGAAATTTAAAAATCTAGATCCATTTTCCAGTGCTTCTATTGCTGCCTTTCCCTTCAAAATTCTGTCTAAAAGTCATATTTATCACATTATTTAAAGCCCAACTCCAGTTTTGGCAGACCTACTGGTGCTTTTTGAATATTTGCCTACATTAAGATGACCAGATTATTAAATGAAATTTGGGAACACCCTACTGAATATATTTACTTATGTAGCACTACCCCATAGGAGTTGCAAATGTCAGGATTCCCCACTGCTGCACAGTCACATAGCATTTCCTTCTTGCATCCAGACACAGAAAACAGTCTTTGAGCTTGTTTTGTTGTATTATTAGGAGATAAAAAAACTTGAATGGGGTTAGGGATTATGGAATGCCCAACTTGATAATAACAACAGAACCAAGGACAACTTTCTCCCTATTCACAGCTCCTCTTGCTCCTCCTGAACAATATCTTGATCCTTTGTACAGCTCATTTGGGTTCAGTCCCTTAGGAAGCTATGCCACCTACACATGAGCGGTTTTCCCTTCGAAAAAAAAACCTATGGTTTACCTGACGGAATTCCTCTCAAGCCAGCCTTGCATACACACGGTCACACAAAAATCCCTGTAAACTTTTGACTGCCAAGAACGTGGTGACGTAAAAGACTATGACGAACCGACAAAATTAAGTTCTATGCTTCCGAGAATGCGTTGAATTGTTTCTGATCATGCGTGTTTTTTTTTCGTCGGAAAAGCAGGCGATTTTTCCCACTAGGATTTTTTCCTGTTGAGAAAAAAAGAGATCCTGCTCTCTTTTTTTTTTTCTGTCAGTTTTCCTGCGGGAAAAAGGCCGATGGAGCATACACAAGGTCAGGATTCCCGACGAAAATCTCTCATCGCAGTTTTTCCGACGGGAAAACCGGTTGTGTGTACAGGGCATAACAGTCTTTTTGTTAGCTTATCAACAGCCCCTTACAGGCTGGAAAACTCTCAGTCCCTTGGAAAAGTAGCGCATATGGAGTGAACTGCTTCCCTGTAGATACTGACCCCAGATCTACTCCTGAGGCCGCGTACACACGACCCAGAACCTCGACGGGCAGAACACATCGTTCCGCCCGTCGAGGTTCTCTCCCGGCCGTCGGATTCGGCGACCCGCCCGTCGGGAATGGCAACCAGCCATTCTTCCAGGCGGGCCGTCGAGGAAATAGAGAGCGTGCTCTCTATTTCGGCTCGACGAGCTTCCCGACGGGAAGCTCGCTGAGACCGTACACACGGCCGAGGTCCTCGCTGGAATGTGCATTCCAGCGAGGTTCTCGCTGATTTTCAGCGAGAACCTCGGCCGTGTGTACGGGGCCTCACAGAACTGCTAGCCCACCTGGCTGCCGCTTCACCAGCCCACCTGGCTGCTTTCTTTACCCAGTCTTCCTGACTGACACACTGGTGACTTCCCAGGGCAAGGCTGAAGAATTAAGAACACTGCTGCTGTCAAGAGAGAAATGCTGCATGTGGCAGTTTCTCCCCTTGTCTGTCCCTGTGGATCTACTCACTCTGTCTCTCTTTGCCAATGCTGTCTCTCAGGAAAGCTTCCTCCAAACCGTCTCCTGTGGTAGGATCCTTCCAGACCAGCCATCCGACAGGGCCCCTCAAGAGCCACTGACAGACTCCTTCATCACTACTTCTCCATCTTCCATCCGACTCCTCTGTTGGCATGGCTCATGTCTATTTAAGGGCTCTTAGTTCAATGTCAGACCCACTGCATGGGGATTGGCTAAAGGCCCCTAAATATGCAAGACCACCCTCCTACCTTCCCCCCATTAATTTCTACAATATTCTCCAACATTCTAGAACGTGGGGTCACTTGAGAGCTGCCTGGTTAAGGCATCAAGCACTGAACTCTAATGAACCTTGACCCAGATTCCATGGTTCAGGCTTAGCCCTTATTCATTTAAGACCATATTTGTTTTTCTCCAACAGCCAACAACTTCAGGAATGCCTCCAAGGAGGTGAGACTCCTGCATCTTTCCGTGTGCTAGGCCCAAGGCCTGGGAGATACTGACTTCATAGGATGACATTTTTACAGGACAAATATACAGAAGGCAAGAAGTGGAACAGAAAGTATTCTACATATTTATTAGTCATAAGAGCATGCTTTAACAGGTTCCTCAAGTCCACTGACTGGCCAAGCTATCAAACATCTATATACAGTATGATACCCCTTTGGAGAGAGTACATTCTATGCTTAGCAAATCACTCCTGTTAAAGGGGTGTTCCAGCCAGATGTTTATTAAAAGTCAGCAGCTACAAAAAGTGTAGCTGCTGGCTTTCAATAAACATACACTTACCTGCTCGCCGCTGATTCGACAGGCGATCGTCTAGGACCTGTCACGTGTCCTAGACGATCGGCTAGGGGAGGGGCTGCAGTAAGGTGATTAAGCTTAATCGCCTTACCAGCCCTCGGCGGAAGAAGGAAGTGGGACAGGAAGTCCCACTCCTCCTGAAGCCCCCACTCCCCCCCCCAAAAAATGACATGCCAAATGTGGCATGTAAGGGGGTGAGGAGTGGAACAAGCGGAAGTTCCAAATTTGGGTGGAACTCCGCTTTAAGGTACAGTTAGGCTGACTACAACCCACTGCTAGCTACAGAATTCCCAAAAACTAGAAAAAAAAAATATTTTGTGCCAACACTATCAAAAATATAAAAAAATATTGACTGGAGTTATGCCGCGTACACACGGTCGTTTTTTGCGATGAAAAAAAACGACGTTTTCTGTGAAGTAAAAAACGACGTTTTTGAAACGTCACTTTTCAAAGACAAACTTGCATACACGCCATCGTTTTTTCACAAAAAGCAAGGTTACATTCACCACTCTTTTCCATTAAAGCTCGCTTCATAACTAGCTTCTGGGCATGCGCGGGTTGAAAAACGTCGTTTTGAACGACGTTTTTGCTACACACGGTGACTTTTTGTGAAACAAAAAACGACGTTTTGAAAAACGACACAAAAAATTCAAACATGTTTTGCCCACACACGATCAATTTAAATGACGTTTTAAAAAACGTTGTTTTTTTTTCATCGCAAAAAACGACCGTGTGTACGCGGCATTAGACTTTAAAGGGTAAGTTCACTGATTGATTGCATTTTTTTTTTTTTTAAATGTGCACCTGGGAATGGCTGGGTGGATGATGCAGGGTGTGTGATAATGATGTCAGCTAGTCAACTCCTTCCTGTGTCATGACCTAAAGTCTGATCAAGAAGAAGACACTACTAATGATAACGTCTGGAAACGTGGATTAGGACAAGAAAAGTAAGTGACTGTAGATTTAATGGAAAACTTTTATATTTTTGCTGAAAAAGTACATGAATGCTATATTGGTGTATAGGGGGGCTGGAATTTAGAGAAAAAAAATGTACAAAGGTGGACTTTAAGTACAAAAAATCTGTGCAGGATTCCATATAGACTAACAGCCTGGATGCTATAGCATAGATTAAATTTCTTCTAAATAAACAATTTCTTACTGAAAAAAAGCCCTGCTAATGTAGCACAATGTACTGTATCAGGTGCTAAATCCTCACGAACTAAGCAAAATGTGTTTGAGTGTTTTCTTCCTTGAACAATGGTCTATAAGTACACGTTCCAGTTTTATGTAGACACAATTTTTCAAACAGTCACGAAAAGAATGCCAGAATTATTCTAAGTGTAAACTTTAATGTTCTGGTTTCTCATTTGTTTTCCATGAAAAGCTGCATTCCCCATTCACATCGTATTAGTACACCTTTGGAATTCTTTACATACTTCTACTTCGTAATACAAATACTATTGTTCAACTCTTTTCTTGGTTCTCATAGAAAAGAAAAAAATACACTCTGCTTCTCTTCGGGTTACATAAAGAGAGGAGGTGTGGGAGAATGGCATCTGAGACAAAAGCTTGATGGCAGTGCGAATATGGAAATACAGAACCAAGGGAGAATCTCTGGAGGCTGGGAGGAAAGTGCAGGGAGAATATAAGTAACTTAAGAACTTGGAGAATAATGAGAAAATTAGATTTGTTTTTAATCAGTGCTCTCACAGGCTCTTTCTCATACACAACGAGGCAGCCTTTGTCTTGCTCCCGGCTGCTTGACAACTTTGAGAAGCAGGCAGAGAGCCAAGCCAGAATGAAATGAATACCTGCAAATACCAGACCTTTCGAGCAGTGAGAAAGGCTTGCATGTCATAATGTCACAACTGTCTCAGAAAAAATCTTAGCAATGAAGAAAGGGAAACAGATCTGCTAAGAAATATGCGCTAAGCGGGTTCCCATTTGTATGCACTGATCAGTTTTTATTGATGACTTTCTACTTAAACTATGGCTCACACAATATGTTTTTAATATATGGCAGCAGTGAACAGGTCACAAATTTGTATTTGGTTACAGTGTATTTTACTATCATTAATTACTGCCTATAAAAAGCGATGTGAAGAGATTGTCATGTACGAGTCTCTATGTAAATCTTGTGGATTTTTGAAATTTCCCTAAATACTAAGGCACTGAGATTTCCCCAATTTGTCATATACATTTTTTGTAACTTTGAGAAGTCTATTGATTAAGATTTACAACTCCATGCTACAAAATGAAATAATGTTTTGTAAATAGTATTTGAGATGTGCTTAAAGCGGAGGTCCCGCGAATAAAAATAATATTAAAAGCCACCACCTACAAATACTGCAGCTGCTGACTTTTAATAAATGGACACTTACAAGCAATCGCGCATCTTTCTGCTGCCCCCGTCGCAATCCTCTGTGAGGGAATCAGGAAGTGAAGCCTTGCGGCTTGACTGACCGCTTCCCTACTGCGCATGCGCGAGTAGTGCGGCTCGTTCCCAGTGGTCCCTGCTGTCTCCTGGGACCAGTGTGTTTCCCAGAAGGCAGCGGGGGGGGGGGGGCGTAAGTGGAATGACTCCTGTGGGAGTCTTTCCCTGAAGTGGGTAAAATGGAGGGTTCTGAAAAGTGGAAGTTCAATTTTTGGGTGAAACTTCGCTTTAACAATATGAATGGGTCTACTTTAGGGCTGACACAACTAATGAGCATAATCGATTATAATCGATTATCAAAATAGTTCTCAACAAAGGTGTGCACAGCCTATTGCATTAGGGTATGCACCCCAAAGCTGAAATACACATAGCTTTCTCTGCAGCCTCAGCTGCACGGGCCAGTGAATGAATGGAAAGTGCTCTGTGTTGAGTGGCTTCCTGTTTATTAACAAACACAATTTGCTATGCTTCAGTTATAAATGAATACAGTGAGTAATTGTGTTCACTATGTTTATTCAGAAGAGGAGGGTGGTCCGTAAATTACATATTTACTAGCCCCTTTCCCCACTATCCATCCTGAAACATTTCCCACAGCAGCCATGGCTAGAGGAGAGGAGGAAAACCAGCAGCACTGCAGGGCGGGAGGACCAACAAGAGGGAAGCCTGGGCAGTAGGGGGAATCCTGACCACATATGGTGTTTCAGGTGTGCCCATGCACACCTGGCACACCCCCTGCACATGCCTATGGTTGTCAACTATTTTAGTGGAATAATTAATTGGTTGGTCAGCTGATTAGTTGGTCTGCATACAGAAAGGATTATTTGTTTACATATCATATAATGACCAGGGCATAGAGAATTCAGACTAGGGGTGGATGGTTTGTCTCAGCCAATGGCAGGGGTTTCTTTTGTTCCTTGGCCTGCTGGGAGAGCCTTTTTTAGTTGAGAGGAGTCAGGTGATCAGCGTTCTGTGCCACCTGGACTGGTCTGGGTGGACGTGTGTCACAAGGCTTCGGACTGCTAGGCCAGAAACCTGAGGCCCATCCTGAGAGCACCTGGCTGCTAGGCTGTGTGACACCTATCCAGATTTGAGAGAAGCAGTGCAGGGTTGGGGCTTTCAGCTGAAAGCCCAACCAAGTTGCAGAGGTTCCACCGGATGGGGAACCGCATTGTTGCTAGTGGTGAGGATCAAGGTCAGAGATAAAGGAGACACAGTCACCATTAAGGGACAACCACTTTGATTATCAGAGGCCAGTTATGGAAGTCTGAAGAAGTATCAGAGCAGCCTTTTTCACTAGCCGGGGATGGTAAAAAAGTGGGAAAGCTTTAGCAGAGTGCCAAGCCAAGCGGGTTAGCTGTGGAAGAGCTTAGGGAATCCTGTGATTACTGGGATCTTGAAGTCTAGTGAGAGACCGGGAGCTCAGTGAGTGAAGGTCTACAGTAGGTTATTGTGAGATGTGAGAGAAGATATATATAACGGATTACTGTGAGTTATGTATATGGATCTCTATTGACTGTTCAAAGTTCAGTTGCCATAGGAGACATCCATTCTACCAAATACAGTTACTGCATCCACTTTAAAGGTCCTCTACCTGTAGAGCTGTCTGCCTACTTTTATCTCAATTGTTATTGCACCTGCCTAAGTGTGTCCTGGCCCTAAAGCCTCTCTTCCCCCAGTTCTGTTTAGGAGATCTCTTTTGTTGCATTCCAAAAAGTGACTGGTGCCTATTCCACTTGCATTACAACCACCATGCTTAGTAACCCATACCATGAAGAAGGATGTCAGTTCTCCCTAACTCCGCAAGTCACCATTAGGCCTTTTTAGGTCGGGGATGCTGCTACATATATTATTACTTTCACTATTTCACAGTATAACTTAACCCCTTATAGTAGTGATTATTTGTAGTTATTTTACTATTAAGGACAATTTTTTTTCTAACTCCACCACGAGGTGATAAAAAAAAAGCATGCTTCTGCTACTAAATGTCTTATGCTAGCCATTTACGTCTCGATTTTTGGACAAGAATATTCGTATGAAAATTCTTTGTACGTTTGATTAACTGACAAATGTTGTTTGAAAATTGTTTGAAAATGGTACTTACTTTTAACATTCAATTTTAAATGTAATATTATTTCTGAATGAAACCCACATACACTGGCCGGAAATTATTCAATCAAGAAAGGTTTTCTATTCTGCTCCTGTGAATTTTCCTGTCACTGTGGTTGAAAACAAACCTAGTTTTGACCCCACTAACAATTAGAAAATCGAACGAATACTCTTACAACAAACATTTTCGAAGGAAAAATGTGTTCATGACAGTGACATCAGGCGTAGGTCGTTTGTATTGAGCTACATGCCTATGACAAGGGACTCTGTCATGCATACTATTATATTACAGTCCTGTCTGATATGTGCCGGATTCAACCTCTAATAGTGCAACTGACCAACATGTCAGATAAAAATAAAAAATAAAAAACAGAATCACTGAGTTGCAAAAAAGGATCACCCCTCCTAAAAATTACTTGTAAATTTAATCAGGTATAGCTAATCACTTTCTCAATGGCAAGAAAGCCATTTGACCTGCACCTGCACAAAATGAAATTTCTAAGTAATTTTAAACTACTCGCGACTATAATGAATTGTCGGTTCCCGGCAATACAGATAAAAGTCATTGAACAAAACGGCTAGTGAGTATAAATATATATTTATATTTATTTTAGAATATTTATTTGTGTCTGTTTGGCCCATTTACGAGTTGCCGAAAGAAGCCGGACTGCGAGTCGGCTCTATACGGTGCCTGCGCACCGACGCCTGCATGTAATGTTAAAACAAATGTTTTGGGGTGAACCCCCACTTTAATGTTATTAATAATAATGAATTGAGCTTATGTAATCAGCCAAACACAAATAAAGATAACATTTTTTATAATAATAGAAAAAATCTTTATATATTTTCTATAATAATATTTTTTTTCCCCATTATAATATTAATTGAGCTTATGTGGTCAGCCAATGTATTATTATTCTTATTACGAAAAATAAATAATCAGAATTAATAATAATTCTAATCAATTATAAAAAAAATATCATTGGAAAAAGAGTTTTTAAAATCTTTATTGGTATCTGTTTGGCTGATTACATGAGCAATAATATTATTAATAATATTAAGTAGGGCTCATGTGATCAGCCAGATACAAATAAAGATAATTGTATATATTCAATACTAATTAAAATAATAATACATTTTTTTTCTACAAATAAAGATGTGAATGGCAGATGAGGTGAACCCAACCCCACGGTCTGCGGAGGGGTCATCTTCCATGAGGCCAGTCCCTGGTGCTGGGGAGGTTGGGGACCGCTGTTATAAGACACATCCCTTTTTGATAACCTAGCTTCAAAACCACACCAACCATAGCGCACCTGTATAACTATAATACTGGGGTGCCTGAATGTCTATTCAGTATTATTCATAAAGAGTGAGATCTCTGGTCATACCTCCTTAGGAGAATATGGTGAGTAAATAGAATGAAAATAAAATAAATTCGACAGCCAAATCTGCTGACTAGTATCTCAAGTGGTTGAAACAATATATAAGTTATGGTCATATAAATGTGCACATGTATCAAGTAAGTATATAAAGCAAAGATATATAAAAAAAATATCTATAAAAAACAGGAAATATGTGAACAAAGTAAAAAATAAGTGAAAGTACAATCACAGGTGTATATAAAGTCACATAAATGACACTTTTGGGATTCCTTTCATCAATATCCAAAAGCCAGTGAAAAAGTCACAATGCAAATTAATAGTGAAACACAGCAAATGATCTTAAGGTGAATACAGGTGCTCTTGAAGTATTAGCGGTGCCCATTGTTTTTATTTTTGGTTACTTCCTGGAAACAGGCAGCGGCTATAAATATTTATTTTTTAACCTTTGATATTGTAGTACACCATTTTTCTGTACTTTTTTTGGTGTTTTTGGAATAAATATATTTCTTTTTCTGAGGACACTGGATATACATCACTGCCTACTTCCTGTTAAGCCTCTTTTGCAAACAACCAGATTGGGAAGTGGAGAAACAGAGAAGTGGAGATCCAGGAGTTTTGTCCTATACGCATTATACCCCTGGAGGGGTGATTGGATTTGGTGAGTGGGGACCCATTTGGGGGAGCACCGCTAATACTTTAAGAGCACCTGTATTCACCTCAAGATCACTTGCTGTGTTTCACTATTAATTTGCATTGTGGGACTTTTCACTGGCTTTTGGATATTGACGAAAGGAATCCCAAACGTGTCATTTATGGGACTTTATATACACCTGTGATTGGACTTTTACTTATTTTTTACTTTGTTCACAAAGTTCCTGTTTTTTATAGATATTTTTTGATATATCTTTGCTTTATATACTTACTTGATACATGTGCACATATATATGACCATAACTTATATATTGTTTCAACCACTTAAGGCACTAGTCAGCAGCTGTGGCTGTCGTATTTATTTTATTTTCATTCTATTTACCCACCATATTCTCCTAAGGAGGTATGACTAGATATCTCACTCTTTATGAATAATACTGAATAGACATTCAGGCACCCCAGTATTATAGTTATACAGGTGCACATTTGGTCCCTGGTATCTATGCACATGGATGGTGAGGGATTATCACTTAATTAACCACTTCCATACAGTGCATTTTCACCCCCTTCCTGCCCAGACCAATTTTTAGTTTTCAGCGCTGTCGCATTCTGAATGACAATTGCGCGGTCGTGCGACGTGGTTCCCAAACAAAATTTACACTCTTTTTTCCCCACAAATAGAGCTTTATTTTGGTGGTATTTGATCACCTCTGCGGTCTTTATTTTTTGCGCTATAAAGAAAAGAAAGCGTAAATTTTGAAAAAAAAAAAACACAATGGGCCAGATTCACAGAGCGATTACGCCGGCGTTACAGGAGATGCGCGGCGTAAGTCTAAATTTGCGCATGCATTTCGATGCGCCGCATCCCCAAAACGAGATACGCAAGTAATCTACTTTTTTTTGACCGGCGTAATTTCGATAGACCGGCGTATCCGCGCAAAACTGCGCTAGACACACCATTGATTTGCTATTCAAATATGCAAATGAGGGAGTTACGGGGATCCACAAAAGAACATTGGTGCAGCGCAGGCTACGCGCTGTGCGCAACAGCTGCACGTCCTGTCTAAAATTAGACCATATAAAAGGTGGTATAAAATTAGACAATCCGTCTACATGTCAGCTCAAGCAACACTGTTAGTGAGGAGCTGAGCAGTCACACTTGCTGCACAACAAACTGTATGCCAACATGCCAGTGGCATCCATGCTCATAGCTATACTAATGACTTTAGATGAGCAAAGAAGGAGAAGGGCACGGGAGAGGATTTTTTTTTCCAAAAACCTTTTACTTGCTTTTAGAAACATTAAAAAAAAATATACATACATATATACATCAATACATACAAATTACAAACATGGTCTCACTATCTTTCAATAGCCCTTTAAAACCTTGATGGATATAATAATCTAATCTAGTACAAGCCCCTCATTCTTCACTTGATATATCACACACGCATAGACATCTTTGGCATGAGTGATTCTGAGGTGTCTCGCATCTTCAGATTCACCCCTCATACCATCCTGGAATTAACCACAACCCTGCAGGACCCCAACACCAGCCCAACACATGACACCACCCATGACACCCATGACAGCTACATATACGATCCTAGCCCCATCCCCACAGATTTCGAACAGAACATGTATGGGGACAGCTGGCTGGTCGGTGAGTGACATGGTTGGCAGGCATGACTGTCCCCCCCATGATGCTGAAATCACAAGGGGCACATGCACTACTAACATCCTCCTGTCTTATCCCTTCAGGGTGACTCTGCATATGCACTGGGACCCCATCTCATGACTCCAATCCGGAACCCCCAATGGTACCCTGTTGTATTCCCCAAACTTTGTATGCCAGATCATCGGTGCATGTTGCATGCTGCACAACTTCGCAGTGAGAAAGGGCCTGGAGATTGACATACCTGATGACCTGACCCCCAAACCAGACAATCCCCCCTAACCGAGGCTACCCCATCTTCTGAGAGAAGAGCAGCCAGGAGACAGCTCACATTAGGCATCTTTGCATGTTAAACACACACATTAATAATGGCACAATTTGAATGCATGCATGCACACCACTGTGGTCCCTAGCACAGACACATCACATCCTCATCACATTGGATTGGCACAAGCCCACCATGCAGGACTTGTGAGCAGCAACACCACGCCACGGCTCCAATTATGTCACTGTACATTCATACACCATTCACACGGACCTGGAGATCACTTCTCCACCACAAATGAGGGTGACACCCCTTTTCCGGCAGTAATGTCACCCCCACATTCCAAAATCATTCACAAACAGAACCAAAAAGAAAAAAAGCCCAGCAAAAAAAAAAAATGCCCAGCAAAAATATAATTTAAAAAAAAAACACAACAAAGAAAACACAGAAAAGACAAAAATCACTCTGCAAAACAGTCACCAAATATCTCAAAGACACGTCACAAACAAACAAACAAACAAACGCAAACACACAACAGAACAAAAGCACCTTGCTGTATAGGAAGGGATACAAAGGGATGTACTTTTGCAAAGGAAGGGCCTTTGTGTCTGTCTATTAAAGCTCTCTGCGTAGTTCACTAAGTTGCCCGGGGCCACTTCCAATTTCACTGATTGCGCCGTTACCGAGTTGTGAGCATGCGCACAGAGGTGCTGACCATGGTCTGCTTCAAGCGTGCATGCGCGATCTGGCCGGCCCTTTATTTGCATGGGGTCACGGCTCATTTCAATGTAACATGCCCACGTCCTTCCCAATTTGAATTACTCCGCCTTACGCCTCTGAAATTACATTGCACCAAAGCGAATTTCTGCGCAAATCAAACGAGAATACAGTGATTGCGCCGCTACATTGCGCCGGTCTAACGTAAAGGAGGTGCGCTTCGCCGGTCAAAAAATGCGCCGATGTACGTGAATCTGGCCCAATATTTTTTACTTTTTGATTTAATAAATATCATAATTTTTATTTATTTTTTACTTTTTTTTTACTCAGTTTAGACCGATACGTATTCTTCTACATATTTTTGGTAAAAAATCGCTATAAGTGTATTTGATCGGTTTGCGCAAAAGTTCTAGCGTCTGCAAAGTAGGAAATAGAATTATGGCATTTTTATTTTTTATTGTTTTACTAGTAATCGCGGCGATCTGCGTTTTTTTTATTGTGACCATGACACTGCGGCTCACACATCGGACACTTTTGACAAATTTTTGGGGCCATTCACATTTACACATCGATTTGTGCTATAAAACTGCACTGATTACTGTGTAAATGTGACTGGCAGGGAAGGGGTTAACACTAGGGGGGTGCTGAAGGGGTTAAATATGTACCTAAAGTGTGTTCTAACTGTTAGGGGGACTCACAAGGGGAGGAGATCGATGTGTGTTCCTCTGTACAGGGAACACACATCAGTCTCCTCACCGCTGACAGGCATGGATCTGTGTGTTTACACACACAGATCCATGCTTCTGCCGTGATTGCGGTGCAATCGCGGGTGCCCGGTGGTCATCGTGACCGCTGGGCACGCGCACCGGGTCCCGAGGAATGCGGCGGGGTCATGCGCGAGCCGTTGGCGGTGCGCGCATGCCACCTAGTGGCCGGAAAATGCAAGGACGTCATATGTCGTCCAGTCTGAAGGACGAAGGGTCCCCACCGACGTCATTTTACAATAGCTCAGTGGGGAAGTGGTTAAGCTTAGGACACAGCACGGTTAACCCTTTGCAGGTCCCCGTTGCTATTGCGTCCCGGTTAGGCAGCGCCACTACCCCCACTTACCTTTTTTTACTTCTATCACAGGTTCCCCTTTAGGGAATTTAATAGGGGGGACAGCAGCCTTTTTCATACAAACATCTTAAGCGCAGGACACATACATTTTTTTATACATGTTATCTATGTAATCTCCGGTGAAATTCATCTGAATTTCCGATGGAATTGCTCCAATGGGGCATACACACGGTCGGAATTTCCGATGGAAAAAGTCTGTCTGACTTTTTCCATCGGAAATTCCGATCGTGTGTACGAGGCCTTACTATTTTCAATGGTAGGAGTTTGAGAGATGACACCTCTGTTACTTACAAGTAACAGAGGAAGTGGTCTCAAGCACCTGGCTGTGCTGTGTAATGGGGCTGTGTAGATCTCAGGACTGAAAAGACAGAAATGCAAAATCTGTTTAAAAGCAAAACATTTTCCTTATATTTATTTTATTTGTGTATTTGTTTGCCTCTAGTTCAGCATTAAATAGCATTTTTTTCTAGTCAAGTAAAAAGCCAGCTAAAAATGTTGAGTACTATTTTACAATAAATGAATAGAGAACTGAAACTTATACTGTAGTCTTGAATGAATGAAGCCATGTTTTTAAGTGAAGACTTCTACATTATATCTGGGATAACTATGATCCAGGAGAAGAGATGCTGGACCACATCCAAGAAGCATGTCACTGCTGACATTGCACAGTACTCAATGCTTGCGATGCACTGCTGGCAGGATTATGAGGAAAGAATGATACACCTATTCTGTGTAATGGAAGGATAAAGAACTGAAGCGGTCTAATAAGGGTTTCAGATGAATGATGTTAAAACGGAAATCCTTATTACTGGATCCAATATAAAGAGTCTTTACAACATGGTGTTTAGTTACCAATAGATCAAAATGCTCTTTGGAGCATTTCTCTTCTTGGAAACTGAAGCCAATGCCATCTGCTTAAGAATGGGATGAAAGATTATATGCAATGTGCATTTTCAAATTAATTTACTCAGGCGTGACTAGCCAAATGTATTCATTGGCTGGTATAATAATGCTGAAACTTGCACTAATTCGGGTATGAGGAGAGCTTTTTTTTTCTTTTTCTGGAGTGTAAAAAAAACACTCTAGATACAATGGGCCAGATTCAGGTACATTGGCGCATATTTTGACCGGCGTATCGCACCTCCTTTACGTTAGACTGGCGCAATGTAGAGGCGCAATCACCGTATCCTCGTAGTATTTGCGCAGAATTTTGCGCCGGTGCAACGTAATTCCCGAGGCGTAAGGCGGAGTAATTCAAATTGGGAAGGACGTGGGCGTGTTACATTGAAATGAGCCGTGAACCCATGCAAATGAAGGGCCGGCCGGATCGCGCATGCGCACATGAAGCAGACCATGGTCAGCACCTCTCTGCAGATGCTCACAACTCGGGAACGGCGCAATCAGTGAAATTGGAAGCGGACCCGGGCAACTTAGTGAGCTACGCAGAGAGCTTAAATAGACAGACACAAACGCCCTTCCTTTGCAAAAGTACATCCCTTTGTATCTCTTCCTATACAGCAAGGTGCTTTTGTTCTGTTGTTTATTAGCGTTTGTTTGTTTGTGACGTGTCTTTGAGATATTTGGGGACTGTTTTGCAGAGTGATTTTTGTCTTTTCTGTGTTTTCTTTGTTGTGTTTTTGTTTTAAATTATATTTTTGCTGGGCATTTTTTTTTTTTTTTTGCTGGTCATTTTTTTTTTTTGGTTCTGTTTGTGAATGATTTTGGAATGTGGGGGTGACATTCCTGCCGGAAAAGGGGTGTTACCCTCATTTGTGGTGGAGAAGTGATCCCCAGGACCAGGGAGAAGTGATCCCCAGGTCCGTGTGAATGGTGTATGAATGTACAGTGACATAATTGGAGCTGTGGCATTGCTTCTCACAAGTCCTGCATGGTGGGCTTGTGCCAATCCAATTTGATGAGAATGTGATGTGTCTGTGCTAGGGACCACAGTGGTGTGCATGCATGCATTCTCATTGTGCCATGATTAATGTGTGTGTTTAACGTGCAAAGATGCCTAATGTGGGCTGGCTCCTTGGCTGCTCTTCCCTCAGAAGACGGGGTAGCCTCGGTTAGGGGGGGGGGTTGTCTGGTTCAGGGGTCAGGTCATCACTTATGTCAATCTCCAGGCCCTTTCTTACTGCGAAGTTGTGCAGCATGCAACATGCACCGATGATCTGGCATACAAAGTTTGGGGAATACAACAGGGTACCATGGGGGGTTCCACATAGGAGTCATGAGATGGGGTCCCAGTGCATATGCAGAGTCACCCTGAAGGGATAAGACAGGAGGATGTTAGTAGTGCATGTGCCCCTTGTGATTTCAGCATCATGGGGGGGGGGGGCAGTCATGCCTGCCACCCATGTCACTCACCAACCAGCCAGCTGTCCCCATACATGTTCTGTTCGAAATCTGTGGGGATGGGGCTAGGATTGTACATGTAGCTGTCATGGGTGTCATGGGTGGTGTCATGTGTTGGGCTGGTGTTGGGCTCCTGCAGGGTTGTGGTTAATTCCAGGATGGCATGAGGGGTGAATCTGAAGATGCGAGACACCTCAGAATCACTCATGCCAAAGATGTCTATGTGTGTGTGATATATCAAGTGAAGAGTGAGGGGCTTGTATCAGATTGGACTATTATATCCATCAAGGTTTTAAAAGGCTATTGAAAGATAGTGAGACCGTGTTTGCAATTCGTATGTATGTTATGTATTGATGTATATATGTATGTATATATTTTTTTTTAATGTTTATAAAAGCAAATAAAACGTTTTTTGAAAAAAAAAAAATCCTCTCCCGTGCCCTCCTCCGTGCCCTCCTCCTTTGCTCATCTAAAGTCAGTAGTATAGCTATGAGCATGGATGCCCCTGGCATGTTGGCATACAGTTTGTTGTCCAGCAAGTGTGACTGCTCAGCTCCTCACTAACAGTTTTGCTTTAGCTGACATGTAGACGGATTGTCTAATTTTATTCCACCTTTTATATGGACTCATTTTAGACAGGACGTGCAGCTGTTGCGCACAGCGCGTAGCCTGCGCTGCACCAACTTACTTTTGTGGATCCCTGCAACTCCCTCATTTGCATATTTGAATAGCAAATCAATGGTGTGTCTAGCGCAGTTTTGCGTGCATGGATGCGCCGGTCTATCGAAATTACGCCATTCGAAAAAAATTAGATTTCATGCGTATACCGTTTTGGGGATGCGGCGCATCGATACGCATGCGCAGATTTAGACTTACGCCGTGCATCTCCTGTAACGCCGGCGTAATGGCTCTGTAAAACTGGCCCAATATGTCTTTGTTGACATTTACAACCTCCAAATTATTCTTTGAAAAACATGTAGAAAAGAAAAAAGCTAAAGCTTGTGTCCTTTCATTTGTCTACATGGCCTAAAGCCCTGAGGAAATAGTTATAGGCTCATTTAGTAAAGAAGTGAATCTTTCCAACTGGGACACAGACAAAACGACATTTGTAGCAGTGTGAGATATGGTTAATATTTCTGGCAATCTGTTCTTTTTTTGTTTTGTTTTATACTGTGTCCCTTCCTGTCCTAGTCATACCCATACTCTCTCTTCCCCATTTCTTGCAAGGAACGCAGTGCTGTTCAAAGTCCTTCTGAAGATTTCCAACATTCCAGCCACATATGAATAACTAAATCACTATGTGTGACTGGAGTGTTGGAAAAATTCCACCAGGTGTGGATTGTCGCTTGCCATGTCACCTGCCACCAGGTGTGGATTGCCATGTCACCTGCCACCAGGTGTGGATTGCCACCTGCCACGTCACCTGCCAGCAGGAGTGGATTGCCACGCCACCTGCCACCAGGTGTGGATTGCCACCTGCCACGTCACCTGCCACCAGGTGTAGATTGCCACATTACCTGATGTGGTTTGCCACCTGCCACTAGATTTTTTTTGTCACCTGCCATGGTGGCAGCAAAGGCCAGTGAGGGAGAACAGCGGTAATGCAGGGCGGGCGGCGAGAGATGATCTCATCTTTCTGCTCCCGTGCCTCGCCACAGTGTAGCAGCACAGTGGCTGCATGTTTACACTTAATTAATTATTAGGGTGATGCTGATTGTTTCACATATTTGTATATATTGGTTACTCCCTCCATAATTCTCCAGTGCACCCTATCAAAGGGTAGTGTCAGTAGATAACAACATCATGGAATCTAGATTGAGCAGCATAGATAATGTCAAAGGCCTTGGTGGTGTTGTTCATAGGGAAGGGAGAACCAGAACTAACAGCATTATAAGCCCTGATAAAGAAGGGAGATAAGTACTGAGCCGTTATTTGGTAGTACAGCAGGGTGAAGTCATATGAACCTGGCACTTTACCTGTTTGTGTCTGTGAAATGGCTAGTGCAAGGTCATCTGAGGTAATCAGGAGATTCAGGTCATCAAGGGCCTGCGGGGAACACAGTTTCCTCAGGATATCGAGTTTTAAGCTCCACAGTAATGCAATGCTTTCTCTCTGGTGTGGAGTGTCATGCTCGCCCACTGCCTTGGACTACAGGAGAGTCAGGACATCCACTAACACACAGCTCCTTTCTCTATCTGCAACATAGAGAGTGTCCTGACTCTCCTGTAGTCCAAGGGAGGGGGCAAGCACGACACTCCACACCAGGGAGAAAGCCTCCCTGGTGTGGAGTGTGTCTATAACCTGGGTATCCTTGAACACAACTGCTAATCCTGGAACACCCTTCTGTTAAAAATGACAGTGGAACATTTTTTTTCACAACCAGTAATCAAAAGCAAGAATATAACAGTTATTCTAACAATGCATATTAGAAAATAAACACAGGCTTTAAAACATGAAGGCTGGTATCTCAGTGAATGTAATGTCAGATTAAAGACAATTTATTGCAATCTTTTTGCCACTTCTACAATTTACATATGGTCAGTTTGTTGATCTTGTTAAACCATAGAACTTTGACAAATGCAAATGGTTGCATTTATTCTTAAAAATATGTTTTTTGAATGCTTGTTCTATAAAATCTCTCTATTGTCAAGCTACATGCATATTCTGTGCAGTAATAGTGCCAAGGGCTGGCTATAAAACTGTCACATACTGAAGCTAATTTGGCATATTTTATTATGTCTCTTGGCGTCATAGCTGGGTTTTCAGGACTCATCAAATAAAAACATTAAGTCGTAATTCTATCCTGTCATGCAGAAAGGTCACAGCTCATACCTCTAAATATATGACCTTTAGGTTGCATGATAACTGATATGTACTATATGTGCAACAATATGAAATGTATTATACTTCAAATTCTCTAGAAGACTGGGAAACTAGAGTCAAATTGTTATGTTCCCTTTAGAATTTGAAAAAAATAAAATAAAAAAATCTTGAAATTCTGACCTTTAGCAGAGAAACAGCCCCAAAGCATGTTTCCACCTCCTTGCACCATGGTAGGGATGGTGTTCTTAGAGTCATAGTCTAGGAAAAAAAATGTCCTCCAAATATGGCAACTCCCCCTCCTCAATAAGGCATTGGTACAGTCCTGCCAATGAACATCTAAATAATTCCGAGAAGGATTGGGAGAAAATGCAGAGGTCAGATCTTTTTTGGCATTAACTTGGCTTGCCATGTTTGGAAGACAAAAAATGCTGATTATGACCATGATAGGGTAAATGGAATATGCATTTATTTAATCAAACATTTATTTACAATTGTCAAAGCATGTGTTCAATTTGTATGTATATATATATATATATATATATATATATATATATGTATATGTGTGTATGTATGTATATATATATATATATATATATATATAATATGTATATTAGATATAGTAATATTGTTTGTATCTTCTAGTCAGGATATATCATTACACAACAGATATACTGTATTCAAATAGCCTGTGTTTTGATGTATCGAGACACAGGATATTAACGGTGTCACATTCTGTCTTGAACATATGCTATTCCCACCTTTAGCTGGGAAAGGAGCTACTGCCTGGTTTCCCAAAGAATTTGGGAAGTGACATGTATATGCTAAATGACCATTTGTTTTCTCTTAATGAAAAGACATTCAAGGGACCTCCCCTTTTAGAAGGTATAAAATTGTACTGAGACACAATGTTAACTAGAACACATCTTCTGAAATGTACTGTTGTTCTCCAAGCTTGTAGTACTATCTGCTTGCTTGTATAATAAATACTTCTTGTTAAAAATGAACACGGATTCAGCAGTCAACTTTACTGAAAGTCCTTAAGTTTTGGACTCTTCCCTTTCAACCATAAGAACACCATTTCTACAATCAAGCATGAAGGTGGAAACATTATGCTTTGGGGTTGTTTATCTGCTAAAAGGACAGGCAGACCTTGCCACATTAATGGGGCAATGGACAGGGATATGTATTGTAAAATATTGGATCAGAACCTTCTTCCCTCAGCCAGAACACTGAAGATGGGTTATGGTTGGGTCTTCTAGCATGACAATGACCCAAAACATACTGCCAAGGCAAAAAAAGGTGTAGCTCAAGAAGAAGCACATTAAGGTCATGGAGTGGCCTAGTAAGTCTCCAGACCTTAACATTTATGGAGGGAGATGAAACTAAAGCCACGTACACACGATCGGTCAAACCAATGAGAACGATCTGATGGACCGTTTCCATCGGACCAAACCGATCGTGTGTGGGCGCCATTGGTTATTTAACCATCGGTTAAGAAAAGCCAACTTGCTTTAAATTTATCCGATTTCAAAACGATAGAAAAAAAAAACAATCGTTAGTAGGCACGACCATTGGTTAAAAATCCACGCCTGCTCAGAATCAAGTCGACGCATGCTTGGAAGCATTGAACTTCATTTTTTTCAGCACGTCGTTGTGTTTTACATCACCGTTCTCATCGGATGGACCAATCGTGTGTACGCGGCATTAGTGTTTCCAAGAGACAGTCAAAAGATGTTCAGAATTTAGAGAAGATCTGTAAAGAAGAGTGGACCGACCAAAATCCTAAGATTAGTGCAAACCTGGTCACCAACTATAATAAACTCCTTATGTGCTTGCCAACAAGGGTTTTTCCACCAAGTGCTAAGTCATGTTTTGCTTGGGAATCAAATAATTATTTTACTCACTGAACTGTTTTTTTTTCTGAATTTTTGGTTGATATTCCGTCTCCATCATTTAAAATACATCTATACTAAAAAATGATAGATCTTTAATTTCTTTGCAAGTGGACAAACTTACAAAATCAGCAGGGGGATCAAATAATTATTGACTGTGTAGGTCTCCCAGTGGTTAAATGTGCAAAAATGACAAACAATTAAAAAGTGTCAGGGTGCTCAAGCCAAACCTTCCCCACAGAAAATCACGCCTCCTACCAGAGACTTTGGATCTCAAGTTATTGAGATCAAGATCACTTTTGATTTCCACAGACCCCTGTGCTTATCAGGCAGGATAAGTTATCATCCATAAAAAGGGTTCATCCTTGTTAATAGCCAGACGGTATATCCAATACACAACCCAGCATATAAACCATCCAGCCACACAGTCTTGCGGAGTCTCTCCACCTTGGTTGCATTGCTTTGCTTTCTCTGGGGGATGGGACACTGTTAACTCATCTAGGAGGACATTGCAGACTGACAGAGAAACATTGAGGATTGTTTCTTGTATTGCAGTGGTTCTAAACCTCAGTCCTCAAGTACCCCCAATGGGTCATGTTTTAGGAATGTCCCTTAGAAAAAATCATTCTTATTATTACCATATCATTGTGCATTTTGCTGTGCAAAGTAAAGGAAAACCTGAAAACATGGCCCATTGAGGGTCCTTGAGGACTAAGGTTATTACTGTCTGGATAATAACAAGGATGAACCCTTTTTACGGATGATAACTTATTCTTCCTGATAAGCACAGAGGTGTCTGGAAACCAAAAGAGATCTTGATCTCTATGTAGCGATACCCCCTCAGGAGCCACTGATTGATTTGGGATCGGCGTAGTAAGTTACCCTTTTGTGTTGTCTAGGGGTGATTGCAGTGAGCAGAGCAATAAGAGAATGCCAAACCTGCCGTTGAAGTTTTCTGAATGCTTTATTTCCTGGTCCAACACGACCAACATCAACATGAGGTAGAGAGAAAAGGTTGATGAAAGGAGATAATGTTGCGGTATCAGGCTTGGATGAAGAGAAAGCAGTCTTGCTTTCTGTAGTAGAACATTTCATCGCCACTCTAGCCAGAGTGGGTGAAGTGCCTCTGGACAGACTTCTGCCACAAGCCTGGCAGCCGGAATGTCACTTAAGGTTGCTGGGAGGAACAAGTCTCTCTCACTGACTTGGCTCTAGTAGAATTTAGCGTTTGAAGATGAAGACCTCTGCCACAGGCCCAATGTTGGACTGTAGAGCGAATCCTCCCAGAATGATCTCTTTTAGTAGGGGTCTGTGGTTATCTGTCAGTTCCTGGTGACCAGATCCCGATGGTTCGTTCAAGCCCTTTTGGATCACCTGCCTCCGGGTTCTCCTCAAGTTGATCCCCCACCGAACAGCACACAGCTTGGGATCTCTTTAGTATAAGGGAAACCCCCAGCAAGTCGCTAGGGCCCCTTTCAGCATCAGCAGGGAACTCCGCGTAGCATGCGACCCCGGCCTGGTAGGCCATATCGCCAGGGTCCGTTGGGTGCGCACACATGAAAGGTGGGTGCCGCACCTGGAACTCGCGAAGAACCCCCGAAAAATGGCGTCCGCCACAGATATACCTCTCCCCAGCATGCCCCGCAAGGGAAAACTCCTCCAATTGGCTGCTGAGGAAAAGTGGCTCTGCCTGAACCCCTCTGGCTCCACCTGCCACCCAGAGATGGAACTACAATTCAGGGGTGACAGCAGCCCAATTTAGCAAAATTAGGAGTGAGAGCAACATAACTCTCCCACTCTCTTTAGCGTAGCGCCTTTTCTGAAAGAAAGGGGGCGCTACATCTATAATTTGAGAACCAACGTCTCTGGTAAGAGGCGTGATTTGCTGTGGGGAAGGTTCGGCAAGAGCACCCTGACATTTTTGTTTGGTTGTCTTTGCACATTTGATCACTGGGAGACCTATCATCTAAACCATGGGTGGTAGGCAACCACGGCCCTTTAGCAGTGGAGAAACTACAAGTCCCATGAGACATTGAAAATCACAGGCATGACTCCTAGAGGCAGAGGCATGATGGGATTTGTAGTTTCCCCACAGCTGAAGCGTCAAGGTTGCCTACCCCTGATCTAAACACACTACTACTTTTTGGATCTTATATATATGAATCACTTTGATAGACTCACTTTGGACTGTTTTATAACCAACTTTTTTCTTCAATTTTGTTTTTGCTATTTTGCTTTTTAGGTGGATATGTGCAGGATTTCTGATTATTATTTACTGTTATGCAGTAGAACTTGGAACAGATTAGACATTGGTCACAGAGTGCAAGGAAACCTAACAATTCAGGAAGATAACAAACGTTTGCTGGGATTTTTTTTATGTTTGCGTGTCTAAATAGGCCTGAATGTAACTGCCTATATCAGCAATATCGGCATAACAGCAATATCAATGTTGGGGCAACATGGAGCTTTGTAGTTACCATACATGGTGGTGAGATACTATATTACCAAAAAGAACTGGAGCAGATATGGTTTAGAGGAAAACTTTTGTGAAGCCTGTTATTTTCTTTATTTCGGTTATACAAGCTGTACACTCACAACTTTACATTGTAGCAAAGTTTCATGTCTTCAGTGTTGTCACATGAAAAGATATATCAAAATATTTACAAAAATGAGAGGGGTGTACTCACTTTTGTGAGATACTGTGTGTGTGTTTGTATTTGTACCTTGTTGCCCCTGTGTGAACCGGCACTTATATTATGCAATTTCTTGATACGGTTTGGAATAAATTGATTCCTTGTGGGAAACCCCACAGAATCTAAAGCAGCGTGCATTCCCTATTGTTTTAAAGAATGCCTGCTGGATATACCTTATATCATATTAAGTAAATCAAGATTTCAGAAATAACATCTTTGTTTTTTATTAAAAAGGCATTTGGCTACATATAATGGGAACCTCACATGGCAATTCATTCCACAATATAAAAAAGCTGCCCGCATTATTATTATTTGTCTTTATTTAGCTTTGTTTTCTGCAGAGCAGCAGGAAGGAATAAATGTCCTAAAGTACAAACCTAAGCCTACTTGCATAAAAACAAATATGCCAACCTTGCACTAATCCAGATATACAACTACCAAAAAGACAAATATATCTTCCCTTTATACATTAACAGTGGATACATTCAAATCATTAGTCTTATCACATAGCTAAAAAAAAAATGTATATCTATTATACTGACTGGTCATTATAAAAGGTGCATGAACTCCCTGGCCAACACCCTGTCCACACAACACTGCTGTTCTTCAGGGAAGAGAAGTAAAGTGGTGCCAAATAATTAGTGCATTGCACAAGTTGCAAGGTTTGGGAATGTGTAAGGCCGCGTACACACGATCAAATCTATCTGCTGAAAACGATCTGACAGACCGTTTCAGCAGACAGATTCGATTGTGTGTACGGGCGGACAGACAGATTTGGCCAGCCGACAGATTTTAAAGCATGCTTTAAAATCTGTCTGCTGGGAATCCGTCCGTCCGACATGTCTGCTAGTTAGGACGCTAACCAGCAGACATACCTGCTCGCACATGCGTTGAATGGATTCGACGCATGCGCGGAAGTGTTTTACTTCCTGGTGCGGTGACGTGGCAGCGTCAACGTCACCGCCACGTCTGCCGGCGGGGATTTTGGTTTGATAGTGTGTACAGCGATCAAACCAAAACAGCCAGCAGACATATCTGTTCAAATCGGTCTGTCAGACCGATTTGAACAGATGTATTTGGTCGTGTGTACGGGGCCTTACACACAGCATACAGTACTGCACTCACATTGAACTAAAGATGCGTACTGTGCAGTGTTGATGTGTGTGTATCACACAGGGCACAGAAAAAGAATCAGCACAAGGAACAGGATTTACATATCCCCCCTCCCAATGTAACCATCTATCACTCACCTACACATACCTCTTTACTTACCTCTGCGCCCCCCCCCCCCAATCCACAGCTTACCTCTGTACCCTAAGGTGACCAGATTTTTTAAATGAAATCCAGGGACATATTTTTTCTTTACTAGTAATGACAACAATCAGCGACTCTCTGCCCGTCGCCGCCCGCCTCACAGCCTCTCAAGTCTTACTCTTCGGGCCCCGGCTACTACTGGATGGGGAGCGGAGGAAGATCACTCCACCAGGGAAGGCAAGGAGATAAGCAGGTGGCTGGCCAGGATTTGAGCCAAGGCAGAAGAACATGCGATCGAAGCTGAATGGGCATGCGTCCGAAACTGAAGAAATATTCCCTCCGCTCCGACCAGCACATGATCATCAGAAAGGGGCACAGATAATGGAAAAAATACAACCCCCCTATGCTAGTAGGCACGGTGGAGCGGGGGTGTGTAATTCTAATTTTTTTATTTTAATTCTGCACTGACTGTCTTTGAAATTGCCCCTGCCCCCTATTAAATCCAATCTGGGGACAAAACCAGGGACAGACTTGGTCCGGCGACAGTGTCCTCAATCAGGGGACTGTCCCCTGAAACTGGGGATGTCTGGTCACCGTACTGTACCCCCCTGTCCACAGATTACCTGTGAAGCTCATTCGATACCTCACCTACTCCTCCCCCATCCACAGCTCACCTCTTCTTTCCCCATTGCACAGCTCACTTCTTCTACCTGCATCCACAGCACACTTTATCTCCCAACCATAGCTCACCTCTTCTGTCCACTTACAACTTCACTCCAACTACAGTTTATCTCTGCACCCCTTCCACATCTTACTCCTGCATCTCCATCTACACTACAGCTCACACCAATCCACAGTTATCACATTCTCAACCCCCCATCTTTGACATATACACCCCCTATCACTTCTACACAAACTGCCAACCTCCTCCCTATCCCCCCAGCTCTCTGGAAAACTCCATACTCCCCAAAGCTGCTTCTCGGCACATCCACATCCCCTTTCCCTCCAAGGTTCTCGCATCTGCACACATGTCTCCCCCCACACAGCCCTCACCTCTGCAGAACCCCCACCAAAGCCTTGCCTCTGTACAACCTGGTCCCCGCCCCATTTTTTACCTCTGCACGGTAACCATAACTTCCCCATAGCTGTCTCTCTGCATAGCCACCCCCTTCTCATTTGTAGTCATGACGCTCACCTCACCAATCCCTCCACCCCTCACTGACACTTCTGTGCTATACCGCCAACCTCCCCACAGCCACCTCTCTGCTTACATGTCTTCAAAGGCAGTGCAGATGGAACTGCAGTTAGGTGTGTATGGCCTTTTTTTCTTTTTAACACAGTGCAGTCTCCACCTCCACCCATGTATTATAGAGCCGAAGAAGAGTTTAAGAGTACTTCACTCGACTCACTTGAGTACTACAGAGCTCTGACACACGGGGGGTGGGGGCAGGGACATAAGATGCCTTCCAAAGCACCAGAAGATTTAAAAATAAATCTAGGCAGTTGCAGTTTCGGGATTCGGGGAACCACCATCATGTGCCCTGCCCTGCACATGTCCTGGGTCCCCCCGCAACAGCACACAGAAGACGGCAGAAGAAGTGAGTTCTGCAAAAACGTCCTCTACTTCCTTCTGTGGTTAGTGACAGACCTAAGAGAACAGGGCTGCCGAAGATAGTGAAAAGGAGCTCTGCCACATTTCAGCTGAAAAAAAGCCCTGACCGATCATATATAAATGTTAAATAAGATAAGTGTAAAAATTGTAAGCCTAAAATTCAATGTGAAACTTATACCATGTTCCCTTAAAGAGGAGATTTTACGGTAAATATTTTTCACAAGAATGTCTCTCTGTGAACAAAACAAGTACAAGCAGTCCCCGGGTTACAAATAATATAGATTTTTTAGTTTTATTCTTAAAGGGGTTGTAAAGGTAAAACATTGTTTTCCTAAATCCTCCTTCACTTACCTCATCCTCCGATTTTGCTTTTAAATGTCCTTATTTCTTCTGAGAAATCCTCACTTCCTGTTCTTCTGTCTGTAACTACACACAGTAATGTGAGGCTTTCTCCCTGGTGTGGAGTATCGTGCTCGTCCCCTCCATTGAGGGCATGAGCAGGAGAGTCAGGGAGCTCTCTTAGTTGCAGATAGAGAAAGGAGCTGTGTTAGTGGGCGTCCTGACTCTCCTGCTCGTTCACCCTCAAGGGAGGGGGCGAGCACGACACTCCACACCGGGGAGCCTCACATTACTGTGTGGAGTTACAGACAGAAGAACAGGAAGTGAGGATTTCTCAGAAGAAATAAGGACATTTAAAAGCAAAATCGAAGGATGAGGTAAGTGAAGGAGGTCTGCACTTAGGTAAAGGAAGCTGTTTAGGGAAAAAATGTTACCTTTACAACCCCTTTAAGTGCAACTCCAGGCAAATATTTTAAAGTTCTTTGGGTAGCATAAGGATGGGTTAACACCCCTGCAATGTTTGTTCTGCTGCCTGTGCCACTGTTCAAAAGATTTTACCTCACTTTCTGCCCCTGTGGCAATTGGATTTTTAAATTATTTTGGGTGGTCATGGAAACAAGGATTTGGTGATAAAGCTTCAGTCGAGACACCTTTTTCCCATAATAACACTTACTGTACAGGAGTGAATTTCCTTTTCTAGGAGTAGATTCCCTCTTATTTCCTGTTGTCTCCCTTTGTTTGTAAGTATGAGTGGTGTGTAAGTCGGATGTATGTAACTGTATAACATTTTTAAAAAGCAATACTTTTCTTCAAATAAAACATATACAGATTTCAAAAATGCACAACAAATTCTGTGTGAATGTAAAAATTCCAATACATCAATCTTTGCAAATTATAATGTCTTTCTCCTGTATTGCTCCACCATGCTTCTTTCTCGTAAATATGAACTACAATACACCTCCGTGCTTCCACCAGTGTTCTCACCCAAAAGCAGATACACTCACTAGATTTATTGACCATTTAATTAATACCGGTAAGTGTCTCTACGTCAGCCTTTTTTTCTTTTCTTTTTTTTTCTCCTCCACAGTTCCAGATGAATGTCTCCTCCTTTCCATTATTCTGCTACAGCACTGTAAATTATTGCTCTTCCAGCATCATACAGGCTCATGCCAGGCAGAAAGCCAAAAACAAGGGTGCCATAGTGCAATATATTTTATTAAACCATAACAAAAGAAAAATGTGCATTCACATTTGCTAAAAATACAGTGCCTTGAAAAAGTATGCATACCCCTTGAAATTGTCCACATTTTGTCATGTTACAACTAGTGTTGAGCAGAATATGCCATATTCGAATTCGCGATATATCTCGAATATATAGTCGAATATTCGACAGATATTCGCTAAATACGAATATTCGTGATATATTTTCGAAATGAAATGATTGCGAATTTTCGCTATCGCGAATGCGAATGCGAATGCGATTGCGAATGCGAATATTCAAGAAATGCGGAAGGAGCACTCTGATTGGCTCAGAATATTCGTGATATATTACAATACACAATAATTGCGAATATTCGAGAAATGCGGAAGGAGCACTCTGATTGGCTCAGAATATTCGTGATATATTACAATACACAATAATTGCGAATATTCGAGAAATGCGGAAGGAGCACTCTGATTGGCTCAGAATATTCGTGATATATTACAATACACAATAATTGCGAATATTCGGCAAATGCGGAAGGAGCACTCTGATTGGCTCAGAATATTCGTGATATATTACAATACACAATTGCGAATATTCGAGAAATGCGGAAGGAGCACTCTGATTGGCTCAGAATATTCGTGATATATTACAATACACAATAATTGCGAATATTCGAGAAATGCGGAAGGAGCACTCTGATTGGCTCAGAATATTCGTGATATATTACAATACACAATAATTGCGAATATTCGAGAAATGCGGAATGGAGCACTCTGATTGGCTCAGAATATTCGTGATATATTACAATACAAAATAATTTCGAAATTTCGAGAAATGCGGAATGGAGTACTCTGATTGGCTCAGAATATTCGTGATATATTACAATATAAAATAATCGCGCGATATCGCTATTTGCCGAATAATCGCATTGCGATTTTTCGGCAATATAAAATGAGCGCTGCAGCTACTCGGCCCAAGGTCTCTAATCATACCAGCAATGCTTTTAGACGTCGATGGGGATCTCTAGGATGTGATCTGTTCTAAAAAAAAATTTAAAACATTCGAATATTCGAAATAGCGAATATTCGCCGCGATATTCGCGTTATTCGCGAATACTCGAATATGCAATATTCGTAGCGAATATTCGCAATGCGAATATTCGTGAGCAACACTAGTTACAACCATGTTATGCCATTGACCAACATAAAGTGGCACATGATTGTGAAGTAGCAGAGTTCAGGAGGGAGCTGTGTACAGAGGGCAGAGTTCAGAAGGTAGCTGCGTGCAGAGTGCACAGTTCACAAGGGTGCTGCATGCAGAAACAGAGTTCAAGGGGGGGGGGCGCTGCATGCAGAGGGCAGAGTTCAGGAGGGCGCAGTGTGCAGAAGGCAGAGTTCATGAAGGCACTGCATGCAGAGGGCAGAGTTTATGAAGGCACTGCGTGCAGAGGGCAGAGTTCAGGAGGGTACTTCTTGCAGAGTTCAGGAGGGCGCTGTATGCAGAGGGCAAAGTTCAGGAATATACTTCTTGCAGAGTTCAGGAGGGTGCCGTGTACAGAAGGTGGAGTTCAGCAGGGTGCTGTATACAGAGGGCAGAGTTCAGGAGGGTGCTGTGTACAAGGGCAGAGATCAGGAAGGTGCTGTGTACAGAGGGAAGAATTCAGGAGGGCTCAGCACACATGCTACTTTACAAGCTACTTTACCCACAGAGAGAAGCAGCTACAACTTACATTGTGTGGAGAGGCCAGAGCAGTGCAGCTGAGCACATCCCCTGTCTCTTCTTCTGCTCCCATAGAGCTGTACAGGGCAGTACGGTTTGTGCACGAACCGCCGGGAGCTGTTCTGTTATAATCACACCGTAGTGCTTCTGCCTTGAACCACAGGGCCAGCCAGAGATTTATGTTGCGGCACTAATAGCCCTAATACTGAGTAACAGCACAGTACAGTGCACCTGTCCCTAGGGTGCAGAAATATTTCTGGCGTCCCCACACGGGCCTGGTCATCTTACTAACTCCTCCCCTTTACACGTGTTTCTATGGCAACCACTCAAATACAGAGATGCTCCCCTAAAGAGTCTTCGTTACCCTGGGGCCCTCCCACGCACGATCTCTTAACAATAAACAAAATGCAGGAAGAGAAGCATAGCACTCCAATGGACCTGGAGGGGGGTCTCTCTAATGGTCACAGACAGTCCTGCCTGAAGCTAATGCTCCTATAGCTCCTATGTTAATCTGGCCCTGCCTGTGGCCTCTATTGGTATCTCCTGTCTAAAACATTATGTCTTTGCTGTGGTTCTCTTTCTTGCATTCTTACTGATGTGTCATTAAAAAATGGTTGTGTTTCATATTCCCATCGCACAACCAGCTGGATACTGGTTCAAGTCACAAGGTAGATATTTGCCAGCACACCAAGGATCAGAACAGAGTGGCGTCCAAACGGTTGGTAGTTTATTGCATGATCACAACACAACAAAAGTGCAATGCTTTAAAACACACAGGACCCTTTTATCAGGGCTGCCTGACGAGGGGCCCTGCGTGACTCCAAAACGTTGCACTTTTCTTGTGTTGTGATCATGCAATTAACTACCCATTTGGATGCCACCATGTGCTGATCCTTGGTGTGCTGAAAATATCTACCTTATTAAAAAAATGGTTAACACCTGTTATAGGTGGGTGCTTCTAATTTGGGGGACCATTTATTTTTTCCAAATTTTTAGTACTTTTTCCTGTTTGGCAATGTGATCTATTTTCCATACTTCCATTGCTCCTGAGGTTCTATTCTGTTTTTCATTAATATTTACTACCTGCCATCTCTCCTGACTGTCCTGTCTCCAGTCTGGTGAGCATGTCTGCTTTTGGGTGAGAACATTGGTGGTGTAGGTGTGTTTCAGTTCATGTTCACAAGGAAGAAGCAAGGTAGAGGAATACAGGAGAGAGACATTATCATTTGCAAATGATTGATGTATTGGAACTTTTCCTTCACTGTTTGTGCATTGGTAATATATGTTTTATTTGAAGATAATTATATTGGTTTTGTTTACAGAGACACATATATTCTTGAGATTTTAAGATATATATTTTTTACATCTTTAAAAGTACATGGTATATGTGACAGAACCCGCTGTCACTGTGTGTTTTGGAAGGGACTGGGGGCGGGCCTCCTACCGACAGACTATGGGCCAGAAAAGATACTGGAGACCCAGTATCATGTCACATAGACAATGGCATGGGCTGGAGACGTCTTTCCACTGGGGGTGTGTATTGAGAGGCTGCCTGCTTACCATAATCTCATTAGGTTTATCTGTAGCCTGTTTCAATGTACAAATGTTCAGTTCCCATTGGTTGTTCCTTGTCCCTCACCCCCTCTTTGACAAGGCTAAGGGGAGTGTCCCTAACTGTGTGTAAAACTGTATGTTTTGGAATTTAATAAACAGTTTAAGCTCTGAATGTTTAACCCTCAACACCTGTGTGGATTGTCTTGTGATTGAGGGGTTAAGGGCTGGTTATGGTGAGTATGCAGGCTGCGGGTGCGTTTGGATGACAGGAGACACAGGTCCGGCGGATGTGCCCACCTGGGGTATCTGAGATCCGTCACAGTATATTTTACACACTGAGGGACAGATTCTTGTATATTTGCGGCGGAGTAGCGTTAGCCATTTACACTACGCCGCCGCCTCGTACTGGAGCAAGTGCTTTATTCTCAAAGCACTTGCTCCGTAGTTTGCGGCGGCGTAGCGTAAATGGCCCAGCGTACAGCCGCTTAATTTAAAGGGGAGCTGCTTGTATTTAAATAAGCGCGCCCCATGCCGATTGAACTGCACATGCGTCGGCCACGACGAAATCCCAGTGCGCATGCTCCAAAGGACGTCACATTTTCTCAATGTAAACGACGTAATCGTAGCGTACGCCAGCCCCATTGAGAGTCGACGTACGCAAACGACGTAAACGACGCACAACGCGACGCGGTCCCGAGGCCATACTTAACATGGCATCCGACGGCAGCCGACGGCATCCGACGGGACTTCGTAAGGTTACTCCACATCTTAGCAGGGGTAAACTTACGCGGACGAAAACGGCGTTAACCACGACGGGGCGGCGTAAAAGCGTTCGGAGATCGGCGTATTAGCCTCATTTGCATAGGCAAATGAGAAAACAACGTAAAGGCCACCTAGCGGCCGGAGTTGTCATTACATCTACGATCCGCCAGTGTAAATGTTTTACACATGGTGGATCTTCACCTGTATCTATGCGTAAGTGATTCTAGGAATCACACGCATAGATACACGGGCAAAACGGCGTGATACCCCGTCGTAGCGCTTCTGAGAATCTGGCCCTGAGATTTTAACATGGCACTTCTACACTTATTTTATCTGTAGTCTTTGACTGACACCTACAGTGCCTTGAAAAAGAATGCATGCCCCTTGAAATTTTTCAAATTTTGACATGTTACAACCAAAAAATGGAAACTTATTTTATTGGTATTTTATGTGATAGGTGGTAGACCAACACAAAGTGGCACATAATTGTGAAGTGGAAGGAAAATGATGAATGGTTTTCAATTTTTTCAAATAAATATGTGAAAAGTGTGTCATGCATTTGTATTCAGCCCCCTTTACTCTGATACCCCTAACTAAAATCTAGTGGAACCAATTGCCTTCAATAGTCACCTAATTGGTAAATAGAGTCCACCTGTGTGTAATTTAATCTCAGTATAAATACAGCTGTTCTGTGAAACCCTCAGATGTTTGTTAGAGAACCTTAGTGCACAAACAGCATCATGAAACCCAGGGAACACACCAGACAGGTCAGGAATAAAGTTGTGGAGACATTTAAAGCAGGGTTAGGTTATAAAAAAATATTCCAAGCTTTGAACATCTCACGGAGCACTGTTCAATCCATCATCGAAAAATTGAAAAAAGTATGGCACAACTGCAAACCTAACAAGACATGGCCATCTACCTAAACTAACAGGCAAGGAGAGCATTAATCAGAGGCAGCCAATAGGCCTATGATAACAATAAGCCCATGGTAGCCAATAGGCTCATAGTAACCCATAGTAGAGCTGCAGTGATCCAGAATTCAGGTGGAAAAATCTGTCCACAGGACAACAATTAGTCGTGCACTCCACAAATCTGGCCTTTATGAAAGAGTTGCAAGAAGAAAGCCATTGTTGAAAGACAGCCATACAAAGTCCCAACTGGAGTTTGCGAGAAGCCATGTGGGGGACACAGCAAACATGTGGAAGAAGGTGCTCTGGTCAGATGAGACGAAAACTGAACTTTTTGGTCTAAAAGCAAAATGCTATGGGCCAGATTCAGGTAGATGGGCGCTTCTTTACTTTGGAGTAACGTTTCTCATTTACGTTACTCCGCCGACACTTTCGGCGCAAGTACTGTAATTCACATAGCACTTGCTCCTAAACTTGCGCCGGAGTAACGAAAATGCGCTGGCGTAACCCGACGCAAGTGGAAGTGGGTGTGATCATATGTAAATGATGGGCGGAGCCCAGCGCAGAGGCTTACGTTCAGCGCATCATCCACGGAGCATGCGCAGTAAGTGAGGCTTCACTCGCCCCCTTGTGCGCATGCTCACAACTTCCGTCGGCACCACTTCACGGGAAACGTCAGCGCAATGCGTTCCGTTGGGCGTTTAAATGCGCCCGTAGATGCGCCATTCCGGCACTAAAGTATATCCTGTTCCCCCTCCCCGCAGTGAAGTTACTTTTGTTCTGAGATGGCTGCTCCCGTTCCCCGCAAACACACAGGAGAAAGCTGAACTCTAAAGGCCAGGAGCTGTCAGCCGTCATCTCGGCTATGGAGACCTATGATGTCTTCCTCCATGGCTGTAAAAGTTGACAGACAAGCATGGACAGAGGTGTTGTCCTGCAAGTGGGGGTGCTCAGCTAGCTCTTATCGTCGGTAACGCTGCTGTAGCTGCTCTCCTGCTGACCTGTGGCCGTCTGGAGTAAAGATATAGCAGCTATTTGTAGAAATAACTTTGCGCCGGACGGACGAGATACGCGCGGCGCATGTAGCCAGCGTATGGTGCTAATCCGTTCGCGAATCGGGAAATCTCCCTCATTTGCATATTTGCAGGGGAAATCAATAGGCGCGACTGATGCGCCAAGCGAAATTATGCGCTGACGAGACTCTGGCGTCGGAAAGTTAAGCCGATCGAAAATGGCCCGTTTTCTGTCGCATCTAGTTTGGTGGGTACGGCCACATAGAAACGACGGCGCATATTCACAGTTACGCGGCGCATATCGAAATACTCCAGCGCAACTCTACCTGAATCTGGCCCTATGTGTGGCGGAAAACTAACACTGCACATCACCCTGAACTCACTGGGCCGGATTCACAGCCATCGGCGCATCTTTATGCCGCCGTAGCGTATCTTCTTCATGCTACGCCGGCGCAACGTTGAGAGGCAAGTATGAAATTCACAAAGAAAATGCGCCCGACGTTGCGCCAGCGTAGCGTATATTCGTCGGCGTAGGCCGACGTAAGTCAAAGTAGGTGGAAGTGGGCTGGAAGTGGGCGTGATGCATGGTAATGAAGCGTGACCCCATACAAATGATGGGCTGAGCGTCATCCAAGTACTTAAAACAAACGGTTCATGCGTCGTAACTTGGACGTATCCCCGTGTGCATGCGTACAACCACATCGAAATAACTGCCTAAGATACGTCGAATCACTGCCTATGACGTGAACGTAACCTACGCCCAGCCCTATTCACGTAGTACTACGTTAATGACGTAAAATACGACGGCTGTTCCCTGGTCCATACCATTGCATGAGTTGCACCTCCTATATGAGGAATAACTTTACTCTGGACGTAACCCTAAGGCCGCGTACACACGATCAAATCTGTCTGCTGGAAACGGTCTGCTAGACCTTCCCAGCAGACAGATTCGATCGTGTGTACGGGCGAGCCGATGGATTTGGCCACCCGACAAATCTATCGGGTGGGAACCCGTCCGCCCGACATGTCTGCTGGTTAGTACACTTACCAGCAGACATGTCGTCTCGCACCGGCGCCGAATGGATTCGGGGCATGTGCGGAAGTGTTTTACTTCCTGGTGCGGTGACGTGTCGGCGTCAACGTCACCGCCACGTCACAGACACGTCAGCGCGCCGTCTGCTGGCGGGGATTTTGGTTTGCTCGTGTGTACACGCGAGCAAACCAAAATCCAAACAGACAGATTTGTTCAAATCGGTCGGACAGACCGTTTTGAACAAATCTATTGCCTCGTGTGTATGAGGCCTTACGCAAATCGCTTAAAACCTGCGCCGGGCGCAAGTACGTTCGTGAATCGGCGTATCTCCCTCATTTGCATATTTGCATCACAAATCAATAGGAGTACCAAATGCGTCCAGCGTAACTATGCTCCCAATATACACCGGCGTAGGCAAGTTACGTTGGTCGGATGAAGTCCGTTTTTTGGCGTATCTTAGTTCTATTGGTACGGCGCATAGATACGACGGCGCATATTTACACTTACGCGGCGTATATCGAGATACGTCGGCGTAAGTGCTACGTGAATCCGGGCCACTATCTTTACTGTGAAGCATGGTGGTGGCAGCATCATGTTGTGGGAATGCTTTTCTTTAGCAGGGACAGGGAAGCTGGTCAGAGTTGATGGGAGGATGATTGCAGTCAAATACAGGGCAATCTTGAGACTCGGTCGGAGGTTTACCTTCCAGCAGGACAATGATCCTAAGCATACAGCCAGAGCTACAATAGAATGGTTTAGAACAAAGAATATTCATGTGTTAGAATGGCCCAGTCAAAGCCCAAACCTAAATCCACTTGAGAATCTGAAAACGTGTACTATTTTGCAAAGAAGAATGGACAAAAATTTAATTCTCTAGATGTGCAAAGCTGGTAGAGACATCCCCAAAACGAGTTTCAGCTGTAATTGCAGCAAAAGGTGGTTCTACAAAGTATTGATTTAGTACTGAATATAAATGCAATCCACACTTTTTACAGATTTATCTACAAAAAAAAATAATTGAAAACCATTTATTATTTTCCTTCCACTTCACAATTATTTGCCACTTTGTGTTTCTATCACATATCATCCCAATAAATTACATTCACGGTATTGGTTGTAACTAAGGCTGGGGAAATTAAAGATGAATTCCTCGATTTATCTTTAAAGGAGTTCTATGAGCTAAAACTTTTAACCCCCGCTGTGCCCGGGCTGTAAAACTATACAAAATAAACTTGCACTTACCTGCCTACGATCTCCCGTTATTCCGGTATCGCCGCCCGTGCACCGGTCCCTGCCAGCTTCCTCTTCCTGCGGGTCGGTGACTCATCCTGCGCTCAGCCTATCAGCGGCCGCGGCGGGACATTGCTGCTGCCGCTGATAGGCTGAGCGCAGGATGAGTCACCGACCCGCAGGAAGAGGAAGCTGGCAGGGACCGGTGCACGGGCGGCGATACCGGAATAACGGGAGATCGTAGGCAGGTAAGTGCAAGTTTATTTTGTATAGTTTTACAGCCCGGGCACAGCGGGGGTTAAAAGTTTTAGCTCATAGAACTCCTTTAATTTCTTTTGTTCGATCAAAATTCTTGACGTCACCAGACAGCCTGGACAGCAAACTGCTGGATGTGAGCAAACTGCACCCATTGGATTGGGGTACCTTTGCATCTGTGGAGCAGGAGTGTGCATCAGGCTCCATCAAGGGAAGGGGGCAAAATAACCATTGTTTTCCTGTCCTAAGCAGTTTTGTGCAGACAATTCTTTGTGTATCGGCAACATCTTTTCCATGCGGAAGACAGTTCTTCAGGGTATATTGTCAATAAAATTCAATCATGTCTGCTTCCAGAAAGTGTAAACACTCTGGTATGTCTGCGTGACTGGCTAAAGTGATGCCTACTATAAAGTGATTGACAGTCAATATACAAGATACGTTTTATAATTAAAGTTAAACTAACTTTCTAAGTTTTTCTTAAAGTTTAATACGAAAAAATTACTTGCGTCATTTAAAACGTATTTGTGTGAACTGTGAAGTTAAGTCATAGATTGTGGAAAATAACTAGTGTCAGGTGATTGTATATAGTTAGTGTATACCACATTTACCACGGACTAATGCAGAGTTGCAATGCAAGGAGATCATCTAAAAGTAGTTGGATCTGTATGTGCGTTATAATTAATCGAAATTAGTCGATTAATCGATAACAAAAAATCGATTAAAAAAAATCGATTAATCGAACACGAAAATTTTAATTAGTAACAGCCCTAGTTGTAACATAACAAAATGTGGGAAATTTCAAGGGGTATGAATACTTTTGCAAGGCACTGCATTTGAGGGGGTGAAGTCAGTGCTGTGCCTAGCAGCTTTGCATATTGGTTTGATTATGAAGCAATTTTAACCAACACATTATTTCTCCAGGAGTGCTGGACGAAAGTAATAATTTGATATATATATATATATATTAAATGAAATAATCTTGCTAGAGGTGTAACAATGGCCAAAATAATCTGATGTATACACAAAAACAGAGCTAGCAGAGTTTAAAAGCTGTGCAAAACATGAACTCTGGATGTAACCATGAAACACTGCCATTTGAACTGCACAATGTAGACAAAGACAAAGCAACTAGAAGTAGCTGATTTGTGCTGTGCCAAAGTTCATTTTCCCTTTGTTATGGTAAAACTGCTAGCCTTTGTTTTTAAAATGTCAGTCCATCCCAAACGTCACAGTCACTAAAAGAGGTTGTATTTACTGGCAGACAACATGCATTTTACAAGTCAACAGCTTCAGTTTTTGAAACATGAGCTGTTTTGTAACATGAATTGCACTTATTAATTTACTTTATTTATATGGCGGCAACATAGGTACTTTATTGAAATCATTCCCTGCACTGAAAATGTTTAGAACTGACCAAACTCACACACAAGAAGTAATGTACCATTCTGTTTTGTAAGGAGGAATTACAAACCTCAGGTAAGTAGCGTTTCTAGTTCACTAACCCATGGCAATCACTAAATAGATAAGCAAAACCCTGTAATTGCCATGATAGCACTGACATGGTTATCACATGACTTTACTGATAAAGAAAAGGGTTAGGGTTATTCCTAGGGTTAGCACTAGGTCTAAACCTAGTGCTAACCCTAGGAATAACCCTAACCCTTTTCTTTTTCAGTAAAGTCATGTGATAACCATGTCAGTGCTATCATGGCAATTTTGGATCTAGGAAAGTATTTTTTTTGGTACAACAACAGATCCATGATAGTTCAAATGAGCGCCACTTCATAATTCTCAAAGTGCTATTTAAACCCTATTGCGCCCTTAAAAACCACCATAATTTTGCCTTCCTTGACTCCAATTCATCAAGACATATTCATTAGGGACGAGATCTGGGTTCACTGATTTAGCCGTAGTATCTCCGTAGTATCGCTACTGCAGCTAAATGGAATCATGTCAATTAATTGTTCTGCGCTGTGGGACAACCTATTATATAAAGAGCTGCTGCCTCCACCAAGACACCTACCTAGGTAGAGTCTAAATATTGGAAAGTAAAGGGGTTAATGGTGGGTGTGGCGCTGCTCTAGGATACTGCTGAAGTACTAGACTGTTATATCAGTTTAATGAAGTTCAAACATGAGTAAAGAAATCAATCGATTTGTAAACTATAGTCAATAAAGTGCAGATATATATCCAGTAATTAATGTTCCAAAAATGACCAGTGATCCTTGATAAAGGATGTGCATAAACCAATAATACGATGCAGTGATAAATACTATTCAATGACCGAAAACCAAATCCTAATATATATAAATCCTGTGCAAAAGAATGTGTATTCAGCCCCAAAAATGTGTTAGTTGATCCATAATTCAGTCCATCAAACAATAAATGTATATGTCCAAAAACCAGCAAAACAGATAAATAAAGTGACTTGTGCTTCTTTCTCCCTGTGCCTTTTAAGATATCAAAAGTGCAGGTGCTCCACTCTGTGCTCTCCTATATAACCTGTATTGCACTCACCATGGGGTTGTCCCCTCTATTGGCTGTCACGCTTTCACAGCTATACTGCTGTATAGACCTCCGCTATGTTGGTCCTTGTAACGGTCACCACCGTTTACGACCTTCCATCCAACCACGACAAGCTTATCCGACACACTGCGACAATCCTCCATTCCATTTCCCATAATCAAGACGAGACATAAGCTCTGTACTTGTTTCCAAATGAATGAACGCTTTATTGGTTTCTTAGCTTGCTTTTATATCTGGTACAGCATGTTAAAGTTAATCACAGGACAATGCAATCTTCACCCCCCTATTCATACACTGGGGCTAATTTTCTAGACATTTCGGCACCAATACTGACGAGATCTATCACATTCCTTTATCAAATAGAATTTATATAAAATACAATCACACAATGTCTTAACCTTCAACTCCAGACAGACGTACTGTCTCTAAAGGGTCTTGACACCTGGGCATCAATAGGCTTTAAACCGTGTTATCAGTCAATTGAAAGGTCTAGCAGCAGACCTGAATTAACACCTTTGTACAATAGACAATGCAATGTCTAGGAGTAGATGCAATTAACACCTTTCAAAAGCATGTGTGCCCACATTGAATAGCCAACAACTTGTAATATCTCAAGACATCCTGCAAACATGAATTATTATTAAATATCCCATCTCATGTAATACATGAATTATGATTCTATTAGCCACCCTACGCCCAAAAGGGCACAGGGTGGACTTAGGCCCAGGAGTTATTAGTGCCGCTGGCACAGGAGTATCTCTCATCCTTCCAAAGTCTCTGGTTGTCACGGGTCATTCCGTTACATCTCTCCCCTTTCGGTGGGAGACGGACACAGGAGGGAACCCCAAACGGGTTGACTCCGAAGTCAGTCAGTAGTTCCAGTCCTCCAATGCTGGTATCCATTTTGTACCCCAAATAAATGGCTCCAAACTAAGCATTACTCACCCCGCCAACCTCTGCCTCTCTCAGAGAACACGCCTGCCGCTGGGGAGAGGCCCGGACTGGCCCTTCTCCCTGGAATCCTTTCAGCCGCTCGGGAGAAGGCATGGTGGCTGGGCTTAGTCCATCATGCTGTTGGGGGTCTGGGCCAATTGCCCCCCCTTCCTGGGGTATACCAGTGGAGACTGAAGTCCCATCCACTGGTGCTAGGTGAAAACCCCCCGGTGCTTGCAAAGCAAAGCCGAATCCTCCTGTTTCAGTGCCGCACCATTTTCTGGGGTTGTGCCAGTGGAGACTGAAGTCCCATCCACTACCCCAGGAACCCCCTCTTCTGTTAGTTGGGAGCAGAGGCCCGGGGCACTCTGCTCTGTTGCCAGCTCTTCTGCTGGGTTGCTGTGAGTGGAGACCACAGTCCCATCCACTACCACAGGGTCCCCCTCTTTCGTTAGTGGAGAGCAGAGGTCCGTGACCCTCTGTTCTGTTGCCAGCTCTTCCACTGGGTTGCTGTGAGTGAAGACCACAGTCCCATCCACTACCACAGGGTCCCCCTCTTCTGTTAGTGAGGAGCAGAGGCCCATGACACTCTGCTCTGTGGCCAGCTCTTCCACTGGGTTGCTGTGAGTGGAGACCATAGTCCCATCCACTACCACAGGGTCCCCCTCTTCCGTTAGTGGAGAGCAGAGGTCCGTGACCCTCTGTTCTGTTGCCAGCTCTTCCACTGGGTTGCTGTGAGTGGAGACCACAGTCTAATCCACTACCACAGGGTCCCCCTCTTCTGTTAGTGAGGAGCAGAGGCCCATGACACTCTGCTCTGTGGCCAGCTCTTCATTTGGTGCTGCTGTGACTTCTGCTGCTGCAGAACCTCTTTGCAGTAGCAAATATGCTTTCAGAGCCGCTAGAAATCGGTCCCTGATCTCCGGTGGAGGGTTAGGACCATAATGTGCCAGTCTTATGTTAACAGCCCGATCAAAACGTGCTTCTTCGGGTGTCCTGTCGGTTACACCGGGCCTTTTAGCTCTATCCATTTCGACAAGTTCTGCGATAATGTCAGTTTTCTTACGGTTGCTGGCCGGTCTGTCCCGGCTCTCTAGTAAGTCCATGAGGGAAGAGAGCTTCATCCGTTCATACACCGTCTCCATTGTCCTGTGCCCTTGTAGCCGTCCTTCTGGAGATGGAATCATCCCACTGCTGTGCCACCAATGTCACGGTCACCACCGTTTACGACCTTCCATCCACCCATGACAAGCTTATCCGACAGAATGCGACAATCCTGCAGACATGATCCATTCCATTTCCCATAATCAAGACGAGACACAAGCTCTGTACTTGTTTCCAAATGAATGAACACTTTATTGGTTTCTTAGCTTGCTTATATATCTGTAGATAGAGGCTCCTGCGCTACCGAGGGGGGTGGTGGAGTGGGATGGGGTCACTGCTGCAAACACCTGACACTCTGTCCTGGGCAGAGAGAAGTAACAAATGGAAAAACAAGGGGGGTGGTGTCTGCGCTGTGAAAAGTGGGTGAAATCCAAGGGTGGTACGGGAATAAATCCCTGGGCTGGTGAACGTGGGGGAGGGGGGGGAGGGGTGGTGTTTTTAGAACAGAGTGATAGCGTACATAAGTTTAGTGTCAATACGTAAACCGTCAAAATGTAGCACAAAAGATAATATTGAATACTAAACAATGGCAAGTGACAAAAAAGGAGTACAAATTCACAAGCAGTAAAATGTACACAATGTGCTGGTCCAAGTAATGTGAAATCAGGGAGAACTACCGCTAGGGGCGCCCCTGAATGTGTAACACAGTGAACAATACAAATAATAATATATAAATCAGTGAAGAAATGCAAAAAAGTCTCTGAAAGTGTTTCCCAAATGTCCCAGAAGACAGGTTCCAAAGATGTCCCAGAAGACAGTTTCTAGAAAATGGTGCCGGGAAAGGACGTGGTACAGTGAACACCTCAGGTGGTCCCTAGCCCCTCACCTCACGGCTATGGCACGGATAGCCAAATAAAACCACCTCTGGCAGGGGGAGGAGGAATACACTTTAATGGACAGAAACGACATCAGCACTCAGCAGTAAGGCATGGAGAAGATACAAAGCAAGTAGGATATGGTGTTATGGAAGTGTCTAAACAGGCAACATCATTCACTCATACATCCACTCACATGGAGGTGATGGATGGTGGGCCTATCTCCCACGAACACCGAGTTCGTCCTAAGTCCTGGATGCACACTTGGCTCCTCTTCTTCTGTGTCTTAGCTGGGTGGACACTTGGAGCAGATAGAGGGGACCCTCACACAGCATATAGGATGGGTGAAAAAAAGACCATAGTACAGACCCGCAAAAATGGAACAGGTTTATTAAAACATATAGGTGCACTCACATTTGGATGATAAAAACTGGGCACAGAAACCATGTCACATGACTTCCTTAGGGGAACCATCCCCTAAGGAAGTCATGTGACATGATGAGACGCGTAGGGATCAAGGAGCATCGGAGTCCACACGCCTGACGCAGCAAGACCCCCCTGCCGTCCGTTTGGTTTCTGTGCCCAGTTTTTATCATCCAAATGTGAGTGCACCTATATGTTTTAATAAACCTGTTCCATTTTTGCGGGGCTGTACTATGGTCTTTTTTTCTCCCATCCTATATGCTGTGTGAGGGTCCCCTCTATCTGCTCCAAGTGTCCACCCAGCTCAGACACAGAAGAAGAGGAGCCAAGTGTGCATCCAGGACTTAGGACGAACTCGGTGTTCGTGGGAGATAGGCCCACCATCCATCACCTCCATGTGAGTGGATGTATGAGTGAATGATGTTGCCTGTTTAGACACTTCCATAACACCATATCCTACTTGCTTTGTATCTTCTCCATGCCTTACTGCTGAGTGCTGATGTCGTTTCTGTCCATTGAAGTGTATTCCTCCTCCCCCTGCCAGAGGTGGTTTTATTTGGCTATCCGTGCCATAGCCGTGAGGTGAGGGGCTAGGGACCACCTGAGGTGTTCACTGTACCACGTCCTTTCCCGGCACCATTTTCTCCATCTTTTAGAAACTGTCTTCTGGGACATCTTTGGAACCTGTCTTCTGGGACATTTGGGAAACACTTTCAGAGACTTTTTTGCATTTCTTCACTGATTTATATATTATTATTTGTATTGTTCACTGTGTTACACATTCAGGGGCGCCCCTAGCGGTAGTTCTCCCTGATTTCACATTACTTGGACCAGCACATTGTGTACATTTTACTGCTTGTGAATTTGTACTCCTTTTTTGTCACTTGCCATTGTTTAGTATTCAATATTATCTTTTGTGCTACATTTTGACGGTTTACGTATTGACACTAAACTTATGTACGCTATCACTCTGTTCTAAAAACACCACCCCTCCCCCCCCTCCCCCACGTTCACCAGCCCAGGGATTTATTCCCGTACCACCCTTGGATTTCACCCACTTTTCACAGCGCAGACACCACCCCCCTTGTTTTTCCATTTGCTTATATATCTGGTACAGCATGTTAAAGTTAATCACAGGACAATGCAATCTCCACCCCAATATACATACACTGGGGCTAATTATCTAGACATGTAATACATGAATTATGATTCTATTAGCCACCCTACGCCCAAAAGGGCACAGGGTGGACTTAGACCCAGAAGTTATTAGTCCCGCTGGCACAGGAGTATCTCTCATCCTTCCAAAGTCGCTGGTTGTCACGGGTCATTCCGTTACAGTCCTTATCAGGCCCGTTGCCACATTCACATTCAGTATACACAAGATAAAAGGGATAATCCGTAGTGCAATACCGTTTAAAAAAACACTAGTTTTATTTTGCTAAAAAGACACACACTTACATTCTGTGCAAAAGACATATACATTTATTGTTTGATGGACTGAATTTTGGATCAACTAGCACTTTATTGAGACTGAATACACATTCTTTTGCACAGGATCTATATATCTGGATTTGGTTTTGATTATTGAATAGTATTTATCACTGCATCATATTATTGGTTTATGCACAATTTTATCAGGGATCACTGGTTATTTTTGGAATATTAATTACTGGATATATATTTGCAATTTATTGATTATAGTTTACACATCAATTGATTTCTTTACACATTTTGTACTTTATTGAACTGAGATATGTTTGCACTTTTTTTGGCACCAATTGGTGTATGCAAGGTCTAATACCTCAGCAGGATCCTAGAGCAGCCACCATTAACCCCTTTACTTTCCTAAATAAAATCATGACTATATTTGGTCATTGATGTCACCCAGGACCAGGACTATATTTTATCATTGATGTCAGCCTGCACGCCTAGATTAGGACCTTTTAGGAAATTGTAGAACAAAATCTCCAAATTTTTCCATTCCCCATTAGTTACCTCAAGAAAGATCTACTTGGTAAAGGGCTGTGCATTACAATGAATGAAACATGGTGTTTTGGGGGCAGTGTCTTTAGCTGCATAGCAAGATGTACACATAAGGTGGAATTATGTCAGAAAAAATGGGGAAGCACACACACACATTGTTCTATTCAAGTAAGGTATAAAAGCCCCATTACCATTTTTGTGCACCCTGCAAGGACATTGTCAACTTAAGGAAAGGAGTTTCTACACTGAAAATGCATAGTAAAGTGTCCAAAGATAAGAACTTTTCCAGTAATGTCCAACCAAAAAAAAAAAAAAACATCAGATAGTATTTTTTTTTTGCAATATAATGTGTTCCTGTGAGTGTGATCCTTTTTGGGCAATCTAGACAATTATTTTATGCAACGATGTAGCACCCTGGTGTTTAGGCAGGTTTGCTCCTAAATTTACCTGCCAGGTATACAGCTACCTTGGCCCTTTGTTAGGGATCAATTGATTTCACTTTAAGTCTGTAATTGCTCTTTTGCCGCAAGGTGGCCGGCTACCCGGTGGCATTGGATATGAGAATTGCTCATCCACCTCATCTGCCTTATTACCATGGACCACAGTGAGTAGCTAAAGCAAGTACTGGAGCAGAATTCTCACCAACCAGGGGCGGTGAAGAATTGGGAAACTTCAGCAGGTATCAAGCCAGGGACCCAGTCAGCGGAGGTGACGCTTGCAGAGAAATCTTGTGTGTCAAGCCAGGGACCGAGCAGGCCAGTGGGGTGAAGCTTGAAAAGTATCTTGAGTGCCAAGCTAGGGACCCAGCAGAGAGGCAGGGGTGATGCTTGAGAATGATACTACCGTGAAGATTGGAGGAGCTCAAGGGATTCCATATCAGTGAATGATCTCTCCCAAATGTCTGTTAACCACTTGCCTACTGTGCACCTACACCCCCTTCCTGCCCAGACAAAATTTAAGCTTCCGGCACTGCGTCGCTTTAACTGACAATTGCGCGGTCGTGCGACGTGGCTCCCAAACAAAATTGGCGTCCTTTTTTTCCCACAAATAGAGCTTTCTTTTGGTGGTATTTGATCACCTCTGCGGTTTTTATTTTTTGCGCTATAAACAAAAATAGAGCGTCAATTTTGAAAAAAATGCAATATTTTTTACTTTTTGCTATAATAAATAACCCCAAAAATATATAAAAAAAATATTTTTTTCCTCAGTTTAGGCCGATACGTATTCTTCTACATATTTTTGGTAAAAAAAAAATGCAATAAGCGTTTATCGATTGGTTTGCGCAAAATTTATAGTGTTTACAAAATAGGGGATAGTTTATGGCATTTTTTATATTTTATTTTTTTACTATTAATGGCGGCGATCTGCGATTTTTTTTATTGGGACTGCGACGTTATGGCGGACACTTCAGACACTTTTCTGAAATTTTTGGGACCATTTACATTTATACAGTGAACAATGCTATAAATATGCATTGATTACTGTATAAATGTGACTGGCAGTGAAAGGGTTAACCACTAGGGGGCGGGGAAGGGGTTAAATGTGTGTCCTATGAGTGTTCTAACTGTGGGGGGAGGGGGGGTGACTGGGGGAGGTGACCGATTGTGTCCCTATGTACAAGGGACACAACCGCTCTCCTCTCTCCCTGACAGGGACGTGCAGCTCTGTGTTTACATACAGAGCTCCACGTCCCCGCTCAGTTACTGGGCAATCGCGTGTGCCCGGCGGCGATCGTTGCCGCCGGGCACTCGCGCCGGGATCCCAGCAGAGCGGCTTTAAAAAGACATCACGTCATATGACGTGATGTCAGGATAATGGAGTCCTCCGCCCGCCGTCATTTGACGGTGGGCGGTGGACCAGTAGTTAAGAGAAATAAAAATTATGAAGTGTCTGGCTCCCAATTATTCTACCTTGCATTACACCCACTATGCTTTATCTATCTCTGGCCCTGGAGGTTAGACTGAAGGAGGCCCCAGACTTTGCTACATATAGTTTGCATGTTTCCATCTAGCTTGGATGTTTTCAGCTGGATGTTACCAACGTACCCTCTGGTCAAGTTGTCTACCATCTACTTATTTGTCACCAAGTAAAGCAAGGATCAAAATGGTAAGTAAATTGTTCTTTCTTTGTAAATGACATTGTATTTCATCACAACGTTCCATTCTAAATAATCCCAAATGATCAATGGAGGCTATGGCTTGGTTACTCCCACAGCTACAAGTTAACAAGTGGTCTCTGACATGAAAAAGTCTACAAACATATGCCCTACTCCAGCCAAAACTTTTTTTTATAGTTGTGGATAGAAGGTTTGGGACCCATCACATGAACAGGATGTGAGGTAATATATCATCCAAAAGTAAGCATTTATAAAAAACTTGACAGAAGTTCTAACCCTTACCCACTCTCCAAGAAAATGTTTTGAGCTGAGCTTATCCGAACAAGTTGGGAAAATATGTAGCTGCAAAATTGGAATACAAAGAATAGCTTCAAGTGTAATCTATATGAGATTAGACATGTGTAAAAATATTACTGCTGGAGAAATACTGGAGCTCAAACTTTAATTTCCTGTTTAAAAGAAAAACACAAAACAGAAATTATTCCGAATTTTCCTAGACAAATGCGGAGGAATAATTATCTTTTTACAAGCCACTCCACATTTTAGATAAGGCTCTCCTTCAGAACCTTCTATTTACTGAATCAAATGTCAAAGGGGTATAAACACACACAAAAAAAGATCAACTGTTTTGGAGGAACACAGGAGGGCTAGACAGAATTAATTGGAGTTGTGCACTTTCTAAACAGTTTATAAAGATCAAGACAGCAGGTATACATGTAAAGCTTTTATAGGGAGATTTTTTTCATCTCTGTGTATCATCTGAGGCTTTTTACTTCACTGGGTATATGTGAGGGTTTACATCTGCTTTAAGGACAATACATTTACAGGCATATTCAATAGCAACAGCAAAAATGCTAAGTGAAAAATGCAATAGTGAAAAGCAACCATTCTAAATTAATTTCACCTAATTCAGACCAACATAAGATGGATCTGAATCTGTCATCTATCTTCACAGTTTTATTGTATTAAAATGCAGATGGCGTTAAAAAATGCAAGCCTTTGTGTTTCACTGAGTGATATACACTTTAGTGGCGCTGCCCAAAATTCCATACACAATTAAAAATATGCTGGAATGCGGCAAAGGTTGGAAAAAAAATGCAATAGCATTAAGTAACTTCTAGGAATGAGAGAGATCATTGACTTGGTAATGCTGTTCGGGGAACATGGTGCTAAAATCATGTTTTTCCGATTTACTTTAATCTTAAATTCACTATTGCAGAATGCAAAAACCAACTCAGAAGGTCATTGGAAATACTTCCCAAACCCTGTACTGTCTAATATACTCTTTTTATGTTTCCTGTGCCACCAATTACATTGAAACTACCAGAAGAGGTTTATAGGCGAGGTGTTTCCCTCCCTAAGGGCAGGTGTCGCAACAGCAAGCCATAAACCTTTGATAAAGTGGAACTCCACACTTTGGCTCTTTATGAATAGCAGCAGCCTCCTCATGTAGAAAGCCCAGAAACACTATAATATTATATAACATTTAAGAGAAGCACGCTGAACTTATTCCACTCTCCCCCATGCCATCTATTGTGCATATTAACAGGACTTTTCTACCACAACTCCCAGGTCAGGCTTACATCAACCCTGCACCACATCATGCTCCAAGCTGCCAATTGGGGACATTAGCAACTTCAGTCCCTTGCCACATCAGGGATGCTAATAATTGCAACAGTCACTCACTTCTCCCGCTGGCTTATAACTCCTGTACCGGACATCCCAATCCTTTAGGTTATGCATGTAGTCCACTTCAGTATCCTTAACCCCAAGGGTTAACCTATTACACCAGCTCAAGGCTATCAACCCAGGGGGTTCCATGGCTTGCATCCCCTGTTCAGATTATTAGAATACACCAAGGTTGCACTAGTGGATTAAGGACACATCTACTTATTAACCACTTCCCACCCGGCCAATAGCAGATTTACAGCCGGGAAGTGGTTATGAAATCGTGACTAGACGTTCTCAAACGTCCAGCACGATTTCATGCCGCGCCCGCCCGATCGCTGATGCGCGGTGTCAGTCTGACACCCTGCATCACCGATCTCGGTAACGAGTCTCCGGCGGAGGCTCGCTACCACGTGATCAGCCGTGTCCAATCACGGCTGATCACAATGTAAACAGGAAGAGCCGCCGATGTCTCTTCCTCACTCGCGTCTGACAGACGCGAGTACAGGAAAGCCGATCGGTGGCTCTCCTGACAGGGGGTGTTCGTGCTGATTGTTTATCAGCACAGCCCCCCCTCATATGCCCACACTAGACCACCAGGGATGCCCACACAGGCAGGGCAAAGAAAAAAAAAAAAAACGTAAAAAAAAAAAAAAAAACAGGGAAAAAAAATACAGGTGAAAAAAAAAAAATACAGGTTAAAAAAAAAGAAGAAAGATGCCAGTCAGTGCCCACACATGGGCACTGACTGGCAACATATAAATCAGTGCCACCCCTCAAAGTACATCAGTGCCACCCCATAGTGTCCTTAAGTGCCACCCATGAGTGCCATTCTGTGCCGCCTATGAGTTCCCAGTGCTGCCCATAAGTGCCCATCAGTGCCGTCTATGAGTGCCCATCAGTGCCGCCTATGAGTGCCCATCAGTGCCGCCCATGAGTGCCCATCAGTGCCGCCTATGAGTGCCCATCAGTGCCGCCTATGAGTGCCCATTAGTGCCACCTATGAGCGCCCATCAGTGCCACCTATGAGTGCCCATCAGTGCCGCATACCAGCGCCGCCTATCAGTGCCCATCAGTGCCACCTCATCTGTGCCCATCAGTACTACCTCATCAGTGCCCATCAGTGCCGCCATATAAGTGCCCGTAATTGAAAGAGAAAACATACTTATTTACAAAAAAGTTAACAGAAAAAAATAAAAATGTATTTTTTTTTCTAAATTTTCAGTCTTTTATTAGTTGTTGCGCAAAAAATAAAAACCGCAGTGGTGATCAAATACCACCAAAAGAAAGCTCTATTTGTGGGGAAAAAAGGACGCAAATTTTGTTTGGGTGCAGTGTAGCATGACCACGCAATTGTCATTCAAAGTGCGACAGTGCTGAAAGCTGAAAATTGGCTTGGGCGGGAAGGTGCGTAAGTGCCTGGTATGGAAGTGGTTAAAGGACACAGGCACATTTTTTTACATAATAAAAGTCCTCTTCACTGACGGATAAAATTAGCTGTACATTATTCAATATTGTTCACATACATGTACGATTGAAGGTATTTAATTGGCTTTGTGACTTGGCTGAGGTAGAATGGCTGTGCTGGTAATTTGAAACACTATCCCTAGTGGTGTACACAGAATAAGTGCAAAGACAATTACCTGAGATAGGTAATATTCCATTGATATTAAAAAGATGGATCCCTAAGACTGGTTCATTAAAGGAGTTGAAAAAAAGAAGACAAAGAAGCGCCATATGGCAGCCCAGGTCCTCACATGTCTACTTCCTATAGCAGACTCTCCAACAAGATCGGCTCCCCTGCACTTCCATGGGGTAGTGACATGCCTGCAGGGAAAATTTGTAACACAGGACCTGACCCCTGCAGCAATCAGACAGAACATTTAAAGTAACAGTACATCATAATAACACAGGCAAAACACAATGAAATAGTGATATACGGTAGACCTCCGCCTACAGGTTTAACTCTGATTGTTGGTCTGAAAAACTTTTCAGTACACAGTGGGTGTGTTTGGAAACTTCTCAGTGGCATTACAAGAGGGATTGTTGGATTACCAAGTAAACTAATGAAAGGGACTAGGTTTACATTTTTTATTAAAACAATTTCTCTGTGCCTTATAAGGATATAGTTACAGTGTACATTTCTAACAAAATGATTTTTATTTTTAAAATAAAATATAAACTATAAATCACCCTTTAATCTTGGCTAATGTTGTTTACTTGCATTCAGTTGCTTTGGCTGCCTAGCACAACCATTGAACTAAATCCCTATTATCTCCACACCCATATCAGCTAGCACAAGAACTGCATGCAAGCACTTTATTTTCTCTTCCAATGCTAGATAATTGTTAGGTACACAGCATGCTCTTTATAATCCTGCTTGCCAAAAGAAATGGAAGAGAATATGATGAATGTCCAGTAGCTAACTTGTATCATTAGTCTCTGCTTGTTCTGAGTTACAACAAAACTAAGAAACATTTCATAACGCGAGCCAAACACTGATAACATTGAAACTTAAACCCTAAAGCGTAATTTGGCATAAGACTTTCTTTTTATAGTTACAATTGATCCAGCTATTTTTACAGATTAAATTCCCCAAAAGACATAATATATTTCCCCCTCCAGTTTTTGACCCTGCAGCATGGTAAATAGTTTTCAAAAGATTGAGATACATTTTTTTTAAAGGAAATTTGTAGTTCTCAAGGGCTGGATATCTTATACAGCTACATGGAATTTTGACAAGTTGCTTCACTAGTTCTAGTATTTAGATGGTAGGCGGTGGTCAGACAGTTTGTTTTTTTGTCCACAGTCCACTGATGGGAACTAGAAGAAGACTATTTAATGAATTCTATAATGTACAAGCTACCCTTCTGCATGTTCTTAATATCTGGAATGTGCTCTTTTCTCTCTACAGGCCATAGCAGCTCATTATGTTTCTCACTAGAACATGTAGAATGTCATGCAAGATTCTGATTGGTAAACATAGTTACATAGTAGGTAAGGTTAAATAAAGAGTATAGTCAATCCAGTTCAACCTGTGTAGATGCGTGTGTCAGTGTCTATAATTATTTCCCATATCCCGTATGTTGTGTTTTTTAAAATGCACTTCCAAGAGTCTCTTAAATATCCCCACTTACACCACAACTTGTGGAAGAGAGTTCCACATCCTTATTGCCCTGACAGTGAAAACCCCCCTGCACAGTTTAAGGTTAAACAGCTTCTGCTGCAATCTCATTGTGTGGCCATGTCCTCTTAGGCCTCGTACACACGAGAGGATATGTCCGCTGAAAACGGTCCGATGGACCGTTTCAGCAGACATCTCCGCTCGTGTGTATGGGCTAGCGGACAGATTTCTCCACCCGACAGATTTCAAAGCATGCTTTGAAATCTATCCGGTGGGAATCTGTCCGCCCGACATGTCTGCTGGTTAGTACACTTACCAGCAGACATGTCGTCCCCCACCGCCGCCGCGCCGCCGCCGAATGGATTCGGCGCATGCGCGGAAGTGTTTAACTTCCTGGTGCGGTGACGTGGCGGTGACGTGGCGGCGTCAATGTCACCGCCGCGTCACCGCCACGTCACCGCGCCGTCCGGCGGCGGGGAATTTGATCCGATGGTGTGTACACGCCATCGGATCAAACTCCCGATCGAACATATCCGATGGAAATGGTCCGTGGACCGTTTTCATCGGATATGTCCGATCGTGTGTACGAGGCCTTACACTGCTTGAGACGGAATTGTGTTTTTCCTATGCTGGGATCTCCTTTGAGATATTTGTAAGTCGCTATCATATCTCCCTTCAAGCATTGTTTCTCCAGCGAGAATACATTTAGCGCTTGCATTCATTCCTAATTAAGGAATTTGGGTCCTCCAGTCCTCTTATTAATTTTGTTTCCCTTCTTTGGACTCTCTCCAGTTCCAGCACATCCCTTCTGAGGACTAGTGACCAGAACTGGACAGAGTACTCCAGATATGGTCTAACCAGAGTTTTATAAAGTGGTAGGATTATCGTTTTATCTCTGGAGTATATCCTTTTTTTTATGCATGCTATGTTACTGCCATCTTTGGTATCTGCAGCTTGACATTGCATGCTATTACTCAATCTGTAATCTACTAGGACCCCTAGATCTTTCTCTATCCTTGATTCCCCATAGGTTCTCCCCCTGGTGAGTACTTTGCATTTATGTTTTTTGCCCCCAAGTACATTAATTTAACTCTCCACATTAAACCTCATTTGTCATGTATTTGCCCACTCCATTATTTTGTTCAGGTCTTTCTGTAAAATGTTTGTGTCGTCCGCAAACACTGAGATTGAGCAGAAGCTCAAGACAGACAGAACCTTGGGGTACCACACTTACCACTCCAGGCCAGTACACATTATTCATCATCACCCTTTTGGATACGCCCCTGTAACCATTTTTTTTACCCAAGAACAAACCTTGTGGTCCATGCCTGCAGGCCTTAGCTTGTAAATTAGGTGTTTATGGGGACTGTATCGAATGCTTTTGCAAAATCCATGTACACTAAATCCACAGGCCTTCCCTTGTCTCGATGGCACCCCACTTCCTCGTAGAATGTTAACAGATTGGTCTGGTAAAAACGACCTTTCGTAAACCCATACTGATAACTACTAATGATATTTTTTTCTTTAATACATTTTTGGACATAGTCCCTTATCATCCCCTCCAATAATTTACCTACTATTGATGTTAGGCTGACTGGCCTGTAGTTTCCAGGGATTTGCCCCCTGTCCTTTTTTCAGTATTGGTACCACATTGGCTTTTCTCCAATCAGCTGGTACAATTCTTGTCATCATGTTGTCTGCAAAGATTAGGAATCATGGTCTGGCTATAACCTGAGTGAGTTTTTGGAGGACTCTTGGGTCCTGGTAATTTATTTGTATTAAGTTTATTAAGTCTTTCCTTCAATCCAGCCTCTGTTAGCCATGGGGGTATGTCCTGTGATGGGTCACTAACAGTACTGCTGCGGTCGGTATACCCCTCCTTTTCCCACGTAAAAACTGAGGAGAAGAAGGCATTTAGTACAGTTGCCTCCTCCGTGTCATCCGTAACCATGCTCCCAACCTCATCTTTTATGTGGGTAATGTGCTTTGATCTCTCCTTTTTACCTTTAATATATCTAAAAAATGTATTTGGATTATTTTTTCTATCCTCTGCTATGTGTCTCTCATAGTCTTTTTTAGCCGCCCTGATTGCTTTCTTAAACTTCTCATTACATTCCTTGCAGTTTTGAAATGCTGACAGTAACCCTTCCCCTTCTAATTTTTAAAGACCATTTTTTTCTCGTTAATGAGCCTTTTTTCCATTATGGTTTAGCCACCCAGGTTTCACATTCAATCTTCTATATTTATTGCCCATTGGAATGCACTGTGTGATACCTTTGTTTAATATGCTCCTAAAGCATTCCCATTTTTATTCCATGTTCAATGTTTTTAGGATTTGGTACCAATTGATGTCATGTAGTAATGACCGCAGTTCAGAAAAATTGGCTAGTTTATGTATTGTTCTTGTACTACCCTTGTGCCTCCTTTCTCTATGGTTTCCGCTAAATGTGATCATCCTATGATCACTAGATCCCAAGTTGTTCCATATTGCCACATCTGAGATCAGACTTGGATCATTCATTATTAATAGATCTAGCAGGGCATTCATTCTAGTTGGGAAAGCCACCAATTGAGACATAATTTTGTCCTGTAAGACCGGTCCGATGATACTGGTCTGGAGACCAGTTTCATTGGACCAATTCGATGGTGTGCATGGCCTATCGAACCATTGTCTGTCGGACCAAAGTTTTAAAACTTGCTTTAAAATCTGTCCGACGGATTCGATGGTTAGTACACAAAAACATCGGACCAAAAACCTGCGCATGCTTAGAATAAAGTCGACGCATGCTTGGAAGCATTGAACTTCATTTTTTCAGCACGTCGTTGTGTTCTACGTCACCACGTTCTGGTCTGATCGGATTTGTGGTCCGATGGTGTGTACGCACATCAGACCATCAGACCACTTCAGCGTGGTCCAATGAAAACGGTCCGTCGGACCAGTTTCATCGGACCGATCTGATCGTGTGTACGTGGCCTAAGACATTCAAATGACGGACCTTTAATGAGTGAGCTGTCCCCACTTCCCGGTCAATATCAGGATAATTGAGGCCAAAACATACCCCCACTATTAATTTCACACTAACTTCTTCTCTTTGAAGTCCTACACACACCGATTCCAGTTCCCCCATCGTCCCATTCACAAAGACACACCCCTCCCCCTCTTCTTCCTTTCTTGCCCATCTGATACAAGATATACCCCTGGATATTTACCAGCCAATCGTGTGAGCTGTAAAACCAAGTTTGTGTTATTTCCACAAAAGTTCTCCTCGTGTAATTGGAGCTCCAGTTCTTTTATTTTGTTAGCTAGGCTCCTAGCATTTGTGTATACGCCTCTCGTGTTGTATGAGTGCATAATATTTCCTCACTATGTTTCCTCTGGCATTAATTGCCAATTGTCCACCCATTCACTCCAGGGTTAGATTTTACGACTGTATTATCACTGTTGACTAGTATTTACCTTCTGTCCTTTGGTCACTGCCGGCTATTGCTTCCTCTGACCCCCTCCCTCTGACATTGGTTATCAGGCAAGCTTCTGGATTGTAAATATCAGTTATCAGAAGGTGACAGTACACAGTTTTACCACATGAAGAAAGAAATTTTCTGCTGTCCTGGCACTTTGATTAGGATGACATTACTGTAAACACACTCAATAAATATTGCTACAAATGAGAGGCATACCTGGAGCAGGTGACATTTTAAACTACAAGAAAATTAATCAAGGGTGACCATACATGTCTAAGGTTGGCTACATTTCTCTGAAACAATCTGCAGGTTTACTAGTATGTAATGCCGTGTACAGAAGATCGGACATTCCGACAACAAAACCATGTTTTTTTTTCCAACGGATGTTGGCTCAAACTTGTCTTGCATACACACGGTCACACAAATGTTGTCGGAAATTGCGAACGTTAAGAACGCGGTGACATACAACATGTACGACGAGCCGAGAAAAATGAAGTTCAATAGCCGGATCTTTTGCTTGATACCGAGCATGCGTGGAATTGTGTACACACGGTCGGAAATTCCGACAACAATTTTTGTTGTCAGAAAATTCCGACAGCAAATGTCCAATGGAGAATACACAGGTTCGGAATTTCTGACAACAAGCTCCCATCGAACATTTGTTGTTGGAAATTCTGACCAGCTGTATTCTCCATTGGACATTTGCTGTCGGAATTTCCAACAACAAAAATTTGAGAACTGGTTCTCAAATTTTCCGACAACAAAAATTGTCAGAATTTCCGAGCGTGTGTACACAATTCCGACCCCCGAAATTCCACACATGCTCGGAATCAAGCAGAAGAGCCGCACTGGATATTGAACTTAATTTTTCTTGGCTTGTCCTATGTGTTGTACGTCACCGCGTTCTTGACATTCGCAATTTTGATTGACCGGAGCCACGATGACGTCACTCAAGTGCATGCACACGTGAGCTGCTGGTAATGGCACATTCTAACTGAAGCAACAGCAGGATGTGCCATTGCTTCAGTGCGCATGTGTCAATGACTTTGTCACATGCAGATACAGGGGATATCTCCTAAACCAGGGATATGCAATTAGCGGACCTCCAGATGTTGCCAAACTACAAGTCCCATGGGTCATAGTGAGACACTGACAGCATCAAGCATGACACTCAGAGACAGAGGCATGATGGGACTTGTAGTTTGGCAACAGCTGGAGGTCCGCTAATTGCATATCACTGTCCTAAACCATGCAGGTCTAGGAGGTATCCAGGATAGCTACAGGTAAGTCTTATTATAGGCTTACCTTTAGCAAAAAGTGTTTTGTAAGGGTTTAAACAACTTTAAGCCATGCCTTTGCACTTCCGGTTTGCCAGACTATTGTGATTTTCTCCAGTCAATATCGTGCTCCTTACAGTCTTGTTGACCATATCTTCACTACCACTGGTTACCGACCTTTGGCTTGTTCATCGACTAGGCTTTTGATTAATCCCAACCTGGCACCATTTGTTCCCGACCTTTGGCTTGCTTATTGACTACCTTTCTGCTAGATGTTACTATCCACATCTACTACCGGACCCCGGTTTTCTCACCTCCTGGTGGGGTAATCCTGAGTACTGTGACCTGGCACTAGCATTCAGCGAAACTCATCTCCACCATCAGGAGCTTTAATGAAGACCAGTTAATGCTAACACCCTGCGCCTCAGATGAGCCTACATAATCCGCTAGGGTGCTTGTGTACTTATCCTGCTGGTCAGTAGAACATCTCTACTGCTATAGCTACTGGTCTCCAAGCCTGATGCTTGACTGTGGCACAATTACTTCTGGATCCATGTTGCACTGTATATAGCATTAATAAGATACACCCAGTGGCGTACCACGCAGGGGGCGAGGTTCTGGGAGGACATCATGTTCACCCTCCCAGAACTGGAGGACCATGCTGTAGCTGTCTTTTGGCTCTAGCACAGATTGAAAGTGGTTAAAATGGAACTTTACTGCAGCTGAGCACCACAATGCAAAAACTATATTGTATTTATTTTTAGTATTCAATGTAAACATACCCTTGCATCCATATCTTTATGATTTTTTTTATGAGTAATCACTTTCAAAAACACCCCCTAGAATTTTTGTCTGTTGCCATCATGAGTAAGGGCAGATGATTCATGAAGCATTTAATTCCTAATCTATCTGCCCTTAACACGGTTTGTGAGGCATAGAGGGTTAAATCAAGACACCACATCCCATGAAAATATTGAACAGAAAAATGGGAGGGGTAACAAGCCCCGAAACTTTAAAGGTGTCAAAATCTACTATAAATAAATCGAAATAGATATGTTAAAAGACAAAATGTATTCTTTTGACATATACACAATAGCTTAAAAAATATACATAAACATGATTTGGTCCCAACGGACGCACAAGGCTCAAAAGAGAGCCATCACGAAACCTGTATGAAGAATGCCCAACATGTTTCGCTCGGTTAGAACTTCATCAGGAGCACATACAGGACATACTAGAAAGATAAAGAAACAATATCGTAAGGAATAAAGCATTTAAGCACTCATTATACAATACATATTCTTTAAGATAAATACATTGATTTCAGAAGAAATATAATCAATTAATCATTTTAAAGGGGAAAACGTTTTTGATAACAATATTGGATACAGACATAGATGTAAATACATCAAATGATTGATATTAGGCCGCCCAACTCACCAAACTGGGCCATATTTAATCCACACACATTGAGTACGAAACAGTGATTGGTAGAAAATCCGTATATTGCCACCGCCCGCCATGCCATGTGATCCAGGTCCATCCACAACAAAAATTCAAGCTATAGTAGATAAAAGCGGAATCAATATATAGAGAGAGTCAAGAAACATTGGCTGCAGCAACTGGCATGCCAACCAATATCTCAAAAACTGGGACATACAAGCCAAATGTATATAAATATAATATTAAAGGAGTACCTTGGTCCTTTAAACATAGGCAAAAGGGTCAATGAAGAAAGGCTGGAGTAATCTAAAAATATTCCAACATATTGAAGTTAGAGATTCCAGCCACCAACAAAGTGTCAGCAGCAAAGGTGCAATCGCCTCAGTAAATAAACTAATTAGCAAATAGAATGAACAGCCTTGATATCATTGAAAAAGAGATAAATAGTTGAACAGGCAGTCCACTACCACAGTATCAAGAAGAACAATACCTGAGTGTGTAATCCTGTCCCAAAGTGGAGAGATCTGGATGATCCATTGCTTAGTGTCAGGAGTGTCTTCACTGACTCAGAGCAGCAGTGTCCCAGAACTGTATGTCCCAGTTTTTGAGATATTGGTTGGCATGCCAATTGCTGCAGCCAATGTTTCTTGACTCTCTCTATATATTGATTCCGCTTTTATCTACTATAGCTTGAATTTTTGTCGGCCTTTGCCGCGCTTATAAATACCGCCTCGAGCGGCGTCTGACGTCACCGCCGAGGGTGGGCTCATTCCAGAGCCTCCACAAACACCTCTGGTTGGTAACCAGGGATGCCTGAAGACCATGCATGCGCATCGCATGTCGGTCTGCCCCATGGGAGGTGCCGAGCGACCGCGTGTGCGCATTGAAGCAGTAAAGGCGTCACTCATGACGCCGATGCTCGCGGCGCCATCTTAGAAAGGGGAATCTCCCAGATAGAAGTAGGGGAATTGACCAGAACCACTGGTCAACTAAAGGACTAGAAAACACCAACCAGAGTATTGGAGGCACCACGGGGGACAACATTGACCAAATGTCCCCCCCAAAAAAGTGCTCCCCTAGTGCCCATATAGCCCATATAATGTGGGGATAGACCGCAACATGGCTCCACAGTGGCAAAAGCAGGCAAGCAGGGATCAGTGGACTAAATATAAATAAATTCTAGAAAAAATCAAAAAGATTTCAATCACAAAAGGTGGTGATAATTAATATAGCCTGCTATACACAGCAGTATTGAAAATATGTGGATATACATGCCCAGACGGTTTAGCAGGAAGCCCAATATTGCATCCTAGTTAAACAATATATTGACTGAATTTGAGATCGATAAAGATTAACAACAGAACATCTATACACAACCTGTAATGATAAAATGAAAACATACAAAAATAAATAAAATTAAATAAAAAGAATCAAAGCGTAGATTAGAGAAAAGGTTTGAAACTAAATGCATCGTTGAGCCCTGGAAATTTAAGGGCAGATAGCTGGTGTATCCACTTAGCTTCCTTTTGTAGAAGCTGTTTGTCATAGTCCCCCCCCCCCCCCGATCACCTGGAGGGATATATTCCAGTGCAGAAAATTGCATCTGGAAATTGTCAAATTGATGGAACAACCCGATATGCCGGCTAATCAGAGTTTCCATTTTTTTTCTCCAAAATTAGGGATACATGATCACGAATGCGATGGAAAAAAGACCTCTTGGTCTTCCCAATGTAGAAGGCATTGCAAGTGGACTGCATGATATAGACAATGCCTATTGATTGGCAGTTGACTGAAAACTTGAGTTTGTAGGCACGTCCATCCGGAAGCATGATGGTAGAGCCCGAATGGATGTATCTACAAAAAGGACAATTATGGCAAGGTCTAGTGCCTAACAGGCTGGTCGGAGTGGGCGTCCGAGGAGAGTGATGGCTGTGAACCAATTTATCCCGCAACGAACGCGATCTACTGAAAGTGATTTCAGGATACGTGTTTAGATGCTTAGATACAAGGTCATCCCCCATCAGCAGGTACCAATATTTCTGATGAATATCGCGTATCTGACGATGGTGGCCAGAAAACCGAGTGATTACTCTGGTCCCTGAGCTGGATCTGTCAGGTTTGGGATTGTATAGAAGTGAACGTCTGCTTTTCTGTTTAGCTCTAGCATAAGCCTTTTTAAGGCAATTATTGCTGTAACCTCGCTCCTAAAAGCATGTCCGTAGTTGTTTGGCCTCCTGTATAAAGTCAGACTCAGAACTACAGTTTCGTCGGAGTCTGAAGTACTGAACATATGGAATACTGGATATCAAAGGTCCATGATGGGAACTGGACGCATGTAGGCGGGAGTTCCTGCCTAGGGTTTTCGGAATAGAGTGGTACCAATTGTTCCAATTTTCAGGACATGAATCTCCAAATCCAAAAAAGTGAGTTTTTCCTGGCTGGTTTCAAAAGTAAATTTAAGGTTGAACCGATTGTTCTTCAGGCTGTCAATGAATGACACAAGATCTTCACGAGACCCAGTCTAAACAAAGAAAATATTTGCTCAAGTTAAATTTGAATGTCATCTTGGTGAACTAAGTCACGCTCCCACCCCCCAGGTACAGGTTTGCGTAGGAGGGGGCACATTTGGTCCCCATAGCGACACCCTGTACCTGGAGGAAGTTCGAGCCACCAAAAGGGAAAATGTTATTAGACACAATAAAACTGAGCAAATCTAGAATAAATTGATTGTATGGCGGTGAAGCCTCATTACTCTCCGAGATGAAAACCTCTACAACCCGCACACCCTGGAGGTGGGGGATAGAGTTGTAGAGGACCTCAACATCAAGAGATACCAGCCAGGAACCCGGAGGAACACTAATGCCATCTAGGGTCTTTAAAAGGTCACCAGTGTCCTGTAGATAGGACACAAGGCCTTCCACATGTGGTCTTAGGTATTCATCAACCATCTCACTGGCCTTCTCAGTTAATGAGCTATTTCCTGAGACAATTGGTCGTCCAGGTGGTTGATCGGTTTTTTAATGGATTTTGGGAAGATTCATCATTTTGGCAGAGCATGCTTGAAGGTTACTATCCCACTCTACTTTGAAGTCAGAATTGACATTAAACAAAGTGGGCAAAATTTGGATTCGAAGACCCCATGGGGTTATATTATCATCAAGATATTTAAAAAAGTACCATCTATTCCAGAACAATCGAGTTTTGCGTTCCAACATGCATTGTAGTCTAGCGAAAAAGCGGTCTATAGAAAGCCCACCATTGGCTTTGTTTCGAGTTTTTTTTAATTTGTCCATAAGACCCTCAAATGCATTACCACAATAGTCAGCCAAGTCAGTGCTTATCACAGTTGGATTTCCGTCCAGCACAGATCTTCAGCCAAACAGTATTGGACCCCAAAAGGGCCATCAATCCGGCTGCAGTGAACCCTGTGCTTCCCAAAACAATTTCCAAGTGATCAATCTATCATCGTTTCAACTATCGGCTGATCACGTATCAGTCCTCAGTTTGGGACTAACTTTTTGTCCGACCCAAAATGTCGATTGTCTTGAACTTATTAAAGATATCAATTTATTTTCTCGCAAACTCATGTTGAAAATCTTGTTTGATAAACCCAAGCCCTCAAATAACTCCACCAATTTTGAAAACCCCCTTTAGGATCAAATGACCATTGAGGATGTTAGGGCCTTGGAGGAACTCATGGAACTCTGGGAGGAGGGCCACATCGATGAAGTTGATATTCATGAGGCAGACCAACTCGATGGTGCCTGTTGTCTTTCCTTATATCCTGAGTTGAATCCTTCTCCCATAACATCCAAACCAAAAAATTACAAGCCTAAATCTAGGATGTTCCCGACTTTACATGGGAACCCTAGTGTTTGGGCATTCACCATTCACCAATTTATTGGCTCAGCATACCACAAGGGCTTGATCACGAAACAAACCTGGGAATTTTTTAATGTTTCGTTTCTGCGTACACCTACATTGTACACGCTTCCCAAAATCCATAAAAATGCCCATCAACCACCTGGATGACCTATCATCTCAAGAAATGGCTCATTAACTGAGAAGGCCACTGAGATGGTTGATAAATACCTAAGACCACATGTGGAAGGCCTTTTGTCCTATCTACAGGACACTGGTGACCTTTTAAAGACCCTAGATGGCATTAGTGTTCCTCCGGGTTCCTGGCTGGTATCTCTTGATGTTGAGGCCCTCTACAACTCCATCCCCCACCTCCAGGGGGTGCGGGTTGTAGAGGGTTTCATCTCGGAGAGTAATGAGGCTTCACCGCCATACAATCAATTTATTCTAGATTTGCTCGAAACCAGCCAGGAAAAACTCACTTTTTTGGATTTGCAGATTCATGTTCTGAAAATTGGAACAATTGGTACCACTCTATTCCAAAAACCCTCGGCAGGGAACTCCCTCCTAAATGCGTCCAGTTCCCATCCTGGACTTTTGATATCCAGTATTCCATATGGTCAGTACCTCAGACTCCGACGAAACTGTAGTTCTGAGTCTGACTTTATACAGGAGGCCAAACAACTACGGACACGCTTTCAGGAGAGAGGTTACAGCAATAAATGCCTCAAAAAGGTTTATGCTAGAGCTAAACAGAAAAGCAGACGTTCACTTCTACACGATCCCAAACCTGACAGATCCAGCTCAGGGACCAGAGTAATCACTCGGTTTTCTGGCCACAATCGTCAGATGCGCGATATTCTTCAGAAATATTGGTATCTGCTGATGGGGGGTGACCTTGTATCCAAGCATCTAAACACGTATCCTGAAATCACTTTCAGTAGATTGCGTTTGTTGCGGGATAAATTGGTTCACAGCCATCACTCTCCTCAGACGCCCACTCCGACCAGACTGTTAGGCACTAGACCTTGCCATAATTGTCCTTTTTGTAGATACATCCATTCGGGCTCTACCATCATGCTTCCGGATGGACACACCTACAACCCCAAGTTTTCAGTCAACTGCCAATCAATAGGCATTGTCTATATCATGCAGTGCACTTGCAATGCCTTCTACATTGGGAAGACCAAGAGGCCTTTTTTCCATCGCATTTGTGATCATGTATCCCTAATTTTGAAAAAAAAGATGGAAACTCCGATTAGGTAGCATATCGGGTTGTTCCATCAATTTGACAGTTTCCAGATGCATTTTTCTGCACTGGAATATATCCCTCCAGGTGATCGGGGGGGTGGGGGGGGGGGGAACTATGACAAACAGCTTCTACAAAAAGAAGCTTAGTGGATACACCAGCTATCTGCCCTTAAAATTCCAGGGCTCAACGATGCATTTAGTTTCAAACATTTTCTCTTATCTACACTTTGATTCTTTTTATTTTATTTTATGTATTTTTGTATGTTTTCATTTTATCATTACAGGTTGTGTATAGATGTTCTGTTGTTAATCTTTATCAATCTCAAATTCAGTTAATATATTGATTAACTAGGATGCAATATTGGGCTTCCTGCTAAACCGTCTGGGCATGTATATCCACATATTTTCAATACTGCAGTGTATAGCAGGCTATATTAATTTTCTCCACCTTTTGCGATTGGAACCTTTTTGATTTTTTCTAGAATTTATATTTAGTCCACTGATCCCTGCTTGCCTGCTTTTGCCACTGTGGAGCCGTGTTCCGGTCCATCCCACATTATATAGGCTATATGGGCACTAGGGCGCACTTTTTTTGGGGGGGCATTTGGTAAATGGTGTCCCCCGTGGTGATCCCTATCTGGTGCCTCCAATACTCTGTTTGGTGTTTTCTAGTCCTTTAGTTGACCAGTGGTTCTGGTCAATTCCCCTACTTCTATCTGGGGGATTCCCCTTTCTAAGATGGCGCTGCGAGCATCGGCGTCATGAGTGACGCCTTTACCGCTCCAATGCGCACGCGTGGTTGCTCGGCACCTCCCATGGGGCGGACCGACGCGTGATGCACATGCGTGGTCTTCAGGCGTCCCTGGTAACCAACCAGAGGTGTTTGTGGAGACTCTGGAATGAGCCCACCCTCGGCGGTGACGTCAGATGCCGCTCGAGGCAGTATTTATAAGTGCAGTGATGAATGCTATCCCTGACACTGCTGAGTCAGTGAAGACACTCCTGACACTAAGCGGTGGATCATCCAGATCTCTCCACTTTGGGACAGGATTACACACTCAGGTATTGTTCTTCTTGATACTGTGAAAGTGGACTGCCTGTCCAACTATTTATCTCTTTTTCAATGATATCAAGGCTGCTCATTCTATTTGCTAATTCGTTTATTTACTGAGGTGATTGCACCTTTGCTGCTGACACTTTGATAGTGGCTGGAATCTCTAACTTCAATATGTTGGAATATTTTTAGATTACTCCAGCCTTTCTTCATTGACCCTTTTGCCTATGTTTAAAGGACCAAGGTACTCTTTTAATATTATATTTATATACATTTGGCTTCTATGGCCCATTTTTTGAGATATTGGTTGGCTTGCCAGTTGCTGCAGCCAATGTTTCTTGACTTTCTCTATATATTGATTCCGCTTTTATCTACTATAGCTTGAATTTTTGTTGTGGATGGACCTGGATCGCACGGCCTGTTTGTGGGGCGAGCGGTAGCAATATACGGATTTTCTACCAATCACTGTTTCGTACTCTATGTGTGTGGATTAAATGTGGCCCAGTTTGGTGAGTTGGTCGGCCTAATATCAATCATTTGATGTATTTCCATCTATGTCTGTATCCAATATTGTTATCAAAAACTTTTTCCCCTTTAAAATGATTACTTGATTATATTTCTTCTGAAATCAATGTATTTATCTTAATGAATATGTATTGAATAATGAGTGCTTAAATGCTTTATTCCTTATGATAATGTTTCTTTATCTTTCTAGTATGTCCTGTATGTGCTCCTGATGAAGCTCTAACCAAGCGAAACATGTTGGGCATTATTCATACAGGTTTCATGATGGCTCTCTTCTGAGCCTTGTGCGTCCGTTGGGACCAAATCATGTTTGTGTATATTTTTTAAGCTATCTGCCCTTAGTTTAGACATGCATGCAGGAGGGTGTGAAAACCCCTCCTCCCCTCCTGAAGACTCCTGGGATGTATTGAATGCCTGAAAACTAGGAAGTAACTGAAGAAATAAAATACAAAAACAATTTAAAACAAGTAATTATGATATACTTTCTATTTACAAATCTATTTACCAGCAGCATAAGGATTAACAATTGTCAATGTTTATTGCAAAAGTGACGTTAGCACAGCAGATATCTTTTAGTAGAAGATGTGAATAAAGTGAACTTGGGTATTAAATGTGTACAAAAATATACAATATATAGTATAACCTTCTGGAATGTTTTTAAAGAAAAGCACTGAAGTGAAGAGCAAGAGGAAAATTGTTTCCCCCAGTGTTTTAGGTTTCTGTTGGTATTTACACTGAGATCTAAACTGTACTAAACTTTTAATGTGCAGCACTAGTTTTACATTTTACCTGGAAGTAATACAGATTCTCGGAACACTGCTCAACAACTGTATTAACATAACTATTTGTACACAGAGGGGCACAATACCCTGCTTTATCCATGAATGGTATTCTTGGCTGAGCCAAAACGCACCTGTTGAATTTCATAATGACCCTAATGTCTCCTCTAAAGCCTCTATTTGGACTGTTTTCAGATGCTACTTCCATTTACACAAGAATGCATTGAAATTACAACAATTTCCCGTGAAACTACAAGCCCCCAAAACACTCATAACATAGGTATTCTATTGATAAAACTCAATCCATGGTAATTTAGAAGCAGAATAAACATAAAAGAATTAAGGTAAGTTAAATGAAGCAAAGAGCAAAGTGTAAAGTACAATAAGCAATAGAAACTGGTCATGTGCTAATATTTTGTGTTACTGATTATTTAGATTCTATGAAAGGCGATATTTGTTGCTATAGTTTACTCTAGTTTGTACATCATTATTGCCCTGCATTGTTCAATAAACCAAACAGGAGACTATTTATTTGATTTTATAACACATATTGCAGGAGTTACCTGGTTACTTCTGGCAGTATATTTAAAGTTATAATCAGTTAAAAAAAAACATTAATGCTTCTCTACATTAGTTGATTTAACATTAGAATGCTTTCAACATTTTATCAATGGGTTTCTATAAAAAATTATGTATAAGGCCGCGTACACACGAGCAGACAGATTTGTTCAAATCGGTCCGGCCGACCGATTTGAACAAATCTGTCTGCTGGGGACATATTGGTTTGATCGTGTACACACGATCAAACCAAAATCCCCGCCACCAGACGGCGCGGTGACGTGGCGGTAACGTTGACGCCGCCACGTCACCGCACCAGGAAGTAAAACACTTCCGCGCATGCGTCAAAACCATTCGGCGCGTGTGCGAGAAGACATGTCTGCTGGTTAGCGTACAAACCAGCAGACATGTCGGGCGGACAGGTTCCCAGCCGACAGATTTCAAAGCATGCTTTGAAATCTGTCGGGTGGCCAAATCCGTCCGCTCGCCCGTACACACGGTCAAATCTGTCTGCTGGGACGGTCGATTTGATCGCGTGTACGCGGCCTAATAGTTTAGAAAATGTCACCTTTTTATTCGCTAGAATACTACCTTAATTTTTACAAGTCTAAATATGTTATATGTTTTACTTTGGATAGAGTAAGGAAGGGGTAGAACTTAAAGGGGCCTTGCATTAAAGGGGTGTTCCAGGCCAAAATTGTGTTTATTAAAAGTCAGCAGCTACAAAAAGTGTAGCTGCTGGCTTTTAATAAACACTCACTTACCTGCTCCTGCGTTCCAGCGACGCGCCAAACGGGGCTCCACTCCTCTCCCCCCCTCCCCAGCTGGCGTGTCCATTCCGACTGTGGGAACCCAGCCGTGACAGCTTTCGGCTTCACGGCCGGGCACCCACTGCGCATGCGCGAGCCGCACTGCGCATGCGCGAGCCGCTGATTGGACAGGCGATTGCCTAGGACCTATCAGTGTCCTAGGCCATCACCTACAGGGAGGGGCTGAAATAAGGCGATTACGCCTAATTGCCTTTCCAGCCCCTCGGCGGAAGCAGGAAGTGGGACAGGAAGTCCCACTCCTCCTGAAGCCCCCACTCCCCCCCAAAAAAAAATTACATGCCAAATGTGGCATGTAAGGGGGTAAGAAGTGGAACAAGCGGAAGTTCCAAATTTGGGTGGAACTCCTCTTTAATGTGTGGAGTTACAGACAGAAGAACAGGAAGTGAGGATTTCTCAGAAGAAATAAGGACATTTAAAAGCAAAATGGAAGGATGAGGTAAGTGAAGGAGGACTGCACTAAGGTAAAGGAAGCTATTTAGGAAAAAAAATGTACCTTTACAACCCCTTTAAGTCATATTTTTACTGCCCCAACTTCCCAACACCCTGTTTTTACTGCCCAATGAGGAGAATTTCCTTTGCTTTCTGGGCCACCAAGACAAGAAGTACAGGGAAATCTCCCCAATGTTGTCACATAGAACAAAAACTTTATTTAGTAGAGTAGAGAAAGGTTAGGTTTGAGTGGAGAAAAGTCAGCTTTATATTGCTGTTTGTGTAAATTAATATGGCTTGGCCTGCCTTTTACAGTTAGAACACATCCCTAGGACACACTTAACCCCTTCAGCGCCCCTCCTGGTTAACCTATTTACTGCCAGTCACATTTACACAGTAATAAGTGCATATTTATAGCACTGATCGCTGTGTAAATGGTCCCAAAATAGTGTTCGATGTGTCTGCCATAATGTTGCAGTCACGATAAAAATCACTGATCGCGGCCATTACTAGTAAAAAAAAAATATTAGTAAAAATGCTATAAAACTATCCCCTATTTTGTATTTTGGCCTGGATTTACGTAAGACTTACGCCGACGTATCTATAGATACAACGTCATAAGTACAAATGTGCGCCGTCGTATCTCTGCGCCAATTCCCCAAGCTAGATACGTCGAAAAATATTGCTTCAGCCACCTGACGTAACTTGCCTACGCCGGTGTATAGTGGGCGCATAGTTACGCTGGACGCATTCGGGGGATCCCAGTTGAATATGCACATGAGTAAGATACGCCGATTCACGAACGTACTTGCGCCCGGCGCATGTTTTAAGCAATTTGCGTAAGCGTTACGTCCGTTAAGTTATTCCTCATATAGGAGGCACAACCCATGCAAAGGGATGGACCAGGGAACGAACGCCGTTGATTTTTACGACGTTTACGTAGTACGTGAATAGGGCTGTGTGTAGGTTACGTTCATGTCGTAGGCAGTGTTTTGACGTATCTTAGCCAGTTATTTCTACGTGACTGTGAGCATGCTCACTGGGATGCGTCCAAGATACGACGCATGCGCAGTTCGTTTTTTGAAGCTCAGCCCATCATTTGCATGGGGTCACGCTTCATTTAAATATATCACGCCCACTTCCACCTACTTTGACTTACGTCGGCTTATGTCGACAATTATACGCTACGCCGGCGCAACGTTGAGAGCATTTGCTTTGTGAATTCCAAGCTTGCCTCTCAACGTTGCGCCGGCGTAGCGTAAAGAAGATACGACCAAAAGAAAACTCTATATGTGGGGAAAAAGGGACGTCAATTTTGTTTGGTAGCAACATTGCATGACAGCACAATTGTCAGTTAAAGCGACACAGAACTGAATCCCAAAAAGGGCTCTGTGCTTTGGCCAGCCAAATGGTCCGGGGCTGAAGTGGGTAAAGCCTTCATGTTTCTCTCACAAATACTTTCTTTTAACTATGAATTCTGTTACATAAAATAGATTTCTGTATGCAGGATTAAAAAGCTCATAGCAATGTTAAAAACAACAAATCAGGTTTTCCCATTATAGAACAAATAACATATCAATTAACCACTTAAGGGCCGCCTACTGCACATTTACGTCGGCAGAATGGCGCGGCTGGGCACATCAACGTATATATACGTTGATTTTAGTACCCAGCCGTGGGTCGCGGGCGCGCGCCCGCGGGCGCGCGCCCACGACCCGGTCCCAAGCTCCAGGACTGGGACCGCGGGATTCGCGGACCCGATCGCCGCTGGAGTGTGGCGATCCGTCCCTGGATCGGAAGAACGGGGAGAGCCGTGTGTACACACGGCTTCCCCGTGCTTCTCTGTGGCCGCAGCATCAATCGCGTCATCCCTGTAATAGGGGGACGCGATCGATGACGTCACACCTACAGCCACACCCCCCTACAGTTGTAAACACACACATTAGGTCACACATCCCCTACAGCGCCACCTGTGGTTAACTCCCAAACTGCAACTGTCATTTCCACAGTAAACAATGCAATTTAAATGCATTTTTTGCTGTGAAAATGACAATTGTCCCAAAAATGTGTCAAAATTGTCCGAAGTGTCCGCCATATTGTCGCAGTCACGAAAAAAATCGCTGATCGCCGCTATTAGTAGTAAAAAAAAATAATTAATAAAAATGCAATAAAACTATCCCTTATTTTGTAAACGCTATAAATTTTGCGAAAACCAACCGATAAACGCTTATTGCGATTTTTTTTACCAAAAATACGTAGAAGAATACGTATCGGCCTAAACTGAGGAAAAAAAATGTTTTTTTTATATATTTTTGGGGGATATTTATTATAGCAAAAAGTAAAATATATTGCATTTTTTTTTAAATTGTCGCTCTATTTTTGTTTATAACGCAAAAAATAAAAACCGCAGAGGTGATCAAATACCACCAAAAGAAAGCTCTATTTGTGGGGAAAAAAGGACGCCAAATTTGTTTGGGAGCCACGTCGCACGACCGCGCAATTGTCAGTTAAAACAAAGCAGTGCCGAATCGCAAAAAGGGGCAAGGTCCTTTACCTGCATTTTGGTCCGGGTCTTAAGTGGTTAAGAACACTTGAAAATTTGTATTTAAAGTGATTGTAAATTTCCTTTCTTTCCCTAAATAACAAGCATGTTATACTCACCCACTCTGTGCAATAGTTTTACACAGAGCAACCCCAATGCTCCTCTTCTTGGATCCCCAGCTTGTGCTTCTAGCTCCACCTCTTGGCCCTGTGCCCCTATAGGAAATTTCCTCCTATGGCCCTTGTGCGGGCTTGACCCCAAGCCACACTGCATTCATCTACAGACACAGACAGTTTGCCTCAGCGCTGCCCCCCATCACAAGGTTTGATTGACAGCAATCTGCCCTGTGAGGAGGGAGAGAGTGGAGAGAGCTGATGTTCTGGATAGATATCAGGCTCCGGTAAGTATGGGGAACTGGGCAGGAGATACTGTAGCTTAGGAAGGTTTCTTACCTTAATGTAGTATGCATTAAGGAAAAATTTCTTAAAGCAGAGCGATACCCAAAAGGGGAAGCTCTGCTTGTTTGCATCCCCCCTCCACTGACACATTTGACACTCTCCCCTCCACTTTCAGGTAAGAACGCCGATCTACGTGCATTTCCGGCCCCACTCCCCCCTTCCCCCCCCCCGCTGTCTTCTGGGAAACACACAGGTCGTGGAAGACAGCGGGACCAATTAGAAAGCACAGCGCAACTCACGCATGTGCAGTATGTTAACCCTGGAGGCTTTACTGCTGGTTTCCCTTACTTACAATGCAGGCGCCTGCACCCAAAGTCAATTGACGAATCAGCTCGGGTGCCGACATTATGGAATCCCTGTCCTTATATTAAAAGACAGCAGCTACAGTATTTGTAGCTGCTGACTTTTATTTTTTGTTCCAGATTAGAGCTCCTCTTTAAGCCTTTATAACCACTAAAATTGTGCATTATATTTAGGTCCCACAGTTATTTACATAGTGGAATAGATGTCCAAGTATTATTAATAGTAATATGATGTAAAATGATGAGAAGCCCATGGGGTATTAATAAACATTATTGACAAATTGATGCAGATATCCAGAAAAACAAGCAATAATCAATTGAATGCAGAGGTAAATGTAGACAGATCTCCATTTAACAAACAGTGAAATGGATAGCAGCTAGGTATTTAATACTGTATTGTAAAGTATGCCTTTTATGTCAAAAAGACAAAATACACAATGAGAATTTTTTTTTTTGACAATGAACAAAGTATATTTTGAAAGACCTTTGACAATGAGGGTACTACCCTTTTCTTTGTGCCATCAAATTATATCACTGATATTCTTAGTTTGCTTAGTATGTTATTGTTAAAATGCAAGAAAGGACGACTGCAGGAACAAAATAACCACATTTTAGGGCTTGTTCACACCATACGTCATGAAAACCGATGGGAACACTGCACAGATTTGTTGACATCAGTTTTCATGCACATCTTTTTTTAAAACACAGACTGACATCACATCCTGTGTCATTGCCCCCTCATCAGAGACCCCCTCATCATTTCCTCCTTCATTAGTGACCCCCCACATCAGAGACTCCTCATCAGCTTCCCATAATCATAGACTTCCTCATCAGTGACCCCTTCACATCAGAAACCCCTAATCAGAGCCCCCATAACAGTTTCCCCCTTATCAGAGAATCCTCATCATGGACTCCCACCATCAGGGTTCCGCTCATCTGTCCCCCATCATCAGTCCTCTGCCATCAGTGTCCCCCTCATCTGTCCCCCATCATCAGTGTCCCCCACCAATAGTGCCCCCTTATCTGTCCTCTGCCATCAGTATCCCCTTCCTTTGGCCCCCACCGTCAGTGACCCTGAATCTGTCCCCCACCATCAGTGACCCCCTCATCATATACCACCATTCTGTTCCACGCCATGAGTGCCCTTTCAGATTTACAAACCTACCTGAGAGGCAGCATTCCAGCTGGTATCCACCATTAGGAGAAGGCGGGCTGTAAATGTTTTTCCTGTGTTCCAGTGCGGAGATGTGAGGGAAACTGCAGACATGCTTCAAAATCCCACACAGCTCCGCATTGGACATCACACCTTAACTTTGGTGTAAACAAGACACATAGAATCATGTTGGTATAAACGAGCCCTTAACTACTTGCCGACAGCCACTGTGGTTATATGGGGGCAGGTTGGCTCCCCTGTGCAAATTGCCATAGCTGTATGGCAGCCGCTTTAAGGGGTATAGGGGGCACACCCACAGCGCGATGTAGAAGTCGATTCACGTGGCCGGTGGACGTGATGTCCACCGGGCCACCTGCGATTGCTCCTCAGAGAGCCAGATCAGGGATCTGTCAATGTAAACAGACAGATTCCCCTTCTGACAGGGGAGTAGCGAGAGATCTGTTGTTCTTAGTGATTAGGAACAGTGATCTATCTCCACCTCCAGTCAGTACACTCCCCCACAGTTAGAAACATGTCCCTAGTGAACACTTTGATCCTAGTGAACCCCTTGATCATCCCCTAGTGTTAACACTTTCCCTGTCAGTGACATTTATACTGTAATCAGTGGCTATTTTTAGCTATGATCACTGTATAAATGTCAATGGTCCCAAAAAAGTGTCAAAAGTGTCCGCCGCAATGTCGCAGTCCCGCTAAAAATCACTAATCACTGCCATTACTAGTATAACAACAAAAATTATAACAAAAATGCCATAAATCTATCCCCTATTTTTCTTTCTAATCAATATACTATTATTTTTTTTAATCAATATACGCTCAATGTGATTTTTTTTTAATCAAAAATATGTAGAATACATATTGGCCTAAACTGGTGAAGAAATTATTTATTTATTGGGGATATTTATTATAGTAAAAAGTAAAAACATATTGGGCCAGATTCAGAGAAAGGGGCGTATTTTTCTGCGGGCGTAGCGTATGCTCTTTACGCTACTCCTCCGCAACTGTTATGGGCAAGTGCCTTATTCAGAAAGCACTTTCTCCATAAGTTGCAGCAGCGTAGCGAAAAGTGGCCGTCATAAGGGCGCCTAATTAAAATTAGTAATGTGGGGGCGTGATTCATGTAAATGAATCATGACCCCACGCAATTTACGTATTTTCTGAACGGCGCATGCGCCTTCCGTGGACGTATCTCAGTGCGCATGCGTGAAATCACATAGCAACTAGTCTATGTAAACAACGTGAACGTAAGTTACGTCCAGCCCCACCCCCGAACGATTTACGCAAACGATGTAAACAACGTACAACTCCACGCTGTCCCGACGTCCATACTTAACATTGGCTGCACCTCACTATAGCAGGGGTAACTTTACGCTGGACTAACGCTTACGCAAACTACGTAAACTATGATGCCCGGCCGCAAGTACGTATCTAGCTCATTTGCATATTTTACGCGTAAAACGACGGAAGCGCCACCTAGCGGCCAGCGTAAATATGCAACTAAGATACGACGGTGTAAGTGACTTACGCCACTTGTAACTTAGCAGAATTCCAGCGTATCTTGTTTTCTGAATACAGAAAAAAGATACGCCGGCTCAGAATAGACTTTACGCGGTGTATCTATCTGAAGGCTATCTGAATCTGGCCCATTGTGTTGTTTTCAAAATTGTTATTTTATAGCACAAAAAATAATAACTGCAGAGGTAATCAAATACCACCAAAAGAAAGCTCTATTTGTGGGAAAAAAAGCACCTCAATTATGTTTGGGTACAGTGTCGCACGACTGCGCAATTGTCAGTTAAAGTGACGCAGTGTCGTACGCAAAAAATGGCCTGGTCATTAAGGGGGAAAATTTGCCGATCCTTAAGTGGTTAAAGGCAATTTCAGGGCGTTTTTTTTTTTTTTTCTAAAACACATAACTTCTTCCCAGGCTTCCAGCAAATTCACTTCGGTTAGGTGACACCACTGGATCTTTTTTGAATCCCAATTGTAAGAGTCGGTTCACACTGGGGCGACACGACTTCCAGCACGACTTTCAGAAGCAACTTCAACACGACATGAGCATGAACCACAGGGCGATCTGGGGCAATTTACAACACGACTTGAAGTCCTTTTCAGGTCAGGAGACATTCCAGTGGCCAATAAAACAACAATCAGCTCTGGGAGAGAGAGGGGAAGGGGGAGGTTTGCCTGAGAAATGTATGTTATCTTGCTGAAAGTCGCTTCAATTAAAACAGTGATCAGACTTGGAAGCGATTTCCATTGAAATCAATGGGTACAAATCGCCTAGAAGTCTGATTGAAGTAGTACAGGAACCTCTTCTGAAGTCGGAGCGACATGAGTAGTGTGTATTAACACCGCTCCCATTCACTTACATTGCTTTTCTGGACAGCACGACTTGGGACGACTTGAGGCGACTTCAAGTCGGATCCCAAGTCGCCCCAGTGTGAACCGACTCTAAGGCTCAGTGACAACAGTGACAGAAACAACGAAGCAGCCAGAAACTGGATGTAAGGTATATATTTTAAAAGCATTTTCTATCAATTTTTTTTTCTCTCTCTGAATTGCAGTGTTTTGTCAACAGTGGGTGGAGACAGTCACACATGTGGACCTTGCATTTTAGTGCAAGGTCTGCTCTAAGTGTAAGGCGGCGTACACACGACAGAGGTTCTCGCTGGAAACCAGCGAGAACCTCGCTGGAAGCTGCATTCCAGCGAGAACCTCGGCCATGTGTACGCTCCTGGCTCGCCCCGCCCGTCGGGAATCCCGTCGAGCGAATAGAGAGCAGGCTCTCTATTTGCTCGACGGCCCGCCTGGATGAATGGCTGGTTGCCATTCCCGACGGGCGGGTCGCCGATTTCGACGGCCGGCAGAGAACCTCGACGGGCGGAACGATGTGTTCTGCCCATCGAGGTTCTCTGCCGTGTGTACGCGGCTTAAAACAATTAAAGTTATGTCTGTTTTGATCCAGTAACATCGATGACATTTTAATAGGATCTCTTAGTATCTTAAACTTTGAATAAAGAAAATCTGACACCCCTTCCCTTAGGGGGCCAGTCACAGATGTGTATGTTGTTTTGATGAAAAATGAACAGCAGAGCGCTGTGGTCAGTGTCAAATAAAAATCACTTTATTAAAGTAAGCAACACACTTATATAAAGTTAGCATAACACTGCATGGATATGGAACACATGAGACCAGCAGCTGTGATCAGTGTGAGGTTGAAGGAAAGCAAATGCAAGTCCCTGGAAATGTATCATGCACACCCCCTCAACCGACATCCACCAGGCATTTTGACAGCTGGTATCCTCGTTTTCAACTTATGCCGCGTACACACGACCCTGTTTAATGTCATGGAAAAAACAACGTTTTTCTTAACGTGATTCTTGTCAAGAATCTTGAGCAAAGCGTGGTGACGTACAACGCGTATGACGGCACTATAAAGGTGAAGTTCCATTAGATTGGCGACACCCTTTGGGCTAATTTCCCTTCTCATAACTTGCTTCTGAGCATGCATATTTTTTCCCGTCGTTAAAGCCTACACACGACCGTTTTTCATGAAATGAAAAACGACGATGTAAAAACGACGAGAAAAAATAGACCATGTTCTAAATTTGTAATGCCCATTTTTCACGTCGTGAAAAATGCTCTGGAGCCTACACACGATTGTTTTTAATGACCAGTTTAAAAAACTGAATTTTTCTCATCATGAAAAATGGTTGTGTGTACGCAGCATTAGAAAGTGGCCACTAATATACAGTATACCTTGAACTGGCTGGTTCCCTGTCATCCTCGGTCTCTGTTTGCTCAATGCTCAGTGATGCCTACAGCCTCACACTGATCACAGCTGCTTGGTCTCAGGTGTTCCCTATCCATGTTGTTTCATGCTAACTTCAATGTAAGTGTGCTGCTTATTTTAATAGAGTGATTTTTATTTGATACTGATGTCAGCGCCATGCTGTTCTTTTTTTATCTACATTGAGTTGATCCTACCCAGCTCTTCTGCGGGAGCCACAGAGGTTCCAGTCCCTGTTCCTTCTCCTGCTTAGCCATGCATCCATCCAGTTGCCTCAGATACAGATGAAAACTCCAATAGACCAACGACTCTGCACTTCTCCTAGGAGCACTGGGCCGGATTCAAAAAGTATTTACATCGGCGTATCTATAGATACGCCACGTAAATACTAAGAATAGCCGGCGTATCTTTTTTCTGTATTCAGAAAACAAGATACGCCAGATTTCTACTAAGATGCGAGCGGCGTAAGTCACTAAAACCGTTGTATGTTAGCTGCATATTTACGCTGGCCGTTAGGTGGCGCTTACGTCATTTTACACGTAAATTATGCAAATGAGCTATTTACACCGAATTTATTCCCGAACCTAGATGTGGCTGGCCGTCGTAGTTTACGTAGTTTGCGTAAGCGTTATTCCGGCGTAAGGTTACCCCTGCTATAGGAGGCGTAGCCAGTGTTAAGTATGGACGTCGGGACAGCGTCAAATTGTACGTCGGTTACGTCGTTTGCGTAAAACGCTCGGGAATGGGGCTCGATGTAAGTTACGTTCACGTCGTTTACATTGACAAAAAGCGATGAGATTTTGCGCATGCGCACTGGGAACGTCCACGGGCGGCGCATGCACCGTCCAAAAAAAACATCAATTACGTGGGGTCATGATTAATTTACATGAATCATGCCCACACCATGCCCATTTGAATTAGGCGGCCTTACGCCGCAACACATACATTATAGTGCAGTAAATAAGGGTGCAAGTTCTTTCTGAATACAGAACTTGCGCCCAAAGTTACAGTGGCGTAACGTATCGGGGATACGTTACACCAGCAGAAACATCTGCTGATCTTTCTGAATCCGGCCCACTGTATGTACTGTGTACACTCTTTGGATTTGCCCATGTTTTTCCACTAACACTATTTTCTAGAACTGGACATTGGGATATTTTACATTTTAGACAGGGAATATGCTATATATATATATATATATATATTTGGTGTTAGGTGTTACTGAGGTCAGTAAAATAAAATCGTGTAGTATGCATCATTTCTGTTTACACCTATTTACTTAATATACCCATGTAAATAAATATTTTATATGATTTCCTTATTAACATACATTTTTTAACATATAATGCACTATACAATACACAAGTGAGAATCAGGTATATTGTAACTGGTCATCATATTGCTAATTACATTGACCTACAATTTCCTACTCAAGCTTGTTAATCTGTGGATGATTAAACTTCTTTTCACTTGTTCGTCAACATTAGTTTTACATCTTGTTATTTAACATTTGCTTTCAATCTCGTATTGCTTAATACATATTAACAAGAAACGGTATCTGAAATCCTAGAAGTACTCTACTTTTTTTTAAACATTTCCCAGCTGCAACTCAATATTCAAGCAATTTCCCCCTCCAATATATTATACACTCAGCACCATGGACAGCAGCTAGAATGTCTTATACTCAAGAGAAATGTGGCTCTTAAGAACTTCTTGCCAGTCAATCATGTGCTCGTAAATGAAAAAGTGAGTCAGCACTGTTATTACTCCCCCAGTTACTTGTATTGTTATTTATACAGTTTGTGTTTGTATGGTGTAAAATCCCTCAATTTGCATAAATCTTGTGTAAATGTTGTTTTGGGTCACTGAAATTGCTCTCTAAATGCTTGAATGCATCTTGCGGATGGTTTACAAACCAACATATATATTTTTTTTTAAATGTGATTACAAGCAACATTCTTTGGATATGAAACCTTTACTTTGCGCCAACATGTAATTTACTCTACAACTTAGCTTTACACATTCTATATAACATGAAATGTGTATATTTCTATTTTGTGTGTATCTTTTCACCTTTCTTTCCATCCTTCCCCTCTTCTTTCATATAATTCAGGAACAGTAACCAACAGGGAAAGGGTAACACTTTTTAGATTCGTTGGTATAAAATTATCTTTTACAATTTCATATAAAAAAAAGTCTAAAATAAACAGAAGTTCCAATTCTTACATATCCTCTATATATTTATTTCAGCGTGTATGTATTAAGCCATATATTTAAATACCTTTTTACATAGGACACATGAAATAGCTTAATTTTTAGAGATATATGATTCACTACTGTGATGAGTGTGCCTGCACCCCGCACATCCACCCAGAATTTAATGTACTGCAGCATACCAGTCCTTGGATAAGATACCGTATTTATCAGCGTATAACATGCACTGGTAAATAACACGCACCCTAATTTTAATATGGAAGTTTTAGGGAAAAAAACGTTCCACAGCCCCCTACGTATAACACACAGGGACAGTTTACCCTCTATTTTAAGGGTAAAAAAGTGAGTGCTATACGCCAATAAATACAGTACTTATACTACATTTCATTTTTAAGCCTTTTTTTTTTTCATCGGTTAATTCTGCAAATAATGCAATTTTTGCCCCTGGGTGACTACATTTACTCCTTCACTGTATCTATGGAGCATGCCATGGTTGCCACCCAGATTTCACTTTAATACTGTCTGACTTTTTTGTCTCCCTTTTATATGAGTTAAGAAATATTATTTTAGAATGTTTTCTGGTTTCAGGTCAGCTCTCGGGATCTGACAAGAACACTGCATTTCAACCAAGATCGACAGGTGTTTTCTGTACTGGTTAAAATGTTTTTAGGCTGAAAAAAAGAAAACTAATGCACACTACAACGAGGATTGATAAGCTTCACTTTATTACAGTTTTGTTCTTGGGTTTAGTTATCATTTAACAAGCCAAAAGCAGTATTACTTAAACAGGAGTAGACAGGGCTGGATTTCCATTATCATTATCATTGTGCACAAAACCTTTGGCACCTACTGCAAAACGTTTCTGTTAGGATCTGCACATTAAATTGATTTATGCCATACCTAGGTGAGTATAAATGTTTTTTTTTTTTTTTTTTTAAGTTGAACTTTGCTTTTAAAGTTTGAAAAAAAAATCTTGTCTATAATGAACACAAGTAAATCAGTGATACATGCATTATTTTTGTGTGTTCCACTGTTGTAAAACTCTCAGGCCGCGTACACACGATCAGTCCAAACCGATGAAAGCAGACTGAAGTTCATTTTCATCGGTTCACAGACTGATGGTCTGATTCTCTGATGTGCGTACACACCATCAGTTCAAAAACCGATTGTGTCAGAACGCGGTGACGTAAAACACAACGATGTGCTGAAAAAACTGAAATTCAATGCTTCCAAGCATGCATTGACTTGATTCTGAGCATGCAAAGGTTTTTGAACCGGTGCTTTTGCGTACTAACGATCGGTTTTAAAGCAACAGACCAAAGGACAACAGACCGATGGGCTGTACACGCGGTCGGTTTGGACCGATGAAACTGAACTTCAGTCCATTTTCATCGGTTTGGACCGATCGTGTGTACGCGGCCTCAAGTTCCCGTTTGAGCTGACAACACTGCCTCTCCTGCCTTGAAATCCCAAGCAGTGTTAAAAGTCCTGCCTGCATTTTTCTCTCATTGACTACAGAACATCTACCTGTTATGTTATGGAGATGAGAAAAGGAGATGTTCTTGGTGGGATAACAACAGTACTTGGGCTTGCAGAAAAAAACATTATCAGAGCAAACAGAAGTTAGGAGCACAGTGGGATTGTATTTTATTTTTTTGCAGTATTGTGAAAGGGATAAAACATGGATCTACTGTATGCTCTAAGCAAACACTTAGCAATCCTCCTCCCACTCCTGCCCAGATGCAAAATTTTGAATTTACAGAGCACAGACTTAAGGAAGCACACAAGTGACCATGTGATCTGCTATCTGAATTTTGAAGCATTGGACGCCACAAGATAAAGTGGGTGAAATTCCTGTAACAGTGTTTGCTGAATAACATTAATAACTCAGTTATTTGCTGCCTGAAATTACACTTTAAACTGTTTCTTCTAAAATTGTGTTTCAAATATTTCTATACATACATATGCTGATATAGTATATATATATATATATATATATATATATATATATATATATATATCTCACAAAAGAAAAGTGAGTACACCCCTCACATTTTTGTAAATATTTTATTATATCTTTTCATGTGACAACACTGAAGAAATTACACTTTGCTACAATGTATAGTAATGAGTGTACAGCTTGTATAACAGTGTAAATTTGCTGTTCCCTCAAAATAACTCAATATAACTCAACATAGCCATTAATGTCTAAACCTATAGAGTGTGCCTCTGGCTTTGAACTGACTGAAACATACAGTAATTATATTATTATTTATTTTTATGCAGTGTATTGCTTGCAAAAGTAAATGAAGAAATGGGTAGCTTTCGTAAAACAGAGTACAGAAACACATTCTTAGCTATTTAAAGTAAGCCCCCTAATATTTGTCAATTTAAACCGCTACATGTACGTCCTGCATTTACCGATGTAAAAAAAAAAGGAAATGTGCCATCAAAATGTGTATTGCCTATAGCAGTGCCATTACAAAGAACTTATTCTAACCCCTGGCTGACCTTGAATTTTAGTGGGAAGATCATATATTGAAGAAACCTAGACAAGCATTGAAGCTCACAATGGAAAATTATAGGCCTGAGGGAGGGGATAATGCCTAACACATGTATACTTCTGAAAGCCAAGGGCTAATGTAATTATGTACCAACACATACAAATCATAAAGGGACATACTGCCAAGAAATGTCATTACAGTTTTAACTTTATTAACCTAAATGTACCAATATGTAATATGCTTACAATCTATGGTGTTAATGGTTTAAAAAGTGGGCCTTTTCAAGTTTATTGCTATTGAAGCTGTATACTTAAAAATGTCTTATTCTGAAGTTATTGCTTATTTGTATAACCAAGGCAAATTAAGGTTGTAATGTCTAAAATTCTGTGTTTGAAATGTAATTTTTGTAATGTCATGGATATAATAAGTAAATGTTTCATTACATATGATCAATTTATGCAAATTAAATATTACAGAAACTGCTATTTATTGTTCCCACATAGTACATCGTAATGTCCTGTTATCAATTAAAAAAAAAAAAAAAACGTAGGTAGAAGGACAGAATTTTTTTTTTTTAAATGCTAGCTTGCAGTATTATTCCTGTTCATAAATTATTTTGTATTCACTTGCAATATGCCTTTAACCACTTAAGCCCCAGACCAATATGCTACTAAATGACCAAAGGTGTTTTTACAATTTGGCACTGCTTTAACTGGTAATTGCGCGGTCATGCAATGTTGTACCGAAACAAAATTTGCGTCCTTGTCTTCCCACAAATAGAGCTTTCTTTTGATGGTATTTGATTGCCTCTGCGATTTTTATTTTTTGCGATATAAACAGAAAAAGACCGAAAATTTTGAAAAAAAAATATATTATCTACTTTTTGTTATAAGAAAAATCGAATAAACTAAATTTTAGTTAAACATTTAGGCCAAAATGTATTCAGCCACATGTCTTTAGTAAAAAAAATAGCAATATCAAAAAAAATATCTACCTAGCGGCAACAGTGACACTAATACATCGATCAGAAAACCGATTGCTTAGTGACACTGGCAATAGGGGGTGAAAAGGTTAACTAGGGCGGTGATGAAGGGGTTAAACCTTTATTAGGGGGGTAGGGGGCTACCCTGGACCTAAAGGGGCCTAAGACTAACTGCCCTGCAACTTTTAACTGTTACACTGACACTAAATGCAGTGATCAGTAAATATATGATCACTGCAATCAGTGACACTGTGACAGGGGGCTGGGGGGGGGGGTGATCTGAGGAGGTTAAGTGTGCCTATGTGTACTGGTCTCAGTGTAGTGTTAGGTGCAACTCACATGTGATGTCTTCTCTCCTCTCCCAGGAAAGAAAAGACTGCCAAGAGGACAGGTGACATCACTTTCTCTGCCTGTGTTTACATTGCATGTACCGGGGGGGTCATGATCGGACCCCCGACCCACTTTTAGGTAGGGACGTGCCGGCATGTCCATCTGCCTGTACGTGCCATTCTGTGGACGTATATTTACATGCAGCGGTTGACTTTTTAATTTTAATTTTAAACAGCCACCTCCTTGCTTGCATGTCATAGCCCTCTCCTTTTCTAGGAGTATCTATTACTGTCTGTGCTGGCCTAGCGTCTCTCCCCTGCCTTCCACTTATCTGCCTACTGTGACGGATCTTGCATACCCCAGGTAGGCACATCTGCCAGACCTGTGTCTCCTGTCCTCCAAATGCACCGGCAGCCTGCAGATTCACCATAACCAGCCCTTAACCCCTCAATCACGAGACAGTCCACACAGATGTTGAGGGTTAAACATGCAGAGCATAAACTGCTTATTAAATACAAGATATACACTTTTACACACATTTAGGGGCACTTCCCTTAGCTTTGTCATAGAGGGGAGGGGGTAGGGGACAAGGAACAACCAATGGAAACTGAACACTTGTACATTGAAACAGAAACTATAGATAAACATAAAGGGATTCTTCAGGCAGCCTCTCAGTACACATCTCACGCAGAAAGATGTCTCCAGTCCAGACCATTTGTCTATGTGACATTTACCAACACAATTAGACACAGCAATAGGGGGGGGGGAGAAGGGATGTAGAATTACATTACATTATCTCAATGCCAGCTTGTCCTCGGGTCTCAAGTCTCTTCTGGGCCATAATCTGTGGGTAAGAGGCCAGCCCACAGTCCCTTCCAAAACACACAGTGACAGTGGGTTCTGTCACACCTACCTTTTATGCAGCTGCAATGGGAGGATTGTAAGGGAAATCTATAGAGTGTCACTCTAAACTTTTTTCCAATAAAAATGTTTTTGCATTGTCTTTGGGAATGCAGCCATCTGAAGTTTTCATATATCTGGAGTGTCACTTTAATGACAGCGCCTGTCTGTCAGGGCTTCTGACATCACAGCCAAGAATGTCACACCCAGCAGCAGGGCTTTTGGATGTCTAAATAAGAAAGGATTTTACACTTAAACCCCTTTAACCCTGGAAGGATTTGCCCCCTTAATGACCAGGCCATTTTTTGCGGTACAGCACTCCGTTGCTTTAACTGACAATTGCGCGGTCGTGCGATGCTGTACCCAAACAAAATTGACATATTTTTTACCCACAAATATGGCCTTTTTTGTGGTATTAGATCACCTCTGTGGTTTTTATTTTTTGCGCTATAAACAATGTAAGAATGTATATTTTTTTACTTTCTGCTATAATACATATTCCAAAAATATATATAAAAAACAAATGTATTCATCAGTTTAGGCCCATATATATATTCTTCTACATATTTTTGGTAAAAATGATCGCAATAGGTGTATATTGATTGGTTTGCGCAAAAGTTATCTCGTCTACAAACTAAAAACTTTTTGGGGACCAGTGACATTATTACATTGATCAGTGCTATAAAATTGCCCTGATCAATGTATAAATGACACTGGCAGGGAATGGGTTAATACTAGGGGGCGATCAAGGGGCTAAGTATGTTCCCTGGGTGTGTTCTAACTGTAGGAAGGATGGACCCACTGGGATATGACAGAGATCACTGGGAACAGAAGATCTCTGACATGTCATTGGGCAGAACGGGGAATCGCCTTGTTTACATTTCCCTGTTCTGCCTCTGTATACAGCGATCGCAGGTCAGCGGCGGACATCTGCGGGACCCGCAAGCACGCTACTTGGCACTATGTGGCACATGCCTGCTATCCTCCTTGCACAGTCCGACATACAGGTATGTCGGTTTGCGCAGGAGAGTGAACCTGCTGCAGTATATGTACGTGAGCTGGTCGGCAAGTGGTTAAAGCTTGAGTAATTTTTTCATCTTTCCATCTATTAAATCTTCTGCCGTTGTTGTTTTAACTTTGGATAGTAAAACTTTTTTTCTGCTAGTAAATACCTTATACAGTCCACTTCCTGTTTCTTGTCTGGTAAAAAGCCTAGGCTAATGACATCATGCACAGCTCTCTCCCTCACTCTCGTGAGAGTTTGCCAGGAAGGGGGGGGGGGAGACATATGAGATCCAATGAGAGCTGCAGGGCTGCAGAGCTGGAGGTTTCCCTCTGTGTGTCTGTGTAGGATCAGGAAGTGAACAGGAAGCAGCTTTAGCTGCCCACGGTTAAAATGGATGCAGCGAGACTCAGTGGAGGGAGATTTCTGCAGCATATTTGACAAGTTCAGAATCACAGTATATTTAAAATAATATGCAAAGTGTTGAAAAGAATGTCTAGTGAACTTAATAGTGAAAATAAGTACAGATAGCACAAGCAGCGCTAATGTGTAGTGGAATCACACAAGTGAACTAAATGAATAAACAATAAGTGACAGAAAAAATTATATAAATGTAGAGACCCGTGAGTGATATTGAGTCTAAAGGTTAAACAGTTCATAAAGTGTCTGAGAAAATCTTCTGAATCTCTCCAACGAGCAGTCCTCCACCACACCAGTGTAATGAACACTCCTCCACCAATACGAATGGCCACTCACCAGAACTGTTTGGCATAAAAAGCATGTCATACAATCCTCAAGTCAGTGTTCAGGATTCATGTCCAAAAATGTAGAAGTGAGATCCACATACGTGAAAAAAAACAAAAAAGTATAATAGTGTGATATTGCTAAAACAATTTATTGACACACCACATGAACCTACAAAGGTTGCACTCACAAAAGCAAACTTCAAAAACAACCGTGATAAATTCCAAATAAACTTCCTTGATGTTCACAGGCTGATAAACTGTGGTCACGGCGGACCCAAAAAGTAAACCAGGTGTTTCTCACCGCTTCCCCTTGACTTTAACACCTCCTCCTTGTTGAAAATAGTATCCTCAAACGCTGGTCACTCGCATTGAAAAACACATGCAGGTTATCTCACGTTGGTCTCAAATGATCAAAAGATCTTTAGTGTAGCCACGCCCCCGACATGTTTCGTCATAGATTTGACTTATTCATGGGATTGGCTACTTACTAGTAAATGTCCTTCTTATATATCCTGGTATACAACTAAAATAATTGTTTGTCACCTGCAGTTCGTGATCCATCCAATCAGAAGTTCAACTGCAGTGTGTCACCCAATAGGAGCACATACCTCCCCTAATGTGACAGGCCAATCACGCCATGTTTCCATAAGGGCGGAAGTGACATCAGGCTTTGGGCAATGTAAGGGCGGAAGTCCTCACTGGTATCGGCGCCCAGTCATACGGCTCTGATTATAATAATAAAAACCTGTCATACGGCTCTGACAATAATACTAAAAAACCTGTCTTATGGCAAACGGGGAGCCAATCACGCTATATCTGCAGATACGCAGACTAAGCGTGCGGCGCCGCGCATAAGGTGATTGACCAATGGGAGTACCAGACTTAGGCCAATCCCGTCTTGTTTCCGTGAGGGCGGAAGTGACGTCAGGCTCTGACCACTGTGAGGGCGGATGTGTGTGCTGGAATTGGCATCCTATCACAGGGCTTGATTGATGGTAAAGCCCTGTCACATCACATACCGCCTCCACCAATAGGCAGTCTGAGCGTGCGATACCACGCATTGTAAGGGCGGAAGTGCCGCTGCTCACGGCTTCAGCACAGGTTAATATGCTGAAAGCCTAAGGGAAACAACCTCCCACTGGTTTAAAGATATAGACCATATTTTCCCTCAACAGGTGATTATTAACTACAATGTGTAACAGCTAGTGAGGCGGATACACTACTCCCATAGCAATCGTCACCAGTGTTGATCAGCCTTATGAATGCCTAGGAATTACAATACATAAGAGTCAAGCTTATATAAACACAATATTAGTGAGTGCAGACCTCGCTGCATCCAATACAAATTGAAACACTGGTAAACAGCTACTACATCAGTGAAATTGGAAATGGACTAGGGCAACTTAGTGAACTACGCAAACAGCATAAATAGACAGACACAAACGCACTTGCATTGCAAAAGTACATCCCTTTGTCCCTTCCCATTTAACCAAGTGCTTTTGTCCTGTTGTTCGTTGCGTTGTGTTTTGTAGTTGTCAGATTAGTGTTCTGTGTGATCAAGTGTTTGTTAGTAGATCTTTGAAAGTGTTTTTTGATAAGTGTTTGAGAGACTGTTTGTTTGATATATTTCTGTTCGTTTGTTTTCTTGCTGAATTTTTGCTGTTTGTTTTTGTGACTGTTTTTTGCTGAGTGCTTGTGTGATTTTTTGGGTGTTAGTTTTCTCTTTGTGTGTGTTCTTGCTTGATTGGTTGTGCTTGTTTTTGTGACTGATTTTTGTTGACTGGGAGTGAGTTTTTTTGGAAGTATGACAGAGAGAAAGCGAAAACTCAATTTTACTTTGGGGGAAAAAAGAATTCTTTCCCGGGCCATTAGCGATTATGGGCGTTTCCTCCATGGCCCGGACAGTGCCAACACCACCCTGGCCAGGAGGAGGGAGATTTTGGACCTCATCACTGAGCAGGTCAATTCAGCGGGGGAGGGGGAGACACGGACCCGGTCTGGGATTGACAAAAAAATTAATGACCTCCGGCGTCTGGTCAAACAGAAGCTGTCCAAAATGCTTGCCCATGCCAGGGGCACAGGAGGGGGCCCACCATGCCGTATTAGGCTGACAGCGGAGGAGTGTGCGGTGGCCCTGACCTTTCATCGGCATGAAGTGGAGGGCCTGCCCGGCTTTGACTCAAGTCCGGAGCCCGTGGTGCCAGGTAAGTATTTTTTTTAATATCAGGTGTGTAGCATGTGTGGGGGAGGGGGTGAAAGGGAATATGTGGCAAGTGTGTGGATCCTCCAACCTGTGAATGTTTTGTGTCATCCACAGATGTGCAGGAGGGTGCAGGGCCATCTGGCCTGACCGAACCATCCCCAGGACAGCAGCCTAATGAGGCCCCCCCAACAAGGCCGGAGTCCGCGGAGCAGGTTCAAGAGGAGGAGGAGGAGGTTGAGGAGGAGGTGAATCATAAGGAGGAGGAGTCCATGTCAGGCACTGGACTTTTGGTTTTTGAGGACTCTTCCCCTCTGGCTGTCAGCAGGCAGCCCTCCCTAAGGGGGAGCCCCCCCCCTCCTCCCCCAAAAGAGATTTCACCTCCAAATACGGAAAGGTTTCTTCACAGTAAGAGCTGTGAAAATGTGGAACAGACTCCCTCCAGAGGTGGTTCTGGCCAGCTCAGTAGATTGCTTTAAGAGAGGCCTGGATTCTTTCCTAAATGCACATAATATAACTGAGTACTAAGTTTTGTAGGTAAAGTTGATCCGGGGTAAACCCGATTGCCTTTCGGGGGATCAGGAAGGAATTTTTTCCCCTCCGGTAGCAAATTGGATCATCGCTCTGCTGGGGTTTTTTGCCTTCCTCTGGATCAACTGTGGGTATGGAGTTGGGTGTATGGGAGGATGTACTGTGTTTTACTTTGTTTTATTATTATTTTTTTTTTATGGTTGAACTGGATGGACTTGTGTCTTTTTTCAACCTGACTAACTATGTAACTATGTAACTATGTAACATGGCTCCCCTCCCAAGGGCCTCCCCTTCTCCCCGGCCACAAGCATCAGCTGGAGGCAGGAAGTCATCCCAGAAGACCAGGGGGGTGGCCGATCTCCTGCCCGCCACTCTGAGAAGGGACCAGTTCCTCCAGACCCGCTATCTGGGACAGGTCAGCCAGACATTGGTGCGGATGGAGGAGAGCCTGTCCTCCATCAAGGATACGCTGGGAAACCTGGACTCCCACTCCCGGGCTTTCACAACCTTCCTAAACGACCTGCAGACGACATCAGCAGGCGTTGGGCAGGATGTGAGGGCCCTCACCCAGGCTATCCAGGCCAACATGGCAACACTTGGTGCTGCCCTGGACAGAATAGCCGTGGCCTTGGAGGGCAGGCCGCCAGGTGGGCAGAGATCAGGGGCTGCTTCTCCTTCCCCAGTTTTCCCCCTCCCCCATGAGTCTCCCCTGAGGAGCCGGGGCCGTGGCCGGGGGCGCCCCAGGCGTGGCTCACGTCAAGGGCAATAATTTTTTTTCCCCCTTTTTTGATTTTTTTTTTTTGCTGGAAAATTTTTGATTTTGCTGGTCATTTTTTTTTGGGGGTTGTGAATGCTGTTTGAATGTGGGGGTGACATTCCTGCCGGAAAAGGGGTGTCATCCTCAATTTTGGTGGAGAAGTGATCCCCAGGTCCGTGTGAATGGTGTATGAATGTACAGTGACATAATTGGAGCCTTGGCGTGGCGTTGCTGCTCACAAGTCCTGCATGGTGGACTGGTGCCAATCCAATTTGATGTGGATGTGGGGTGTGTGTGCTAGGGACCACAGTGGTGTGCATGCATGCATTCTCATTGTGGCATGATTAATGTGTGTGTTTAACGTGCAAAGATGCCCAATGTGAGTTGTCTCCTGGCTGCTCTTCCCTCAGAAGACGGGGTATCCTCGGTTAGGGGGGGATTGTCTGGTTCAGGGGTCAGGTCATCACGTAGGTCAATCTGCAGGCCCTTTCTTACTGCGAAGTTGTGCAGCATGCAACATGCACCGATGATATGGCACACAAAGTTTGGGGAATACAAGAGGGTACCCCCAGACTTATCCAGGCATCGGAAACGTGACTTCAGGAGGCCAAAGGTGCGCTCCACCACTGCTTGTGTTTGGGCATGTGCTTGATTGTATCTTTCCTCTCCTGGGGTTTGGGGGTTCCGGATAGGAGTCATGAGATGGGGTCCCAGTGGATATGCAGAGTCACCTGTAAGGGAAAAGACAGGAGGATGTTAGTCATGCATGTGCCCCTTGTGATGTGTGCATCATGGGAGGGGATAGTCATGCCTGCCACCCATGTCACTCACCAACCAGCCAGGTGTCCCCATACACGTTCTGATCGAATTCCATTCGGATGTGGCATTGATTGTATATGTAGCTGTCATGGCTGGACCCTGGGTGTTTGGCACGGACGTGCCATATGAGGCCTTGGGCATCGACTATCACCTGTACGTTGATGGAATGCCAATGCTTCCGATTGCGGTACATGTGCTCTGTCTCCTGGGGGGGCTGGAGTGCCACATGTGTGCAATCAATGGCCCCCACGGTGCGTGGAAATCTGGCAATTCTGTAGAAATCTGTCATTGCCTTCAGCCGCAGCTCCTCAGTGGTGGGTTTGATGATTTGGTTGGCCATGCGTCTGAGGATTGCAGGGACAACCTGGTGCACACATCTGCTCATGGAGGATTGTGACATCCCAGCCACCACTCCACTTGTACGCTGAAAAGAGCCACTGGCAAGGAAATGGAGTGTTGCCATGACCATGACCAGTGGCTGCACTGCATGTGAGCGTTGTGTTGGGCTGGTGATGTCCTCCTGCAGGGTTGTGGTTAATTCCAGGATGACATGAGGGGTGAATCTGAAGATGCGATACACCTCAGAATCACTCATGCCAAACAGGTCTATGCGGGTGCGGTATATCCTCTCCCGTGTCATCCTCCGTGCCCTCCTCCTTCTTTGCTCCTCTAAAGTCAGTAGTATAGCTATGCGCGACGATGCCCCTGGCATGTTGGCATACAGATTGTTGTGCAACACGTGTGACTGCTAAGCTCCTCACTAACAGTGTTGCTTTATCTAACAAGTAGACTTTTTTTCTCTTTTTAGACCAGCTTTTATAAGGTCTAATTTTAGACAGGATAATTTGCTGTTGCGCACACTGCGTAGCCTGCGCTGCCCCAACGTTCTTTTGTGGATCCCCGTAAGTCCCTCATTAGCATATTTGACTAGCAAATCAATGGTGTGTCTAGCGCAGTTTTGCGCGGACGGATGCGCCTGTCTAACGAAATTACGCCGGAACAAAAAAAGTAGATTTCTTGCGTATCTCGCTTTGGGGATGCCGTGCATCGAAACGCACGTGCACATTTAGACTTACGCACGCGCATCTCCTGTTGATATTGCACCCGCAATCTGCTGATGCAATGCAATTCTTTACATAGTAAATGCTAATTTTTTTACCTGCAAAAATAAATACTTATAAAAACAATCAAGTAAAATGTGTTAGATAAACAGCATACCACATCATTTATTTAATTATCCAGCACAACAGCTCTAAAATGTAATACATTAAATATCCTCATCCCAGAAAACCCCACGGGGTGGGAGATAAACATTTAACCCATTCAGCCCCAAGGGTCATATCTTAGTTAGATAACAAGGGGAACAACGGGAGGCAATAACAGAAAACAAGAAAAGATATAGCTATATAATAATATCAAAAACATACAAAAGCATGTAATGCTGTTTATCTATTGGGTTGCCAAACACATTTCACTAGGTAGCTGATATACTGTAGAGCGTATTCAAATTGAAAAATGGAGGCCAAACACATTATGAGTCCTGCCAAAGCACAGAAAGAGGAAGAGATAGCTAAATCTATTAAATTAGGAGGCAAAACTTATTTTTTTTGGTACATTATCGATAAAAGGAAAAAATACAATTGGATCAATAAAAGGAAAACTGGACACAATACTTATGTTGAGCAAGACCTGGATGTAGCAAACAAAAACTTCTGTTCAGTCTTCTCAGAAGTAAAGTGCACTAACAATAACAATTTGGGGGCATCATACCGAGTCTAGTAATGACGCTCTGCTAGACCTGGTAACCTCAAACCATACAGAGCTTAATACTAATGTTCAAATAAAAGAACATCTGAGTAGCAGTGACCATAACATGATTTAATGTTAGCTGTAAGCAACAAGCTCACACTGGAAATATAAAAACACTTAACTTTAAGTTAGCAATATTTCCAAGGATGAGGGCTGTTTAAGACTAATGCCGCGTACACAAGATCACTTTTTGTAATGAAAAAAAACGACGTTTTCAAAAACGTCATTTAAAATGACCATGTGTGGGCAAAACGTAGTTTTATGTCTTCAAAAAAACGACCAAAAAAAAATTCGAACATGCTTGAATTTTTTGTGTCGTTTTTGAAAACGTTGTTTTTTGTGTCATAAAAAGTGATAGTGTGTGGGCAAAATGATGTTGAAAACGACGTTTTTAAACCCGCGCATGCTCAGAATCAAGTTATGAGATGGAGCTTCAATGGAACAGAGTGAAGTCGAACGTGGTGTACGTCACCACGCTTTGCTAGAGCATTTTGGAAAAACGATGGTGTGTATTCAACGTCGTTTTGGAAAATGAAGTTTAAATTTTTTTTCATCACAAAAAGTGATATATTTATGGTATTTTTATCATTTTTTTCTTTACTAGTAATCAGCAATTTTTATCGGGACTGTGACATTGTGGTGGACAGATCGGACACTTTTTTGGGACCATTGACATCAGAGATAAAAATAGCCACTGATAGGGGGGGGGGGCTTGGCCTGTACATGGCCGTGTGAGGACGCTTTGGCTTTGAGCTCCCGACCTGCTGGGTCTATTTCGCTCTAATATCCCGCTAGTTGCCCCTGGAATGTACTCAAAGAAGAGGCGAACGAAGGGGAAGTCTAAGGTGGTGAAGCCGGGGGATTTCGGAGGAGATATTGATCAATTTTTGATTCAGACACGGCTCACCCCCCCTGGATCTAGGATGGCGAAAGCACGCAGAGAGACAAGTGGGGAGCGGGCTATGGGGAGCCAGCCGACGTCCCCAGCTGCATCAGTGGAGTCTGACTCCTATTCAGAAGGTGCCGCCGTTCTGCAACCGAGCGTGGCAACCCTGTTGATGACATCCTCGAGACCTGGAGATGCAGATGAGATGTGGGCAATTCTGAGGTCCCTCCCTACTAAGACGGACATTAAGTCGATAGTGAGCCGCTTGAAACTCAGCACCGCAAGGACATACGCAAGGTCAGGGGGGAGTTGGGCGCCCTGGGTGCAAGGCTTGCTACAGGGGTGACCTCGGTGGCAGATTTGGAGCAGAGAGTGACTGCCCTGGAGCACCTTACTCTCCGCTCCCCGCGTGACCTACCGGGATTGTTTGAGTTCCTGGCTGCTGACCCCATCAGGATCCCAAATTGGCTCATCTTCTTTCCACAGCACAGCGGCCGCTCCGGATCGTGCCCCCAAAAAAAGGGGAAACCTTCAACCTGGATCACAGAGGCAGCACCGGAGATCGATGTCGCCTATGCTGGAGGGGTCACGTGAGTCATAACCTGCCTCCTCCTATCTTTAATTTTTGACCACTCTGATGTTGACACGTCCTCGGGAACATCCTCTCTGTCGACAAAAACCCGCAAACAAATAGCCAGGGACCTCCATGAAGCACAATTGATCGACGTATGGCGTCTACAGCACTCGGGAGAGCGGGATTATACGTTCTACTCCCCTCCCCACAAACTATACTCCAGGATAGACTATTTCCTCATACCACATGGTCAACTACATGCAGTGCTGAACTCCTCCATAGGGCTTCGGACTTGGTCCGACCATGCCCCTATTACCCTGACCTATAAGGTCTCTGATCAACACTTACGCAGGAATCACTTTTAGCGGTTAAACGAAAGCCTCCTACAGAACCCAGAAGTGCTGGAAGAGGTCAACAGGGAACTAGGATTCTATTTCCAAACAAACACAGAAGTGGACTGTGCCCCTGGGGCAGTATGGGAGGTGCACAAGGCGGTTGTCAGGGGCAACACGGCTTGCGCATTAAAAGGGAAAAGGGGGAACAGCTGAAAATGCTGTAAGGGGATCTCCATGATGCTGATATATGACATGAGAGCTCCCCCGACCCCCAAGGGGAGGCGGAACTGATCTCCATTCGCTCCCAAATTAACAAGCTCCTTAATTACAGGGCCAAAGCCGCGCTACAGAAATGTCGTCTCGTATCTTACGAGTCAGGAAATAAGTGTGGGCGGATCCCGGCAGAGCGGTCGCAGACTTGAAAATGCAAACTTATGTCCCCCACATTAAGACGGTAGCTGACGTGAAAGTCAGCCTACCACAACACATAGCTAATACCTTCAAGGAGTACTATGCAAATTTATATAACATACCAGCCCTTCCCAGAACGCAGCACCTGGTGGAGGCATACTTAGCCTCTGCCCAAATACCTTCACTGGCACTGGAAGCTGTAGCCAAATTAGATGCCCCCATCACGAGGAGCTAGAGGTGGCTCTGGCCTCAACTAAACAGGGTAAGGCTCCGGGGCCAGATGGCCTTACCTCACAATACTATAGAACGTTCCTCTCGTCCCTGAGTCCCTATATGGTGTCCTTCTATAATAAGCTAGGGAACACGGCGGTTTTCGCCGGTGATATCCTACGGGCACATATCACGGTCATTCCTAAAGAAGACAAGGACCCCCTGGTTTGCAGCAGCCACAGGCCAATCTCCCTTCTAAACACGGACCTCAAGCTATTTACCAAGATTTTGGCGATCCGCTTAGCCGGGCATTTACAAACACTAGTTCACTTAGATCAAGTGGGCTTTATTCCCACTCAAAAAGCCAGGCATAGCACAATTAAAGTGCTAAACCTCCTACATGTAGCCAACCAGTCCCATATGCCTTCGGTCTTCCTGAACACCGACGCGGAGAAGGCCTTCAACCGGGTCAACTGGAAATATACAGTGCGGAAAATAAGTATTTGAACACCCTGCTATTTTGCAAGTTCTCCCACTTGGAAATCATGGAGGGGTCTGAAATTGTCATCGTACCTGTAGGTGCATGTCCACGGTGAGAGACATAATCCAAAAAAAAAAATCCAGAAATCACAATGTATGATTTTTTTAACTATTTATTTGTATGATACAGCTGCAAATAAGTATTTGAACACCTGAGAAAAATCAATGTTAATATTTGGTACAGTAGCCTTTGTTTGCAATTACAGAGGTCAAACGTTTCTTGTAGTTTTTCACCAGGTTTGCACACACTGGAGGAGGGATTTTGGCCCACTCCTCCACACAGATCTTCTCTAGATCAGTCAGGTTTCTGGGCTGTCGCTGAGAAACACGGAGTTTGAGCTCCCTCCAAAGATTCTCTATTGGGTTTAGGTCTGGAGACTGGCTAGGCCACGCCAGAACCTTGATATGCTTCTTACAGAGCCACTCCTTGGTTATCCTGGCTGTGTGCTTCAGGTCATTGTCATGTTGGAAGACCCAGCCTCGACCCATCTTCAAAGCTCTAACTGAGGGAAGGAGGTTGTTGCCCAAAATCTCGCAATACATGGCCCCGGTCATCCTCTCCTTAATACAGCGCAGTCACCCTGTCCCATGTGCAGAAACCCCCCCCCAAAGCATGATGCTACCACCCCCATGCTTCACAGTAGGGATGGTGTTCTTGGGATGGTACTCATCATTCTTCTTCCTCCAAACACGGTTAGTGGAATTATGACCAAAAAGTTCTATTTTGGTCTCATCTGACCACATGACTTTCTCCCATGACTCCTCTGGATCATCCAAAAGGTCATTGGCAAACTTAAGACGGGCCTTGACATGTGCTGGTTTAAGCAGGGGAACCTTCCGTGCCATGCATGATTTCAAACCATGACGTCTTAGTGTATTACCAACAGTAACCTTGGAAACGGTGGTCCCAGCTCTTTTCAGGTCATTGACCAGCTCCTCCCATGTAGTCCTGGGCTGATTTCTCACCTTTCTTAGGATCATTGAGACCCCACGAGGTGAGATTTTGCATGGAGCCCCAGTCCGAGGGAGATTGACAGTCATGTTTAGCTTCTTCCATTTTCTAATGATTGCTCCAACAGTGGACCTTTTTTCACCAAGCTGCTTGGCAATTTCCCCGTAGCCCTTTCCAGCCTTGTGGAGGTGTACAATTTTGTCTCTAGTGTCTTTGGACAGCTCTTTGGTCTTGGCCATGTTAGTAGTTGGATTCTTACTGATTGTATGGGGTGGACAGGTGTCTTTATGCAGCTAATGACCTCAAACAGGTGCATCTAATTTAGGATAATAAATGGAGTGGAGGTGGACATTTTAAAGGCAGACTAACAGGTCTTTGAGGGTCAGAATTCTAGCTGATAGACAGGTGTTCAAATACTTCTTTGCAGCTGTATCATACAAATAAATAGTTAAAAATTCATAAATTGTGATTTCCGGAATTTTTTTTTTTGATTATGTCTCTCACAGTGGACATGCACCTACGATGACAATTTCAGACCCCTCCATGATTTCCAAGTGGGAGAACTTGCAAAATAGCAGGGTGTTCAAATACTTATTTTCTGCACTGTATGTTCTCGGTCCTCAGGCCTATTGGACTTGGGGATACCATGACTAGATAGATAGCACAGATTTACATCACCCCCTCAGCACAGGTTAAAGTAAACGGAATCTTATCTGACCCACTCCCGATTAGAAACAAGACTAGGGAGGGCTGCCCTTTGTCACCCTTCCTCTTTGCCCTCTCATTGGAGCCATTTCTGTGTAGGGTCAGAAATAACCTGGATATCCTAGGCCTTAAGGTAAGGGACTCCCAATATAAAGTGTCGGCCTACGAGGACGACTTGATGTTCTCCCTCACTAATCCGGCTATCCCGAACTGTTACGCAAACATTAAGATCCAATTTTAATTTCAAGTGGACGGACACTTCTTTGAAATACTTGGGCACCAGGGTTCCGGCTGACCTTAAACATATCTTTAACCTAAATTTCCCCCCTTTATTGATCAAGACCCAGACCTTACTGGACTCCTGGCACAAGGGCCTCCATTCATGGTTTGGCCGCTGCAACCCTATTAAAATGTCCAAATTCCTCTATTTATTACAGGCACTTCCTATCCATATTCCTGCGGCATTCTTTAAACAAACACACAGCCAGTTTACCAAATTTATCTGGGTGAATAAAAAGCCGAGATTACCCCGAGCCCTGCTATCCCTACCAAATCTGGAGGGGGAGCTTGCGGTTCCTGATGTAAAGAAGTAATCGCAGGCTGTACATCTAGGTAGGATGGTGGACTGGTGCCGCCATTCCGACCTGAAATTGTGGACACATCTCAAACAGTCTCAGACACAGGTACCCTTGCAGGGAGCTGTCTGGTGTTATGAAAATCTGCCGGCGGATATCAAAAGGCACCCGCTTATAGGAACGACGCTCCGAGTAGGGACGAGGGCACTTTCCACACAGGCTTCTCCCACATCGAAATCTCCCCTATACCCTATTTCAGGGAATCCAAAATTCCCGCTGGGGCTGTCCCCCCAGGCCAGGTATGTTTTTCAGAGTATACACTGCACACAAGCAAGACACTTCATGGTGAATGACTGTTGGCCCTCACTGGGCATGCTAAGGGAAGATGGGGGTGCCTTTCAACTGCCGTTCTGGACAGCGCTCCAACTGAGACACTTTTTTGAGTCATTGCCTAGCCCACAAGAGTTTACCAGGCCACTCACCCCCTTCGAGATCCTTTGTTCAGGAGAGGGGGTGCTTCCAAGCACACTATCCACCATATATGCTCTTCTGATTTCCCCGGTGGTACCCACACGACCGGCCCACATAACCAAATGGGAAAGGGATCTAAATTGTACATTTGACACCCCCCAGATTCAGCGTATTGTAACGTTCGCCCTGAAATCTTCCATATGTACGAGACTGCAGGAAGCCAACTACAAGCTCCTGACAAGGTGGTACCTTACCCCACATGCCCTGCACACCTTTTATCCAGACTCCTCGGCATTATGTTGGAGGTGTCAGGGAGAGAGGGGTACGCTGATACATATATTTTGGTCGTGCCCAAAGCTGTCCCATTTTTGGTCAACAGTCAGGCTTATAGCTCAGAAATTCACTGAATACAATATACCGGATGACCCGGCCTTCTTTCTCCTACATGTCAATACTATGTCAACTAAGCGATACAAAAAATCTCTCATATGCCATTTACTGAATGCCGCAAAGGCATGCATCCCGCTACACTGGAAAAGTCCAGCACCACCTCCGGTGGCCAGCTGGATCCGCTGGGTAGAGGATATTAAGGCAATGGAAGACTTGGTGCTGTCTGCGGGACAACAGCAGGAAAAATTTAAAGATACGTGGGAGCTGTGGAACCATTTTATCTACTCCTCAGAAGGTGTTGCCGTTAGGGTTGCCTGAGGAAGCCAGAGCCCCGTATACAGATGGACTTTTCTGTGTCCGGCCCTCCCCTCCCAGCCACCCAGACCTTCCTTACCCCCTCCTTTTCTTTCTTATTCCCCTTCTCTCTCTTTTCTCTTCCCCTCACTACCCCCCATTTTTCCTTTTTTTTTTCCTTTTTCTTTTGTTTAGAGCCCCCCTCTCCTTTTACCCCCCTCTCCGCCTTGGGGTGAACCTGGTTTGGGTGGGTGGGCGGTGGTGAGTGGGGCCTTGGGGTCTTTATTGAAACTATATGGAGGTCTCACTGTCGGAGGAGGCCTACAGCCCTGAGATGTTATCTAAGGGGTTCTAGCTGAGGGATATGTTACATGTTGGTTGTTCTGGCAGTCGTGCTGGACCCCGATTTTGCTCTCCCCACCAAACAGCTACACTTGCTTGGGATCTTCAAAAGTAGGAACCCAGTCGACCACTGGGTCCCCGTCCTGTTTGAATGTTCCGGACCAACTGGGCCCCCGAAACCAGGAACACCGCGTGGCACGCACGCCCCGGCCAGGTAGGCCGCAACGCCAGGGTGCCGTGATGTGGTCACCCTCAAGGTGGGTGCCACGCAGGAAGAAGAACCCTGTCAACGTGGCATCTGTTCCATAAGTATCCTCTCCCAGCCTGCCCAGAGAGGCCCAAGCCTCCTGATTGGCCGCTGGGAAAGGACACCCAAACCTCACTGTTGCCACCTACTGCACCGGGGTGGGAAAACACCCCAGTACAACAGAATGAGCCCACAGCACAGCCAAGCTGAAACAGAGACACCTAATTAAATGATTGCAAATGGAATCAGAGTCACTTACACTCCGATTAAACTCTAAGGGCCAGATTCAGGATGGCGAGCGGTTCTTTGCGGTGGCGTAACTTTTCCTATTTACGTTACGCCGCCGCAGCTTTACCCGCAAGTGCTGTATTCACAAAGCATTTGCGTGTAAAGTTGCGGCGGCGTAGTGTAAATTGGGCGGCCTTATTCAAATTGGGCGGGTAGGGGGCGTATGCTATTTAAATTAGGCGCGTCTCCGTGCTGAACGTACTGTGCATGTGTCGACCATTGAAAAATCCCAGTGCGCATGCTCCGAATTATGACAGTGTTTTCGACGTGAACGTAATCAACGTAAATCCTCATTCACGGACCAGTTACGCAACGACCTAAACATTTTCAAATTTCCCGCGGTCACGACGTCCAAACTTAACATAGGATGCGCCATTTTTTGGTGCTTTATCTTTACGCCGGTAAACCCCCTACGGAAACGGCGTTAAGTCACTGTGTCGGGCGGGCGTACGTCCGGGAATTGGCGTATCTCGCTGATTTACATATTCTCTGCGTAAATCAGCGGGAACGCCCCTGGCGGCCATTTTAAAAATGCATTTAAGATCTGACGGCGTAATACAATTACGCCTGTCGGATCTTTCCTGCAAACCGGCGTATCTTGTTTTCTGAATACAGAAAACAGATACGCCGGCGCAAAGTCAGAGTTATGCCGGCGTATCACTGATACGCTGGCATAACTCTACCTGAATCTGGCCCTAAATTGTAATAGCACCGGTACTTGGAAGTAACCCGGCGCTACAAAAGTATTTTAAGCAACAGTAAATATGGATTCATGAAAGACAGAAGTTGTCAAACAATCTGATTTATTTTTATGAGGCGGTAAGTAAAACCTTAGACAGAGGGGTGGCTATGGATGTGGTATACATTGATTTTACAAAAGTGTTTGACACATGGCTAATGTGTAAGGTAAAGTCTATATATCAGTTTATAAATGGATAGAACACTGGCTAAAACAGTGTTTCTCAACTCCAGTCCTCAAGGCGCCCCAACAGGTCATGTTTTCAGGATTTCCCTCAGATGAAACGGCTGTGGTAATTACTAAGGGTCCTTTCACACGGAGCGGACTGTTTTTCCGTCCGATCCGTGTGTGTCCGTCGGCTCAGTGAGGATTCCCGCTCAGCTGTCGGCGGACAGGGCGGTCCCCGCACACTGTCTCTCCTCCGCTCTCCCCTATGGGGAATCGAATGAATACAGACAATTTGTCCGTATTCATCCGATCCGTTCCGCCGGACGAAAGAAAAATAGGGTTTTCTTCCGTCCGAAAAACCGGACCTTTACGGACGCGGATCATTGCGGATGTTAGCGGATGCATCATCCGCTAACGGACGCAATCCCATAGGGGTGCATTACGTAAACGGACTTGTAAAAACGGAGCGGCGGATGCGGACGTCTGAAAGGGGCCTAAGGCAGTGAAACTGATCAAATCACCTGTGCAAAATAATAGAAAGGCCTGAAAACATGACCTGTTGGGGCGCCTTGAGGACTGGAGATGAGAAAATCTGGGCTAAAAGACCAGAGAGTAGTGATTAATGATTCTTATGCTGAATGGTCTATTGTTATCAGTGGTGTACCCCAAGCTTCAGTTTTGGGACCCTTACTTTTTAATATATTTATAAATGATATAGGGTCTGGGATTTTTAAGTACCATTTCAGTGTTTGTGGATGACACCAAGCATGCCGTGGAATAACGTCCTTACACAATTTTTCCAACTTACAAGCCAAACTCAATGCACTGTTTAATTGGGCAACTATTAGCAAATAGCAAAATAGGTTTGATGTTGATAAATGTAAAGTTATGCACTTGGGGGCTAGGAATATGCATGCATCATATATACTAGGGGAAGTACAACTGGGGGAATCAATAGTAGAGAAGGATCTGGGTGTTTTGGTAGATCATAAGCTTAATAACAGCATGTAATGCCAAGCTGAGCAAAAAGCGAGAAAAGTTCTTTCTTGTATTAAGAGAGGTATGGACTCCAGAGAGAGAGAGAGAGATAATTTTGCCCCTGTACAATTCATTAGTAAGACCTCATCTGGAATATGCAGTTCAGTTTTGGGAACCAGTTCACAAAAAGGATGTCGGGGAACTGGAAAAAGTGCAGAGAAGGGCAACCAAACTGATAAGAGGCATGGAGGAGCTCAGCTATGGGGAAATATTAGAGAAACTGAATTTATTCTCTCTTGAAACAAGGAGATTAAGTGGGGATATGATTAACATGTACAAATACATCAGGGGTGATCAAAGAGTTAACTGTGTCCCTAGGGTGTGCTTGCTAACTGTGTGGGGATGGACTCACTAGATGAACAGAGTGATCCATGTTCCTGGTTAGCAGGAACACAATATCACTCTGTTCATCTCTGATAGAACAGCAATCTGCTTGTTTACATCAGCAGACCGCAGTTCTATCTCTGTGGGGAGAGATTGCAGGTGGCCGGCGGACATCATGTCCGCTGGACCCGCTGATTGGCTCCCCCTCTGGCCAATCAGCATGTGTGCCTTTGCTCGCTATTGCACAACATGGCGTACAAGTACACCTTATTTTCTGGCAGTGCCCCTCCCGAGACTAGACTCTGGATCCGCCCCTGCACCAGCCACTTTATTAGTTGCATCTGTTCAGTTGCTTGGTAACACAAATTGCTCATCAGCCAATCATATGGCAGCAACTGAATGCATTTAGGCATCTGACGTAGTAAAGACAACTTGCTGATGTTCAAACCGAGCATCAAAATGGGGAAAAAGGGGTATTTAAGTGACTTTGAATGTGGCTTGGTTGTTGATGCTAGACAGGCTGGTCTGAGTATTTCAAAAACCGCTGATCTACTGGGATTTTCAGCACAACCATCTTTAGAGTTTACAGAGAATGATCCAAAAAAGAGAGAGGTCAGAGGAGAATGGGCAGACTGATTTGAGATGATAAAAAGGCAACAGTAACTCAAATAACCACTCCTTACAACCAAGGTATGCAGAATACAATCTCTGAATGCACAACATATCGAACTTTGAAAAGCAAATGGTCTACGGCAGCAGAAGACCACACTGGGTGCCACTCCTGTCACCTGAGAACAGGAAACTGGGGCTATAATTCGCACAGGCTCACCAAAATTGAACAATAGAGGATTGGAAAAACTTTGCCTGGTCTAATGAGTCTTGATTTCAGCTGCAATACTGAGATGGTAGGGTCAGAATTTGGTGTAAACAACATAGATACAGCTTCAGTATCAACGGTTCAGGCTGCTGGTGTAATAGTGAAGTGGATATTTTCTTGGCACACTTTGGGCCCCTTAGGACCAAATAAGCATTGTTTAAACACCATGACCTACCTGAGTATTGTTGCTGACCATGTCCATTCCTTTATTACTACAGTGTACCCATCTTCTGATGGCTACTTCCAGCAGGATAACGCACCATGTCACAAAGCTCAGATCATCTCGGTATTGCTGAAATTTGGCTTCAATCCTCACATGACTGGGCTATTAATATTCCTGGCTATGCTCTCTTTCGGAAAGACAGGGTAAAAAGGAAAGGTGGAGGCGTCTGTCTCTATGTGAGAAGTGACCTCAAAGCAAGTGTGAAAGAGGACCTGGTTGATGGAGAGTGTGATGAAGTTGAAGCATTATGGGTGGAACTGCATACAGATGTGCGTAGTTCAAAGTAAATCATTGGAGTTTGTTATAGATCACCCAATGTTAATGAGGAGGTGGAGACTCGGCTCCTTGCACAGATGGAAAGGGCTGCAAGGGCTGGGACGGTGATAATAATGGGGGATTTTAACTACCCAGAAATTGACAGTGACTTTACGACGTTTCCGGAAGTGATACGCGGCGTATAGATAAAGCAGCCCCCTAGTGGAGTATCCTATGTTAGGTATAGCCGTCGTCATCGCGTCGGAAAAAAAACAAATCGCGTCGTTTGCGTAAAACATTCATGAATGGGGACGTGACGTCATTGACGTTCACTGACAGAACTTGGAGCATGCGCACTGGGATGCATTGACACTCGACGCATGAGCAGTACGTTCGCCGCGGGATCGCGCATAGTTAGAATACTACACGCCCCGTACCCGCCCAATTTGAATTCCGCTGGCTCATTTGCGATGCGCTTCCGCAACTTTAGGAGCAAGTGCTTCATGAATAACAGCACTTGCTCCTAAAATTTCTGCAGCGTAACGCAAATGAGATGCATTACTCCAGAGCAAAGATGCTCTGATCTACCTGAATCTGGCCCAAAAACACTTAATTTCAAAAGAGCAAATTTTCAAAGCATGGGGACTGCTCTCCAGGGCTTGGACTGGGAGGGAATATTGGCACAGATGAACACAGAACAGAAATGGGAATTCTTCAAAAAGACTCTTTGGAACCTCACTGCAAAGTATATTTCCATAGGCAATACGTTTAAAAGGCTAAAGATAAAACCTATGTGGCTCACGGTCAAAGTTAAAAAAGCTATAAACAATAAGAAAACAGCTTTTAAAAAATATAAAATTGAAGGAACACTAGTGTCGTTTAAATGTTACAAAGAATATAATAGAATATGTAAAAAGGAAATCAAGGATGCAAATATTCAAAATGAACGACAGATTGCAAAAGATAGTAGGACAAACCCCAAAAAATTATTTAAATATATTAATAGTAAAAAGGTCAAGTCTGAGCATGTAGGCCCTTTACAAAATAATCTAGAGTGGGTGACTGAGGACATAGAGAAGGCAAATTTATTAAATGCTTTCTTCAGCTCTGTGTATACAATGGAGTATGGGGGAGCTCATGTCCATAATGGGGGTGGGAGTGACACAGCCCCAAATCCACAATGGCTCAAAAGTGATATGGTCCAGAAATATTTAGACAGAATAAAGGTGGATAAAGCACCTGGACCAGATGGCATCCACCCACGGATCCTAAAAGAATTGAGCTCTGAAATTTCAAAGCCACTGTATCTAATATTTAGGGACTCATTAATGACAGGAATAGTACCACTGGATTGGCGTAGAGCCAATGTGGTGCCTATATTTAAAAAGAGAACAAAGTCTTTACCAAGTAACTATAAACCTGTTAGTTTAACTTCTATAGTTGGGAAGATACTGGAACGTTTAATAAAAGACCACATGGATGAGTTCTTGCTGGAAACAAACTATTTAAGCAGCAGACAGCATGGATTCATGAAAGACAGAAGTTGTCAGACAAACCTGATTTCCTTTTATGAAGAGGTAAGTAAAACCCTGGACAGAGGCGTGGCAGTGGACGTGGTGTACTTGGATTTTGCAAAAGCGTTCGATACAGTTCCCCACACACGGCTCATGTGTAAGGTAAGGTCTACAGGATTAGATATATCAGTTTGTAAATGGATAGAAAACTGGCTGAAAGACAGGATTCAGAGAGTTGTGGTTAATGATTCTTACTCTGAATGGTCCAAGGTTATCAGCGGTGTACCCCAAGGTTCAGTGTTGGGTCCCTTACTTTTCAATATATTTATAAATGATATTGGGTCTGAGATCAAAAGTAACATTTCTGTTTTTGCAGATGACACCAAGCTATGCAGTGGAATAACGTCCTTGCAGGATGTCTCCAATTTACAAGCCGACCTCAATGCTCTGTCTAATTGGACGACTATGTGGCAGATGAGGTTTAATGTTGATAAATGTAAAGTTATGCACTTGGGGGCTAAGAATATGCATGCACCATACATGCTAGGGGAAGTTCAACTGGGGGGATCTGTAGTGGAGAAGGATCTGGGGGTTTTAGTTGATCATAAGCTCAATAATAACATGCAATGCCAAGCTGTGGTTTCCAAAGCAAGCAAAGTCCTTTCTTGTATTAAGAGAGGTATGGACTCCAGAGATAGAGATATAATTTTGCCCCTGTACAAATCATTAGTAAGACCTCATCTGGAATATGCAGTCCAGTTTTGGGCACCAGTTCTCAAAAAGGATATCGGAGAACTGGAGAAAGTGCAGAGAAGGGCAACTAAACTGATAAGAGGCATGGAGGGGCTCAGCTATGAGGAAAGATTAGAAAAACTGAATTTATTCACTCTTGAGAAGAGGAGAATAAGGGGGGATATGATCAACATGTACAAATATATAAGAGGTCCATATAGTGAACTTGGTGTTGAGTTATTCACTTTAAGGTCAACGCTGAGGACAAGGGGGCACTCTTTACGTCTGGAGGAAAAGAGATTTCACCTCCAAATACGGAAAGGTTATTTCACAGTAAGAGCTGTGAAAATGTGGAACAGACTCCCTCCAGAGGTGGTTCTGGCCAGCTCAGTAGATTGCTTTAAGAAGGGCCTGGATTCTTTCCTAAATACACATAATATAACTGAGTACTAAGTTCTGTAGGTAAAGTTGATCCGGGGTAAATCCGATTGCCTCTCGGGGGATCAGGAAGGAATTTTTTCCCCTCCGGTAGCAAATTGGATCATGCTCTGCTGGGGTTTTTTGCCTTCCTCTGGATCAACTGTGGGTATGGAGTTGGGTGTATGGGATGTACTGTGTTTTATTTTGTTTGTTTATTTTTTTTTTTTTTTGGTTAAACTGGATGGACTTGTGTGTTTTTTCAACCTGACTAACTATGTAACTATGTAACTATCTCAGATCACTGGTTTCTTGAACATGACAATGAATTCACTGTACTTCAATGACCTCCACAGTTACCAGATCTCAATACAATAGAGCACCTTTGGGATGTGGCGGGAGATTTGCATCATGGATGTCCAGCCGATAAATCTGCAGCAACTGCGTGATGCTATCATGTCAATATGGACCAAATATCTGAGGAATGTTTCCAACGCTTTGTTGAATCTATTCCACAAATAATTAAGGCCGTTTTGAAGGCAAAAGAGGGACCAACCTGGTACTAGCAAGGTGTACCTCATAAAGTGTTTATACAGTATCTCACAAAAGTGAGTACATCCCTCAAATTTTTGTAAATATTTTATTATATCTTTTCATGTGACAACACTGAATAAATTACACTTTGCTACAATGTAAAGTAGTGAGTGTACAGCTTGTATAACAGTGTACATTTTCTGTCCCCTCAAAATAACTCAACACTTAGCCAATAATGTCTAAAACACTGGCAACAAAAGTGAGTACACCCCTAAGTGAAAATGTCCAAATTGGGCCCAAAGTGTCAATATTTTATGTGGCCACCATTATTTTCCAGCACTGCTTTAACCCTCTTGGGCATGGAGTTCACCAGAGCTTCACATGTTGCCACTGGAGTCATCTTCCACTCCTCCATGGCGACGTCACAGAGCTGGTGGATGTTAGAAACCTTGCACTCCTCCACCTTCCGTTTGAGGATGCCCCACAGATGCTCAATAGGGTTTAGGTCTGAAAACATGCTTGGCCAGTTCATCACCTATAGCCTCAGCTTCTTTAGCAGGCAGTAGTCATCTTGTAGGTGTGTTTGGGGTCGTTATCATTTTGGAATACTGCTGCCCAGTCCCTGAAGGGAGGGGATCATGCTCTGCTTCAGTATGTCTCAGTACATGTTGGCATTCATGGTTCCCTCAATGAACTGTAGTTTCCCAGTGCTGGCAGCACTCATGCAGCCCCAGACCATGACACTCCCTTCGCCATGCTTGACTGTAGGCAAGACACACTTGTCTTTATACTCCTCACCTGTTTGCCGCCACACACGCTTGACACCATCTGAACCAAATAAGTTTATCTTGGTCTCACCAGACCACATGACATGGTTCCAATAATCCATGTCCTTAGTCTGCTTGTCTTCAGCAAACTGTTTGCAGGCTTTCTTGTGCATCATCTTTACAAGAGGCTTCCTTCTGTGACGACAGCCATGAAGACCAATTTGATCCAGTATGTGGCGTATGGTCTGAGCACTGACAGACTAACCCCCCACCCCTTCAACCCCTGAATGCTGGCAGAACTCATTCATCTATTTCCCAAAGACAACCTCTGTATATGATGCTGAGCAGGTGCACTCAACTTCTTTGGTCAACCATGGCGAGGTGAGTGGAACCGCTGTATGGTCTTGCCACTGTGCTGCAGCTCAGTTTTAGGGTTGTGGCAATTGTCTTATAGCCTAGGCCATCTTTATGTAGAGCAACCATTCTTTTTTTCAGATTCTTAGATAGTTCTTTCCTATTAGGTGCCATGTTGAACTTCCAGTGACCAGTATGAGAGAGTGAGAGTAATAACACCACATGTAACACACCTGCTTCATATTCACACCTGAAACCTTTTAAAAATAGAAATAGGTTCCCAATTACGGGATAGGGCATGGGACTATACGAACGCTAATTGGAGATTCAAATTGTATAAACGCTCTGAAACCACAGAGATCAAAGATTGTAAACAAGACTTATGTAGATATAAAAATATAAAGTTTAATCATTTACCAATTTTACACATTACATACAAACAGAACATTAAGGAAAAAAGAAAAACAACATATATGAAATTATATTTCACCATAGATGAAATAGATGGATAAAAGGTGTATACATCAGGTCCTACATGTTTCGCCCATTCAGGCTTCTTCAGGGACAAGAAGGTGTATACAATAATCTATAGATGAAAAAGTATAACAATAATCATTTTGATAATGTTAGAGGTAAGCACTATTTAGTAAGTAAAACATGTTATAATGCAGATAATATTGCCTCTGTAAATATTTTTAGTGCATTTATAGTAAGATAGACATAAAGTGTAAATCGCATAGAAATATAATAATGATAAAGAAAAATATTGTTACAGAAGTAGACACTATATATTGAGACTATTTGCCACCAAAGCCCCTCCCCCAGCATGCACAAAGATCAAACTGCAACAGCGTACCTCAGTGGTGACCACCGACCAAAGCCTCGGGCGAAACCGCTAGAAAGTTGCCGAGATGGAAGGCACCGAAATACCGGATATGAAAAAATGCACGAGTTCCAAGAACACGAAATAGATCCTACCACGGGGTATATAGAGATATTATAAGTTAAACAGCGCAGAAAAAGAAAAAGAAAAAGAGAAGAAAAAGAAAAAAGAGAAATATTCATACAAACGAAGAAAAAGACATTTATAAGATAGAAGGTGGTATATAAGAATGATAGATTCCCGTAGCCCCTAACCTTTGAGACGAGTAGTATAATAGGTAGGATCAAATATATGTGTATAGAAAATATTATTATTATTGCCTGGTACACACTAGTATCAGGGATAAAGGTGATATCAGAGAAAACAATGATATCTGTAAATATTATTATTATTACCTGGTATACACTAGTATCAGGGATAAGGGTGATATCAGAGGAAACAATGATATCTGTAAATACTTGTAATCATCTTAAGGTTAGTAGCTAGATGGGTAGGTTTTTAAGTCTGACTCAGTAATGCAAAGAAAGCAAAAGAAAAATGCAAGAGAAATATAAAAAAAATATATAAAAAAAGGAGAAAAAAAAAGGTTGTTAACGAGAGTCACATGTAGACTTACAAATTGCAAGAATAAAGCCGACTGAGAGCCTCTAAAGAGGAAGGGGTTTTTTGTTTCCACATGCAGAAATATGGTGGTTAGTATTCGCAGCACAAGCCAAGTTAGTAGTATATGAGTGTGTTTGCCGTTTTGTCAAACTATTAGGTCCATAGGGAGAGACATAAAGGAACAGCCTGTACTATAAGTAAGGCGTATGCTGTATGGAATAAAGGGAGGATGATTAGATTACTTAAACATCCCTCAGGTGTCCATAAGTAGAATAGCAATTATGAATAAAAATGGAAAGACAAATCAAGTTGCTAGTGTATGGCTAAGAAAGCGAGGCGTGCAGATTACCTTGTTGTATCAGCTGGTATGATCGCAGTCAGCTTGTGTTGGCCCGAGCGGCGAGTGTGTGTAAGTGTAGCTCCTATTATACCCCTTGTTTCATGAACGTGATGTACGTCATGACGTGGGAATGGGCAGGTGTAATGCTGCAAAGGAGGCGTGTGAACGCGTCACCAGAGACGGCCGCTCGAAGTTGACGCCCAGTACAGATGGGAAATGGTAACCCCACCCCAAGGGCGGGGTGAGGTGACGTGGGTCTGTCAACAAAATGGAGCGGCAGCGTAAGCATTGTACGGGGGATAAGTACCACATCACAGCCTCCGCCGTGATTCAGAGCTAGTCCAGCTTCTGGTAGTTACCCCTGGGTGCCCATACAAAGGGATCCATGGGAAAAAGGAAAGACATTGTGCAAGTGAATCCGGTACAGCGGGCTCTATGATGGGAAGTCTGTGTTGTATGACACACAGCGAGGATTGGTCCGTGAGCAACAGATGGTACATGATGCAGCCGACTCAAGTCTCGTGCAGATAGTCAGAGGGGCATGGGCTCTGAGGAAGTGTCACAATAAATACAATAATTACAATACAGCGATTATATATATACACAATAGAACAATCAAAAATTGGATATATGATACAAAGAGAGAGGATTTCTCGAATGGAGAGGTTGTCAGCCTAGATAAAGCGAAACGAAAGGAAAAACGCCCTCTAGAGGTGACAGTCTCTCTCAAAGGGAAAGGCTCACTACTTACAAAGATGTAAATAATTTGGTTATATTATTTAGAGGGAAGAAAATTGGAGAAATAATGAAGAGAATAATGATATTCTTCTCCATATGAAAAGTAGAAAATAAAAAGTGAAATATGAAAAATGGGAAAAAGTACTACATATATGTCAATGACATCGGGCCTACATTCCACAATACTATGGAACGAGGCCTGAGGCTCTCAACGTAATGACAGCCGTGGTTCAATGGGGATGGAATGGAAGTGTGGCCCGTTGTAATGGGGCCAAATGGTGGCGGATGTCAAAGAAGGGGCACCCTCATGAAGTGTCATACATCGAAGAGTTGAATGGTAATTGAAACTTAATAAATTGTAAGGATACATGTGAACATGATGCCTTACGTAATAGCGATAATCAGGGATCGCAACAAAGGTAATTGAACAAAATAAATTGATTGGCTAGAGAAAAGGTTTGAAGCTCATACTGTCATTGAGGCCTGGGTAAAGGGTAGCCCTGAGGATGTAAATCCATCGGGCCTCCAGTTGCAGAAGGCGTTTGTCCACCTCCCCACCTCTCTCGTTGGGAGCGATATGACCTAGGGCGAAAAAACCCATCATTCCTACATCATGACCATGCATGAGTCCCATGTGTCTACTGATGGGCGTTTCGAATAATTTTTTGTTGACTGCCGATGTGTGGTCGCGTATGCGGCAAAAAAAGTTACGTTTAGTTTTGCCCACATAGTAGGCACCGCAGTTACATTTCATTAAATAAATAATGCCTGTGGTCTGGCACGTGGCCCTAAATTTGGGTGTACATACGTCTCCATTGGGCAGAAGTAAGCTGTTACCTTTGATTATGTACCGACAATAGTTACATTTCATGCATGGAAAAGTGCCTGTTTGTGTAGGCTTGGGTATTAGTTGAGTGGAATAGTGACTGGAAACAGTGCTATCCCGTATTGATTTCGAACGTTTGAACGTAATCTCAGGATGGCTGTTGACAAATTTATTAATCTTGCTGTCAGATGTCAGCAAGTGCCAAAATTGGCTATATATTTTTCTTACTTTATTATGCTGTCTATTGTAGCGGGTGATAACACGCGTGGTGTTGGCTTGTTTTTTATTGGAAGATGAATACAAAAGCATATTGCGATCCTGTTGATTCGCCCTATTATATGCTTTACGTAAGCAGCTCTTGGTGTAACCACGTGCTCTAAGGCGGGCATAGAGTTGTTTAGCTTCCTGTACAAAATTTCCTTGTTCAGAGCAATTGCGTTTAAGTCGCAAGTATTGGCTGTATGGTATACTTGCGATTAAAGTTTTAGGATGTGAGCTAGAAGCATGGAGCAGGCTGTTGCCTGCAGTGGGCTTTCTATAGAGTGTGGAACACAAACGACCATTGGTGTCGACAAATAGCTCCACATCTAGAAAAGTGATTTTCTCCTGACTGTAATTATAGGTAAATTTGAGATTATAGATGTTGAATTGTAGATGATCCAGGAAGTCAATAAGGTCTTGCTGAGGTCCCTCCCATACCATGAACACGTCATCAATATATCTATGCCATGTAAGTACATTGGCTATAAGCATATCAGTGTCTTCACCTCCGAAAAGGTCACGCTCCCACCCCCCCAGGTACAGGTTGGCATAGGAGGGGGCACAGCCCGCCCCCATAGCCACACCCTGCACCTGGAGGTAGTGGGAGCGTTTGAAACCTTTTTTTGAACATTTAGCTTTTATTGAAGAGAAAAAGAAAACATGAAGTGGGTTACATAGTATGTCACATGTAAGTACAGGTACAACAAAACATAACTGGATGTTGAAAGGAGATGAGTCCTTGGGACTTAAAAGTGCTCTTTGTAAACCAGGCGAGAGTTAAGTGAGAGAAACTGAGTTTTCTAAGCATGCCCCAAAGGGTCCAAGTACCATTAATGTAGTTACACCACAAGCCTATAGCCTCGGTCAACAGCAGGACTTAGAGGCTAATGGTAGTATTGTGGTCTATAGTTGCAACGATTCATCAACATACAAAGCACGTGAAACCATGTATAAAAGGAATGAGAAAGAAGATGAGGAGCAGTGGGAAGAAGAGGCGAGGTAGAGCGAGGGGAGGGAACCCCGGCATCTCAGAAGTGGGAAGGTAGGGGGACGGGGAGAGAAAACAGCCTTACTATAACGCTTGCTATCTAGTCAGGCACGTCTGGGGGGGAGACACTGAGGCGGCCGCCACGGAGCTCTGGACCTGTAAGGTCCCAAGCTTCTCACAGACCCTTATCAAGGGTTCTGCGTAATATCATCGTATTCCTGGGAGTATCGGAAGACAATCCAAGGCCTCCAGGTTTCCTGAAAAATTTCTATTCTGCCATGTTCCTGCGCCACAGTGTCCTCCATCTCCCACACGTCCCCAACTTTCTTGAGCCAGTCTGCTACCGTGAGTACTCTGGTTGATTTCCAGTGAGTGGGTATCAATGACCTTGCAGCGTTAATCAAGTGTTTAGTTAGGGAGTGTTTGTATGTTTTCAGAGAGAGAGGGTTGATGTGTAACAGACAGCAAGCTGCATCCAAGGGCAACTCCGTTTCTGTGATTTTTCTAATCAGATTATTGATTTCGTCCCAGTAGGGTGCAATCAGCGGGCACCTCCACCAAATGTGTAGTAAAGTGCCTCTACCTGCCTGACACCTCCAACACGTTGAGGGTGTCTGGGGGTTCCATTTATTGAGTTTGTCTGGAGTGTTATACCAATTTGTCAACAGCTTGTAGCCCGTTTCCTGGATCAGTGTACTTATAGAACCTTTATGTGCTAGGATGCATGCATACCTCCATTGTTTGTCTGTGAACTCCTCTCCCAGCTCCTCCGACCATCTCCTCCTGTACCCATCCGGGCCGCCACATCCAGCCTCCTGTAGCCACCCATATGAGACTGACGCGGCCCGGGCCAAGGGCGTCCCGTTTAAGCACGCCGTCTCCAAGTCCGTCAGGGGTCTGTGAAAGTCTCGTACGCGTCCCTGTTTGGTAAAGTAGTCTCGTAACTGAAAATAGGACCACCATGTCAATTTCGGGAGCCCATTCTCTGTCCTCAATGTCGAAAGATCTTTAAGTTTACCTCCCGTGAAACAGTCCTTCGCTAGCAGGGGGGTATCACCATGGACCGGCCGGAACAAATCACCGGCCTCTCCAGGGGGGAAGTCTGTGTTTTCCCTTAAGGGTGTCAATGGGCCAGTAGGGGTGGTAATCAAGCCCTGAGCGGCGATGCCATGAAAGACTTCTAGCGTGGTCCTTGTAATCGGTTGTGCATTGAGGCCAGCTTTTGGAGTCCACGGGGAGAACCTTAGTGACCCTGCGAAGAGGGCGTCCTCCAACGACACCCATGCCTTTGACTGTCCATGGCAATGCCAATCGATCACTCTAGCTATATGTGACGCGTAGTAGTAAGTTCGGAAATTCGGAAGTCCAATCCCGCCCGCAGCCTTGGGACGGGACAGCCAGGACAGTTTAATTCTAGGTTTCTGCTGGTTCCAAATGAACCTCAGAATGATAGAATTCAGCGACCGGAAAAAACACGACGGGATTTTTATGGGCAAAGTTCTGAAGAGATACAGGAGTCTAGGCAGGACCACCATTTTAACAATGGACGCACGACCGAACCATGAGAAGCAGCCTACTCGCCACCGTTCCAAGTCGGCCGTACAACTCTTCAGGAGGGGGGGGAAGTTAGAGTCAAAAATGTGCTGTAACTGTGGTGTCAGATAAGTACCGAGATACTTAATAGCTTTAACTTCCCATCTGAAGTTTGAGTCTGCCTTAGTTCGAGTCAACAGTTCAGATGGCAGTGAAATGTTTATGGCCTCGGATTTGGAATAGTTTATTTTTAAGTTGGACAAATATCCATAACGGGCAAACTCCCTCAGGAGGTTGGGTACGCTAACCGTGGGGTTGGTTATGAAGAAAAGGAGGTCGTCTGCGTACGCTGCCACCTTGAACTCCCTATCGCGAATCCTAAATCCGCCAATGGAATCATTCAGTTTCACCGACCTAATGAAGGGCTCAAGGGCCAGGATGAACAGTAGCGGGGAGAGGGGGCAGCCCTGCCTGGTGCCATTCCGAATGTGCCGTTGATTTTAAGTTTCGGATTACGGTACAGGGCAAAAATCCACGAAAGCATACAAGGGCCTAGCCCTATGTGTTCGCACGCCGCCCTTAGAAAGTCCCATGCCACCCTATCAAAGGCCTTCTCCGCATCCGTGGACAGGAGAAGGCCTTCGACATCTCCGTCCCGCGCCGCCTGTATGAGAAGCAGGGCTTTGGTGACATTGTCTTTTGCCTCCCTGCCTGGGACAAATCCCACCTGATCCAGGCCTATCAGGTTTGGCAACAGAGGGCTCAATCGCATCGCGAGGATTTTTGCAAATAGTTTGGTATCTATGTTTAGGAGGGAAATAGGCCTATAGCTGGCACAGTTTGTAGGGTCCTTTCCAGGTTTGGGGATTATTGCAATTTGGGCAGACAGAAAGTCAGGTGGAACGTCCCTTGGCGTGGACATGGAGTTCAAGGCAGCAGCGAACGGCACGGTCAGTATGTCGGTGAAGGTTTTGTAGTATATAGCTGTGTACCCGTCCGGGCCCGGGCTCTTTCCATTTTTCAGCAATTTTATTACTTGGGCAATTTCCCCAGGGGTTATGGGAGATTCTAGTAGGGACGCGTCCATATCTGTTAGGTTGGGGAGTCCACTATTGGTCAGGTAGTCTTGTATGATCTGCGTCCTGTCCCCCTGCATGTCCGGGAGCTTGTGTTGGGGTGGCAGGCCATAAAGTCTGGAGTAGTACTCTTGAAAGTGGGCAGCTATGGTCTCCGTGGTCTCGTCTAGTCCCCCGTCAACCCGTCTAATGCCCGCGATATCGTTGGTGAAAGTGTGCTCCCTCAGGGCCCTGGCCAAAAGCCTGCCCGACTTATTACCCGACTCGTAGTAAATTTTCTTTTTGAAGAACAGCATTCGCCTCGATTTTGAGTCGAACAATTGCTGCAGTTCCTTCCTGGCCTCCAGTAGTTCCCCGGCCGATCTAACCGTGAGAGAGTGCTTATGTTGGGATTCCAAAGAGGAGATCAGAGCTGTGAGTCTGGTAATTTCCTTTTCCCTATCCCTCTTCCGTTTAGACCCCATCCTGATTAGCTCTCCCCGAATTGTGCACTTGTGTGCCTCCCACATCATGAGAGGGTCTATGTCAGGGGTGAAATTGTGGGCGAAGAATTCTTTCAAGGACCCAGTGAGGGAGGTCAAGAGGTCTGGGTCTGTCAGAAGGGAGGCATTAAGTCTCCACGTAGGTTGTTTAGGGGGAACAGATAAGAGGTTCAGTTTCAGTGAAACCGGTGCATGATCTGAGATCGATTGGATCCCTATGTGGGACGCCGTCACTGAGGACAGATTCCTTTGGGAAACAAAAACATAATCCAACCTAGCATAACGAGCATGGGGGACCGAGTAGTGAGTGAAGTCACGGCCTTCGGGGTTGAGAAAACGCCAAGCATCAACCAGCTGCAATTTTTGAAGTGCGGATTTAATATTTTTAAGTATCCTATATGTGACACAGGATCTGCCGTTTGAGGTGTCCACTAAGGGGTTAAGAGGGAGATTAAAATCCCCACCCAGGATGAGGCAACCCGTAGAGAACCCCAGTAACTCCCTGGTTATCTGATTACAAAAAGTGGCGTGAGCCCTATTGGGAAAGTATACATTGGCTAGTGTCACCGGGGTATTTCCGTATTTTCCCTTCAAAAACAAGAACCTACCCCCGGGGTCACTTTTTTGTTCCGTCAGTTGAAAAGGTGCGTCGCTACTTACTAGTATAGACACCCCCTTTGATTTGGAGTCATTATTGGTGGCATGAAATGCCCTTGTAAAATATGAGTCAGTCAGTTTAGGAACCTGTTGCGTCTTAAAGTGCGTCTCCTGTATGAAAACGAAATGGGGCTTACCCTTCTTTAATTCACGGAGGAGGGTGGAGCGGCGTTCCGGGATGTTCAGGCCCCTGATGTTGTGTGAAATCACTGTCGGAGCCCCTCCCAGCGAGGAGAAGGCCATCGGAGCAGCACAGGAGGAGACGGTCCAAGCTTGTAGCTGTGGTAGTGAGGGCAGACAAAGGCAGGTAAATGTCAATACAACAATTAATGTCCAGCTAGCGAATATCATCAGTCCCCCCACCTTCAGTACGTGTGAGGATTAGACAGGGGAAGGTGAAGATGAAGGATAAAAGGCAGTGAGACCAGGGCAGAAAAGAGACAGTGGAATAAGTAGAGAGAGAGAAGTATAAGAAGAGTGCCGTAATATTACAGCGGAGAGCAAAATGTAATACGGGTGTCCCCCTGAGCGGGATAGCCTACTCAGGAGTGGACACCGCCTGTGTGTGTAGTGTCTCCAGTGGCCCCAAGTCAGGAGCACCGGTACACTCTGTGGGGTTGTAGGGAGGCACCGGACTACACGGCGGCAGTCTACCTGTGTCACAGTCCGGCAGGATCTGAGACTCAGGAGCGAAAAAAAATAATTAAAAAAAAATATTAAAAAATAAATAAACCAAAGTTAACGAGGTAAATGGCTGTGTTACAGGCAGCCGTACATATCAAAACAAATTATACCATGGGCCTGAGGGCCTTCTAAAACATTAATAAGGCAAAGTCAGTTTAGACAGCAGCAGTAAACTGCCAGGCCCTTCAGAATGGTCTCAAGTCTTACCCGACCCGGGTATTGAAATAATCGCAATGAGGTCATACCCATTTTAAACTGTATAGTAAGGGACAAATGGGCGCGCTCAAAAAAAAAAAAAAAAAAAAAAAAAAAAACAAACAAACAAAATTAGGAACTCGTCCTGTGGACACAATAACAGTAACTACCCCAGAGGGGAAAAATCTGAAAAATTCAAAAAACTCAAAAAACTCAAAAAAAAACAAGGCATGGATGTACAGGGTCTCTCCGACATCTTGGAATAACAGAGGAAGCCAGAACCGCAGGTGTCCCAGGAGGCCTCGTGGGGAAGTCACAGTCGGCTCGTGGTAATGTTCAACAGGTGCCACAAAGGAGAACAAAAGGAAAAATCTGAGGGTACACTGGTAGTATTAATCAGCTTCGGAGTCCACCCCGGGATCTGCTAGCTGTCTCGGGGTCCCCATTTTGGAGCTGCCAGCTCGATTCTGTTTCTGTCGCTTTGCTTGTCGCTTCTCAGGTGTGGAATGAGGGGATCTGAGAAGACTCGGGGTCAAGACCGGGTGCAAAAATTCGGCGTACCAATCAGGGAGGTCCGTCTGTTCAAGGTCTAGTGCAGAGCAGAAATCAGGTAGGTCAGCCGGGGTGCGAAGCACCTGTTGTTGGCCATTAAAGGTGACTGCCAATGCAAACGGAAAACGCCATGAATAACGTATGTCCTTATTTCTTAGCTTCTCCAGCAGAGGGCGGAGTGCCCTTCTGTTTTTCAATGTTATTTGGGAGAGATCCTGGAACAACATTATGTTCTCCCCATTAAATGCTATATGATCATTTCTCCTTGCTCTGCGCATAATCTCATCCTTCAAAGTGAAACTTTGGAAGCAACATATTATGTCCCTGGGAGGAGCATTGTCCGGTCCCTTCGGTCTCAAGGCCCTGTGCGCCCTCACAAACTCGACGGCGGTGTCTTCCTGCCTCTCCAGCAAACTGTTGAAGACTCTCTGTAACGCCGGTGTAATCTGGTCATGGCCCACCGATTCCGGGATCCCCCGCACACGCACGTTACATCTCCTTCCCCTGTTGTCTAAATCTTCAATAAGTCTGTTCATCTCTATTAAATGCATGGCTTGGGCGAGTGAATTCTTTTCCAGCTTGTGGATGGCTCTGTCCCTCTGTTTCCCCGCAGCTTCAGCAGAGGCCATTTTATCATTAAGTACAAGCAGGTTTGTTTTCAGGTCAGTGATCGCCGCTGAGAAGGTGGATTTGATGTCCGCAGCGATCACTGACATGTCAGCAAAGGTCAGGGGGAGATCCGATCTCTTCTTACCCCTGCCAGCGTCCTCTGCAGCCGATTGGGAGTCCTCGCTAAAGTCCTCCTCGTGGAGCGGCGGCGCCATCTTGGATTGTAGGCCTCCGGTCTGCGCCACTGCCTTGCTTCTGAAAAGTTCAGCAATGTCCCCTGTCGGATGGGCGATCGATCCGCGGCGTGCACGGGTATGAGGGGTGCCGCTGTGCTTCTTTCCAGGCATCTGGTTAGCGTGGGTCGGGTGTAAAGCCGTGTACGGCTGCCTGTGTCAGCGGAGCTCCCTCAGTGTGCTGCCGTCCTCATCGTGCGCCAAGCCACGCCCCCTCCGTTTGAAACCTTTTAACACTAACGAGTCACTTGACACCGGGGAGGGAAAATGGCTAATTGTGTCAAATTTTGACATTTTCACTTATGCTTGTACTCAGTCACGTTTGTTGCCAGCGGTTTAGACATTAATGGTGTGTTGAGTTATTTTGAGTGGGCAGCAAATTTACACTGCTATACAAGCTGTACACTCGCTACTTTACATTGTAGAAAAGTGTAATTTCTTCATTGTTGTCACATGAAAAGATATAATAAAATATTTATAAAAATGTGTGAGTTGTACTCACTTTTGTGAGATACTGTATATTCCAAGCCATTCAGAATTTAGTCAGTGGCAGATGCTGAGCATTATAAAGCTACTTGATCTTTGTTCACACCTGTGCCTCAGAATGTCTAGTAGAGTTTTTTCTATTGTGACATCTCAAAGCCACAAAGGGATTTGTTTCTAGAAGTATATTATCTTCTTATGCCGCGTACACACGGTCATTTTTTGCGATGAAAAAAAAACGACGTTTTTTAAAACGTCATTTAAATTGATCGTGTGTGGGCAAAACGTTCGTTTTTTGTCTTCAAAAAAACGACCAAAAAAAAATTCCAACATGTTTGAATTTTTTGTGTCGTTTTCAAAACGTCGTTTTTTGTTTCACAAAAAGTCACCGTGTGTAGCAAAAACGTTGTTCAAAACGACGTTTTTCAACCCGCGCATGCCCAGAAGCTAGTTATGAAGCTCGCTTCAATGGAAAAGAGTGGTGAACGTAACCTTGCTTTTTGTGAAAAAACAATGGTGTGTATGCAAAATTGTCTTTGAAAAGCGACGTTTCAAAAACGTAGTTTTTTACTTCACAGAAAACGTCGTTTTTTTTCATCGCAAAAAACGACCGTGTGTACGCGGCATTAGTGCTGTGACCACAGTTAGGTGAGAGGCTGGAAGCAAGTAGCTATAAAATATCCAGCTGCTGTTACAGGGCACATGCCCGCTACTAATTAAGGTCTAAATGTAAGAGGATTTCCATTCAGGGCCAGCAGCCCAGCATATTTTATTTAATCTGACCTGGTGGGGTGCAACTAATGTAATGTACTACTTGTTAAGAATATGTAAAAATTTAAAGCAGAGGAACAGTCAAAGCTCATTTGGCTGTACTTCTTCAGTGGATCACAGAAGTGCAAATTGTTCTCCAGTCCTGTGACCCATTTTCAGCAGACTGAAGAACACTGTTGGCTGACGTCACAGAGCCAGTCCAGTCTCAGGAAGGATCAAGACCATATGGTTGGGACCCGTCCACATGCCTGGACCATCTGCTGAGAACCTGAGCCAGCCGCTTCTGCCCCCTCCACAGCTCAGCGTTCCAGTGAGTGCGGGGGGGGGGGATCAAATCAGAGAGCCGTGACTGACAGTCATCAAATCTCTTCTCTGGGAGCCCTGAGAGCCAAACAATTGGCCATATTTGATCGCTCAGTTCTCAGTGCTAAGTAAGTATGATTCTACAAAAAAAATGATTCCCATACTTCTCTTTTAAATGTTCCAAACCTGGCCACATGTTCACTTTAAGGACAGAAAACACATACATATTTAAAGCACTCTGATATTTATTCCTATGTTATCATGTAAACTACACAATACAAATATTCCAACAAATATGTGAACTTAGATGAAAATGCGAGAGGAATGGACTTGCAAACAAAACAGTTATACAAATTGCTTTCATTCTGGAATGTGCTATGTTTTTTCTGTCATTGAAAAAGTGCTTCTTCCATGTTTATATTGATTTAGAAATGAGTCTGCTCATGTTCCTTCGAATTTATATTACAAACATACCACAAGCGCACTTTTTCCTAGGTTTACTGTGAAGTGGAAAGAATCTCATTGAAATGTCATAATGAAAAGAAGGTATCTATCTAAACCTGATGATAACAATGTGTCAAAGGTGAACATACTCTTCCCCTTTCGGATACTGTATCTTGCATGTTCAGCAATATCAACAAGGAGAAAAGTATTTGCAAGCTCAGGTAAACCATAGACATGGAAAATTACCTACATTCATATTTAGGAGAATTATTAGTTTGCTTCTTTCAATGTATCTCCATTTTTAAAACACAAATAAAAAGTCTTATCGTTTTCCTGTATGAAACATGGTTGTCACTATAAAACCAAAGGCTTTATTAGCCACCACCCAAGGCAACCAAACTATGGCACATGGCCATAGCATTCCAGTGCCTGAGGAAAAGGGAAAAGGAGGGAAAAGAATATGAGGTATGATGATTGTTCATGAATCCCTCTTTAAAATGTACTTGGGCATACTTATCTATTAAAGCTGTAATGAACCCAAATCAAAAATGTAATGTATTGCAGATTGCCAATCCTTGGATGTGGTGGCTGAATTTGTTTACTTTTTTTAAGCCTATTTCCCCTCTGTTCTGACCTGGTGATCTGGCCAGTGTTAGGCCCCCTGTGTGAAGGAGCAACAGAGATGTCTTTGGACAACAGCATTGTTAATCTGGGGGGAGGAAAGTGTTAGATGTGCTAGCTGGCCTAATTAAACTAACAGATTAAAGCTAGACTCCAGCTAACACTTTAATTTTTTTGTTTTTCCTTTTCGAAATAAAGGTTTTATAAATCATTGAAAGCTGTCCATTGTACGTGCCCCCGTCAGTATTAAATGGGTTGTCTCAACCATCCAACTGCTACATCTGCAATGTTCTGTTGAAAAATAACAGACTTACTGGGAGGATCACAGGTGAAAAGAATAGGAAGATGAAAAAAAAAGAAAATGAATGCAGCCATCACATCTAAAGCCTCGTACACATGATCGGACTTCAAACAAACATTTCTGTAGATTTTTGTTTGAAGGGCGTTGACCATGAACTTGGTATGCATATACACGGCAGGACTTTTTCAGCAAACTTTCCCAAAATCACATGTTTTTTCAGCTCTTTTCTGCTCTTTACCACCACCCTTTGGTCAACTTCTGCTATTGTTGGTTTATTTTAACATTGGTTCTGAGCATGCGTGTTTGTACTTTGGACAACAGTCCAATGGTTTTCTGTACACACGATAGGACTTTGCACCGTAGGACTTTTGTTGCCGAAAAGTTTGTCCATTTGCAGAGCAAACTTATGTCTGATGAAAACCGAAAAAGTTTTTTGAAGGAAGCATACACACGGTCAGATTTTTTTGAAAACTTGCTCATTTTGAAGTTTGCTGTCAAAAACTCCAACCGTGTGTATGGGGCTTTAGAAATAATAAACTGCAACATAATGAATGTTTGCTTTTGAGTTTAAGCAATTATGGTACATTTATAGTGTAATTTTCATAATAGTTATTTTTAAAAGGTAATTAGACACAAAAATAATGTTTCAGTTATTGATAGATGTTGGGGCCTGGCAGTTCTTATATTTTTCTAAGGAACAAGAGGAGATCTCATCATTGTAACTAAATCATTTTAATCCAAGGCTTATCAAGACCAACTGAAGTCTTGCTTTTTGTTTTTACTTCTTATGCAGTCAGACTGTATTACAAGCAAAGCATGTTTTTATTATGTATTTGTTCTTAACACTGTAAGAAGCTGTCCTCTGCTAGCAGAATGCTGGTGAGCCAGAGTTATGCTCTTACACAGAAGGTAACGGTGTGGGTCTCCAGGGTTCAGAAGCCCCCCAGCATAGTCCTACAATGAACAACGCTTACAGTATGCTTGCTGAGCAGCATTGTTGATTGAATGGGAGTACTGTGCAGAGGGCTTGTTGAACCACTGGAGATACAAACTTCTGAGCTTTATGTGAGAGCAACAGTGTGCTGTGAAAACAGGACAGTTTCTTACAGTTTTATACAAAAACACATAAAAAAAATTTGATATGATTGCTATGATGTCTAAAACTTTAATATATTATATTGTGAAGAAAAACACATGTGGAGTAGAAATAACCCTCATGTAGTGAAGAGACCTCCTGGGTGAATCAATCTTTTTAACCCCAAATATATTTACAGTAGGCAGACAGACATTGTACTATTTTCACTTTTACCGTCACTCTCCTGCTACAGCAGTTTCATATTGTGTCTGGCAGTGCAGTGAGCACCAGAGTTTGACCAGATACACTCCATAATTTAACAGATCTGGTCAAACATACTCCCTCTCAGGTCCAACACACCCCTGTCACTGTACGGCACTGCAAGTCTGCTAATGAACACTTGTAATGAGGGATGTGACTGTTACTTATCTACGCCAACACAGAGCACTGCAGTGGGAGGCCTGGAAGCCACACTTTTACTAAGAGAAATATATATTTTAACGGTTCGAATCTCAGCCTGTTTCTCCTATATGACTCCTTAACTAACTGACCTAGATATAGTGGACAAAGAGGCTGTTGTATTGAAAATAATTTTATTGCCACAATGCAGCTTCCAATGCCACCCACTCTATACCTCTCCTCTTTTGCAGCTTTGTCTTTTTCCTCAGTTTCTCTTACGGTTGCTTCTTTTTTGGCTTCCTGGACATGTATCATGCTTTTTTATTGAATGAATGAATGAATGAAAAATGTATATAGCGCGGTACATGCGAACTGAATCGCCTCTGGGCGCTTGTTGTTCCTGTCTCCTTTGATATCAAAAGAGATGAGTCTTGATCTTTCTCCTGAATGCTGAGTGGTTCTCCTCCAACCGAATGCTGGTTGGTAGAGCGTTCCATAGTCTGGGACCTTGGACCACGAATCTTCTTTCTCCTTTGGACTTGTAGTTAGCTTTCGGTATCTGTAGTAGATTTTGATTGGTGGATTGCAGAACGCGATTGGGATTATGAGCTTTTATTTTTTCACATAGATAATGGGGAGCATTCCCATGGATGCACTTATGCGTCAGACAGAGTGCTTTAAAAGCAATTCTGTCTTTTACTGGCAACCAATGAAGGGATCTCAGTGAAGGTGAGATTGATTCCCAGGGTTTTTTCCCAGTCACAAGTCTGGCGGCTGATTTTGCCCAGAATGGGCGGGGATGTCCATGTTTTTTGTTGCAGGTTGTTTCATACGCTTGGCGTGAAACAGGAGAAGTTCTGTTTTTCGCTCCGTTGAGTTTAAGATAACTCTTTGTCATCCAATTCTCCATCAAAGAGAGGCATGTCTCTAGATTGAGGTGGTGATCCTTTCTATTGCAAATGCGGAAATACAGTTGCGTATCGTCTGCATATGAGTGATAAAGCAGTTTTTGGCTGCTGATGATTTCAAAAAGAGGACAAAGATAGATGTTAAACAGCACCGGCGACAGGGGCGATCCTCGAGGGACTTCGCACGATACTGTGCGTTTCTCAGAAGTCAAAGGTCCCAGCTTCACTATTTGCGCTCTGTTTTCCAAAAAAGAGGAGAACCAAGATAAATCGCCTTCTGCGACTCTGGCTACTTCAGCTAGCCGAGTCAGTAACAGTTTGTGGTCGACAGTGTCGAAAGCTGCGCTTAGGTCCAACAGAACCAGAAGACAAGATTCTCTCTCCTTCGTCTGCGGCCTCTAAAGCGTCGTCCCATATTTTCAGCAATGCGGTTTCTGTCCCGTGTCCGGGATGGAAACCTGATTGAAATGGATCAAGTTGCTTGTGGGTATCTAGATGCTGTTGCAGCTGTTGTACCACTACTTTTTCCATTACCTTTGAGAGTACATTTAGGCCTGTTATGGGATAGCGGTGGAGTTGATCCTTGGGGTCTAGGGTTGGTTTCTTCAAGATGGGTTGAATTATGCCCTCTTTCAACTGGGAGGGCAGTATGCCTTCCTTGAAAGACTGGTTTATAAGCTGCGTGATAGGAGGTGCCAGGTTGTCGGCGCATTCCTTCAGCAGTTTGGTGGGGATGATATCATTTGGCACTGTGCTGTTACGCAAAGTACCAATGATATTTTTTTGTGGCATCGATAGAGATGGGTTCCAGAGGCAACTTACCTGATTGTGGTGAATTACTGTGGGTGTTGTGTGAATAATTGCTGGGGGGGGGTACTGTTTTGCTGTATGCTTTTCCGGATTCCTTCGATTTTATTAATGAAGTAATCCGACAATTCATTGCAAAATTCTTGGGTATCCGAATTGGGGGCTTCAAGACATCCTGAGTTCATGAGTTCGTGGGGGCGGTTTAGGGCATTGTTGATAGCCTCGGAAAAATAATTTTTCTTGGCTTTGAAGATTTCTTTGTGGTATTTTCTTGTTATTGCTTTGTAGATGGAGAGGTTTTCCGCTGAAGTGCTTCTTTTCCAGGCGGCTTCCGCCCTTCTGTGCTCTTGCTTCAGTAACGCCAGTTGGTTGTTGAACCAGCTGGAGGTATTTTTCCGGATGCAGGTTTTACATTTCGGCGCTACTAAGTCGGCTGACTGTAATAGGGCTGTGTTTATGGCATCCAGTGTTTCTACGGCCGTTTGATGCGTCTGAATTGTTTTTATTTTTTTCCTTAACGTGGTTTTGAAGAGCTCCGAATGGAGCTTCTTCTGACATCTAGTCCAGTGTGTTGTCACTGGTCTTGATGTTTTTGTTAGGGGGGGACTTTGGAAATAATGAATTTAATTGCATGGTGATCTGTCCATGGCAACGGTTCATTTTCCAGAATTTTTATTTTCAGATTTTGTCTGAAAATAAGATCGAGTGTGTGACCTGAAGTATGTGTGGGCCCAAATACTAGTTGCTGTAGCCCAAATCCTTCCAGGTGGTCAATACAAGCGTCGGCTACAGGGTCTTGTGAGGAGTTGGCCCAGAGGTTGAAATCCCCGAGCAGCAAGAGGTGTTTGCCGTTAAGGGTATAAGTGGAGATAAACTCTGTCAGCGATGGTAGAAACTGCGATTTTGGACCAGGTGGTCTATAGCAGAGTAGAATCCAGACGGTCTCCTAGGAGTTTGCTTGCAGTTGCAGAGTAAGGGTTTCCATTAATGGAAGAGGGTTTTGATGGACTGGTTTGGTGATTGCAAGATGAGTCTTGTGGATCACTGCCAGGCCTCCTCTGTGCCCTATTCTGTTTTCAGTTATAATATGATAGTTTTCTGGCACCAGTTCTCCTAGAATGGTGTTACAGTCGGCTGTGAGCCAGCTCTCTGTAATAAAGAATCAGTCTAAATCGTATTGTAGAATGAAATCATGGATTTCTAGTCAGTGTTTTACTGCCGATCTTGTGTTGATCATAGCACATGATATGTGCTTGGGCTGGGGTAAACGCCTGCGATTTTTCATAGTCGATCGTTGATCGATTCTCAATAGTCGCTCAATTCTTAGGTCTTTTTTGGTGATGGCTGGCAATATTGCGGCAAATCGCCTAAGATCCCAAATGGTTTCTGCAGAATATTGCAGATTAACCATGGTCGCCAAACACCAGGGAGGTGGGAAGGGAGGATTTTCAAGGATTAACTGAATCCTATATCCTCGCTTGGTCCAGAGGAATGCAAAAAAAAAAAACCCTGGCAGTGCTATGCCAATATGCTGCGGCAGGGCAAAATAAATCCTTCCTGACCCCTTGAGAGGCAATCGGACGAACCCTGGATCAAGTTTCTAATAATATTGAGAAGGGGCAGAGTGGGGCTGGGTATAGCAAGATGGCCGCCAATCAGGCAGCAGGATCCAGGCTGGGGGCTGTGAGCTGGAGTGGATCGGTGCTGCCGGGGAGGACTGGGACAATAGCCGGGAAACGCAGGTGCTTTCCTGGGGTAGGGGGGGGGGGCTTGCTAAGCAGTTTGGGCTGTTTGGTGGTGATTGCGGGGGGTGGGTTGTGGCACAGCGCTAGGCCGCGGATGAAGCCACGGCCTTTCCTAGATCGCGGCTGCCGCGATTGATCACAGGCCGACGTGGTTGTTCCGGAAAAACATCCATAATCGGTGGAAATTGAGGCGAAGAGGTGGTGGGGGGATGCCTTGGGTAGAGATGGTAGAGTGGGGGTGCAGAAGAAGGGGAACGGAGAGGGGGGGAGCCGTAATAGCGGCCGCCGATCGGTTCTGCCGCGGCTTGTCCTGAAAAGGACGGCCACCAACGGTTCTCAAGGTGGAAGAAATGGCCCCTGTTTTAGGGGCTTACCTTGAGGCTCCGGTGGGTAATTCCTGGAAGAAGGAGAGAACCAGGGGATCCAGTGGAGGCGGATCGTGGGTCAGAGCAAGTCTGACAGCAGAGCCCTGCCTGTCTGGCTCCAGGAGCCGTACGTCCTACTATTAGGACGCACGCCCATTACTACTGGAGCTCAGTTCTAGCCCTGGGGAGGAGTCACTCTTTCAGACTCAATCCTGGAGAGCAGGAGAACAGTGAGGTATGCACTTGTAGCAGTCTAGCAGACTGAAGAACAGCAGATCTTCTATGTCTAATGACTTCTATGTCTGTTCACCCTACTTTCTCTTCCCTAAAATGCCCACTATCATTCTTGGCTGTTTAACATTCCCGCTACCTATGAAAATTCCCACGCTAATCTCAGCCTTTGAGCACCACTTTTCTTATCTCTGGCAACCTTACCAGTTTTATGCTCAACCTATCTTCACCCTCTTATCCCTTTAATCAGCAAACAATTAACCACAGAAACATTCGCCACTTCAATCCTTCTCTTCTCTTTTCGGCTACTGATGAACTTTGTGACAATACTTAACCCCTGTCCTAACCTGATCTGGCCATTTGGTTTACAACAACTCACTGCCCCGAACACACTTGCTCCCATCACCACTTACTGGAATTAGGCCCCACCATTACAACCCTGGCAAACAGATGACATCAGAAATCTCAAATTAGAGTGCCTCTGTATGTTTCTGTGCCCTCCTGCCAGCTTTGGGTGTACTACTTACTGATTTGTAATCTCAGCATCTCAGCACACCAACCAACTCTTATCTGCATTATCAGGGCTGCAAATTGAGAGTCATCAGCAGCAAAACCCATCTCTACCTTCAGGAGCACTAGAAAAAACAAGGTTGCTCCTTAAACTTTACAAACCAGTCCTTCTAAAGGCTATTACCTTCACAGTATGTATGGGTGTGCCAGGCTCTCCCACCAGAGCCAATTAGTATCCTGCCTATCTAAGATCCCTTGTAGCTCTCTGTGTCCCCTCTGTAGGCAACACCACTCCCAACCCTAGCTTCTACAACTAACTCTTAGTTAGCCAGTCTGCCCCCACGTGAAACGAAGCCCCTAATCATGACTTACTCATAAGATTTGCAGCCTATGGCTGTAAGATTCTATGCTTACTTATTTATATGCTCTCTGCCTTTCTTCTTATTATTGTGATTTCTCCAATATATCTGTTACTGCCTGCTCTTCCCTCTATGTTGTAAGAGCCTTTATAATTTTTGCATAGGGACAAGAAGAATGTGGGGTTTTGGCTTGGGATTTTTTTTTTTTTTTTAAGGAAGTTCTTAGGTTGCATTGCCATTCCTGCCTTTAGATTTTAAAAAGTAGACATTAAAGTATAAACCAAATTTGTAAATATGTTAATAATAAAATGAATGATAATCTGTCTAATTTGTTTTATCCCCATAACTGAATATTTAACCACTTTAGCCCCGAAAGATTTGGCTGCTCAATGACCTGGCCATTTTTTGCGATCAGGCACTGCGTCGCTTTAACTGACAATTATGCTAATTTGGGTCGATAGATAAACGATAGAAGACATTTTGCTGTCAGTGTGTGCAATAATATTGCTAATTCAAAAAATATCATATAATTATTAAGTTTAAAGTGCACTTAATTGCACTTATTTACAAATATTCATATCTGAAATAAAATAACTGTAGCACTACCCCCGTAGGAGCTGCTGGTTTAGATTTGGGCCTGCCGTTACCTTACTGTTCACCATGCTTGTCCTAGGGGTCCTGCTTTTAGGCCTCATGCACACTGGACGTTAAAATAACGTTATAAAGTAGCTTTGCAGTGAGCTTTTCAACTTTTTTCAATGTTTTTTTAAGTAGCGCTTTTTAGCGTTTTTTGGTTGAAGGAAAAAAAATAAATAGATCAAAAACTTTAAAAAAACGCTGCTGAGTGATGTTTTTGAGAGTTTATCAGCGTTTATTGACGTTCATCAGCGTTTATCAGCATTAGAGCGTTTTTACAGCTGAAAAACGTCTCTCAGAACTCACTAGTTTTCTGCTCAAAAACACCACTGTCCAAAACTGCTGATAACATGTGTGCATGGACACATAGGAAAACATGATGGAGAGTTTATTGACTGTAGAAAAAAACATCTACTGCCAAAAACAGCTGTTGTAAAAACGTCCAAAAACTTCCAGTGTGCATGGGGCCCAAGTGTTACAAATGTCCACACCAACACTTTGTTTTCTTTTTCTTCAAGGGTTTTATTAAACAAGTTCCATTAGAGGGGTGAACGGGGTAGGGAGGATTCAGGTACTTTACTTTGCGGATCACGGGTATGATCACCAGATAGGCCTCACTCACTGATCTAGCAGGTGGTGCGAAGCTCATTCAAAAGTCTCTGCCACAGACTTGATGAGTGCACAGTCCTCTGCCAAAGGATCATGTAACCACACACACACTTTGCAAAGTTCCAAAGAAATTACACAGCTCACGGTGCTAGGATCTTTCAGCCAAGCCAGCCGCACGGTGAGGTAAATTGGCCAGGGTGCTTCCTCCAATTGAATCCCCAATTGTTCGGCTTCTTTTCGCAGGCAATCCAACACATAACCATCCCTGGACCAGTAGACCCCAGAACTCCTGGGCCTACTCTCAGTAGTGAGGCCTCGGGCCAGCAGGTCCCGAGACCAGGAGGGTCCTCAGGTCAGGATCAGAAGACTCCACCAGAATGGTGTCTGTCCCTTAAGTACCCGTCACCAGAATGCACAGCAGCGGGGACCACGCCACTGAACTGCTGTTGGGCAACTGGCACCCAATACACCCAGCCCATTGCAGTTCCAACCTTGACTTCTGGTGACAGTGACACCCACAGTCAGGTGGAAGATGTGCAACACAGCTGAACTGGAACAGAGACCCATAATTTGGCATAAAATTCTGAGCTAAACTACAGCTTAGATAAATTTACAAATAGCGCCTACTCAACAGATGATTAAATACAAACTGACACTTCTGTTTAGCAGTGCTAGGGTTTTCAGTTTAAATCCCAACCACAGCACTACTTGCTTGGGGTCTGCATGTTCTCCCTGTGCCTGCGTGGGTTTTCTCTGGGTACTCCAGTTTCCTTCCACACTCCAAAGAAATGCTGATAGTTTAACCACTTAACCCCCGGACCATACTGCTGCCCAATGACCAGAGCACTTTTTGCGATTCGGCACTGCGTCAATTTAACTGACAATTGCGCGGTCGTGTGACGTGGCTTCCAAACAAAATTGGTGTCCTTTTTTTCCCACAAATAGAGATTTCTTTTGGTGGTATTTGATCATCTCTGCGGTTTTTATTTTTTGCGCTATAAACAAAAATAGAGCGACTATTTTGAAAATAATGCAATATTTTTTACTTTTTGCTGTAATCAATATCCCCCAAAAATATATCAAAAAACATTTTTTTTCCTCAGGTCAGGCCGATACTTATTCTTCTACATAGTTTTTGTTAAAAAAAAATTGCAATTAGCGTTTATTGATTGGTTTGCGCAAAAGTTATAGCGTTTACAAAATAGGGGGTAGTTTTATGGCATTTTTATAAAAAGATTTTTTTTACTAGTAATGACGGCGATCAGCGTTTTTTCAGTACTGCGACATTATGGCGGACACTTCGGACACTTTTGACACATTTTTGGGACCATTGGCATTTTTTTAGCGATCAATGCAATAAAAATGCATTGGATTACTATAAAAATGCATTTGGCAGTGAAGGGGTTAACACTAGGGGGAAGGGAAGGGGTTAAGTATGTTCCTGGGTGTGTTCTAACTGTATGGGGGTGGACTCACTAGGGGAAATCACTGATCTTTTGTTCATACATTGTATGAACAGAAGATCAGCGTTTCCCCCGCTGACAGGACTGGGAGCTGTGTGTTTACACACATAGCTCCCGGTCCTTGCTCTGTAACGAGCAATCGCGTGTGCCCGGCAGCGATCGTGCCCACCGGGCACTCGCACAGGACTCAGGGGCGAGCGGGGGGCGTGCGCCGGCCGCCGCCGGCGCACACGCGCCCCCTAGCGGCCGCAGAAGTGCTGACATAGAGCTATGGGCTCTCGCAAAGGAGAGCCGACCTGCCGCCGTATAACTGAGGCGGCTGGTCGGCAAGCCGTTAATTGGCTCCTGTCTTAAACGTTACGATGCTCAAAATATAAGATATGCAATGTCTCACGTGAGTCAATAAAGTGGAGTATTATGAACAAACACAAAAATTACTACTATGTGGTTAAATTAACATAATAACGTATTGTGAAACCAAATTCATCAGGAAATTATTCATCAAAAATTGTAATTCATCAAAAAATAAAAGTTCATTAAAAAAAAAACAATAATAATAAAATTATATTTTTTCATCAAAAAAAGACATATAAAGTGTCCTGGTGTTTTCATTTCAATCCATGTTTAACCACTTAATACCCGCCCGTGGGATACTCCATTATTCTGACATCACGTCATATGACGTAGTGTCATTTTTAGCCGCACCCGTCGGGTTACTGACAACATGACAACACCGTGCGTGTGCCCGGCGGTCGCGGTGGCCGCGTAACTGAGCGGGGACGTGACAGAGCTCCACATCCTTTAGGGAGAGAGGAGACCGATCTGTGTTCCTTGTACATAGGGACACAATCGGTCACCTCCCCCAGTCACCCCCTCCCCCTACAGTTAGAACACAAACTAGGATACACATTTAACCCCTTCCCTGCCCCCTAGTGGTTAACCCCTTCCCTGCCAGTCACATTTATACAGTAATCAATGCATGTGTATAGCATTGTTCACTGTATAAATGTGAATGGTCCCAAAAATGTGTCAAAAGTGTCCGATGTGTCCGCTATAATGTCGCAATCTCGAAAAAAAAACGCAGATCGCCGCCATTCCTAGTAAAAATAAAAATTAAAAAAATCATAATTATGTCCCCTATTTTGTAGGCAATATAACTTTTGCGCAAACCAGTCACTAAACAGTTATTGCGATTTTATTTTTTGATTTTTTTTACCAAAAATATGTAGAATACGTATCGGCCTAAACTGAGATAAAAATGTTTTTTTTTTTTTAATGGGATATTTATTATAGCAAAAAGCAAAAAATAGTGTCTTTTTTCAAAATTGTCGCTCTTTTTTTGTTTATAGCGCAAAAAATAAAAACCGCACGGGCGATCAAATAGCACCAAAAGAAAGCTCTATTTGAATAAAAAGGACGTCAATTTTGTTTGGGAGCCACATCGCACGACTGCGCAATTGTCAGTTAAAGCGACGCAGTGCCGGAAGCTAAAATTTTGTCTGGGCAGGAAGGGGGTGTAGGTGCACAGTAGGCAAGTGGTTTCTATAAAATCAAGTGAACACCTTCCAGTGAAAGAATATTTTCAATACAGTTTTCCAAAAAATAAGTAAATGTGCGGTTTACCAGATCCCAATGATCTCCAAGTTCTAAGAGATCATATATCGTATGAGGAGAACACATATGTAATCCTACCTCCTCGATGGATCAATCCAGCAGCCTCCTAATTAGCTTCCTAGCCCTGCACACTCTAGCCTGGACTCGCTTGATGCTCTCCACTCGCATAATACGTTTACAAAAAGGTTTATCAAAGCTAAAATAATGCACTTACATCAACTAGGATACATTTAGGAAATAGAGAAGGTAATTAAACCAAGAGATCATCAACAAGTAAGGAACAGCACGTCATAGCTCAAACTGTGAAACAGATTGAAAATATTCTTTTGCTGGAAGTGGTTCACTTCATTTTATAGAAAGAGTTGAAATGAAAACCCCAAGGCACTTTATATGTATTTTTCTGATGAAAAAAATATAATTGTATTATTATTATTATTATTTTTTTTTATGAACTTTTTTTTTATGATTTTTTTTTTTATGAATTTTATTTTTTGACAAATAATTTTCTGATGAATTTGGTTTCACATTATGTTATTATGTTCATTTAATCACATGGTGGTAATTTTAGTGTTTGTTCACAATACTCCACTTTATTGATTTATACGAGAGCATATCTTTTATATTTAGAGCACCGTATCTTCACCTCCTTATATTCAAGGAGTAGTAAAAGTTCAGCAGTCTTACCTATATTTAGCGCAGAGGTTTGTCTAAAAGTTACCCTAGTATGTGTATGAATGGGAGTTAGGGACTATAGACTGTAAGCTTCATAAGGGCAAGCACTGATGTGAATGTACAATATATATGCAAAGTGCTGCATAAATTCACGGCGATATATAAGTACCTGTATTAATTAATGATTAGTAAGTAAAAAAATGAATAGAAGGCAATTCTTGACTTTTAAGTGCTATTGCAGCCCTGAGTTTGATTTAAATCTTTGTTTGCCATTACATGTGGGAAAACATTTTCTTTTCCAGATTTGGCAAACTTTCAGATATTTTCTTCTGCTTGTGTTGTTCTGTCACAACCCTAAAACAGTTTAGAGTTGTGATGAAGCACTGCAAGTAGACGCTAATCTAAAATCACTCAAATTGATGTACACTCACATGTACCCTAGGGCATGGGGGAAAAAGTGTAAACACTTTGGCAAACACAGTAACATTTACTACCATCTATCTCTCTTTCTGTTGCAAAAAAACACGCAATTCCTGTTCTCATCTTATTTATAGTCACCTGTTTAAAAAAAAGACACTGGTGCTTACATTTAAAGCAGAATTAACTGTGTCATTAACTGATTCTATTTAGTTTCTTTTGTATATGTCATCAAAAATTAAACAGCTGTACTAGAAGAAAGTCCCGTGGGGTTAAATTTTAATTTAGCAATGCTACGGTGTCCAAGTTATTAAAGGACACAATCTAAAACGTAAAATTTGATTTTGAGTGGAGTTGAGGATTATCTGTAATCTGCCATTTCTGAATCCCAGGGTCTGAAAAACCAAGCATGGAAGCTTGTAATCAGCAAGTGCTGGAAAAGCGTTTGTGATCATCACCACAAATACAATACCCTCTAGTGTGTGGGTGCATGTGTACATTGGTGACCACTTACAAATGTTGACAATATGGGTGATCAATTCAGTAACAATAATGTTTAAGTAAACATGTTACAGACCTTAGCAACTCAAACTAAACATATGATAAAAAATATTTTCCTGCCACCGCATAACATGCTACCACACAGGACCATCCATTATTAGTGTAATAAAGTAATCATATACCTCTTGCCAGGGTTCTGTTTTGTCCTCATCCAGGATCACTGCACTGTATTACTTCCTACAAAATACCACTCTGGGTTTAGCCTCACCAGGGTGAAATGGTCCATTGTTGTTTGGTAAATCTAGTAAAGTATTTCTATATTGCATACGTTGTCTAAGTTTATGCTGGAGGGGTGTTTATGTTTGTGCTTTTTTACTTATCCTACTTCTTTAGTTACTCCATAGCTTTGTCTAGGTGGGCACGTGGCTCCCTACTGGATCCCCTTTGGACCTTGCACCTGGTACATTTTTTGCAGGCTGCAGTAATGTGAACTTCCTGGCAGGTCATAGGTCACATGCCTTTCATTCTCCCCATTGCTAGGAGGCATGTGTGGCCACCAGTGTTAATTTTGTCGACCAAAACATTTTAGTCGACTAACTTAATACCATTTTAGTCGACAAAATTACGACTAAAACTAAAACAATTGAGATGACTAAAATACAACTAAAACTAAAATGACATTTAGTCAAAAGACTAAAATGGGACTAAAACTAAAAAGCCATTTTAGTCAAAAAAATTAAATTTGAAGTGAAAATTTACACTGGTCTGTAGTGCATGTTCATACCTCAATAACATAAATAATAACATACTAGATTTTTCACTCCAGCAGTATATAATGAGTTTGGAAATCGAAGAGAAATGCTTAAATAATGCATTACAATTTAACTACACCCATTCGATTTTAGATGACTAAACTTAGATTTAGTTGACTAAAATGTACTGGAGATTTTAGTCAACTAAAATGTAAGAACATTTTAGTCAAATAAAATGTAAGAAAATTTTAGTCAAATAAAATGTCCTGCCGATTTAGTAGACTAAATATGATTAAAACTGAAACAATTGCAAAATTTGTTGCCAAAATTAACACTGGTGGCCACTAGTGTTGCATTTTAAAACTATTGGTATCTCACTACTGGCATCTCAGTTCTCATTGCTGGAAAGACTATTTTTTCTGGGCATATTTTTCTGCTGTTCACCATCAGGTAGGTTCTATTTTATTCTCAAGTCCTTTCTATTCATCCAGCTCATTTATTTTAACCTGTTCTAATCTAATTGTTATTCCTTGTTCTTATAGTATGAGCTTGCTCAATCTGGCTTCTGAGGTGCTAAAACAGATATTCTAATTTGTACCCTGTGAGCCCTGCAGATGTGATTTGATAGGAAGATAGACTGAATGCAGATTTTAAGAAGCTATCACAACAGTGATTGGGGGTGGTGGCGCTGTCACTAATTATGTTGTATGACTGACTCAAAGAGTGTGGGTAGATTTATTGGGACAACATTCCCTAAAGTGTTAATTAACAGAGATGTACAAGAAATATATGTGATATATGTGCAGTATAAGTGCTGAAAATTGCTAACAATGGGGATTAAAGGAAACGCACATAAACATAAAAGCAAAAATATATGTCAAATAAACATCAGGTAAGTGCTACCATTAATGATATAACAATAAATGTGTCAGAAATATATTGTGTTAGATATCCACAAGTGCTAGGTGTGTACTAGAAGACCAAGTACAAAACATGTAGTGGAAAAGTGCTCATATGAAAAAATATTTTAAGACAGCTAACAGAAATTAGTCCATCAATTATAATTAGGTGAATCCGAGTGATGTGACATTCAAGGTGCACCTATATAAATAGGTGGTACATCAGGTGTATCAGGTGGTACATCAGGTGGGTATCGCAGTGGATCCGGTGCTCCCCCTTATGGGTCCCCACTCACCAGATGCAGTCGCCCCTGCAGGGGTATGAGGCGTGTCAGATCACAACTTATATTCCACCCTGTCGTGGCTCCTTTTCCTGGGTTCCAAAGATTCCTGGTAGGTCTCCTTAGTGTGAGTAGTTATTTAAACTGTTCCTTAGGTGTGAGCCTGATGTGAGGAGACTGGGACCTCCCGTACAACCCCCCGTACAACCCGGAGACCACTGGAGTGGGGACAATGGTGGCAAGAGTGAGGTAAGGGCGCCTGTCTGATCCTCACTTCTTGGAGTGGTGGAGCCGAGTGAAGACTAAAAGGGCTGGTACAGGAAGCCTCCTGTACCAGCCCTTTTAGTCTTCACTCGGCTCCACCACTCCAAGCAGTGAGGATCAGACAGGCGCCCTTACCTCACTCTTGCCACCATTGTCCCCACTCCAGTGGTCTCCGGGTTGTATGGGGGGTTGTACGGGAGGTCCCAGTCTCCTCACATCAGGCTCACACCTAAGGAACAGTTTAAATAACTACTCACACTAAGGAGACCTACCAGGAATCTTTGGAACCCAGGAAAAGGAGCCACGACAGGGTGGAATATAAGTTGTGATCTGACACGCCTCATACCCCTGCAGGGGCGACTGCATCTGGTGAGTGGGGACCCATAAGGGGGAGCACCGGATCCACTGCGATACCCACCTGATGTACCACCTGATACACCTGATGTACCACCTATTTATATAGGTGCACCTTGAATGTCACATCACTCGGATTCACCTAATTATAATTGATGGACTAATTTCTGTTAGCTGTCTTAAAATATTTTTTCATATGAGCACTTTTCCACTACATGTTTTGTACTTGGTCTTCTAGTACACACCTAGCACTTGTGGATATCTAACAAAATATATTTCTGACACATTTATTGTTATATCATTAATGGTAGCACTTACCTGATGTTTATTTGACATATATTTTTGCTTTTATGTTTATGTGCGTTTCCTTTAATCCCCATTGTTAGCAATTTTTAGCACTTATACTGCACATATATCACATATATTTCTTGTACATCTCTGTTAATTAACACTTTAGGGAATGTTGTCCCAATAAATCTACCCACACTCTTTGAGTCAGTCATACAACATAATTAGTGACAGCGCCACCACCCCCAACACCTACACCTATACTATTATACTCCCCTAGGGCAGTCATATTTAGGGGGGGCTGCAGCCACAATTTCTTTCCTTTAACCCAGATTAGGCTATCCTGAGCGCAGCTTTCTCTCCTTATTTATCACAACAGTGAGGCAGCTTTTCATTCAGTGATAGTGTTGACTTCTGCCTCTAAGGCCTTGAAAGATTTGATTGAATTCATGGAGACATGCCTTTAATCAGGAGTTTTTAAACAAAATTTCTCTCTCCTTCTTACACAGAGTTGCACCTCCATTTTTTTTGTCTAAGGCGGCGTACACACGACCGAGGTTCTCGCTAGAAACCAGCGAGAACCTCGCTGGGAGCTGCATTCCAGCGAGAACCTCGGCCGTGTGTACGCTCCTGGCTCGCCCCGCCTGTCGGGAATCCCGTCGAGCGAATAGAGAGCAGGCTCTCTATTTGCTCGATGGCCCGTCGGGATGAATGGCTGGTTGCCATTCCCGACGGGCGGGTCACCGATTTCAACGGCCGGCCGAGAACCTCGATGGGCGGAACGATGTGTTCCGCCCGTCGAGGTTCTCGTACGTGTGTACGCCGCCTTTCCCTCATTTTGCTACTTTGTTTGTTTCCATGTTATTTAATCAGCATTGCTATCATATATTGTAGTGATTAATATCTGTGATTAATTCTAGTTACATTTTGTATTTCTTTTATTCTTTTTCATGCACTTATTTTTGGTGATGTCACCACTGGGGGTTGGTGGTGGAAGGGGTTATGGGAATTTATACCTGTGTGCGTGCCACCACTGTATCTGTCTTCAGAAAGGCAGGCTGTTCCCTGTCAAAACCTTTGCATTGATTAGACTACGTTGGAAAATTCCTCTTGCTGTAAGTCCTGTTGAGTGCACCTACTGCCTGCTGCATATATACATACTTTTTCAAGGTTTGCACTTACCAATACCAAAACAAGTTTGTGCAGTGGCTTATTTCTCCACTACCTATACACACACACAGTATACAGCATATAACACTATAAATGTCTGCTGCTTTATTATGACTATTTTATTGGAAGTTACTTTTTTCATTGTGTGGATTAACTACATATTTTTTTTAATGGAAAAGGAAAAAGTTCTAGAAGTCACACATCTTTGAAAAATCCTGTAAGAAGGTGTATGGCAGCCTCAGCCTGGGCTCCAACCAGGCCATGCCCCCAACACATTTAACTCCACCCATGGAGCTTAGTCTGATGTGCAAATGTAAAAAAAAATCTAATGTCCAAAAAATTCCAACACATACAAAGGACAAATGCCTAGAGAGCAGATGAAAGGCTGAGGGCTGGTAGGCGGAGCATTAGGCTCCGTCTCCACCAGCTAAATACGTGCACGGTGCACCCACAAGGTGTATGGCCAGCCAGCGATCGTTCCTTTTATGGGGGCGGCCGCGGCAGTCGCTCCCCACAGGTTTCAGGTTTCTCAACAAGAAAACTGCCCAGAATCTAGACAAGAAAAATAGAGAACATGTTCTCTATTTTCTCGCTGTGAGATTCTCTGCAGTTTTCTTGCCGAGAAACCCGTGAGTGTGTATACTTACCTGGTCGCTGTGGAAACCCGCGCATGCTCGAAATGACTTTGACGCATGCACGGTAGCTTCCAAGATGGCAGTGACGGGAATTGAATGTGACGAGCGCATGCTCATCATACGCGATGACGTCACCACATTCTTTACTTTCAAGAGAACCGCGGTTCTTTTGAAAGGAGAGTCTGTACACTCAGGCGGCAAGAGATTCTTGCCAAAAATCTCGTCGGGAAAAACAACGTTTTTTTCCTGACGAGATTCTTGCCCATGTGTACAGGGCTTAAGGCTTGCACAATGCACAGATTCAAACAAAAACAACATGTCCTTAAATGTATAGCAACATATATTTACTAAATATATCCAGAAGCTGTTAGTCTGCCATATAATACGAAGACTAAGTAAGGCATCCAAATTATAGACCTCAGACCTTCCAAGGTGATGAAATGCAAAATGTTATCCAGGTCCCAAAGTTTGAGTATATCAATAAATAAATGTTTTTTTGTTCTAAGAAGCATCAGCAAGTAATCACAAAAAGCTGGCAAAAAGATGTACATTATGCCAACTGAAAAAGGCAGGTACTCTTCAAATTTAATCAACTGATCACTATTTTTAAATTTGTTAGTATACAATTTTTTTTTTTATTATATATTGTTGTAAAAAAAAAAAAAAATGTGTTTTAATTAGATGTAAAGATGCATCAAAGCAATATAACCAATTAGGTGCTTAGTTTCCTCTACAGCATATGAATGATACTGTAGATAATTGCTAACATGTCTTTAAGATTTAGTGCACATTAATATTTAAATATGATATTTGTAAAGGAGCCTCACTTTACTTTCTCCCCTGGCTACAGCTTGGATACAAACCTACATATATTGTACAGAACAAGCAAATATTTATCTGTTATCTGGTCTGGCTCCAGGGTGCTGCATTAAGGAGGAACTGATGGAGCTGCAGGGGAACAAAGTATACTGCACTAATTATCCTTATACAAGCATCATTATTTACCTCTTCTATTAGCCAGACTGCTAACTTCTTCTGTATGAGTTTCCTCTTTTTTAGGTCATGCCATTTATTTAAGGTTTATGTGCTGTCTCGTTGTTCAATCTGGTAAGCATTTTAAAATAACATTTTGGAATTGAAGCTGATGTTGTGCGGAAATAGTTTCTCCTTCTGACACAAGAACATTTTGACCACTGTTATTATATTATTTACTGAATTGAACTTTATGAGATGTTTGAAAATCCCATTAACACCACTCGATTGAGAATTCTGACAAGAAACAACTGTTTATGCAGTATTTAGAGATTTCACGTTTTACTTATTTCAGAAATTGAGTTTTAAATATATGTTTTCTTTCTTTATATATTTTTTCAGGCCTAAATTAATATTGTTTTATAATACTTCAGATATAATGTAGATACTATTTTAGAAAATATTTTTCAATTGTTTTTTGGGTTAATACTAAAATATTACATATGAATATATCTTTTTAAACAATTTTCAGTGATCAGATGTAGGCCTCGGGATTCTTTTCACATGTTTACCATGCTTTTCTTTGCTGCTTCTATGCTGTTTGTAGAGCCCTAAGCTCTTTAGATGCTAAGAACTGAAGGAGTCAATGGAGGAGAGCAATGACTCCCGCTTCATTCCTGCCTACTACGTTTAGACAGAGTTGTTTGAAGTTTCAATAGAAGAAAGAGAGTCTGAAGGCAAACATTTTCTTCTCTGTTGTCTCTGCAGATAATATTGCTCTATGAAAGAGACCGTTTGTACTCAGAGGCATGGAGGTGGATGGAGGACAGGCACTTCTGCTAGTGACATTTTATGAGAAATAGTGATGTAGAAGAATGCTTGTATATTCCAAATGTAGTGGGCCCCCAAAAGGGATGCAGATATTACTAGGTTCTCTCCAACTATAGTGCAGAGGCAGTCGGCACACAGTGACAGTTACAGCTACACTTCAGCCCAATGATTAGTCTAGGAGCTTGTCTTAATGGAATTGTGGAAGTGATTAAGGATGGTGCAGGAATTCTGGGAATCACTCCAAAATTCTGGAACAAAAATGTCAGAGGAGAGTTCTTTAAACAACAACAGCACAATTTATTTTCACCCACAGCTGGGAACCGTGAGATATTTAGTAAACCAATGCAGAAAGACTAAAACAGTCTTCAGATTCATGACCATAAAAAGAGGATAGGTTAGACTGGAACAGTTGATAAGTTCACATCGGTAGACCATGGAGAAGCTTGTAAAACACCTAGACTAGACTGGAACAGTTGGTAGGTTCACATCGGTAGACCATGAATAAGCTTGTAAAACACATAGGGCCAGATTCTCAAAAGAGATACGACGGTGTATCGCAGGAAACACCGTCGTATCTCTGCTTTTTTCCCCGGGTATCTATTCGTCTGATTCCTAGAATCATTTACGCATAGATACGGCAAAAATCCGACAGGTGTAAGACACTTACACCGTCGGATCTTAGATGTAATTCCTTCGCTGGCCGCTAGGTGGCCTTTACGTTGATTTTTTATTTGCCTATGCAAATGAGCCTAATACGCCGATTCCCGAACGTTTTTACGCCGCGTCGTCGTCGTTTACATCGTTTCCTTAAGCGTAAACCTACCCCTGCTATATGAGGGGTAGGCTTACGAAGTTCCGTCGTATGCCATGTTAAGTATGGCATCGGGTCAGCATTGTCTTTTTCCGTCGTTTCCGTCTTGAATAGGGCATTGCGTAAATGATGATCACGTCGTTTTCACGTCGGTTTCATCAACGTTTTCCGACGTGAGTTGGAGCATGCGCACTGGTTTTTTTTCGGCCGGTGCATGCACAGTTCGTTCGGCGCGGGGGCGCTCTTAATTTAAATACAAGCCTCCCCCTTCGATTTACGCGGGGATACGCCGGGCCATTTACACTACGCCGCCGCAAGTTACGGAGCAAGTGCTTTGAGAATACGGCACTTGCTCTAGTAAGTTGCGGTGGCATAGTGTAAATGGCTTGAGCTACGCCGCCGCAGATTCTACGAGAATCTGGCCCATAGACTAGAACAGTCTAGGGGTTTAAGGCTGGGGGACCATGAGGCAGCTTGTAGAACAATCAGGAGGCTCTACTCACAAAACACCAGAACAGGATCAGGTGCAGCCTCTTGTAATTAACTCAGTATCCAGGCAGCCCCTCTCCTCCTTAGCTCATTTGTCCATCCCCACAGGGGGAGAAGAGACAATCTTCAATAGGCTCCAAACCATTTAACAGCTCTCTCAGCTACCATCTGGGCATACCTACCCAGGGATTGGATGTACCCTGCTCAATATATAGGCCGGTCATTTATATGCATAATGTTTATGCATAAAAGCTTACTTGAAGGGGTACAAGTGTTCAACTGAGTGGGGTTGATTTGCTAAAGGCAAATGGGCTTCTCTCTTTGCAAATTAATTTTTCTCAGAGCTTACTGAATGTGGTAACATTTCATAAAATATAAACCAAAGGCAATTGGTGCAGTAGATAAGGATGATATGTGATTCATAGCAAAGTCTTTAAAACAGTGCTTCTTTCACCAGGGGATTAAATACCACGTGGGGGGATCCAAAAATCCCCTTTTGGGGATGCACTCACCAAAAAGCTGTAAATAAACTGCTCCTCAAATCACTGTCACCTCCACTGATATCTCTGCAATATCCGCCAACGCTACCAGATCTGCAGTACATATGAGAGAATAAATGGCCACATAGAGTAGTACCGTTTTAAAAGTTTATTGCCACAGACCCTTGATACCCCCTTAGCAATATGCGTACCCTGGATTAAATCATAAATGCAGATAAAATGAGTAATAAACGCTCAGACCATCATGACCCTGAGGACGTCTGGTGTCTAGTTCCTCCAGCGTCTGCCTTGTTCCCAGTCTGTGGAGCGCACGCGTCACTTCGTCTAAAGGGGACGCCCTCAGATGAAGTCAGGAAGTGACGAAACACGTCAGGTTGTGACTACCCATTGAACAACCGGAAGTGACGCGTGCGCACCAATTGCCTCTGGTTTATATGTTAAGAATCTTTCAAACAATGGTTTGACTGCAGCGCTGCTACAGTGATACTTTGGACTCTGGGTTTTCTTGAGTTTTTTTATGACTGTTTATATATATTTATGATTTTTTGAAGCAGCAGCTACATTCTGTTTATTTTCACATTTTTATTTACATATTTTCTGTATACTATGGGGCAGATTCACAAAACAATTACGCCTGTCTAACTGGTGTTAGACAGGAGTAATTTCAAATTTCCCGCGGCGTATCACTAGTTTGAATTCTCAAACCATGATACGCCGGCTTCGGGCTTCGATCCGAGAGGCTTACGTCTTCGTAAGCCTTCGGATCTACGCTGCCATCTATTTGCGGCAGCTGGGAGGAGTTCGCGTCGTTTTAATGCGTCGGGATATGCTAATGTGTTTTTACGGGGATTCACGAACAAACGAGCGAGCGGCGCAGTCGTTTTCGTCTATTTTTTTATACGTAAAGTTAGAGCAGCTTTTTGCTGCTCTAACTTTACGTAGCCCATGTTAAGTATGGCCGTCGTTCCCGCTTCGAATTTATTTAATTTTTTTTTTTATTTACGTAACTCGTCGGGACGTGGATCGCCCGTAAAGTACGCTACATAAACAACGAATGACGTCACGACGTGATTTCGCGCAATGCACGGCGGGAAATTTGCGAACGGAGCATGCGCAGATCGATCGCCGCGGGAACGCGCCTAATTTAAATGTTTCACGCCCCCTACTCGTCTATATGGATTGCGACGGGAGAAATACACTACGCCGCCGTCGTTTACCGTAGAAAATCTACCTGAATTCCACGTAGAGCAAGGTAAAAAACGGCGGCGTAGCGTATTTCTGCTACGCTACGATAATCCATTTCTCTGTGAATCTGCCCCCATATGTCTGTGATCCCATCCTAAGCACAGAGTGGTGTTTTTTTTAGGGGCGAATACAGAAACATTTTTTGTATTGCAAACATTACCCAACCATGAATGAATGAATGAATGAATGACTTGTATAGCGCAACGCATGCGAACTGAATCGCCTCTGGGCGCTTTTTCCAGCCAGTGTCTTCATGGCTGGTGCGGTCATTTTTACCCCGTAGGATCTTGACACGCTAGGGACACACAGTCATACACACATATATACATATATATATATATATATATACAGTGCAGAAAATAAGTATTTGAACACCCTGCTATTTTGCAAGTTCTCCCACTTGGAAATCATGGAGAGGTCTGAAATTGTCATCGTAGGTGCATGTCCACTGTGAGAGACATAATCAAAAAAAAAAAAATCCAGAAATCACAATTTATGATTTTTGTTTCTATTTATTTGTATGATACAGCTGCAAAGAAGTATTTGAACACCTGTCTATCAGCTAGAATTCTGACCCTCAAAGACCTGTTAGTCTGCCTTTAAAATGTCCACCTCCACTCATCTCAGCTACTTATTTTCTGCACTGTATATATATATATACTGGGCCAATTTTGGACGAGATCCAATTTACCTACCAGCATGTCTTTGGAGTGTGGGAGGAAACCGGAGTATCCGGAGGAAACCCACGCAGACACAGGGAGAACATGCAAACTCCAGGCAGATGGTGTCGTGGTCGGGATTCGAACCAGCGACCCTTTTGCTGCCAGGCGAAAGTGCTACTCACTGCACCACTATATATATAGCACTATCCCCGTAGGAGCTGCTGGTTTAGATTTAGGCCTGCATTTTGCCTATCAACCCCCAGAATTTGGCTTGATCCCTCTCTGGAACAAATAGACAACAATGTGATTGGGAACCCCAATTGGATATAGGGGACCCCAATGATACCATACAACAATAAATGTAGTGAAATGTTACCTTGTTGTTGTTCGCCTGCTACACAGCTACAGAAGACAGAATCCAACACAAGATGTAGCTTAACCAGTGGTAAAATGTTTACTTGGTAAAAGAATAGAACAATGGTTATGCAGTAAACATTCAATACATACAGCTCCCTGTATAAATCAATGGAGTATCACCGGCTTAAAGTATCTCTGTAACCAGACCCTCATAACGCAACCCGAGGGCCAGACTTGAGTGAGGGTTTGGTAAAGGAATCTCCCAGTGCACTAACTTCAACACTGGGGCACCTCTCCACCAACTCTCACATAAACAATAGAAAACACAATGTAATGCAATCACTTATATTAATCACATAAAGTCACACCGGTATGGCTCCCCCTAGTTGACAGTTCAACAGGTGCGTGTCCTTTATCAACTATTTGCAAGGATAGAGAACAGGTGACTGTTCCTTTAAGAGTCAGTTAATCTTTAGCTAGCCACGTTGGTGCACTTAGGTAATTGTAATCCAATCACAAGATGGAGGAAGCATAAACACTTGTAGTATAAAGTGGTATGGTGTTAAAACATCAATCCTCCCAGACCGCTGTATCATTCTCAGGTGTATTGTATCCCTGCCTGTGACACTGCAAATGTCAGCACATGCGGGTGGAACTATAAACAACCCAACTTTCTGGGACTCAGTTTAATAAGTGGATAGGCAAGTGCCCTCTCACCAAATGAGGACTTGCCTCGCCGGGCTGCTCTGTCTAGACTCCGCTTGGCTCTCAACCTCTCTGGAACTCATCATCCCGGTCCTCCGTGCAGCTGCTCACAAGGTGCCATGGACAGGTGGTTCCGGATGCTGTGGAATGTTGATCGGTCCCTCTCTGATCTGATCAGCGAGGCTGTAGCAAGGATCCCTCTCTGGCTAGGCGATCCGCCCTCAGTCACTGTAGGCCCAGGCTCCTCGGGCCTAGGAAACTTTCAGCAAGCCTCAGCACAGGCCTCTTGTTGGCTTGAAGATGGCATCCCGAGAGACAGGAAAAAGCCCACACCTCTCCTTTTTTTTACCTACCCAGCAGGCTGTTCAGTAATACTTTGTACTGTGGGTAGGTGAATTGGGCATTGTGGGTAGGTAGTTTGCTGACCAAGTCTAGCATACAAGTCACTTCCTCCTTCACTATATTTCCCACAGTGCTTTGTTTTTTATGGCTTGATGAAACCAAACAAAAGTCTTAATACCATTAAATAAAATGGACACTAGAGGGAGCCAAATTCTTAGTTAACCACTTGGTTACTGGGCACATATACCCCCTTCCTGCCCAGGTATAATTTCAGCTTTCAGCACTGTCACGCTTTGAATGACAATTGCGCGGTCGTGCGACGTGGCTCCCAAACAAATTTGACATCCTTTTTTCACACAAATAGAGCTATATTTTGGTGGTATTGGATCATCTCTGTGGTTTTTATTTTTGGCGCTATAAACAAAAATAGAATTTTGAAAAAAAAAACACAATATTTTTTAATTTTTGCTATATTTAATATCCAATAATAATAATAATAATTAAAAAAAATGTTTCTCAGTTTAGGCTGATACGTATTCTTCTACATATTTTTGGGTAAAAAAAAATCACAATAAGCGTATAGTGACTGATTTGCGCAAGCGTTATAGCGCCTACAAAATAGGGGATAGAATTATGTTTTTTTTCTATTTTTTTTTTTTTTTTTACTATTAATGGTGGCGATCTGGGATTTTTGTCAAGCTTGCGATATTACGGCGGACACATCGGAACACTTTTCACACATTTTTGGGACCATTCACATTTATACAGCGACCAGTGCTATAAATATGCACTGATTACTGTATAAATGTGACTGGCAGGGAAGGGGTTAACACTAAGGGGTGGGGAAGGGGTTCAACGTGTGCCCTGCTAGGGGATTCTTACTGTGGGGGGAGGGGATTGACTGGGGGAGGTGACTGACGGTTGTTCCTATGTACAAGGGACACACCATCGGTCTCCTCTCCCTGACAGGATGTGGATCTTTGACTGCCGATCGCGGGTGCCTGGTGGCCATTGCGGCCACCAAGCACGAGCATCGGCGCCTGAGTGACGCGGCGGGCACACGCGCCCCCCCCAGCGGCGGGAGGTCGTATATTGATGGCCTCCCGGCATTTAAGAGCCACCTTGTGGCCATAAAAACTCGATCAGCGGATGGGAAGTGGTTAAATTACATCACATATATACACTGTAATTTAGGTGGCAAAAACTCATACGCTACATATATATAGTATAGTAGATTTATTTAAAAGACAGAATGGTCTGGGGGAGGGGCATTCCTGGATTTCATTGAAATCCATCCCTGCGTGATAAGTGGAAGGAGACTTTTGGAAATAGCTTTGGTTCATATGTTATAAACAACATCCTATGAGATTTCAAGGTGAGATACATGTTGGCTATTAATTGCCCTGCTTTGTCAAAAATTGCTGGAGATGGAAGAGAAAAAGATACATCTAGGTGACATGGAAAAGCCAACATATTTGTCATCAGCCTATTAGCTTCCAAAAATCAGAACACAATTATAAATCAATCTATGAAGCTGTTCTTGTGATTTTATAAATAACTTCTATGACTTAGGGCACAGTCGTGCACACAAGGTGTGCCAGATGTGCCCGGGCACACCCTAATCACCCTGTGCTGCACAGATTCCCTCTGCTGCTTTGCTGTGGAGGAAGGGCCAGAGGTGTCTCTGTCCTTTGTCCCTTTCTCTCTCTCAAAAGTGAGAGATCAAGGGTCTGTTTGGAGCCCTGCCATTTCAAGCCCTCCCAATGGGTCTGCAAAAAAATTGTAAAAGAAAAAAAAAAAGGATTTCATAAAAATGACTATAATTTTTTTTAAAGAAATAACAAAAAATAAAATCGTAAAAGTAAAAAACTACTGACACCAATCTCTGCCCTACTGACACCGTCCACTGCTCTACTGACACTGTCTATTGCCCTACTGTGTATATATATATATATATATATATATATATATATATATATATTAGGGCTGTTAATGATCAACATATTTGTGTTCGATTAATCGTTTATTTTTTTAATCCATTAGAGGGAATTAGAGGGAAGTCTAAGCCCTTGTTTCGATTAATTATAACGCACATACAGATATGAAGATCAACTACTGGTACTTTTAGCTGATCTCCTTGCAGGCTGATTCCCAGTGCAGCTCCCAACCACTGGTTAAAATTGGATAGCAGGATACAAAAAACACACAAAGGCAGAAGCGCTCGATGGGAATAGCATTAAAACTTTTATAGTCTTCAAGTAGGTAACAAAATAAATATTGCACTGGAGATTAATAAAATCGATGTGCACAGCTACATCAATGGTGCGAGTAATACCAAACGGTAGCAAAAGCAGTCATAAAAACATGTAGCCAAGTATAATACTGTTATAAAAATGTGTACAATGATACCACTGCTGAATCCAGATGAGAAGAGGTTAACATCAGTCCGTCGGCATGTGTGTTTAGATTTGGGGTGCACACCCTAATTCATGAAGGGAACTGCATCACAACTATCCCAGTGGATAGTTGTAGAATCCCAGGTTAATAGAGGGAAGTGATAGATCCTAGGGAAGTGTAACAGCCCATATTGTCCATGTGGCAGATAGTAAGGTCCCGCCAGCATGCAGTAATAAAATAAATGAAGGCAGTGCAAAGGAGCCCTTCATGTGGATGGACACAGGAAAATAAAGCCCCGCCGTGAACTGTTTACTTCTGTAAAAACACAACAACATTAAACAATAACAGTTATGAACTATAAACAAAAGAGATACAGATGTTGCAAACTCAGTTTTAAATGTTTGCCTTTGTTGCTTTCTATTAAATACATGGAAATATACAGTCCAATCTTATTGACAATATTTCCATATAACTAATCTCATGTTTCCATCTTTTGGTCTACCCATGCACAAACCATATGTGGTTTATGATATGAATTTTTCGCTTTTAAACAGCTTTATTGTGCTTCTAATTAGGGGGTCTGTTTAGCACATGCGTTCTAAATGATAGTAGGTTTCTTTATGGTTTAAAAATGTTAAGTGGATAGTTATTTAAGAAATTCATTGAAATAACCGTTTATTTGGGAATGCACTGAGCAAAAAGTAAAGTCTATCTAAACTCAAGAACAAAAATGTAATATACAAACACGCAGAGGTGATAACATACTGACAAAAAAAGCTATATTTGTGGAAAAAAAGAAGATACATTTTATTTGGGTACAGTGCACATAACTCCCTAATTCAATAGGCTGCCGACATCGCACCTATGACCTGGGGTATGTATAAAAAAGAAAATAGATCCTAGGTTGTACCATATTGTTCCATGTAGATAATTGGGACATCCACTTTAACAAACCAAAAACTAAGCAAATAAAAGGAGTTAATTGCTAGGGTTTACTTACACTATGAAGCTGAAGTTTGTTGTTTTCTAATCAATGGTGGGTGTTTTTTTCTTTTAGGGGTGCCAACCCCCCTGGTCGGCCATTGGTGGTGGCAACCCCCCTGGGAGGACAGCCAGGACTTCAAACGGTGCGCACTTACCCCATCTAGGAAGTGGCGAGCAGCGCGTCCGGTGGCTTTCTTCCTCTTCCTGTGGTGTGGATCACGGCACCTTCCGTGCACCCCCCTCCTCATCCTCCTAGGCGTCCAATAGGATCACCTGACCTTTATGCCAACTATAAACAAAAGAGATACAGACTCGTGTTGCAAACTCAGTGCTCCTTAAATGCACCTGAGTGGGCTCCGAGTGCAATGCTCTGTGCTCCACCCTATTTTGAAGCCTATTAGAGCCTATGGCTCTGTACACATGGCCGGGAATCCCGTCAGGAAAACCAAAGCTTGGCTTGCCAGGCCGTACATACAGACGGCCATTCAAAACAACTTTTAAATGGCAAGAATGCGGTGGCGTCATCGACTATGGCGAGCCGACACTTGTCACATTCGATGCCATCACCGCCATCTTGCTACACCCTACACAATGTCTTGTATGTTACCGCACATGCGTCAAAGGCTTTTCGAGCATGCGTGGGTTTACCTTCGGACAGGTAAGCTTACACATGACCGGTTTTCTCGGCAGTAAACACTCTGCCGGGAATCCCAACGAGAAAATAGAGAGCCAGGTTCTTTATTTTCCCTTCTGGCTTCCCGGCTGTTTACCTGATAGGAAAACTGCTAGGGAGCATACTCACAGCCAAGTTTCCCGGCACATGCTCTCCTGCGTTTTCCTCTGGGAAAACCGGTCGTGATAGTACAAGGCTTTGGCTCAATTTATGGTGCTTCAAAAAAACCCCCGCTGTTAAGTGGATAGTTATCCTTAAGAGGGCCGGAGGCATGAATGCATGAATCTATCCATAACCATATAGGGGTTGGTATGGATACTTATTGATGGTCTCTCCTGTTTCTAATCGGCTTTACTGAGCAAAAAGTATTAAGTCTAGCTCTTTTTTAAAAACTTTTTATGAGATATTTTTTTCTTATTTAATTTTTTGACAGTTTTTTTTTTCATTTTGACTTCTAAAGGATGTGTAAGATTATTTCCTACCGTTGCAGGTAGATAACGTTTTATTTTTTGTATGAAAAATCCTTTTACAATTAGATTCCTCATATAATCCATAATGTGGGTTAGTAGATTTTAAAATATATATATATATATTTCTTATGTCTTGTCTTATTTAATTCAATAATTTAATTAAACTATTAAAACCCAAATAAATACACTCACATAAAACAGTGCACTTTAACCACTTAAGCCCCGAACATTCCTCGGCTGGCCAAAGCCGACACTTTTTCGATTCAGGCACTGCAGGCTTTAAGGGACATTGCGCGGTTGTGCGAAGTGTCCCAAACATATATTAAGAGTCCTTTTTTCCCCACAAATAGCAGTTTTCTTTTGGGGCTGTATTTGTACCTCTGCTGGCTTTTATTTTTGCGCTTAAAACAAAAATAAGTGGGACATCCACTTTGAAAAAAACAATTTTGTACTTTTTTCCATAAAAAATCCCCTAAAATATATATGTATAATAATTTCCTCAGTTTAGCCGATACATATTCTTTACAATTTTTGGTAAAACAAATGCAATAGCGTTTTTTTGATTGGTTTGCACAAAAGTTATAGCACTACAAAATAGGGAAGCTGAAGTTTTTGAATTTTTATTAATCATTTATTTTTTCTAATCAATGGTGGCAGTGTTCAACGATTTTTCTTTTAGGGGACTGCGACATTACCCCCCTGGCGGACACATCGGACACGTTTAATGCCATTGGTGGTGGCAACCCCCCTGGTCATTGAGGACAGCGATCAGGACTTCAAACGGTGCGCACTCATTACTGTAAAAATGACATCTGGCAGGAAGTGGTTAACGAGCAGCGCGTCCGGTGGCTTTCTAGGGATCCTCTTCTAACTGTGGGGGGGGCGTGGTACGTGGATCACGGCACCTTCCGTGCACCCCCCTCCTCATCCTCCTAGGCGTCCAATAGGATCACCTGACCTTTCAGCCAACTGGGAAAAGGGGATCAGACTCGTGCTTATTCATTTGCTCCTCTAATGCACCTGAGTGGGCTCCGAGTGCAATGCTCTGTGCTCCACCCTATTTTGAAGCCTATTAGAGCCTATGGCTCTGTACACATGGCCGGGAATCCCGTCAGGAAAACCAAAGCGCTTATCGATTGGCTTGCCAAAATTTAAAGGCCGTTTACAAAATAGGGGATAGTTTTACGGCCATTCATTAAACAACTTTACTACTAATGGCAAGAATGCGATTTTTTTTCGTGGCGTCATCGACTATGGCGAGCCGACACACGGACTATTTTGTCACATTTTGGGACCATGCCATTTTCACCGCGAAAATCTTGCTACACCCTACACAATGTCTGATTACTGTGAAAATGTTACCGCACATGCGTCAGTGAAGGGGTTAACCACTTTTCGAGGGGGCATGCGTAGGGGTAAGTGGGACCTATGTGTGTTTCTTACTGTAGGGGGGCGGGGCTGGACGAGGATGTCAGTGATTGTAAGCTCATACACATGATACCTTTAAGTGAATTGTTTTCTCGGTTACAGATTTGTAAACACTATTTTTTTATTTGCCGGGAATCCACCCTATTCAACATATTTGAGAAAATAGAGAGCCAGGTTCTTTATTTTCCCTTCTGGCTTCCCGGCTGTTTACCTGATAGGAAAACTGCTAGGGAGCATACTCACAGCCAAGATTCCCGGCCAAATGCTCTCCTGGCAGTTTTCCTGCTGGGAAAACCGGTCGTGTGTACAAGGCTTCTGGCTCCAATTTAGGTGCTTCAAAAAACACCCCCGCTGCTGTAATTCATCCTGAAAAGGGCCGGAGGCATGAATGCATGAATCTATCCATTAACCATATAGGGGTTGGTATGGATACTTAATTGATGGGTCTCTCCTGTTTCTAATCGGCCTTTATTGAAGAACAGTATTACAGCACTAGCTTTTTTGTTCATTCAAATTAAAGGCATAAAAAGTCTTAGAACACAGAAAAGAAAATAAGAAAATGCAAATGTAGAATTTAATCATCCTGATTATTTAAACTCTGTAACTTTGTACAACCAAGGTTTTTATTTCAAGGATTTATACGCAGCCAACATATTTGTTATAGAAAACACTGGACTAAGCACATCTGTTGCTGTGAATTTTATAATCTGAAGTGCATTTTATAATTATTTCCTACCGTCATGCAGGTGCAGCTATAGGGACGTTTTATTTTTTGTATGAAGTTTATCCAACTGAATCCTTTTACAATTAGCAAATTCCTGTTCATATAAGGGTCCATAATGTGGGTCTGATGACCCCAGTAGACCTTTTAAAATATATATAGGAGCCATATAGGTGCTCCCAGGATTAAAGTGAACCTTATGTCTTGTCTTATTACGCACGCTAATTCAATAATTTACAATTAAACTATTAAAACCCAAATAATCATACACTCAGTGGCAAAAATCAGGAGGTTAAGCAGGGCATGAATAACAGGCAAAGCAGGTAGCAGTGAAAACAGTAGAAGGACTGGATGAAGGCCAAAGACCAGGGAAGAGCACTTTTTGCGATTCAGCACAGATGCAAGGCTTTAAGAAGGACAATTGCAGCTAGCATTATAATGGTAATGTGCGACGTGGCTCCCAAACAAATGATTGATGTCCTTTTTTCCCCACAAATAGAGTTTTCTTTTGGGGGTATGCTTGATAACCACACCTCTGCGGTTTTTTATTTTTTGCACGCTACTTAAACAAAAATAGATGGTGAGGGCAATTTTACGCCAGAAACTGGAAAAGCTGTGTAGTGGGAAGATATTTTGTACTGCAAGAAAGGGAACAGACATAACTGCAAATAGAGGCAGGCAGTGGGACCCACTGGCCCAACAGGAGGAACAACAGCAAATGCAACAGGTGAACATAGTGGGCAGAGTACAGGTAAGTTCCTGACAGTGCATTAGGCCTGTAATATAGATACACATATTCTGCCTGGCTACATATTTTAGACCCGCTGGTAAAAAATGTCAATCGCAGGATGTAAGCTGGTACATCATCCCATTTTAATGCTAATTGCGTCCTCAAGGCCATTCAGCACAAAAGTTATCACAGCATCAGGATACAGTCCAATATCAGGGAATCGTTTTACCATGGAATGCTGCTACAGCTTATAGTAATCAAAAGCTTACATTAGGTTTTTTACTACTGTAATGGCAGTGATCAACGATTTTTATTGTGACTGCGTGGTGATGGTGACATTATGGCGGACACATCGGATACACGTTAGTAATGCCATTTTGGCACCATTGTCATTGATCACCACCACAGCGATCAGTGATATACAATGTCATCAGGCCGCACCAGTGTTTCTAAGTACTGCCAAAAAAGTAAACAATTCCCTACTCCCCCCCCCCCCACTAATCACAGTGTCCCTGATCATGGCCACACCTGTCATAGTGTCACCATAAGGCTTTGTTAACCACTAGAGGTCCACGCTATTGACAAAATACGTCAACAGCGCGGACCTGAGGCGCCGGGGCCACGTCTTTGGACGTCATATTTTTGTAATTCCCTGCACGCGCCACTGGGTGGCGTGCGGCAGGGAAAAACAGTCCCGTCGCATCACCGAGGATTCGATGTGTGTACCCGGCGGCCGCGGTGTCCGTCAGGTACACGCGATCGGCGGTGACAGGGCAGGGCGTGGCTACGTGTGTAAACACGAGCTCCACTGATCACTGCTCAGGGAAAGAGCAGACCGATCTGTGTCTCTTTACATAGAGACACAGCTGTGATCAGTGTCACCTCCCCCAGTCACCCCCCTCCCCCCACACAGTTAGAAGAATCGGAAAATGCTTGTTTACCCCTTCCTCACCTAGGTTAAGACCCCTTCAATGGCCAGTCCATTATTCAGTAATTAGGCATATTTAAGGACTGGTCCTGTATAAATGTGAATGGCCCCAAAAATGTGTCAAAAGTTCCGATTTCCGCGCAATATCGCATCCCAATAAAAATCGCAATCGCCGCCATTACTAATAAAAAAAAAATATAAAAAAAAAATCATAAGTTTTCCTCAGTTTAGGCCGCTATACATATTCTTCGCAAAGCAGTACTTATTGTATTTTTGGTCAAAAAACGTAAATTGCAATAAGCGCTTATCGATTGGCCTTTGCGAAAAAAAAATTGTTTTTTAAAGCGTTTACAAAATAGGGGATAGTTTTATGGCAAGTAAAATTTTTATTAATATTTTTACTACTAATGGCTACGATTAGCGATTTTTTTTCGTGACTAACGCGACATTATGGCGGACACATCGGACTATTTTGACACATTTTTGGGACCATTGATCAAATTTTACCACCGCGAAAAGTGCTATAACAATGCACTGATTACTGTAGGGAAAATGACAATGACGCCAATTTTGTTTGAGAGGGGTTAACCACTAGGTCGCACGACCGCGCAATTGTCAGGGGTTAAAGCGATGCAGTGCCGGAACCTGAAATGTGTGTTTGCTTACTGTAGGGGGGCGAAGGGCTGGACGAGTGATGTGCCCAGTGATTGTCAAGCAAGTGGTCATAACTCATGTGTGATACCTTTAAGTGTTCAGATTGTTTGTTACAGAAAGCTTTTAATAGGCAGTACTATTTTTTTATTTAGGAAGCGTTGTATCCACCACTATCCTCCACACCTGCTCTATCTCCTTAGACCCAAAATTGAGGTAGAGCTACCACTAATTTACTTGTATTATTTGGGTTCATGACTGCCAGTATGTTCATATTACCTAGAGGTAAGTAATTCCTTCCACAGCTGCAAATGAACAGGGCATATCTGACCAAATCTTTACCAGTGAGATAAAAATTGATGTATAACAACATGCCGGTCTCCTAAACTGACCCATCTGCAAATACAACTTTCTTCATTCCGGCCAGTCACCAGTTCCTGTCGTTCCCTGCGGTCAACTGCCCTCCTGGAACCACAAGACGGCTTGTTCTTCCTTATTTCAGCCTCCTATACTTCCTAGCCTGTGAAAATAGCATTCTAGCTATGTACAAGTAGGCTAGGCTGACTTGGCTTATAGGAATGAGGAATGCTATCGTCGATACTACACCAAGCTATATTCCTTGACCACTTAAATAGAAGCAATTATTACAGTACGTTGGTTTTGACACAGTTGGTGGATTTGTGTGATACACAAGATGCAATGTCCAGTACATAAACTGTGAAAAAGTCTACACATGTGGTATCACCAGGAGGAGGGGGAGAAGCAAAATGTGTTTTGGGGTGTAATTCTACATATGCCCATGCTGTGTGTCAAAAATATCTTATTACATTTACAACACAGACTAGTGGCAAAGCAATGAAGTCTCCAAAAGTCTTACAATGCCTTTTTTTTTTTTTAATACATTGATATGCAAGAAGCAAAGCTGTCAGCCAAGAGCAATCTATAAACAGACTATGGTTATAGAAAACACTGGACTAAGCACATCTGTTGCTGTGAATTTTATAATCTGAAGTGCATTTTATAATCTAATTTCCTTGTCATGCAGGTGCACGCTATAGGGACAGTTCATGAAGTTTATCCAACTGAATCCGTATTCCAATGCAAATTGCTGTTGCTGTAAGGGTCGCATCTCTGTTGAGGTCTGATGACCCCAGGTACATTCCATTCCCTTGATTCACTAGGAAAAAATCTGTCGTATATGTTGTCTATTGCAGGTGCCCAGTATTGGATTTAACAGGTGAAAACATATTTTCATGTCCTCAAAATAATTTCATATGACCCATTATAGCATTCAAGTAACCAGAATAGCTGTAATCAAATGTGTATCATGTACACAACAGAATAGTACATTTCATTTTCTATACAGGAACTACCAGGTTGTTAGCATGGGGGAACTGCATGCTGAGAGATATATCTTTTTACACATGACAGGGAATGAGACTGCAGACTACAGGACCCAAGATGTTTTTCTTTTTTTTTTGCAAGATCACCATGTAGAGTAAAATATTTCCTATCATCTGTACCCAGTTTTGCCTAGCATTATAATGAGTTAATCCAGCTCTGGAGCAATCCTCTTGGATGATTGTGTCCTTTTAAAGGAGAAAATAGAAATCGGACTAACAGAGGAAAAACCTTGGCTCCGTTAACCGGCCCACCTATGCTGTGATGTGCACAGGCTCACTTACATATCTCATGCACTAGCCATGGTGGTAGACAGGCATTATTTTTTTAATTCCCACCCCCACTCCTTTTCTGAAGTCATGCGGTTACTTTTCTGGATTTTGAATGGAGGTCTGTGTAGTGGGGATCATAGATAAATTCAGACTGCAAGTAAGGGACACAGGACAATAATGCATGTTGACAAGGGGAGTGTAGAGGTGGCAGTGGGGAGTCTACTGACATCACTGGACTCCACCCAACAGGAGCTCCAGAACAACAGATCCACCCACAGAATCTGCAGTTTTTCAGTTCTTAAAACAGGTGAACATAGTGGGCAGAGTACAGGTAAGTTCCTGACAGTGCATCACCTCCTGTAATATAGATACATCTATATTACATGCCTGGCTACTATATATAGACCCGCTGGTGGGACAAATGTCAATCCGGAGGATGTACTGGTACATCATCCCATTCTTAATGCTAATGTGCGTCCTCAAGGCCATTCAGACACAGCAGATCACAGATCAGGATACAAGTCCAATATCATGGGCCCTGTACCATGTGATTGCTGCTACAGCTGTAGTAGTAAACAAAAGCTTACATTAAGGTGTTGTTTACTACTGTAATTGATCACAATTTGTAAATAAAAAAAAAAAAAAAAAATTCCCCCCACAATGTTACCAGTGTACAGTGTCTCTCTGGTGACATTGTACTGCCGTGGTGATGGTGATCATGTACAACGTCTGGCTGCTCTGATAACTTCAAGTAATTGACGCTTTATTCAAGTTAACAAGAGTTAACTTGCGATGTACACATTATTTTCCAGCTCTTCGATACACTGTGAGCACACACTCTTCCCATGTAGTTCAGACAAGACAAATCCACTTAACCAGAACTTCTTCTAAATAAAGCAAATCGATTTACAGTTCTGTACATTTTCCCACAGGTATACATATAGTGCAACATCCCAACATGACACATCATATAACTAAATGTTTAACCCCTACAGCATCAAGCATTAACCTGTTATTAATAAAAAATACAATTTAAATCGTGTAAAAAAACAAAAACAAAATAGATTTGTGAACAGTTTTGTCAGGTCTTAAAAATAAAATAAAAATAAAAGCAATGGTAACCTTTAACCACAATTTTTTTTTAGACCTGTTTGAATCTAAATTGGAGAGTAGACATGTGCATTCGTTTTCGTTAGAATGCATTTTCGTCCGAAAATCTATTTTTTTCGTTATCGTTTTAACAAACGATAACAAAAGCGCAAGAAACGAAAACCTGAGGCGAAAGATCCGGGGCCACATAAAAAATGCTTTGGACGTCATATTTTTGTTAATTCGTTGCAGTAAAAATTCGATATAGAGAGATTCGCCATTATAGGGAAAAGATTTGGCAGTATGCGGCAGTATAGGGAAAAGATTCGACACTATAGAAATAATAGACGTCGACATTCACCGAGAATAGATTTCGATTTATGAGAAAATAGATTCGACATTATTACTAGTCATACAACATTGGAATTCTTGTAGGCGGAATATTCGAACGGAAATGTCCGATTCGAGGTAAAGATTCGACGATCGGCGTCGAATATTCTTTTGACCATTCGACAGAAACCAAGTATTATTGGATTTTCGTGACGAAAGCTCTGTCCCCAACGAAATACAAAATAAATCAAGAGCTCCACGATCCTGTCAGGAGTAACTAAATAAATTTATTTTCCAAACGAAAACGAAAAAATGAAACAAAATATTCCAGATCTGCACATGTCTCTTGTACATAGAGACACAGCATCAGTCACCTCCCCCAGTTCACTGCCCCCTCCCCCCAGCGACATGTTTAGAACACACCCAGGGCAATACTTATTTAACCCCTTCCTGCACGCCAAATCCTGTGATGAGGGAGTGGAGGGAAGTGCTAAGCCGCGCTGTCTGTGTCTATGAACAAAGGAAGCATGGCTCAAGATCGAGCCTGCAGGTGTGTCGCGATAGGAAGCGGCTTCTTATGTTGGCACACTAAGAAGAGGAAGAGCTAGGAACGCCGGAGAAGGTCCCAAGAAGAGGAAGATCAGGGCCACTCTGTGCAATTTCACTGCACAGAACAGGTATGTATAGCCTGTGTGGTATTTAAAAAAATGCATTTACAATAACTTTAAATGTTGTACAAGCAGAGTACAATATATGTGCTACGCTTTACATTCCTTGGTGTTCTAGAAAGATGAGAAAAAAAGTATAGAAAAAATTGACTTATTTCTACTAATCTCACTAAAGTATTGGGGATTAGATTAAGATACTGTACATTAAAGAATTAGGATAAGGAGTAATACAGAATAAACCAGAATTTTTCAATTGTCTCTTTTGTACATAGTGGCACTTCTGTTGTTGTTGCACATATTGCAACCATTTATAGAGACATACAGTATTACTGACAGGTCAATAGAAAATGTTTGTTGTGCTTCCATGAGTCAGCTACTGCAAGACTCTAAAGGCTGTATCTAATGAATTCCAGACAGCATTTACCTTACAATAACATGAGCATGTGTGTTACGCAATACTTTGACATGATTCTTCAAACCATCTAACCTTTTATATCCATATTAACAATATAAGTAATGTAGAACCAAGGTATCACCCTATCCTCCACAACTGCTCAAGAACTTTTCTAATAGTTTTTACATGAAGTTAGGAGAAGCCGCTACAATTATATTCTGGCACAATTATTAAAGTATTAGCTAGCGGCCCTATCAATGTGCACATTTTTATGGGAATAATTACTGTATTTATTGGCGTATAACACTCACTTTTTTTACCCTGAAAATAGAGGGTAAACTGTGCATGCGTGTTATACGCAGGGGGCTGTGGAATGTTTTTTTTCTGAAACTTCCCTCTTAAAGTTAGGGTGCGTGTTATACACCTGTGCGTGTTATACCCTGATAAATACGGTACTGAATACAAATCATGAAGCTTGCACTCGTTAGATGTAATTTCAATTATACATTTATATTTTTTATAATTAAATATTATGTTATATATAATATTTGCTGTTTGTCCTTGGCCATGATGGCTGATATGTATATTTTTTAAAACAAAGCCCTGTATATATATTTACTTTTTATAATAAAATATTACCTTAATGTTCCCACTACAGAAAATACAGCAATTATTAATAAAAAAGAACATAAAATTTATACATAACCCCACACCTGTTAATTTATCTACATCTACCCGTACACATCTGTTGCTTAAATAGGTTGTAAAGGTTTGTTTTTTATTTTCTAAATAGGTTCCTTTAAGCTAGTGCATTGTTGGTTTACTTACCCTTTCCTTCAATTTCCCTTCTAAATGTTTTTTTTCTTTGAATTTCTCACTTCCTGTTCCTCCTCAGTAAGCTGTTCAGTAAGCTGTTCGGCTGACTATCCACCACTCGGATGATGGTGGAAAGCTTACTGAGGGGAAACAGGAAGTGAGAAATTCAGACAAAGAAAATCAAAGAAATCAAAGAAATCAAAGGAAAAGGCACTTACCTTTTCCTTTGATTTCCCTCTTCAATGTTTATTTTGTTTGTCTGAATTTCTCACTTCCTGTTTCCCCTCAGTAAGCTTTCCACCATCATCCGAGTGGTGGATAGTCAGCCCGAACAGCCCAACAATGCACTAGCTTAAAGGAACATATTTAGAAAATAAACAACCCCTTTAATGCCATCTAGTCTGTCATATTTAGATAATAGATTGGTGCTTTACACATAGGGGACAAAACAAATGGTTAATTTTGAATGTCCCATATTATAGCTGCACATACCTACCCTTCTTTTGCCGCCATGCCCCCCATCGTCCCCCCCTGCAGCTTTTAGTCTCTGGAAACTAAGAAAGACAGCCCTGCAAAGGCTCTGAGTTGCCCCATTTGGAACTTATGCAGAGCTGAGGACTCTCCCCACCCTCCATTGGATAGCACTTACACTTGGTGACTTGGTAAGTTTAATGCTCCTCAGTAAGGATGAACTAAAGTTTGTTTGGATCTTAGTCCAAACCCACCTGAGCAAGCCCACCATGAAGCTGTCAACTGTACCAGCCCATTATAAGCAACCTAAGCATGCCCCACCCTGCAGCCAAATGTATACATGCTCTGGCCGTAGACCACTCGCCCCATTACTGATGACAGCTTCTGGATGGGTTCTCACTGTTATCCAAAAATGCCTGAGCTCATCCCTACTCCTCAGTAGCTGTCAGTACAAAGTTATTTGTTTGCTATCAGAAGCTAAATGGAGCAGTGGGGGAATAAAGTGAAGGTAGTTATTTTTGTGTATGAGAAGGTAGGCCCGACAGAGTGGACCATAAAAAAAAAAAATGTACATTCATAAGATACATGTGGTAAAGCATTAGTCTTTTTGGGGCTAAAATCAGTGGGTACATTTTTTCATGTTTTTTAACTACCAACTAATGCTGCATACACACAATCAGGCCTTTGCCCAGTCAAATTACATCAGAATTCCTTTTAGAAAAAAAAAAAGAACATGTTCTATATCTGAACTCTGATGGAATTCATCGGAATTTCCGATGCAAAAACTCAGATGGTACTACACACGATTGGAAAATCCGATCGAAAAAGTCCGTCAGACTTTTTCCATCGGAAATTCCGATCATGTGTATGGGGCATTAGTCTATATGAATTTTTAAAATGATGGCAGTTTTTAGTGTAAAGATACAGGTTCAAGGGTTCATACTGTTTTCACCATCTAGTGAGTATGTCCTACCTTCTTGTTCTAGGTCAATGACTTGTTAGTGAAGCAAGGATGATGAACCTTTAAAAATAAGTCAGTAAAGGCAGCTCCTTTTTTTTATTCTCACAGACTCCTTTTAAGAAACATCTGCATTTCTTCAGATACCAACAGTTGTTTATATATGTATATGTATATATATATATATATATATATATATATATATATATATATATTGTATCTTTTGCGTTTCCTGATTTGCATACTTATTTTAATCACTTGACCTACCTTCCCCCTTCTCGACCAGGCCATTTTTTGCGATACACCACTGCGTTACTTTAATTAACAGTTGCGCAGTCATGGGATACCGTACCCCAAAAAAAAAATTCTGTCCTTACTTTCTCACAAAAATAGCTTTCTTTTCGTGGTATTTGATCACCTCTGCATTTTTTTTGCGCTATAAACAAAAAAGGCAGACAATTTAAAAAAATATATATTTAAAAAAAAAATTATATATATATATATATATATATATATATATATATTAATATTTCTGCTATAAAACATATCCAAAAAAAAATGTATTCAAAAACGTAGGCCAATATGTATTATGCTACATATTTTATGTTTTTATTTTTACTAGTAATGGCGATGATGAGCGACTGTGAAATTGTGGTGGACATTCAGACACTAATGGCCATTTTTTACACTTTTTGGGGAACACTGAAACAAATGCAATAATCAATGCTAAACATATGTACTGTCACTGTACTAATCACACTGGCTGGAAAGGGGTTAACATCAGGGGCGATCAAAGGGTTAGTTGTGTGCCTAGCTGGTGTTTTTGTACCGTGTGTGGTGCTTTTACTAGGTGAAGACATGGATACGTGATTCATGTCTTCCCTCCTGTCAGAACGGCGATCTGCCTTGCTTACATAGGCAGACTGCCATTCTGCCTGTTTGCTGTAGCAGCCTCTACTGGGCTCTACCTGCGTGGGATCACAGTGGGAGCGAGCTGCTGGTGGCGCCCCCTACCTGGAAGAACCGGACCACGTATATACAGTAAAGTGCCGCCCTGTGGCAGTAAAACTGCTATAGGGTGGACATGAAGAGGTTAAGCCAGTGACTCAACTGGCCAGAAAAACAGCCATGCAACCAGCATTTTCAGCACAAGATCAGCATTGGCAACCTTGAATTTCTTTATGGCAGATATAATTTAAAAGACTTTGACTGTTTTGATTTACTAAAACTGGAGAGTGTAAAATCTGGTCCAGCTGTGCATGGTAGCCAATCAGCTTCTCACCTCAGCCTGTTTAAACAAGGTTTGACAATAAAAACTAGAAGCTGGTTGATTTCTTTGCAGAGCTTCACCAGATTTTGCACTCTCCAGTTTTAGTAAATAAACACGTGTATGTCCGAAGTGATCACTGTTAAAGCAACCCTGTTGTGCATTTTTTTTTTTAACCCACTGTTACAGAATACGGTAAAAACTCAACTATCCTGGTGCCCTCACTACTAAACGCAACTCCCTTGATTTACTATCTGCTTCTCCTAGGTCTGCTCTAGCACCTCTCATTGGTTCCTACTGATGACCTTGCATCACTACTATATCCTGTGGTGACATAAGGTAAGAGAAGGGAGCCAGTGAGAATTGTAGGGATCCACTTTGGGGAATGTAAACTCATTGGGGGTGATTTACTAAAACTGGAGAGTTCAAAAATCTGGTGCAGCTGTGGTTGGTAGCCAATCAGCTTCTAAATTAAGCTTGTTCAATTAAGCTTTGACAAGAAAAAAAAAATCCTGGAAGCTGATTGGTTTCTAGGAGCTGCACCAGATTTTGCACTCTCTAGTTTTAGTAAATCAACCCCATTGTGTTGTGTTCAGCAGCGTGGATACCTTGAAAGGTGAGTATTGACTATCTTTTTTTTAAAAGTAATAAAGGTTTAAAAAGCCTAAAAATACTCAATACTCAAAAATACTCAATACTCACCTTTCAAGGTAGCCACGCTGCTGAACACAACACAATGGGGTTGATTTACTAAAACTAGAGTGCAAAATCTGATTTTCACAACAAGATCATCTTTTTTGGAAGGAAAAAAAACATATCAAATATTTAATAAACAGGTTTATGTGTAGTGATGAGATTGGCTTCAGTATTATGCATCCTTTAGTTATTTAAGCGGTATTAAACCAAAAACCAAAAATGTGATACATTACATGCAGCTTAACAATCCTTAGGCCCTGTACACACGAGGAGACATGTCCGATGAAAACGGTCCGCGGACCGTTTTCATTGGACATGTCTCCTGGGATGTTTTGGTCTGATGTGTGTACACACCATCAGACCAAAATCCCAGCGGACAGAGAACGCGGTGACGTAGAAGACACCGACGTCCTCTAATGAGGAAGTTCAATGCTTCCACGCATGCGTCAAATTAATTCAACGCATGCGCAAGGTTTCGGTCCATACATAAACAGTTGAAGGCTTACCAGAGAGCCAGTCACTACCCCTTACTAAGGGGATCAGACAGTGCTCAATCTGATCTCAAATCCACTCAATAGTCGCAAATTAACTAGGGTGCCTCTACTCTGGATGAAGGAACACAGGGGGCACCTTTGGATAGCAACATTGCCAGTCTGGGGGGAGGGAAGTGTTAGATGGACTAGCAGGTTTAAATATACTAACACATTGAAACCAGACCAGTTTACCCTTTAGTCACACAAGCAGTTACAGCAACAGTCTTTTATTTTTCCTTTTGGGATAAAGGTTTGACGTAACACCCGGGTACCCGGAAGTAAACAATGAGGCTGTCGGCATGAGATCGGTGAATTGTTTTTCACAATCTAATGCTTTTAAGCCTGAAGGAGAGATGTGGGGTCTTATTGTCCCCACATCTTTCAATAAAGAGGACCTGTCACAGTGATTCCTATAAAGGGATGTTTACATTCCATGTAATAGGAATAAAAGTGATCAAAAAACTAAAAATGTAAAAAAAAGTGTAAAAATAAAAAAAAATTAAGTAAAATAAAAAAATTTATATATATATATTTTTTAAAATGCCCCTATCCCCAGTAACTTGCTCTCAGAAACGAACATGCATGTAAGTCGTGCTCACATATGTATACGCTATTCAAACCCCACATTTATCTGCTATCGCTGCGTGCGTTACAGCATGTACAACAATTCTAGCACTAGACCTCCTCTGTAACTCGAAAATAGAAACCTGTAAAAAAAATGAAAGCGTCGCCTATGGAGATTTTTAAGTCCCAAAGTTTAGCGTCATTCCATGAGTGTGCGCAATTTTAAAGCGTGACAAGTTAGGTATCTATTTACTCAGCGTAACATCATCTTTCACATTATACAAAAAAATTGGGCTAACTTTTGTTTTTTTATTTTTTAATCCATGAAACTGTTTTTTTTTTCCCCCAAAAAAAGGCATTTGAGAAATTAATGCGCAAACACCGTTGGAGATAAAACGTTTCAATGACTGCCATTGTATTCCCTAGGGTGTCTGCTAAAAAAAAAAGTATATAATGTTTGGGGGTTCTGATTAATTTTCTAGCAATTTTTTTTTTAATTTTTACAGGAGAGAAGTGCCAGAATAGGCCAGGTGGAGAAGTGCTTAAGTATTTATTACTTGTAAATATAAAATAACAAATCTTCATCCATTTAATCACATTTATTTACCTGCGTTATAGAAAACATTATATATCTATATCTATATCTATATATATATATATATATATATATATATATCCATATTACATAGATATATATCTATATATATAGATATATATCTATATATATATATATAGAGAGAGAGATATCTATAGACATGTCTATCTATCTATCTATCTATCTATCTATACATCTATATATATATATATATATATATATATATATATATATATATATATATACACACACACACACGTATATATATATATATATATATATATATATATATATATATATATATATATATATATATATATATATATATATATATATATATATATATATATATATATATATATACAAATGTGTCTTTCCTGAACATCAACTTATGATAGGTTACATTTACCTTGAGGTGCTCTGTGGCTCTGTGACTTTAATATGTGCTTGTGCAAGTGTGTGTGTGTGTGCGTTGTAATGAATGCTCCTCCCTCATTCCCTTTGCTAGGAATGAACAGTCTGTCAGCAGCCAGGAAGAGAGAAGCAGCTTGTAGGGAATAATGTGTTGCTGTGTGCTCTAATGCTGTCTACCTGTCTTCAGCTACAAGTACAGGCAAAACTTTCCTGATAAGTTGCCTGCTGTTTTACAGCCCTTTCTGCTATAGGGGCTGCTGGCATACTCCATAAGTCTGTCTGGAGCAAGATGCAACATTGGGCAGCATGGTATCACCAGGTGGACCCCATATTTGGATCAAGATGACCCCAGTTATCTTTCTGATGATTACTTCTTCACTGCTGAACTCCCCACGCCAAGTAAGAATAGGCACATGCTCTACATTTATTTTTTATTGCTGTTTTTTTTCTATCACTTTCTGCTATTGACCATGTGATGTAACAAATACATCTTATCTGTCTGGTACCCATTTCATTTTGGGAAGGGCAGAGTTAAACCGCCCATTCAATATTATTAATATTATCTAACTAGGTTTCTTTTTTTTACTATATTGTTTCAATGAAACTTTTTCTTTTTATTATTGTGTTATGTTATTGATATGTATCAGTCTGCGCTTGTAATCTGTCACTTTGAGCTAGCTGTGACTGTGATGACGAATGCTATAAAACATCATACTTAGATGACTGTGTTATTGTTTGCGTTACATTTAGGAGTTATTATCACACAGACTGTAAATTTGCTACAGCATCCACTTTTAAGTGATCTGTCACACATACCTGTCATTACACCTTGCAGCTCTAAGCAGTAAACCTGCCATGCTGGACGTAGTAAATGTCAATAGCACGCATCAAGACGTCACCTCTTTTAATGTCAAGCAATTAGCATGCATACATTTCATAAGTTAGGAATTAGGAATATCTGCTGTTTAAGTAGTATGATAACATATTCTCATGTTTCTTGATACCTTCCAGTGATTTGTAAAGGCCAAATACCTTTTAGAACCTTTATATTATTTGCTGCAAAGTAGGTTGTTCATTTTCTACAAGAAAGTTACATTTCTTACAACTGCTTTACCCTACGTTACATAAACCTAATGGTTTGAAATGGGACACACCAATCTATTGTAGGAAGATTCTCTTGGTCTAATTCACTTAAAGCAGTATTAAACTCAAACAAAAATGTATTATATTTTAGCTTACCAATTCGAAGACGAAGTGGCTTCATTTGTTTTATATTTTGTCTTTTTTCTTTATTTTTACCTGTTGATCTTGCCAGTAAGTCTGTTGTTTTCACCTTTCTTTAACCCAAAGGTGTCAAACTGGTGGCCCTGCAGCTGTTGCAGAACTACAAGTCCCATGGGGCATTGCAAGGATAATAGTTACAAGCATGACTCCCTCAGACAGAGGCATGATGGGACTTGTAGTACAGCTGGAGGGCCGCCAGTTTGACACCCCTGCCTTTTACTGCCACCGTCAATACATCGGTGGCAGTTCTACACACCCCACAAGTCGACTGTTTCTTATTAAACCGAGCCAGCAGCTGTACAGCTGCCCAATCACTTTCTGTGCCCCCACCCCTGAACTGTGCCCTCGCTCATCATGCTTCCTGGGCTGCGCTGTTCCACCTACAGGCCCAGGACCTGTCTGGTAGCTGCCACTGGGTGGAGAGGAGGGAGATGAGCGAACATCAATTTGCTGATCTCTCCTAGCTGCAATATCACTTCTTGTTTATGTTGTCACTTTCCCTGGACACTGCAGACAGAGAAGGGCAGGGGGTAGACATCACAGGCTAAAAGATCAATAATGTCCCAATAAAGAGAACCCATAACAAAAAGTTTATATCACATGGGGGAATTGTTGACTAAGTTTATAAATACATAAAGTTTTGAAAAAGAAGGTAATAAAACATCATAAAATAAAGTTACACCCAAGTAATTGGAAAGCAACCCCCCCCCTCCCAAATAAAAGTGAGCCTCCATATACTCCTATGCTTTTAATCTATAGGGCAGTAAGAGTTAAAAGATCCAACGAAACTGTGATAGGCACTCACCAAGACTGCTTGACTATGCCTGCCCTTTCTTCCCAGCTCCTCCATTCAGTGAGGCTGTACTGTAGCTTCTATGAATGATACACGATCTATGAATGGGGGTGGTGGACATTCAATCAACCACCTGTCCTTCATTGGGTTTCATTCATAGAATCTGTAAAACAGCCTCTATGAGTGGAGGAACTGGGTGAAAAGGGCAGGGATAGTTGGGCACTCTTAATGAGTGCTTGTCACTGCTCCCCCAGTTCTATTAACCCCAGAAGATAAAAGCAGTGTGGGGCTATAGGGAATTCTATGGAGGAGGATTTCAACAAATAGGCAATAGTGGCACAACCTACTGACTACATGTAATGTCACTTGTGTTGATTTTTGTTTTTTGATTGCTGACTAAACTTAGGATTTGGAGCCATGGTCTACCCCCAGCACCATCTAGTTTAATGCAGGCAGTAGAAAAGCACCTGCATTGTTTGATGCTGGGGCGACATGCCACGCCTCTGACTTGGCACTACAGAATATTGTTTGCAATCACTGTGTGCACAGGTTTAAGTGGTAGGATCCTGGGACACAAAAAAAAGAGCTTTGCAAAAAACAAATAAAACATTACTAGTGGCCACTTGAAAGGTTTTTATAGGGCTAGTGTTAACTACTGTATTTATTGGCGTATAACACTCACTTTTTTACCCTGAAAATAGAGGATAAACTGCCTGCGTGTTATACGCAGGGGGCTGTGGAAAGTATTTTTTTTCCTGAAACTTCCCTCTTAAAGTTAGGGTGCGTGTTATACGCCTGTGCGTGTTATACGCTGATAAATACGATGTATACACTTGCTCTGTTTTGTAGTGAGGTTTTCTTTAGACCGCATAAAGAATGGGGTGTGAAGCCCAAAGAAAAATGATGTTACACAGAGGACCAAGCAGCTTAAACTAATGGGAAGATCTTTATTAAAAATATATAGTAATAGTACAAAAGTACAAAACAATGGGCTTAAAAAATGCCACCAAACCCTCTTTAGACCCAATACTGTCTACAGTAAACAGCATGATTAGACTTCAAAAATTAGACCACAGACGAGCCGATCCTATTGCTCCCTGATCAAGGAGGTATCAGAATTGTTAGATTCACTTTATGTAAAACATTGACCCTCACTTCTTGATTGTAAGCTCTAACGAGTAGGGCCCTCTGATTTCCTCTTCTATTAAATTGTATTGTAACTATACTGTCTGCCCTCATATTGTAAAGGCTGGGCAAACTGTTGGCGCTATAGAAATCCTGTATAATAATAATATTTTTAGTCAACTTAAAACTAAACATGGATACACTTGAGATCCCCCAGGTTAATGGATCATGGATAGACTAGATGCAGATTTAGGGTTGGAGACTTTTGGCCTAATTGCCATAACGCATGTGGTTTAATGACTACTTTAATGTAAATAAATCATTGGGCTGTGTCATACACAGATCATTAGAAGTAACCACAACCTCAGCTGACCTTAGCTAGCTTTTCAAAGGACCGTGTCCATACTATATACATACAACTGCCAGTTACAACATTGTTACAACTTATCTAACCAATATATCATCTGTCACCTGCTTGAGTAGGTATCTGTCACACAGGCTGCACTTTCTTTTTTGTGACATGAGGGACACTTGCATTCCAGACTGTTGACATTGTGTAATCATATGGCTGTCATTCTTCTACATAAACATAAGGGACACACATCTCCCAACTGTCCAATTTATAGCACTTGGAATGGCTCCAGTGCAGAAAAAAGAAAACTAAAAAAAGCCAGCATGTTGTATTTGTGTATGTAATGTGTCTTGGGAGTAACACATGCTGCCGAGCCTTACTGACTTGTGACACTTTATTATTGCACATACACTTATCACCTACATTGTCTTAGTCTGCTTTGAAAGTGCACTATTAGTGGCCGTAATCTGAGCTGATGATTTTTATACACGACAAGCATATCTCATGCTTCCCTTGTGTTCTCAACTTCTGTCTAACACATTGATGTGGTGAGCAGGTCAAAGTGCTTTACAATGAAAGAGAGGAAGTACATTTAACTAGACGTACTATAGATTGTGGAGTGGGGAAATTGGGTGCTTGAGGAGAGGAGAACTACCCAAAATAATTTCTTTTTATATTCATGTTTATTAAAAGGTATGTTGGGGAACTTGCTTGTGATCTAGCAGTCATTAAATGGTATTTTATAATAGGATGAAGCCTATATTGAATTTATACTATTATAAAGTAGATGTAACTTTAACTGGATAAGATTCATTTGCAAAAGTGCCGTCAATCACAAATTATATCTCTATTTTTGTATTTACTTTAGAACCTACTGTTTTTATATTTCATACATTTTTGTTGTATCTCAGTGATGATGATCTTCTGCTTCTTTGCAAACACTTCCTGTCTACATACTTGTGATCCAGTGTCTTTGATCAGGGTTGGCTTCCTGATGTTGACAATGATAGAAAATGCCTTTGCAATGAACATCGGCATCGCTGCTTATGGGCTCCACCAGAAATGCATATAATTGGGTGACAATACAATTGGGAGACAGAAAAAAAGGAAAGCGCAGACACTAGTGTACCTATATGAATATAAGGAAACAAAAAGGGGAAGCACCACCTAAGTGCAATATGTCAGATACTATGTTTAATCGCAAAAGAAATGCTCTTACAATACACAATTACAAAACAGGCTCATCAGGGTCTCATGATGCACGGTGCGGTCCAGTCTCAGGTCCATCTTGATCCACGGATCTGCAGGCAGGGAGAGAAATCCATCCTGTGGACACCAGGAAACAGCCAGGTTGAGCGTGGAGACACAGATGATGACGTTACCAGAGAGCGGGACCAGGGAGAGCACCGGAAAGAAGGTGGGACTAGAAACAACAGGCTACGCGCTCAGAGACAAGCTCCTTCTACAGGCCTACTGGGATACTGCAGGTGTGATGGTGTTTATATACTGTGGCCACCCAGAGAACAGCAGAGAACAGCAAATGACAGCACACCAGCAGCATAGTAAGACATCAATACACTATAACAAAGGTCTGATCATGAATAGGCCAATGCTATATAAACACCATCACACCTGCAGTATCCCGGTAAGCCTGTAGAAGGAGCTTGTCTCTGAACGCGTAGCCTGTTGTTTCTAGTCCCACCTTCCTTCCGGTGCTCTCCCTGGTCCCGCTCTCTGGTAACATCATCATCTGTGTCTCCACGCTGAACCTGGATGTTTCCTGGTGTCCACAGGATGGATTTCTCTCCCTGCCTGCAGATTCATGGATCTAGATGGACCTGAGACTGGACCGCACTGCGCATCATGAGACCCTGATGAGCCTGTTTTGTAATTGTGTATTGTAAGTGCATTTCTTTTGAGATTAAACATAGTATCTGACATATTGCGCTTAGGTGGCACTTCCCTTTTTTGGTTCATTGTCTTACCCTAACAGAGTTGGCTTTTCTCTGAGGACAGCTGCCGCCCATCATCTTCTCATCTTCTTCCTTTTTAGGACTGGTCATTTTGTACCACTATATGGACTATAAAACTGTGGCTGTTTTCTAGACATATGCATTGCCCACTTTTTAAGTGTTCGTTAGTACCATTGTTTGCGCTAACAGTTTATTCCAAATTTCTGTACCTATATGAATATAAACAGGCGATCTATGAACAGTCACAGTTCATTAGTCCATGTGGTGTAAAGATACAAAGGGCAAGTTCTAAAGAGGGGGGATGGTGGTAGTCTGCATCTGTCCTTAGAGAAAAGCCTAATCTGCAGGTAGGGAGAAAAGGGAAAACAACAGGAAGCACCACCAAAGTGCAATATGTTTGATGCAATTTATTTGTACAAGTAATGCACTTACAGACAGAAGTTTAAAAAAGGGTCATCTGTGTCTCCAGTGAACGGTCTCAGGTGCATTTGGTTCCACAGGTAGGCAGATGTAAGGAGGAATCTATCCTGTGTCCACCAGGAAGTCAGCCAGGTCCAGTGTGGAATGCAGGGGACGATGTCACAGGAAAAGGAAGCAGGAGAAGCACACACCACCCACACACCACCACAACAGAGTGCTGTGGCACATTTTGCCTTGTCTTGCACTGCACCTGCTATGAATGGGCCCTTAAAGCGGGGGTTCACCTGCAACATTTTTTTTAAAAGCCAGCAGCTACAAAAAAAGCAGCTGCTGGCTTTTAAAACATGGACACTTACCTGTCCTGGTCGCCAGTGAGGTCAGCAGCCGAAGCCGAGTGGTAGCTCGGCTTTCGACTTCCCCCGCGGCCATCCTCGGTAAGGGAATAGGGAAGTGGAGCGCTGTGGCTTCACTGCCTGGCTCCCTACTGCACATGCGTGAGTCACGCTGCGGTGTTCCACTGGTCTCTGTTGTGTTCTAGGAGCCAAGTGTGTTTCTCAGAACACAACGGGGGGGGGGGGGTGACACGGAGGCGCCGGACTCTCGTGGGAGTCTATACCAGTAAGTGGTACAAATACCTTTTTATACAGGTATCTGCACCCCCTCCCCCTGAAAGGTGTCAAATGTGACGCGGGACGAGGGGAGGGTTCCGAAAAGCGGAGGTTTACTTTTGGTTGAACCTCCGCTTTAATGAAACCTGCAGATTCAGACACTATTTTGAAGCTACTCTTAGGCTATGCGTAATTTGCCTGCTCTGTCAGTGTCCCCTCTCGGATCCGCCGGATGAATGAAAAATAGGACCACCATCCATCTGTTTTTGGCAGACAGGATCGTACAGTCGTGTGTCTGCTGACATCCGCCGCTTATAGAGGACAATGTAAAACTAACAGGCGGACGTGATAGGACAGGCCATGTGAAAGGAGCCTAATATGTTAAAGATTATTAAAATTTAGCTGTTGGATTTACTTCTACTTTACACTAAAATAAGGTACAATGAGAGCAACACTTTTTGTGACTTTAGGATGTTTGCTATATTCAGTCAGACTGGAGTTTAAAGTAGAACTTAGCTGTAAAGTTTGCTCCACATTAATCATGCAGTTAGGCATTAGTGAGGCAGAGTAGGGTTTTGACAGAATGCAAAAACGTAAGGTAAAAGCATGAAAAAGGCACTCCTGCTGTGTTCCAGATATGGGTCACAAGACCTGAACCCATTGCAGCAGTACTCTGGTGTGCTGACGTTAGTAGAATGTTAGTGAAAGACGCTACTGACACCAATGCCTACAATGACAGGTATAGGTCACAAGATCTAATGCGCTGGCCTCAGGTCACATCACCCTGAACTAGCGTGCTGTGGAACTAGCTTTTTCCAGCTGTTATGTAAATTTCAATGCCTTCCACACCACTACCGTGCCTCCTTAATGCTTTCCTTTAGGATTAAAGTCTGCTATGACCAATTTGGGTTTTCGATTTTCTTTAAAAACTAGTACATGCAGATGGGCCTATTTCTGCATACTTTTGATGGGGGGGTTAAAGAAAATGAGTATGCTAGGGTGAACATAACATGATGCCATGTATCGTAAGGCAGGCATGTGTTTGTTTCACATTGGCAATACACACATTGTTTATTTATGTACAATTTTGCTGAAGCCTAAATCTACCTTCATATTTGATACTGTGATGTAGATCAGTTTTAGTAGCACAAAAAAGAGTCTTCTGTGGACACATTGATGCAGCATTCCATAGACTGAGCTACATTAATGTTACCTTACAGTGATTTCTTTGTATTGAAGCTTAAAAGAAATGTGCACACAGTTGCTATTTAATTTAGTTATAATGATGTATGGTTTTAAAAGTTGATAGGGGATTTTCACATATAAGCTCTATAAGAATGCATTGGAGTAAGTAAGCATTCTATGTATGTATGTGTGCAGAGGAGGCTTTCCATGAATGAGCTGATTGATTGAAAATAAAAGGTAAACAGCATATATGTTTTTATAAATAAAACACCATGTATATGGTTACCGTAATTGTACACTATACAATCTATTAAGTGAATGCATTTTTTAAATATTTTGTATACGGATGAGATTTAGGTTCCTGGACAATCCCCAGGATCTTCCCAAATTGTGAGCCCTTGGCTAAATAGGCTTTTCAGCTAAACTGTCAGATATAAGAAACAACCTACAGTGTAATGCAGTGCATAGCCTTTGCCTCTGGCCATTGAAGGAGTGCATATTTTAGCCCCCCCCCCATATTTGAAAGGGAGGGCCCAAATCAGCCATATTGTCACTGTATTTTGCAGCTGTGTACAAAACAAATCATTGAAAAATATTTGACTGCATGAAACAATAAAAAATTAGATGGATGGATTCATAATTTTTATATTGACAACGTTTTCAACAGCAAAATCAGTAGATCAGTAGTATAGCAAACAGTCAAATGTTCTAAAGTTTTTGAATACATGAAAGTAGCTGAAAATTACAGTAAATTTATAAAACACCAAATTACCAATGAGAAAAAAAAAGAAAAACAAAATTAATAATTGTACATCCCTATTAGACCCCTGGTAAGCCCTAACCCCTGCCTTTCTCAATGTCTTGCTTCATCGATAGGAAAGCCCTAAGTGCTGCCTTACCTGGCATCTCAAGTTTTGTTTGTCCTGTACCAAACATTTTGGGTGATTCAACCAACAATCCTACCCTCATAACAGAAAGCTATTATACTAAGTATTCCTAAGGACCATAATGTTTTGGCACCAGCAAAGGCTATTTAACCTCTAAAAATTGTGGAACATTCGAAGATCTTCAAATATGTAAAATTATTGATTTAGTTGTCCTCAAGGGGAACTGACATTCTACAGAAATATTTTTGGAATGCCCTAACATTTCTGACAAGATTAAAATACCTTTGACCAAAAAAACATGGATATCCTAGCAACATCACAATAAATTGAATAAAGTTTCAATTTGGCCACACCTCAGCCAGAAATTTGTACTTACCTTATGCTTGTCTGTATTTCTCCTCTGTATGTAGCTGACAGTATTTTCTTGACTATACAAACCAGTCATACACTAGATCCTGATGGGATGAACATGGTTGGAGATATTGCAGTACTGTGCTGCAGCAATAAAATCTGAAGGCAAATCACGATTGACAAAGAAACGTGTTTTTGGACACCATGTGGCACTTATTATCCAGCAGTCAGCTCTCTGCAGATATAAAATCAGCGCCATCTTTCTTGTGCTGTCTTGGCACTAAGAAATTAGAATCTGATATAAAAGAATCAAGCAGAATGCCCCCCTGAAGTCTTTCTCAGCTGCCATATTCAAGATGGTTCTCTCCCCAAACTTTTCCTTCCAGTCTGTGTTGCGGCACGTCCATCCCTCTGAAGTCACATACTCTACAGGTTGACATATGTGTCTCCCTTTTCAGTGGCCACCAATAGAGCCAAAAAACACCAGCCATGTTGGCATAGTCTGAAATCCATTGCTGGCCAGCAAACATTTCTGCCACATAACAAGTAAATACTTGGGGGTGGGAGTGTGTATTTTTATTGAAAATATAAAGTGTGGGAGAATATTGCATTCTCTTCAAAGAATATTGGAGGTGATTGCATAAGCCTTCTTGAACATCAGGAGTCTGAATTATCCTGAGCCATTTTGGATTCAGGATTTATCTTTCTAGCTGACTCCTAAAGGTGTCATATTATTACTGTGCAAAGTTTTGATAGGTCCATCTTTCCTTTTAGGACAAGTTTTGTAAACTGGAATGTTAGGCAACTGTGAGCACAGTACAGTAAAACCTTGATTTGCGAGCATAATTCGTTCCAGGAACATGCTTGTAATCCAAAGCACTTGTATATCATATTTTTTACAGGGTATAAAAGAGAAGAGAGGCACCTTTAAGTGTAGTAATACGTTTCTAAATGTTGTACCTTCATTAAATGTAACCATATTGCTAATCTTAGAGGTGCCTCTCTTCTTTTTTATACTCAGTTGTGACATGACGCTACTCTTATATCAAGACATTGCTTGTATATCAAGGCAACATTTATTAAAACATTTTGCTTGTCTTGCAAACTAAGGTTTTACTGTATGTCAATTTGTGAACCCCAAGGATCAACTAATATTTTCTTCCCATGCTGATCAAGGTTTTGGAAAAGGACTTTGTCCCCAGCTTTCAAGTTGTGTTTCTTATTCTGTGCTGTTTTTGTCTAGTAGCGGCCTTCACCATCTCAAAAGCCTGTTTAGGATTTCTCTTCAATCCTTCTACATAACTTGCATGAGCTTGAACATGGATCTCATCAGCAGTAACTCCAAAAACCATATCAACTTGAAGACAAGTGTCACAGATCAGCTGTGGAATGCTCCTAACCTGCTATGGCTGCAAAGATGAGCTGTAATAGCTGTGACTATTCTGTTCTCATCTGAGTCTTGCACTGGTCTGTCCATCAAAGATGCCACCCAGTTTCAACTGCTGTGACTATCTAACCTGTGCTTATACCCAGGGATGGACTGGCCATTGGGACTACAGGGAGTTTCCCGGTGGGCCGATGGCTCAGTGGGCCGGCTTCAGGCCCCCCTCCGCTCCTCTGTCTCTCCCTTCCCGCAGCGCTCACCTCCTCTTCCTCCCCGCAACGCTCACCTGGGGGAACAGAGAAGCAAGGGGAGGACCAGAGGAGCAGAAGGGATGGCAGAGGAGCATGGGGGAGAGGACAGGAAGCTGACTCAACAGCTATGGCCTGGGAGTTTCTCACTTCTGCCTAATCTTGTCCCATAAGGGGGGCACTGAACTGATTCTTTGCCTCGGGTGAAATAATGTCTAGCTTCCCCACTGGTAATGCCTATAAGAGTACCAGTACCAGCTGTTCTACTCTAATAAAGTAGAATGGCTAGTAAAGGGGGAGAGGGGGTTCATCCGCCATGGGAGAGACCTGTCAAAGTAGGCCAGTCTGCATGAAGTCCAGGGCCAACTTTTTGTCCCAGTCCAGTCCTGCTTATACCAGCCATCCTTGCTCTAACAACTTTTGTCCATGTTGATATTTTCTATAGAAAGGGAGTGGACTGCCTCCCCCCACAGGTCCTCCGATTGACCAATTAATTTAATTCCAAACACTACTCTCCCCATGGATGCATGTATCCTCTTACTATCCTGGAGTCTAAAGCCATAGAGGAATACATACAGTAAACAGTGACAGTTTAAAAAGGATTTATCTCTTACCTCATCTCCAGCAGGATCAGGTTTTTTCTTTGGTCAAAAGAAGGATGACATGTTCATACATTGATTATCATGGACTAAATACTATCATCATTATGAATAGATACCAACTTCTGCTTATTAGTGAACTTTTTGATTGTCTTTGTGGGACAAAAACGTTTTCTAAGCTCACCAGAGAGGCTTACAATCTTATTGGTGATGAATGGAAGAGTACTTTTAACACTAAGGATGTAAATTATGAATGCCTGTAATGCCCACTCAGTCTTTCAGCAATTTGTTATCAATATGGTTAAAGATCTACTATACAAGTTCATGATAGTCTGCTTAGATAAAATTTGGGTGTTTTCTCCCAACTTTGTGTCCCATCAACACCATGTTTGTACTGTTCTCCAGTGGGTTTGGGCTAACAACCTCCATGCAAAGCTAAAGAAATGTGTTGTTGATGTTCCTAAATTGCCTTTTCTAGCATACATAATTTCCAAGGAAATCCTGGATCCTGACAAGGGGTCTGCTATTGTGGACTAGCCTCTACCCACCAGCCTCAGATCCACTCAGAGATTCTTGTGTTTTTCCAACTATAATTGTCAAAAAAATGTCAATTACTCATCCTTGGTGGCCCTCACTGGTAATGAAATTAACACCCATGTGTGACCTGATGATGCTGTTAATGAATTTCACAAACTTACGAAGGTCTTCCTGGCAGCTTCTGTCTTGTCCTTTTGAACAGATTATTTTTTTAATGGCTTTGGCTGTACTCCTTCAGGCTGTTTTGAGCAGGGGACAACCTTGTACTAAATTTTCAACATTTGAAAAGCTTCTTGCTACTAAGTAAGCTTTGAATGAGTAGAGGCAGTTGTTACTAATGATTAAGAATTTTGCTGAACATAAAAACCTGCAATACCTTCAAATTGGTCTCAGGTAAAACCCCAGGCAGGTCTGATGGGCTTTATTCTTTTAAAGTTTTAACTTCATTATCACCTTGGAGCCTGACACTGACAACTCTAGGGTGGATGCCCTCGCAACGGTTCTCCAAAAGTTGCTCAGCCCTAAACTTTGTGACTTCTTGTCCCTGGAAGTTCTGATGTGCACACTGCTTACCTGTCCCTAGAAATCATGTACACAGAGTAGTACCCGGTCCTTGAGGTTCAGCTGTGTCTTACTGTGTGCTGCCCTGTATTCAGTCCATAATAGCCTGTTTGTGATACTGATTCACTGGTTGTAATTTTAGAGGCCAGAACTCTACCTAAACCTCTTTCCTTGCTTTAGATCAAGGGGTCTTCAAACTATGACCCTCCAGTTGTTCAGGGACTGCAATTCCCATCATACCTAGTCATGTCTGTAAATGTCAGAGTTTTACAATGCCTCATGGGACATATAGTTCTGCAACAGCTGGAAGGCTGTACTTTGGATATTCCAGCGTTAGATGGTAGTATTTGGGATAGTTCAAGAAAAACAGTGATCTGGGTGTGGGAGGGGGGGCTCTTGAGAAGACTACCTGTCCCTTAGACTCTACTACTCAGTGAACCCAACCGTGGTCACAGATGGGTTCTGTTTTAGTAGTACAGTGTAGTGTGACTCTTTTGAAAGCCCTGCACAGTTAGCAGTTCATGGACAAGCTTGCTCTTAAATTCATGTCCTTGATCTGAATTAATTCCCTTTTGTAAGCCAAGATTTAAAAAAAAAAAAATTCTCAACAAGAATCTTGGTTACTGTGATGGTTTGTTGCCTTGTACACACCATCGGTTTTCCTGACAGGAAAAGTGCGATGTGAGGTTTTTGTCAGGAAAACCGACCGTGTGTATGCTCCATCATACTTTTTCTGTCAGTTTTCCTGCCAAAAAAAAAATTGAAAGCAGGATCTCAAATTTCCTGACAGGAAAAAATCCTATCGTGAATCGCGTTTGTCTATATACAATTACGATGCGCAAAAAAAAGAATAAAAAAAAGTGCATGCTCAGAATCAAGCAGAAGAGCCGAACTGCCTATTGAACTTCATTGATCTCTGCTCGTCGTACGTGTTGCACGTCACTGCGTTCTTGACGTTCGGAATTTCAGCCAATATTTGAGTGACTGTGTGTATGCAAGACAAATTTCAGCCGTTTTCCTGCTGAACAAAAAAACTTGATTTTCCTCTCGGAAAAACATATTGTGTGTACGAGGCATAACAACTTTAACTTTGTGTTCGTGGCTGTTCTTTCAGGTGAAAATATGTCTGACATACATTATGTCATGAATAATTAGAAGAATAGTTATCCTCTTTCTCAAGTCGAGCTTTCACTTTCATTATTCTCTCTTCATCTTCTTCAAGGGTCTTCCCAACAACAATGATGCAATCAAGATTTTCATGAACATCCAGCAGATGCATGCCTCATACTGTGCTTTCCATCAGCCTCTAGAAAGTAGCAGGTGAATCACTTGACCCCTGTGGTATGTGGTCAAATTTAAAGCATCCCAAAGGACAGATTAAAGCCAAATTCTCTTGATCTTCCGGGTGTATTGGGATCTGATGGTAGTAACTTCTTAAGTCCAGATCACTGAACCATCTGCTGCCCACCAGGCAGTTCAAGGCATCTTCTATCCAGGGGGTAGTGTACTATCAAGGAATGCTTTTCTTGTTCCAAATACAGTAGTCAACAAATATCCATAAAAACCCACTGTTCTTTCTACATCATTAAGAGAAGCATAAGGATTTCTAAACAGCTTTTCTCCGGGTAACATTCTCTCGGAGTGCTCTCTGAAAGGACAATCTTCTTTTAAACTTATGCAATGCAATTCTATACCAGGCTCTTTGGGTCGGCTTGTGCAAAAATAAAAATAAAAAGAGTGTGAGGTCCTCCCAAAAAGCCATACCAGAGTTTATCCAAGCGGTCTGCCAGGTCGGGAAAGGAAAGGGAGGAGTGATTTCCCCCCAAATCACACCATGCCACATGCTATCAACATGGGGTACTTCCACCAACACAAAAACCTTGTCTTCAAGTTGATGAGAAAGAGAGTCTTTTACCCACAACCTTGATCCAGTGTTTATGGAGGTCTATGCATTACTGATTCACCCCAAAAAATAAACAGTAAAAAAAAAAACGGAAAACAAAAAATAAGAAAAAAAAAACACATAAACCCAGTTTTGTACATCCGCTGTCAATCATGTCGTCCAGCGATTTAGATTCACATCAATCACTATACCTGATGTCTGCCACCTTCCAACACACATCTGGTCCCATTGCTTTAGTTATGCCTAATGACAAGTCTGGCGGGTGACAGCTGATATTTACAATACAAAGTGGTGGGGTCTCCTGGGTGATGTCATTGACCAACCAATAAACTATATACCGCCCAGGTGTGTAATGTGTATACGCACTCAAGTCTCAGACGGGTACACTCAATTATGTGAAACACGTTGACAGCTTGTAAAGTCTCTGTGCTGTTTGATCCCTCTTGGAGAAATAAAGGATTTTTTTTTCCGTTCAAGTCAGTGTTGTGCACCAACTTTCTTTTTTTTCAAGTGCCATTGACCAATTACGAACATGACCAATGATGTCACTGGGATCTCCTTTGAAATGCAATTGAGAATAGGATTGTGGGAGTTTGGTAGTGGTCTTTGTTGGTACAAAAATCCATGAACCAATTGAATTCCATGTATGAGAGCTAATCTCAAGGGATTATTTGCCATTTGAGAGATTGTCATTTAATGATTACTATACCCTGAGTTTGTGAGTAGTATTTTAGTTTTGTTTATAAAAGTGTCAATTGCATTGCATAAGAAGAAGCTTGTTTCATTTGTATCTTTAAGGCATGGTGGAACCCTCCTTGTAAAGGTAGAAACACTTATGAGCCTGTGGTCGCTCTGTATACTGAAGCTTAGAATTCTAAAATCGGTCAGGCACCAAGCGATTGCCTCTTTTAAACTTTTAGGCCTCGTACACATGACGAGAAACTCAACGTAAAAGAAACATCGTTTTCCTCAACAAGTTCTTTGTCAGGCTTGTCGAGAATCTTGTCAAGCTTTCTTTGCTTTCACACTGTCAAGACAAAATCTCATCGTTCTCAAACACGGTGACATACAACACGTACGACGGCACTATAAAGGGGAAGTTTCATTCCACTGGCGCCACCCTTGGGGCTGCTTTTACTAATCTCATGTTGCTGTGTGTTAAGTAAAAGTTTGGTGATGGACGATTCACGCTTTTTAGTATGTTACAGCGTGACGAATGTGCTATCTCCATTACGAACACCACTTTTACCAAAAGTGCGCTCCCGTCTCATACTTTATTTCTAATCATACACACAAACATGTTTCTCGTTGTAAACCAGCCCGACGTTAAACACGACGAGGAAATTGAGACTCCCAACGAAAAAAAAGAGAACCTGTTCTCTTTTTTTCTCGTCGAGATCCATGACAGTTTTCTCAAAGAAAAACATACACACGACCGTTTTCCTCGGCAAAAAAGTTCTGCCACCAAGTTTCTTGATGGATTTTGTTGAGAAAAACGGTTGTGTGTGTAATTTCTCAGTTTCTTTTGTGTCTCAGGAAGTTTTCAATTTATTCAGTGCATGGCTGCATAGTCTGTTTTATGCCTTCCCAAAAGTATTTTTCTCTTGCAGTTATGGGTTGATTTCCTAAGAAAATCCTTAACATCTGGTAGCCAGAACAAATGTAGGCAGGGTAACCATTGAGTCAGACCTTATTATTGCTATAACCAGTACTGGATCTTCAGTAGTCTTTGCTGAAAGCACCAGTTCCACTTGATCTTTTTCATCCCCAATTTGATTATTGCAGAGAGTTGATGGGTGGTCCCATTCTAACAACACTTGAAGGTACTTCATGCCCTCTGTTCTCTTCAGCCCCCTAATGAATCATCCACTCTGAGGAACCACATGGTCCATCATATAGCTATTTGGTCGAGAAATCAGAAACTGGCAACAGCAAAGCAGTACAATTACTAGGATTGATACTCACTATTCTGTGATATGTTTGGTTTCAATTCAGCTTCTTATTGGGCAAGCGGATTATTCTGGTAGATGAATATTCCACATAAACACCTAAATATATCTCACTCCTAAAAGTTGGCTGTGATAAGTACGTTATGTGGGTATAGCTCCTACCTGGATCTGGAGACACTCTTGAAATAGACAGTTGTAAGTTATATTCAACTTTATTCAGCAGCAGCTTTTCACACTGAAAATAAGAGAAATGGTAATGCAAACATAGAAATCAACAAATGTGATGTAACGGTTCCATTTCCCCTATCTAGCTGAGTTAAGTATAACTAACTATAGCAACTAGGAATCCAGCTTCATAAAATGTAATTAATCTGTGGCGATGCCACTTAGCGTGTCTTATTTTATCACAGTTTTATGGCACGAAGGCTGTTCATTATATATAAAATAAGGCCATTCTGTGATGTGTAGTTCTACTGTAGGAGTGTAGGCCATGTGGTTAGTACTTACAAAATCAACAGCCCCTGTGTTAGAGGCTAAATAAATTCCAAGGTATTGCATAAGTTTATTATGTATCATGATGAAAGAAAATATGAAAAAGGAGTGGGTTTCACCCATGATAGGTTTTCCTGGGCTCACTACTGTCATAAAGTGATTGTAAACCCTTTACAACCACTTTAGCCTACAGGTTAGCCTAAATTAAGGCTTACCTGTAGGTGCTTAAAATATCTCCCAGACCTGCACGGTCTAGGAAATATTTGCAAATCACCATAGGATGATTTCTCCTGCGCATGCGCCGGAGTTAGAAAGGACACGCTGTGCCGTTTCTATCTTGGGTCATGGTATTAAAGGTGGCTCCCGCGCGCCGGAGTGACATCACGTGACTCTGGCCAGTCACAGTGCCAGAGTTTACGGCCCCAGAAGGAAGAGGGGTGAAGAATGTCCGCTTGCTACTAGCGAGGAAGACGGTTATATCACAGCTTCTCTTGCAGGTAAGTGTCACATAATGGCCTACTATGCGATGCATAGTAATCCATTATGCTGTACCTTTACAGGGAAACAAAGAGGAAGTAACACCCATCAGGGTTTACTTCCTCTTTAAACCGTCCTTGGAACCTAATAGAATTGACAAGGACTGTTTTCCTAAATATCCCTCCTCAACACACTTCTCAACACAAAAACACCCAGCAACACTTAGGCCGCGTACACACGAACGAGGAACTCGTCGGGCGAAACTGTAGTTTTCCTCGTCGAGTTCCTTGTTCGGCTGTCGAGGAACTTGACGAGCCAATTTTCTCCATTCTCGTCGAGGAAAAAGAAAACATGCTCTCTTTTTGGCTCCTCGAGTTTCTCGGCAGTTTACCTCATCGAAAAATGTACACACAACCTGTTTCCTCGGCAAAACACGTCTCCCAACAAGTTTCTTGCTGGATTCTGGTGAGGAAACCGGTCGTGTGTACGAGGTCTGACTGTGAATTGCAGTTTCCACCCCGTTTGCATTTAAACTCAAGTCTACTAACATGTTGTACAACTACATTCATGCAGATCTAGTGTGCGTTTATAGAAACTTGAGTTCATATCTTTTACATTTTAACACATTTCAAACTATGTCAAGAAAGCAAACTTGCTTGGGGAACAGCTAACCCATTCAAACCAACTTGGAATGTAAGCCACACTGTAAATTATACTGCAACACTGGCCGATGGTTCCAACATGCAATATCTCTGAATGTATTACAAGCCCTATGGTGGTATGAGATGATAGAATTACCCTAAATAGTTCAATGATTTACCAAAATTGTTACAGATAGAAGATGGAATTTGTGTTTAAATCATCCATCTGCCATAAACTAGCAATCATACAGCACCTAAAATATTTTAGAATGTATTAGTGATACATTATATGTTGGTAAAATGTATACATAGTTAGCATATGTTTTGATTAAATGGTGGACAAACACACACATAGCAAAAATTCATGGCAGGTGAACATTGAATACAGGGAACCCATATGGCATACTGTATTGAAATATGATTGTGTGGAAGTATGGAAGTAACAACAGCTTTAACACATTTCCTGCTTGTAAAGATCAAGTTTACATTCCACACATTCCACAAACAGTAGTTAGGTCAAAATGTCACTAATACAACCCTATATTAGAAGCCAGCATATCAATCAGAGTGCAGGAACACTGTATAACAATCTTACTTATGCTGCTTTTACTGACCAAAAATGTCAAAGGGCTTCACTGGAACATGCAACAATGAGCTGTCATGCAATGTTGTTCTGCAGCTTTTGTGTGAACTTTCTGATACTACTGAAGTCATTATGGAATTATTCCATAGCCAGTGTTGATACTGACCCCAAAATGTCAATAGACCTTTTAAACAGGACAAACTTTGTAGGTCTGTCAACAGCAAGTATGTTATTTTTAGTTGCACATTACCCATTATTGACATCTATAACATACATTATATTACCAAAAGTATTGGGACGTCTGCCTTTATACACAGTTTAATGGCATCCCAGTCTTAGTCCGTAGGGTTCAATATTGAGTTGGCCCACCCTTTGCAGCTATAACAGCTTCAACTCTTCTGGGAAGGCTGTCCGCAAGGTTTAGGAGTGTGTCTATGGGAATGTTTGATCATTCATCAAGAAGCATGCAGCGGTTTCCCTGCACTCGATGTCCGCCGGTGACCTGCGGTTGCTGTGTACAGAGGCAGAGGGGGGAAGTGCCTATTTAAACAAGGAGATTCCCCATTCTGCATAATGACATGTCAGAGATCTTCTGTTTCCAGTGATCGGGAACAGTAATCTCTGTCATGTCCCTGGTAGCCCATGCCCCCATCAGTAGGGCTGCGCATCTTCACCAGTCTCACGATTCGATGCGATTATGATTATCAAGTCCACGATTCGATTCGATTCCGCGATGCATCACGATGCATCACGATTGCAGCGCAAGTGCGCATGACTTTCATAAAAAAAATATATATAGTACTCCATTTTTTTTCTCTATCTGTTCTTAAAAAAACAAAACAAAGAAAAAACACACAATAACACATCCTGCATGTAGCAAAGTCTAAACACAGCAGACATGCTACAGGAGATGGTCAGAGACTGCAGACATGCTACAGGAGGTGATCAGAGACTGCAGACATGCTACAGGAGGTGGTCAGAGACTTCAGACATGCTACAGGAGGTGGTCAGAGACTGCAGACATGCTACAAGAGATGGTCAGAGACTGCAGACATGCTACAAGAGATGGTCAGAGACTGCAGACATGCTACAAGAGATGATCAGAGACTGCAGACATGCTACAGGAGATGGTCAAAGACTGCAGACATGCTACAGGAGATGGTCAGAGACTGCAGACATGCTACAGGAGGTGGCAGAGACTGCAGACATGCTACAGGAGGTGGTCAGAGACTGCGGACATGGTAGAGGAGATAATCAGAGACTGCGGAGACATGGTACAGGAGATGATCAGAGACTGCAGACAATAATATATTCATCTATTTACATTATCAGTAATTATTATCCATTGATTTATTTAAATAATTATTTGGATGTTCTTTAGTTATGCACTCATGTAATGGTCTTGCTATATTCACGAATATGCCGGCAAATATATTTAAGAAGAAAATATATATTTCTACACCGAGATAACAATTAACCTTGGTGGGGTATTTAGAATATATATACTCTCACTAATATAATCACATTTTTAATCAATCTCACTAATTTAATCAAATCTCCATGTGTGTGGCTGCTTTGTTTTAGTAGGTACCGTATGCCCGACATACTATTATAATAATAATAATAATTATATAATTATAATATTGTAGATGAGAAGGGATCTGCCTGTTTACCATCCCCCCGATCTCTATTCCAGCCACTGTTGTTGGAGAATCTGACAGAACACCAGTGTTCTCACGTCTCTCCTGAGGGAATTCTCAAGCCCGCCCACCGACTGTAGCTATCAGAGATTCAGAAGAGAGGCAGGTGGGCTGACGTCAGGAGAGACGAGACGTGAGAGGCAGGCGGGGCTGCGGTGAGGAGAGAAGGCGGGCCGTGCTGACACGCAGGAGAGATGTGACGAGCTGTGAGAGGCAGGCGGGGCTGAAGTGAGGAGAGAGGCGGGCCGGGCTGACACATCAGGAGACATGTGATAGGCGGGCGGGGCTGAAGTGAGGAGAGAGGCGGGCCGGGCTGACACATCAGGAGAGATGTGAGAGGCAGGCGGGGCTGAATTGAGGGAGAAGGCGGGCCGTGTTGACACGCAGGAGAGACGTGACGAGCTGTGAGAGGCAGGCGGGGCTGAAGTGAGGAGACAGGCGGGCCGGGCTGACACATCAGGAGAGATGTGAGAGGCGGGCGGGGCTGAATTGAGGAGTGAAGGCGGGTCGTGCTGACACGCAGGAGAGACGTGACGAGCTGTGAGAGGCGGGCGGGGCTGAAGTGAGGAGAGAGGCGGGCCGGGCTGACGTCAGGAGAGACGCGACAGACATGAGCATCATGTACACAAAAAAATGAGGTAACGCACGGAGCGCTCTCCCGGGAGGGGCAGGGTAATCGATTTTTACGGTCGCATGCATCGAAATCGCATCGGGGACACCCGAATCGCGATGTATCGATGTTGCGATTAATTTCAGCACCCCTACCCATCAGTTAGAACACACCCAGAGAACACAGTTAAACTCTTGATCACCCCCTAGTGTTAACTGCTTCCCCACCAGTGTCATTTTTACATTGAATTGTGCATTTTTATGTAATAATGTCACTGTTCCCCAAAAAGTATAATTCGTCTCCCACAATGTTGCAGTCCCGCTAAAAATCTCAGATCGCCGCCATTACTAGTAAAAACAATAAAAAAAATCTATCCTGTAGTTTGTAGACGCAGTAACTTCGTATTTATTTAACTTTTTATTTTTTGCACTGTCCTTTAAGAAAAAAAATTGGGTCACTTTTATTACTATTACAAGGAAGGTAAACATCCCTTGTAATAGAAAAAAATCATGACAGGAGCTCTTTAATGTGAGATATGGGGTCAGAAAGACTTCAGATCTCACATTTAGACTTGATTTCAATAATAAAAAAAAAAATGTCCTTTGAAAAAAAAAATCCTTTGGCGTCACTCCTGTCATACAAGGTTATGGAGCTGAGTAGGCAGGGCCGGTACAAGGGGTGAGCTAAATTTCGGGCAAAGAGGAGAGAAAGCCGTAGGGATTTCAAATCCCCAGACCGGTACAGTGGCGATACGAGCTGTCAGTGCAGGGGATCGCTGAACTCCAGGTTAGCAGGACCGGGGGGGGGGGCCAATAAAAGGATCTTGTTGGAGGGGGTCCGGTGCAAGTTCACTTAACAGATTATCTGTAATTAACACCCCTACTTCGATTTTTATTTTAGCTTTACTAAAGGTCGAGTTGGAGAGGACTGTGTACACACTGTGGGAAAAATGTCTGCTGTTCAAAGGTTGGTTTCAGTTAAAACCACTGAATTCCTTGCACATTATTTCAAAAGTTTTTACTTTGAATTTTGTTTTAGAGCTCATTTACTGTTAAGAAACTGTAAATAGTTAGATGTCCTTAGCCGGGCTTTGGGTTCACTTTAAGACACATATAGCCATTAGAAAGACACTGTTAAAAGAGTGCAGTAATGTCATTTTGCAATGAATGCGTGCATAAATGTTGAGTATAATTCTATTTACAAAGGTTATGATTAGACATTCATCTCATGGCATTTTAGCATACTACAAATACATTCTGTAATAAAAAAAGAGAAATTTATTTTATTTTCTTTGCTTGAAATTAACAAAATCTGAGAGAAGGCAGACATTAGCATGACATCTGAAGCAAGTTAACAAAAAAAAAAGTTGAATGAGTACAGTATAAGATGGGAGGAACCTATATAAGTGATTTAAGCAGATGTTTGTGGGAGTAAGCGCTCTGGACAAAAGTCACTTGTGGATTATTAACCATTCTAAGGGGTGGGGAGTCCAGAAAAAAATTGAGATTTATCACTTGACTTGCAATAAATGTAGTAATGAGTAATGATCAATGTATAAACCAATGATTGCATTATGTTATAGAGCATGGAACAGAGTCTTTTCAACCATTGTGTATTTACAATAAAAAGAATATTAAATCACTAAAAGTGGGATTTTCTTTATGAAATCTGTAATATGGTGAGATTCTTTTGAACAGGAATACCACTTTAGTTGAATAATAATAGATATAGCACAGCATTCACAATGCAAAACAGCTAACAAAGACTATATTTCTTTGCAGTATAAAGTGTGTGTATACATATGATACTATAATTATACATACATACACATTAGTAATTCAATTAAACAAAAAGTACATATCTGTATCTGAAGAGCATTGCTGTCCGGGACAGCTTATAGGAAGGCAGATGCATTGTCCTACACTTACAGCCATGCCAAGTTACCTTGGGCTGTTTGGATAAGCTACATATCAGTCACCTTCATTTCCTTTCCTTCATAGAAAATGGATTTACTCCCTTTTCCATTACAACTGCTCCTGTACTACCTCTGAGTTTGATCACAGTCAGAAAGCTATTTTTTTTTGGAAGGCTCTAGGGATGGATTTTTGGATGATTGTATTCTGGCACTGGAAACTCCTCACTGCGTGCTTTCAATGTGGGATTGTTTTCTGTTGGCACAGGGGCTCCCAGTTCAAGACAAGATAAAATACAGTATACAGCACATTACGGCTAAGTTTGGGACTAGCTAAGGCTGTGTTATAGTATGGCTCCCTTTAGGGGTTAGGCTAAAGTGTATCTCTACCCAAACCAGTGGCGGCCCATCCATAGAGGGCGCATGGGCGCCGCATCCCCTATCCATGCATCTGGCCCCCTGATCTACATTTCAGTGCTGCCGGACCATGGATTTCAATGCACCTGATTAGAGCCAGAGGCTCTAATAGGCTTCAAAAAAGAGTAGCCTTATAGCGCAGAGCATTTTGCTCTAAGGCCATCCAGTTGTGTGACCATACCAAATAAATTTTCACTATTTTCACACTAAAGTTCCTCCCCCCAATCAGGAGGCAGGTCTGTGAGACCTGTTTCCCGATTGGCTAAAGCATCAGGTGATCCTATTGGATGCCTAGCGCGTTGGCTGCAGAGGAGACACACAGTGCAAGAAGCTGGAAGAGCGGACACTGAAGCCTGCACTCCAGGAGAGGAGGAGAGGACATCACAGCCCCGAAGGTAAGTGCCGTACCATTCAGGGGGGGTGTTTTAGTGCCATACCACGCCGCCGGGGGGTGTTCTTTGTTTGCCGCCCCCCAAAAGAAAAACCCACCAGCCGCCACTGACCCAAACCCCTTTTCTTAATTTTGAATAGAGTAGGGTTATATTAGAGCTTGTGTTTTTATTGCTGTCTGTGCCCCCACTGGGACGATCCACACTTTCTATTAATCCTGGTGACCACTGTCACAACAACACAAAGTGATGGGAAATTTAAACTTTTTAAATTATCATCATAATAGGAGATACAAGAGAAGTCCTCCAATTGTTGTAATTGTTCCAGTGCCAACTGTCTAACATTGGAAAGATTTTCATTTAGGGCACTTTCATACTGGGGCAAAGGGGCATCAGCGGTAAAGTGGTGTTAGTCTTGGCGGTGCTTTACCGTTGTTTTTGCTGTGCTTTTCAGCTGCTAGCAGGGCACTTTAAACCCCCAGCTAGCGGCCAAATAAAGGTTTAAAAGCGCCCACATCGGACCGGTCTGATCGTGTGTACGTGGCCTAATGTGTGGGAGATGCCAATAGCTAGATACCAACATGCCTTTCTTACAAAGTCAAATAGGGCACATTCACACCTGTAAGAGAGATATTCATAATGTCAATATCATATCTGGTGTGTAACAAATAGTAATTACATTTTGTGCAGTAATAGGTTCCTTTTTGGATTGTGAAACCCTGTCAGATGGAAAAATCTATGTATTTACATAGTTGGCACTAAGGGTGTGTCCACTGAAGCAAAATAAAACACTTTCCAGCCCCTTTAGCACACCCTTTAAACCCTTTGATTGGGTGTGTCAGTAACACTCTCTCAAAGAATCAGAAATGATGGCTGTATTTGCTGCTCTGAGTTCCCATTTGCTATGTAAAAGAAAATTGGACTTTGCACAGAATGAAAGAGAAAAGTATTTCTGACTTTTAATCCAATTTGTTTTACTGTTGCTTTTTGTTGATGTTTTAATATTTTTATTTCTTACAGTATTTTTTTTTTGCACCATTTTTCTTATCTTTCTTTAAAATTATATTTAAAATTCATTAAGCTGAATATCTGAATGCTCTAATCTGAAATCACATGATTTTACCTCTGTAAAAGGCTTCCATGGTATAAATCTCTGTTACATTCCTCTCTGGACGTGGCAGTGAGTTTCACAGATGTTTTTGTAAGGGTCAGAATTGCAACAGCAGATACAGTGTGCATTTTCATTAAAATGTGTTGCATACATGGTGGAGATCAAACTTAAAAAGAGAGTGGTGGCTAGGGAAGTGAGGACACGAGAGTAAGTGGCATGATGGCCATTGTTGCTGCCGCTGTCACTTATAAGAAACATAGCACTGTAGACTAGGTAAGAGCCTGATGCAGGAACATTGCAGCTCCCGATAAGAAGGCAGGAACATAGCCAGGACACAAGCTGGAGGTCGTGAACAGCCAGGCAGCGAGGTACTAAATCAGGAAGCAGAGACAATGTTGGTATACAGGCCCAGGTCAGCAACAACTGAGCTTGAGGTTTTAGGAACTTAGGGCAGAGTCAGAATACAGATGGTGGTCAGTTAAGAGATGAACAGCAATGTACCAAACCAGAAGCCAATAAGCAAAGCACAAAACACAGACTAATGGCACAATGGTCAGACAAGGATCCAGAGACAGGTCAAAAGCAAGCTGGGTCAATCACAAGAAAGCAGAAGTAACAGGTCAGGTCAAAGTTTAATCAGGAAGCAGCTGAAGGCCATTCAGCAATCTGTCCAAGTCACACTGTATGCAGGCAGTTTGATGCCAATACTAGTGCCTCCTCCTTTAGCTTGTGTGCTAATACTTGCACACATTAGCATGAGTGCTTGTTTGGCAGTGAGCCTTTTCACAAGATCCTGAGCATGTGTCCATTTTTTTTTGTACTGGAACTCAATGGACCTTCCTTACAAAATGTGTTTGTGGTGGCTACAGTGTGTGTGTGTGTGTGTGTAAAGGGTTAAATGCCCACTTAACCTGCCTCAATAAAATTACTCTTTATCTGATGGTGTTAAGATTGCTGTCCTGCATCAGGAAAATGTCTGCACAGTATGGGATCTCAGTAGGTAATCATCACAGTTGGGTTTTTAGTTTGAGGATACATTGGTACTTATTAAAGTGTTGGCCAGCAGCAGATCTTAATAAAGGCAGCCACAAACCGAGAACTCGTACAAGCTCCCGGAGATGGGCAAAATGTATTTAGACATTTTTTTTAATAAAAGGGGGACCTTGTTAGACATGGAAGACAACCTTGTTCTTGAACTAGGACTTGGTGCTAACTTCTGCATCTATAGCAGTCTACAATTGTGGTTAGAGTCAATGGGAGCCCTGCTGCCTACACTGATGGCCATTGTTGCTAAGGAACACCATGAGGCCTCGTACACAAGACTGAGGGACTCGTCGGAAAAGACACATCGTTTTCCTCGACGAGTTCCTTGTTAGGCTTGTTGAGAAACTTGACAAACTGTCTTTGCGTACACACAGTCAAGACCAAATTTCCTCGTTCTCAAACTCAGTGACTTCAACACATACAACGGCAGGGGAAGTTCGATTCCACTAGCACAACCCTTGGGGCTGCTTTTGCTAATCTCATGTTACTGCGTGTTAGGTAAAAGTTTGGTAAGAGACATTTGCACTTTTCAGTCTGTTACAGCTTGACAAATGTGCTATCTCCATTACAAATACTACTTTTACCGAAGGTGCGCAGGTTTCTAAGCATACACACCAACGTGTTTTTCGTTGGAAAACCAGCCCAACGAGGAACACGATGAGGAAAACGACGACTCCTGTCGAGGAAAAAGAGAACTTGCTCTCTTTTTTCCTCGTCGAGTTCCTCGACAGTTTACTCGATGAAAAGCATACACACGACCATTTTCCTCAGCAAAAAAGTTCTCCCACCAAGTTTCTTGATGGATTCTGTCGAGGAAACCGGTCGTGTGTACGCGGCCTGAGTGTTAAGATGTGGTTTATCCAGCAAGGGTTCTTACCAACTTGTTTTAACTTGTGAGACACTTGTAAACACAATAGGCAGCTGAGAATGGACAGATGTATTGAGCTCAGGAAGATTATAGAATACAGTATGTAATACAGTAGCTGAACTTGACCTGTAGGTCATTCTTGTCCTTTGATAGACACAGATAAATATAATGTAAAGTGCATTAATCCTTACAAAGAACAATGTTAAGGCTTTGTATGAATGTCTGTATACTAAACAATTTGTTGGATTATGTATTGGTGACACCGTCTAAATTCTTCACATTCTCATTCATATTGTTATCTTGTCTGTCATAGAAGAAAATGGCTTTCCTTCAGTATTAGTAATTTAACCTTGCATACCAGCTATGTGGAATATGTGAATAATGATATGAAATGCTGTTTCTATGCTGTCAGATTGCTGTTGGCTCCATATTTTAAGTCCCGTTGCACATCATTCGTCTGCAGACTTATTTAAAATAAGATTTTAGATTCTGAGTGAATGAATCCATTGAACTGCATTTAGGTGACCTTCTACAAAGAATATTTACAGGATTATTATTGTTAAAGATATTACATTATCTGGTAAATTAATATATCCAAAATTATCTGGATGACAGTTAGGCCTTACTTATGTAAAGAACATCAGCCACAACTTTTCTTGAAGCCGAACTCCAAGAAAATACATATATGTGAACTACTTTACTTATTACTGGATTTGTAATCCTGTTTAGCTAGTCTGGGTGTCCCGGCCAGACAACATCAGTGACCTCACTTTTCAACACTGCATTTAAGAAATACTTTACAATGGAATTTTAATAAAGTACACAAAAAAACTTTTACACAGTCCCTACTTAAAGAATTTGTAACCCTTTAAAAACAAAAAAAAAAGGATCCTGTTCCTTTAACCACTTGCTTACTGGGCACATAAACCCCCTTCGTGCCCAGGCGAAATTTCAGCTTCCGGCACTGCGTCGCTTTAACTGACAATTGCGCGGTCGTGCGACGTGGCACCCAAACAAAATTGGCGTCCCTTTTTTCCCCACAAATAGAGCTTTCTTTTGGTGGTATTTGATCGCCCGTGCGGTTTTTATTTTTTGCGTTATAATGAAAAAAAGAGCGACAATTTAAAAATATATATATTTTTTTTACTTGTTGCTATAATAAATATCCCATTTTTTTTTTTTTTTATATTTTTTTTTCTCAGTTAAGGCCGATACGTATTCTTCTACGTATTTTTGTAAAAAAAAAAAAAAAAAAATCACAATAAGTGACTGCTTTGCGCAAAAGTTATAGCACCTACAAAATAGGGGACATAATTATGATTTTTTTTTTTTATATTTTTTTTTTACTAGTAATGGCGGCGATCTGCGATTTTTATTGGGACTGCGATATTGCGACGGACACATCGGACACTTTTGACACATTTTTGGCGCCATTCACATTTATACAGCAACCAGTGCTATAAAAATGCACTAATTACTGTATAAATGTGACTGGCATTGAAGGGGTTAACACTAGGGGGTGAGGAAGGGGTTAAATGTATTGCCTGGGTGTGTTCTAACTGTATGGGGGGAGGGGGGTGACTGGGGGAGGTGACCGATGCTGTCTCCCTATGTACAAGAGAAACAGCATCTGTCACCTCACTGACAGGACGTGAAGCTCTGTGTTTACACTCAGAGCTCCACGTCCCTGCTGTCTCACCGACGATCGCGTGTACCTGACGGACATCGCGGCCGCCGGGTACACGCATCGGATCCTCGGTGATGCGTCGGGACTGTTTTTCCCCGCCGCGCGCCACCCTGTGGCGCGCGCGGGGAATTACAAGCAAATCACGTCCAAAGACGTCAACCCGGCGCCTCAGGTCTGCGCTGTTCACGTCTTTGGACGTGAAGCGGTATTGAAGTGGTTAAAGCATGTTATACAGCACAGTGCTTGTGCTGTGTAATTTGCCTCTTTTGCATCACCTAAAATACCTAGCTGATCCTGCCTGGTTCTGCCCTTCCCTGTAAACTGACCATGGCTTATCATGGCTGCTGAGCCTTGACACCATGGTCAGTTAATGTACCCCCATTATCCGCAGCTCTCCTCTCTGCTCTCCCCTGTCCTCTTCCACCTCCCCTCCCTGTCAGCTCCATCCGCTCCCCAGCCCTCCCTTCCTGCTGCCATCATAACTTAGTGTTTGTGCAACAATCCTATCTGTTATAGTAAATGATTTGTCCCAGTGTTTTGTAAAAAGAAAACGCAGCCAGTCACGTGAGCACTGAGCGGCGCTATAAAATAAAGTATATGGCGGTGTATTTTTTACAAAACACACACACTGGGGAAAATAATTTACTTTAACAGAACAGATTGTAGCATCAACACTCTGTGGCTTAACAACCACTTTAGAGCAGGACTACACTGCATCTGAGCACCAAAAACCAAAAACGCTATTTAACCAATTCCCGACCAGCTCACGCAGATATACTGCAGCAGAGAGCCACCAGAGGGCACGTGAGTCCTGCTGGTGGTACATGCGTGCGCCCACTGCACATCGGGGGACCTGATGTGCATGGCCGGCGGGCACGATTACCGCCAGCTGCGTGCGATCATGTGCACGAGATCCAGCGCGGGGGTTTGTGTGTGTAAACACACAAATCCCTGTGCTGTCAGAGGAGAGGAGACAGATCGTGTGTTCCTACAAAGTAGGAACAAAGTAGGAACAACGATCTGTTATCTCTCCTAGTTAGTCCCATCATCACACAGTTAGAACACAGTGAGGGAACACACAGTTAACCCCTTGATCACCCCCTAGTGTTAACTCCTGACATTTTTACATTGATCAGTGCATTTTTATGTAATAATGTCACTGGTCCCCAAAAAGTATAATTTGGGGTCAAATTTGTCTGCCGGAATGTTGCAGTCCCGCTAAAAATTGCAGATCGCTGCCATTACTAGTAAAAAAAATATGTATAGCACTGCTTGCTCTATAAATGTCAATGGTCCCAAAAATGTGTCAACAGTGTCCGAACTGTCCGCCGCAATGTCGCAATACCGCTAAAAATCACAGATCACCGCCATTACTATTAAACTCCTCCATCCATGTTTTTTTTGTTGAGAAATCCCTTTGAAAATCACCCCCTTGCATTTCTGTCTGTGGCCATCTTAAGTAAGAGCAGATTATTCATGTAGCATTTACTTTTTGGAATTCATCTGCCCTCAGCTCAGACAAGCAGAGAGGAGCATGTGTTTAGTTGAAAAAGCCCCTCCTCCCCTCCTAGAGACTCTTGGGATGAATGATATACAGGGGGTCCCTGGGTTACAAACAAGATATAGGGTCTGTAGGTTTGTTCTTAAAGCGGAGGTTCACTCATATAACATCTATACACAAGCAAATTCTTTATACTAGTAACATGTGCAGTTTTTTTTTTTTTTTTTTTTTTTTTTTTAGGCTGTACATACCTTATTATCGCTATTTTAAAGTCGGTTTCTGGGTTCTCACTCCCGCGGGAGTAGGCGTTTCTATCCTGAGTCGCAATGTAATCTGGGAGTTCGCCCAGATGATTGATGTTCTTCAGAAAAAGTTCCCCCGTTGAGGTTCGTGACGCGCCTACGCAATACAGGGGGGCTGTATTGCGTAGGCGCGTCACGAACCTCAACGGAGTTTCCGAAAGTAGCCCAACATGTAAAGCTGCGAGTCAGCTCTATACGGCGCCTGTGTAGTCAGCTCTACACAGCTCCTAGTCAGTGCGTAGGCGCCGTGTAAAACTAATTTGCAGCTCTACATGTTCGGCTACTTCGGAAACTCCGTTGAGGTTCGTGACGCGCCTACGCAATACGGGGGGGCCTTATCCGCTGGGGGGAACTTTTTCTGAAGGACATCAGTCATCTGGGCGAACTCCCAGATTACATTGCGCCTCAGGATAGAAATGCCTACTCCCGCGGGTGTGAGAACCCAGAAGGATTGGTGATAATCATCAATAGAGACACCTTTTTCCCAAAATAGCTCTTACAGGAGAGCATTTCCCTTCCTAGGGGGAAATTTCCTCTCGCTTCCTATTGTCTCCTTCCGTTTGTAAGTAGGAGTCATTTGTAAATCGAATGTTTGTAACTAGGGGACCACCTGTAATTTGCCCAGGAATGGAAACCAGGAAATAATTGAAGAAATGTAAAAAAAACACAAAAAAAAACAATTAAAATAAGTAAATATAATATACTTTCCCATCTATTTACCAATGCTAGCAGCATAAGGATTAATAATAGTTAAAGGGAATGATGTGAGAATGAAGTTCCACTTTAAATGATAACTTCCATTTTTCTCCCATTAATGTGGAACTGTATTCCATCAAACCCATCATAAATTATAACAAGACTTTACAAATAACTTCACAACTATAAAGAGCTGTTACAATGCCTTTTACTGCTATATACTGTAAAACTATTCCTATTCCATCAATCCCATTGTAGTACATCAGAACAAATCCTAAACCCTGAAATTGATGGGTAGGGATTCTGATTGGTAAGGTTTGCTTAATAGGTCACAGTGGAAGATTTGAAGGTTGAGGCTTTTGGACTTTAATGGTACTGTAATGATAAGATACACAGTTATATAAAACAAAGTCAAAGCTTTTTACATTTTGGCACTCCCATTAAACTACTAGGTCACAGGGTCTAAAAGTTAATTGGCTGCTATGACTAAGCAGCTCTTTTTTATTGCCAGTGGCAATATACAGTGACAAGCACACGAACATGCATGCTGGCGTTAAAGTACGTGAACAATTAACTCCATTCTGTCCATATTACACATGCACTTCACATTAGCCACAGATAGTCAAATGAAAATGAGAAACGGAAGGGTTTTTTGAGAGAATAGATATCCTTTTTTAGTATCACTTAGTTACACCCCAGTTCTCCAAAGTAAGGAGGAGGTGAAGGAGCACAGCATTTTGTAAAAAAAAAAAAAATACACGATTCTGTACATGGAATGCGTTAAGGTAAAAAAACCTTTAGAACCAATTTTTACAATTCTTTGGTCTGATTGCAAGTAATATGTTGTAAACTATAAACTTTCATTTGGAACTTTACATCCAGGTTTCTTTAAAACTTAAATGCCGCAGCGTGACATGAGAGAGAAGTGAACTTATGACAGACGCTTCCTGCTTTACTCTGCATGTGAAAAAAACACAAGTAAACGCTGACCTGTGCCCCATGTACCCTGTCTGTTCCCTTATGTGCCCCATGTACCCCTCATGTGCCCTCATGTGCCCCATATACCCCGATTGTGCATCATGTGCCCCATGCACCCCGATAGTGCCCTCATGTGCCCCATGTACCCCGATTGTGCCCTCATGTGCCCCGATTGTGCCCTCATGTTCCCCATGTGCCCCATGTACCCTGATTGTGCCCTCATGTTCCCCATGTACCCCGATTGTGCCCCATGTACCCTGAGTGTGCCCTCATGTTCCCCATGTACCCTGATGTGCCCCATGTACCCTGATGTGCCCCATATACCCTGATTGTTCCCTCATTGTGCCCTCGTGTGCCCCATGTGCCTTAATGTGCCCCATGTGCCCTGATTGTGCTCCATTTGCCCTGATGTGCCCCATGTACCCTGATGTGCCCTCATGTGCCCCATGTACCCTGATTGTGACGTCATGTGCACCATGTACCTTGATTGTGCCCTCATGTGCCCCATGTACCCTGAGTGTGCCCTCATGTGCCCCATGTACCCTGCGTGTGCCCTCATGTGCCTCATGTACCCTGATGTACCCCATGTACCCTGATGTGCCCCGTGTACCCTGATTGTGCCCCATGTACCCTGATTGTGCCCCATGTACCCTGATGTGCCCTGATTGTGCTCCATGTGCCCTGATTGTGCTTCATGTGCCCTGATGTCCCCTATGTACACTGATTGTGCTCCATGTGCCCTGATTGTGCTCCATGTGCCCTGATGTCCCCTATGTACACTGATTGTGCCCTGATTGTGCTCCATGTACCCTGATGTGGCCCATGTCCCCCGATTGTGCCCCATGTGCTCTGATGTACCCTGATGTGCCCCATGTGCTCTGATGTACCCTGATGTGCTGGGCTCTGTACCCCGATGTGCTGTGTCCTGTGCCCTGATGTGCCATGTGCCCTGTCCTGATGTGTTGTGCCCTGATGTGCCATGTGCCTTGTCCTGATGTGCCTTGCCATGCCCCGTACCCTGATGTGGACCGTTGTGCTGTACCCCTGATGTGCTGTGCCCTGTACCCCTGATGTGCTGGGCTCTGTACCCTGAAGTGCGCTGTGCCCTGTACCCTGATGTGTGTCTTGATGGGTCTTGATCTTTCTCCTGAAGGCCAGGTGTTTTACCTCCAACCGGATGTTGGTTGGTAGAGCGTTCCATAGTCTGGGTCCTTGGACTGCAAATCTTCCTTCTCCTTTGGACCTGTATTTGGTTTTGGGCATCTGGAGTAGATTTTGATTGGTGGATCGCAGAACGTGATTGGTGTTGTGGGCTTTTAGTTTTTCGCATAGATATAGGGGGCATTTCAGAATCTGGAAGCCCCCTTTAACAAGGGACCCCCCAGATCCTGGTCCCCCTATGTAAATGGTTATGGGGTACATTTTACCCCTACCCAGTCTTTACAAAAGTGTCAAAAAGTTAAAACCACAATAGAAAAATCCTTTTAAAAAAAAACGTGTCCCGCGATGTACATTCATCTTCAATCACGCCGCCCGACGACCCAAAAAAAAAGATAAGAAACACAAATACTCTGCCTCCAGGGGCACCTGTGATCAGTAGATCATGGGTGCAATGCTGGGCTCCTGCAGACTCTCAAAATAGCTGTCTGTCCATACCTCATATGGTCATGCAATTTGTTGAGAGCAGGAACAATCAGTGACCACAAAGGCATTTACCAGCGCCCTCACAGTTCATTGAGAACTACAAGCCAGCAGCCGAAATGGCTGACGATAGTTGTAGTTCATTAATTCACAGGAAACTGTGAATGAATGATTTGGCTGTGTGGGTGGAGCCCTGCACAGCAGCATTCTTTTCAAAAGTGACAGTGGGTGGAGGAGAAGATCCCCCACCCGCTGTCACAGAGCGGGAAGAGAATACAGAAGTGAGTTTGATTTTGCACTTTCCATCTTTAGTAAATAAACACCATTGTGTACTTAAAAGTGGGGTATGCCTGTATCAACATTTGTCACAGAAGCTGGAACATGTAACATGTTCCAAAAGGTGAATTTATCCTTTAAGAAAATTATTATTAATGGTTAACTCATGCGGGAAAAAAAAACAATTTCGGAAAAGTTATGCTAAATTTTAAATGCAGTTATGTGGAATAAAGTTTAGGCACTCCTACCTTCTACCTTTTAAATGTACAGCCCCATCTCCCCCCTCTGAAAACTCATAGAGCAGTGGATGCAGGTGGGTGCGTTAATAGGAAATTCCTCCCCTTGTCAGTCTTAAACATAACACAGAGGGACTGTTTTTTTTTAGTCATGTGGCCACATAGAAAACAAATGGAAAAGGTTATTTACGTAGCAATTTGTATGTCATTGTACAACAGTGAGGACTGCAGCTCCTAAAACGTAGGCATTATAGTGCCTAAACTTCTATTTTAAGCATTTATAAAGAGAATATGCAAGACTTATAAAGTGTTCTCCAATACACAGATTAAAAAAAAAAAAAAAACATCCCTAATTCATGTAATATTATTTGTCAATTTTAGCAGAGGTTGATATACTATACTGCAAGTTGATGAACCTTTTGAAAAGACGATGTCATTACATTTTCAGATTACTAAAATGCACTGTTTATTTTTCCCCAATTTTGATTAAATCTTCTCTTTTAAAACACACCACTCAGTAAAGCCATGTGTACTTATGTTCTTACATATGGAGCTCCAAAGATCCTGGACCAGCTGGCACAATAAAATATGTTGTCGCAAGTCAACTGAGGACAAATTTAAAATGTGAGAGCACATAATAAATCATTGTGCTATCTTTCAAAGAAGTATACTATTAATCTCACAACTATATTCAATTGTGTAGATATCTGTTTAACGTCTTTCTTTAACAACCATATTAAATTAAGTTCTTTCATTGATTTTTGGCATAATTAAATGTATGTGTACTGTATATTTATGTACATACTTGAATAATCATACATCAACACCTCAGACCAAATGGCAATGCAGAATTTGTATTACCATAAATATTTTCAGGAATCAATTACTGTAGCACCACACAAGGTTAGGAAAATATTACAACCAAAACAGTGCTCTGATTATAATAATCGTCATCCCTTCTAGTCATTATCATCATTTTTTTTATTTCATTTATAATAGTGGGGAACATGGAGCAGTACGTTAAAATGAAACAATGTTTCATTCCTACCCCTTGTACGCACAACCTTGATGAGTGCACCATAATTGCAGCTGCTAATTTAGTCTGTCAGACCAAATTTTTTTAATTTTTTTCTATAATTTGTTAGGTAAATTAAGTTTTCGTTGTATTTACAACAACAGATAGAAATCCAACCTTACTACTGTACTCTTATCATAAAGATCCAGGTGCAAAGAGTAAACAATTAAAATGGTTATGGTCCCCATTTCTATAAAACAGATAAGAAACATAAATTCTATTTCTCTCTATGAAGTAAAAATATCAATTAGCTTTGATTAAAAATAGTGCGTTTAAAGACAGGAGATGTACATGTGCATGGCAAAGACAAAGGCCCAGATTCACAGAGCGATTACGCCTGCGCAACTGGTGTTGCGCGTGCGTAAGTCTAAATGTGCGCGTGCGTTTAGATGCGCGCGATTCAGAAAACGAATTACGCCAGAAATCTACTTTTTTTTGTCCGGCGTAATTTCGTTAGACAGACGCATCCGTCCGCGCAAAAATGCGCTAGACACACCATTGATTTGCTAGTCAAATATGCTAATGAGGGAGTTGCGGGGATCCACAAAAAAACGCAGTTGCTGCGCAGGCTACGCGATGTGCGCAACAGCAAAATGTCCTGTCTAAAGTTAGAGCACCTAAAAGCTGGTCTAAATTTTGAAAAAAACGTCTACATCTCACATAAAGCAACACCGTTACTGAGGAGCAGACCACACACACGTGTTGCACTACAATTTGACTGCCAACATGCCAGGGGCATCGTCGCTCATAGCTGCACTAGTGAATTTAGATGAACAAAGAAGGAGGAGGGCACGGAGGATGGCACGGGAGAGGGTATACCGCACACGCATAGACCTCTTTGGCATGAGTGATTCTGAGGTGTATCGCATCTTCAGATTCACCCCTCATGCCATCCTGGAATTAACCACAACCCTGCAGGAGGACATCACCAGCCCAACACACCGCTCACAAGCAGTGCAGCCACTGGTCAAGGTACTGGCAACACTCCATGTCCTTGCCAGTGGCTCTTTTCAGCGTACAAGTGGAGTGGTGGCTGGGATGTCACAATCCTCCATGAGCAGATGTGTGCACCAGGTTGTCCCTGCAATCCTCACACGCTTGGCCAACCAAATCATCAAACCCACCACTGAGGACCTGCGGCTGAAGGCAATGACAGATTTCTACAGAATTGCCAGATTCCCACGCACCATCGGGGCCATTGATTGCACACATGTGGCACTCCAGCCCCCCCATGAGACAGAGCACATGTACCGCAATCGGAAGAATTGGCACTCCATCAACGTACAGGTGATAGTTGATGCCCAAGGCCTCATATGGCACGTCCGTGCCAAACACCCAGAATCCACCCATGACAGCTACATATACAATCAATGCCACATCCGAATGGAATTCGATCAGAACGTGTATGGGAACACCTGGCTGGTTGGTGAGTGACATGGGAGTCAGGCATGACTATCCCCTCCCGTGATGCACACCTCACAAGTGGCACATGCATGACTAACATTCTCCTGTCTTTTCCCTTCCAGGTGACTCTGCATATGCACTGGGACCCCATCTCATGACTCCTATCCGGAACCCCCAAACCCCAGGGGAGGAAAGATACAATCAAGCACACATCAAAACCCGAGCAGTGGTGGAGCGCACCTTTGGCCTCCTGAAGTCACGTTTCCGATGCCTGGATAAGTCTGGGGGTACACTGTTGTATTCCCCAAACTTTGTGTGCCATATCATCGTTGCATGTTGCATGCTGCACAATCTCGCAGTGAGGAAGGGCCTGCAGGTTGAGCTACGTGATGACCTGACCCCCCAACCAGACAATCAACCCCTAACCGAGGATACCCCGTCTTCTGAGGGAAGAGCAGTCAGGAGGCAGCTCATATTGGGCATCTTTGCACGTTAAACACACACATTAATCATGGCACAATGAGAATGCATGCATGCACACCACTATGGTCCCTAGCACACACACCCCACATCCTCATCAAATTGGATTGGCACCAGTCCACCATGCAGGACTGGTGAGCAGTAACGCCACGTCAAGGCTCCAATTATGTCACTGTACATTCATACACCATTCACACGGACCTGGGAATCACTTCTCCCTGGTCCTGGGGAACCCTTCTCCACCAAAATTGAGGATGACACCCCTTTTCCAGCAGGAATGTCACCCCCACATTCAAACAGCATGCACAACCCAAAATTTAAAAAAAATGTCAGCAAAAAAAAAAAAAATTCAAAAAATGTCAGCCAAAAAAAAAGAAGGGGGAAAAAAGAAATGAGTGCCCTCTGCGTGAGCCACGCCTGGGGCGCCCCCGGCCACGGCCCCGGCCCCTCAGGGGAGACTCATGGGGGAGGGGCAAACCCGGGGAAGGAGGAGCAGCCCCTGATATCTGCCCACCTGGCGGCCTGCCCTCCAAGGCCACGGCAATTCTTTCCAGGGAAGCACCAAGTGTTGCCGTGTTGGCCTGGATAGCCTGGGTAAGGGCCCTCACATCCTGCCCAACGCCTGCTGCTGTAGTCTGCAGTTCATTTAGGCAGGTTGTGAAAGCCCGGGAGTGGGAGTCCAGGTTACCCAGCGTATCCTTCATGGAGGACAGGCTCTCCTCCACCCGCCCAAAAGTCTGGCAGAGCTGTCCCAGATGGCGGGTCTGGAGGGCCTGGTCCCTTCGCAGACTGGCGGGCAGGAGATTGGGCGCCCCCCTGGTGCTCTGGGATGACATCCTGCCTCCAGGTGATGGTTGTGGGCGGGGAGAAGGGGAGGCCCTTGTGAGGGGAGCCATGTTGGGGGAGGAGGGGGGGGGCTCCCCCTTAGGGAGGGCAGGCTTCTGCCAGCCAGAGGGGAAGAGTCCGCACAAACCACTCGTCCAGTGCCTGACTCCTCCTCCTCATGATCGTCCTCCTCCTGATCGTCCTCCTCCTCATGATCGTCCTCCTCCTCTCGGACCTCCTCCGCGGACTCCGGCCTTGTTGGGGGGGCCTCATTAGGCTGCTGTCCTGGTGTTGGAGCGGTCAGGCCAGATGGCCCTGCACCCTCCTGCACATCTGTGGATGACACAAACCATTCACAGGTTGGAGGATCCACACACTTGCCAGATATTCCCTTTCACCCCCTCCCCCACACATGCTACACACCTGATAGAAAAAAAAACCTTACCTGGCACCGCGGGGACCGGACTTGTGTCAAAGCCTGGCAGGCCCTCCACTTCATGCCGGTGAAAGGTCAGGGCCACCACATGCTCCGTCGCTGTAAGCCTAATACGGCATGGTGGGCCCCCTCCTGTGCCCCTGGCATGGGCATGCATTGCGGCCAGTTTTTTTTTCACCAGACGCCGGAGATCATTTATTTTTTTGTCGATCCCAGACAGGGTCCGTGTCTCCCCCTCCCCCGATGAATTCACCTGCTCCGTGATCCGATCCAATATCTCCCTCCTCCTGGCCAGGGTTGTGGTGGCACTCTGCGGGCCGTGGAGAAAACGCCCATACTCGCTAATGGCCCGGGCAAGAATTCTTTTTTCCCCCACAGTAAAATTAAGCTTTCTTTTTCTCTCAGTCATACTTCCAAACAAACTCACTACCAGTCACCAAAAATCAGTCACAAATACAAGCACAACCAATCAGGCAAGAACACACACAAAGAGAAAACGAACACCCAAAAATCACACTAGCACTCAGCAAGAAACAGTCACAAAAAAACAAAAATAAAAAATAAAACAAGAAAACAAACGAACACAAATATATCAATCAAACAAACAGTCTCTCAAACACTTATCAAAATACACTTTCACAAATATACCAACAAGCACTTGATCACACAGAACACTAATCTGACAACTACAAGACACACTGCAACGAACAACAGGAACAAAAGCACTTGGTTAAATGGGAAGGGACACAAAGGGATGTACTTTTGCAATGCAAGTGCGTTTGTGTGTGTCTATTTATGCTGTCTGCGTAGTTCACAACGTTGCCCTAGTCCATTTCCAATTTCACTGATTGCGCCGCTCCCGAGTTGTGAGCATGCGCACAGCGGAGCTGACATGGTCTCCTTCACGCGCGCATGCGCGAGCCGGCCGGCCCTTCATTTGCATGGGGTCACGGCTCATTTCAATGTAACACGCCCACGTCCCTCCCAATTTGTATTACTCCTCCTTACGCCTCTGGAAAAAACCTTACGCTTGCGCAATTTCCTGCGCAAAAGCTACGTGAATCGGGGGATTACGCGGCTAGATGGCGCAAGTCTAACGTAATGGCGGTGCGCTACGCCGGACCGATAATGCGCCGATGTACGTGAATCTGGGCCAAAGACTATAACTAAACATTACAGTAACAACTGATAAATAAAAAAATAAACCAAAGCCCAAAATGTATCCTAACCTTCTCTTACAAAATTATGTAATGGGATAATCACTCTTACGGGTTTTCCCTTAAGAGCTGTTGACAGTGTTAAGCTTAACATTGGCTTATTGTGGTTTTCAACGGCATAAAAGATTATCACAGTGGAAGAAAAGATCTATGGACTCGTGATTATCTGCTTATAGGACTTTGGTCTTTATAGTGTCGTACTGTTAGGTCAAAGCTTTGAGGCGGCTGTCAAGAAATTATTGGAAGATGGCCTCATCTAAAGTGTTTCAGCAAGCCAGGGAAAAATATTACTCTGCGTGGGCTTAGTGGCATGTTGGGAGGCTTATGAAAGGTGCAAGGTTTGTGGTGCATGGCCAAAAGGATTACTAACTGAAAAATTGGCTTAACTTGTTTCTCAGGAGCATTGTATAGGCATGATATACACTTTTTATTAAGTAAGCCTTTGCATGAACTAAGTGGAAAAGTACTTCCCATTAACAAGAAAACGGCATGGTGTAGATTTATCAGAGTTAATTGTCTAGGAGATAAACTTTCCTTTCAAAATTAAAATAGATATTGTGGTGCCGTTTTATCCACTGTGTATCCATGGTTTGCAATATGGTATGGTATTTCAATTTCACTAATTTGAGATAGATTAGTGTAGCTCAATTCACATTACTGGTATGTAATCTTTTTAATGTTGTATCTTTAATGTTGTATCTTTTTAATGTTGTATCAGTTCTACCAGAAAAGGCCTTAATATAATTCTGTTAGAGTGACAATGCAGATTTTTCCCACTACTTGCGTAATAGCAATTAAGGCACAAGAAACCCATCAACCTAATTTTAAACAAAGCCTATGAAGATACAAATTGGTAGGGAGGTATGCTACCTTTACTTCATTATCTTAACAATTTTGTTTATGGCTATAAAAAGATAATTGCATCAGCCTCATTTCGAATACGTTTTTTATTCCTTTTGGGCTGTAAAGAATGGCTTTTTAAAAAAAAAAATATATATATTGAGGTTTTATGCATAATATAACATAGAACATCCGAACTGAGTCAACATGACCTCAGTTCGCTTCTACAACCACGCAGGGCCCAAAATATTACATTGCATTGACATTGAACGAACTAACATAGTCCAACTGACTAAACCAGTACATTTAAACAACAATGTAACCCCCCCTCTCCCCCTTGTGACAGCTCTACCAGGGACCTCTGCAGGGTCCCATAAAACTGCAGAAATTATAAATACCAAATAGTAACCCACATCAAGTAGGTATAGCAATCAAACAGTATCTCTTACCATTCTGTATACTGGGATATCAACCATAGAGAGGTAGGTTCATGTGTCCCGAAGGATCACCCAGTATTAATAAGTTTACACTTATTAGTTAGACCCACCTATTATCCCACTGTGTCATTGGAATTGTACCATGCTTGCCATACCCTGTCAAATTTATTTCTGCAGTCTCTAGTTGTGTATGTGGCCTTATAATATGGCATCATGGAATTCACCAAGCCCCTCCAAAATACCACATCAGGAGCCCCCAGCTTCTTCCAATTTAGCAGAATGGCTTTTCCCTCATAAATAAACATTATATTAAGCAGGGTTCTAAGGGCCCTAGCAGGCACCACCACATCCACTAGATCTAATAGACAAACCCACACAGTCATAGGAAATTGGTACTGTCAGAAGGTCCAAGATACAGGAAGTGACCTCGGACCAAAACTGCTGAATCTGCAGACACTTCCAGAAAATATGATCCGCATTAGCGGGTGAAAAGGAGCATCTCCATCACTCAGCTGAGACAGAGTGGAACATCTTGGCTAATATGTCCGGGTTATAGTAGCTCCTGTGCAAAAATTGTAATTGAATCAACCTTGAAATGGTCGAGTCCACAAATCATCGCATTCCTCCCCCTGTAAGTCAGGTACTTCAGTTTCCCATTTTCCCCTACATCTGGCTATGGCCTGAGGTGTCCTTTTAAAAAATTCTTTATATGTTTAGGGTTCATTTACAGAGGGTTAGAGGGGGTGACACCTTAATAACTAGAACATGCCAGCTTAATTTCAGTTTTCTAGGCTCTTATAGTTGCTTTCATTGTGAAAGTCAGAGGGAGATTAGATTTGGTTCCTCCATATGTATGAACCCAGGTGAGCTGCCTCCAGTATGGTAGCCAAGTCCCCATCATCTGGCCATAGCCGTCAACAGGCTAACCCGATTTGGCTGGCCAAATAATATTTTTGCCAGACAGACAATGGTAATCCCCCTGATCCACTGGTTGTAAACATTTAGGTACAAAACGAAAAATATATTGTAATGTAAAGTATATTGTAATATTAATACCTCCTAGGGAGCTAGCTACTGTAATCATTTGATCTTCCTATCTGTCCCATGGCTACCTGCTCTGCATCTGGATCTGACAAAGAAAAAAGCATTTAAAAGGCAACTTTAATCTTAGTTTATATTAGGTAATGAGAGGAAATTAAAAAAATATTCAGAAAGCTCAATAGCTCAGGTTAGGCTGCTCAAAACAGACAGGGCAACCGACAAAAAGAATACCAGTAGACAAATGTACCAATAGAAGGAGCACCATACCAAATGCATTTTGGGGGCCGAAAAACACTTTATCAAGGCTTCAGCTAATGAAAAAATGTAAGTAGGTAACCTGCTAGACCAGGAGAGTTACCAGCCAGCAGCATTTGCTTACACAGATAATCAAGATAAGAGATTTAGTAGCTTTACCGACAAATCTTTGACAATAATCAGGCTCTAGTCACTAGGGATCTTTTATGATTTTTTGCAGTTCTCAAACTGGATACGGTGTTCAGGAATGCAAAATAAACTTACATTCCCGGTGATAAACTTTTAGAATAAACAGTAGTGCAGAAAAAAGTTCATAAAGGAAAGTCCATAAGAAAATTTCTGATCAGATAAACTATGTGATATTCCACCTTCACCAAAACATATTAGATCCACCCGAAGTGATAAGTAGCAGATGTCTCCTTACCAAATAGAGTTGACCGCTGTTTGATACCAAAGAGGGAATCAATAAAGCGCTTGATCTATTAATGGATGATTAATGGATGATGGAGGCTTGCACCTATGTCTCTCAATAGCAGTGATCTCCGTTCATGTATGCAAAAAACGAGATGAATGCCGACATAGCATAAAAACGTTTAATAAAGCAGAGACAATAAAACAAAGCCAAATGGCTGCTTACTTGGCAAACTGCCGCGAACCTGGCACTGAGGCTTGGTCGCATATAAGGGTAGATGGTCCCGGCTGTTCAGCTGTGATGCATTCCATACTGCAGACACCGTGAACCAAGGGAACAGGAAGTGATGACACCGTGCATGGTCAGGTCCCGCCTCGACGTACGTTTTGTATTACGTCCTCAGGAGCTTTCTGAGGACGTAATACGAAACGTACGTCGAGGCGGGACCTGACATCGCACAGTGTCATCACTTCCGTTCCCTTGGTTCACGGCGTCTGCAGTGTGGAACGCACGCACGCCATCACAGCTGAACAGCCAGGACCATCTACCCTTATATGCGACCAAGCCTCAGTGCCAGGTTCGGGGCACTTTGCCAAGTAAGCATCCATTTGGCTTCGTTTTATTGTCTTTGCTTTATTAAACGTTTTTACGCTATGTCGACATTCATCTCGTTTTTTGCATACATGAACGGAGATCACTGCTATTGAGAGACATAGGTGCAAGCCTCCATCATCCATTAATCATCCATTAATAGATCAAGCGCTTTATTGATTCCCTCTTTGGTATCAAACAGGGGTCAACTCTATTTGGTAAGGAGACATCTGCTACTTATCACTTTGGGTGGATCTAATATGTTTTGGTGAAGGTGGAATATCACATTGTTTATTCGATCAAATTGCACAATCAGATTGCACAGAAATTTTCTTATGGACTTTCCTTTATGAACTTTTTTCTGCACTACTGTTTATTCTAAAAGTTTATCACCTGATATTATATGTATATGGGTGACTGATTAATTTATGTAATTTACTTTATTGTATTTTTACTCAATTCATTGTGGGTTCATTCACTCATATTTATTATATTTCACTATACATCTATTGTTGGAATGGGTGGTGTTTCCTTGTAAATGGTTTATTGACTTATTGTTATGGTATCATTATTATAACCAACTAGTTAATTATTTTAGCGCCCCCTTTCTTCTATTCTTTTCACTGTTTATAATCACATGATTATTTTTGGGGAGCAGCTGTTTTACTTATTTATTTATTTTTCTTATATGTGGCGCGAGATTTTCCTTTTTTATACTGGAAGGCACTGATGAGCTGCACTGATGGGCACTGATGGGCTGCACTGATGGGCACCAATGAGCTGCACTAATAGGCACTGATGGGCTGCACTAATGGGCACCAATAAGGTGGCACTGGTGGGCACTGATAGGCGGCACTGGTGGGCACTGAGAAGTGACACTGAGAGGTGGCACTGAAGGGCATTGATTGGTGGCACTGGTGGGCACTGAGAAGTGGCACAAAAAGGTGGCACTGGTGAGGCTGTCAGTGGCACTGATAGCTGTCAGTGATGGGCACTGATGGGTGGTAGTAATGGGCACTGATGGGTGGCAGTGATGGGCACTGATTGGTGGCAGTAATGGGCACTAATGGGTGGCAGTGATGGCCACTGCTAGGTGGCACTGGTGAGGCATTGATAGGTGGCACTGGTGGGCATTGATAAGTGGCAATGGTGGGCACTGTGGGCACTTGCAGGTGGCACTAGCAGGGGGTACTGGCAGGGGTTACTGGCAGCACAGAGGAGGAAGATGTGCCTCTTTCCTCTTCAGGAAATTTCACATAAGCCGGTGATCGGCTTTTTTCCCTCCTTACGCTGTCAGCATGAGGAGAAAAAACAAGATTACCAGCTTTTGTTTACATCACGTGATACATCACATGGTAAGGGGCCGGGACCAGGTCCTTACTCAGATCTGTGATCACCCAAATCTCCATGACTTGGGTGATCACAGCGCGTGTCTATTGACATCCCCCCGGCATTTGGGGTCCACGCTGTGGTCGTCATTTGGCTATAGCGTGGGTGCCAAGTGGTTAAATTAGTTAAACACATTATTGAAAGTGGTTGTAAACTTTAGTCATAGAATTTGAGCAAAGCACATATATCTGTAGTGTTTACTTACCTCTCTCCAAAGCTGTAAGTGTAATTTCTCTCTGGTGCTTCATTCCTCTGTTATCAGTATGTGTCACTTCTGAGAAATGTTCCTTACACATGAGATGAATTTGTGTCGGTAGGGAAAGGGGAAGAGCACAGCAGACAGTCTATTCAGAATACAGCTCTGCTGTGTGTGGAGGGGGTGTGTGCCTTTCCTCCAATCAGCTCTCACACACTGTTACTGCAGTCTCTCCGCCCCCTCCTCTGTGCTGCTGACAGATGAAGAAAGATTTTTAACACAATGTACCTTTTTGAAGGGGTGTAGAGAAGAGAAGACAACAGATATACATGTAAAACTTATGTAAGAGGATTTATTTAATCTCTGTGTATCATCTGAGGCTGTTTACTTCACTGGGTATATGGAGGGTTTACATCCACTTTAACATATTGCCTTAAATGCACAGTGCAGTGCATCTATACCACTGCAGTGGTTACAGTGTTTGAAGATAACATGATTCTGTGCTTCTCTATCAACTGTAAGGGTCCTTTCACACGTGCGGACCTTTCGTCCATTTTTAGACGTCCATTTTTTGACCGCAATGCTTTCCTATGGGTCCTTTAACACGCATCCACTAACGCCCGTCTCCGTTAAGCTCCTTTTTTTGAACGGAAGAAAACCCTATTTTTCTTCCGTCAAAAAAACGGAACGGACGAAAAACGGATGTTAGCGGACGATCCGTTTAACATCCGATCCGCTAACATACGTTTTTCATCAAAATATGTAATAAAAAAAAGTTCTAGAAAAAAAACAAAAAACGGATGAAAAAACGGATGAAAAACGGATGAAAAACGGATGAAAAAACTGATGAAAAACGGAAGTGAAAGGACGAAAAACTGATGAAAAACGGATGACAACTGATGAAAGGCGGACGAAAAACGGATAAAAAACGGCCAAAAAAACGGATCAACTGATGAAAAAAACGGACCTAAAAAACGGTCCGCACGTGTGAAAGGACCCTAAGACAAATGCCACTGCCTCTCAGTTTTACTCAGTGCTAGGATTTACAGCATTTGTTTCTCTGCATCCAAAATTGGGTTAATTCACAGGGTATGGGTCCCTTCACATGAGCATCTTCTGTTCTGTCACGAAAATTAGTAAAAAAAAAAAAAAACACATGAAAACAGAATCCTTTTACATCATTTTATACATCTGTCTTCAGTTCAGTTCAGTTCAGCTCACTTTACATCGGTATACATCTGTTTTTCACATGTCCTTTTATTTAGTTGCTGAGAAAAATAGCCTATAGGTGGAGAAAATTATAGAAAAACATGTCTCTTGCCTAAAAATGTATGTAAAAAGAACAGAACACACGCAAGCACCTTCTCATAGGTATGCGTTGTGGTCCAGTCTGGATCTGTCTGAAAAACTGACAAAAGGATCCAGACTGAGTGCCATGTGAAAGGATCCAAATTTCACTCTGTAAAGCACATGTCTCTCACTTCCTAAAAATAAAAATAAATCTCTAGCTGAAATCATCATCTCTTCTTTCGGTGTTGTCACCTGAAAACTCACTTACTGGGGATATAGTGCAGGTCGTTTTTTTCAGTTAAAGTTAAGAAACCATCCTTGTGACATTTATGTTCATGCATATTTTTTTACAGGCTTGTTTAGCATTATTTTTATCTGATAAGCCTGCAAAACACACAGCTTCTGTTCCTGGGTAGTCACTCCTCCACTGATCTATAATAGGAACCAATATTAATGCAGCATACCGGGTTAGGATCAAAGTAGGGGTCAGAGTTTAAGGTCAGTGTATTTTAGATGATTGATTAAAAATTCAATTAGTATCATGACGCGCATGAATGGACGAACGAAGAAAAAAAAAATTAAATTAGTATCAGTTAGTGTCAATGGGGGTGATTTACTACGTGCAAATAGACTGTGTGCTTTGCAAAGTGCAGTTGCACTCTGCAACTGCAGTTTCTCCAGAGCTTAGTAAATAAGGGAAAGCTCCACTTTGCAAAGAATACCCAATCACATGCAAGGAAAACTAAATGCATTTGTGCTTGTACATGATTGGATGATGGAAGTCAGCAGAGCATCTGCTCATTTACTAAGCTCTGGAGCAAGTGCTCTCGCAGAGGGCAACTTTGCAAAGCGCACATTCTATTTGCCCTTTGTAAATCAACCTTAGTGTGTTTTAGGTAGGATAAAAAAAGCAAAATGTGCACTTTGAGTGCAAACAAAAAGTTGCATACACACACGTGGTATTGTTGCAATTGTAAGGAGCAGAATACTTTTTTTGGATTGGTATTTGGTGGTAGGCTATGGAAATAGCATTAACTAATTTGTGCCAGTTTCACGTTTATAATAACAAAGAACAGGAGCTATACATTATCATTTACCACCAAATGAAAGCCTAATGTCTTGGAAAAAAAACAAGGTATAATCCACCTGGATGCACAAAGTAGTTGTGATATACAAAAAATAGTGAAGTCCCTGGCCTTCTTTCACTATCTCGGCACTATGCAATTCACAGACCCTTAATAACTTAGTCATAATTAAAATAATGTAACCATTACTATTTAGAATTATCACAAATATAAAATTCAACAGCCGCTTTAAAAGCAATATATGCACATAAATAAAACAAAATTAGTTAAACAACAAGTCTTTAAAATCTTGAAAAATACTAAATACTAAAGCAACGCTTATTGTCACTCCTCTAAACGTGACCAATCTTTCTTATAATAGTTCATAAGTGGTATAATTTATCAAACATAAAACAATAATCTACGCCGATGGAAACTGGTGCATAAAGAAAAATGTCTTTTGTTATGTGTATAGTCCTATGGCTGTTCCACGGGGTTAGATGTTTAACCAAATCCTATGACATTCATATCCCGAAAATCCGAACAGCCCAACTAAAGAGTCCTTTCCATATTCTGACAAAAAATTTGTTAAACACTAAAAATGAGAAAAAAGAGGAGAGGAAACATAAAAACACATAACTAATTGACATTTTCTATTAAAGCAAGCCCCAATGGATAATATTGCTAACTGGATATTGTATGTGGATGGAAAGCCTGTTAGCCGAAAAAATAGACATGAATAGATAATCCTTTTAAAAGATGAGGAGATATATGAAAGATTTGTAAAAAGGCAGGCACGGGGTTCACTGGAATAGATCCTAAGCATAATAATGGGAAACATCCCATTCGAAGTTTAATCCTTTCGGTATTCTTGTATGTAAGAAGAATATCCAGTTAACCTCGTGCCTACATAGTTGTCTAAAGAGGAGTGACAATTAGTTATGATGATATATACATTTTTACTAACACATGCCAAAGTTGCAAAACTGTACTCCAACCTTAGGATTTGTTTTGCCCTCGCATTGAAGGGATTAAGGAGCCTTGACAACCTGCAAAAACACATAAAAATTCCATGTGCATGTGTTTTTTGTGGTGTTTCCATTAAAGTCAATGGGGCCAAAGTCATGTTGCAATCGCACCAAAAACACTGTGCTGCATTAAGTGGGCACCATAGAGAATAATGTGGTTTCCATTGCATCTAAAATGGCAATAATGTTAACCAGGCAAATAAATAAAAAGAAGAAAGTTAAATGAGAGATTGTCATATTCCCTTAAATGTAGGTGTGAATTACTAATATGTTTTTGTTTATTCAACTTTAGTGTGCATTTTCTTAAATCTACTTTTCTTTAGCAAGGCAGTGCTGAGAGCAAACACAGGTTTTACGTAGCTGGTATAAACCTTCTGTGATTTCTTGAATCACAGCCATTGCACCTTTCTGTCATCAACCAAACTGTAGAATTGCTCCTCATCAGGTGTATGATGTCAAAATAAATTGTGCTAATTTCTCTATAATAAACTCACATTTCTGTTTAAATTGGAAACTGGAGTTAGTAATAGGAAAACTAGGGATTACAATATATGTATGTTTCATTTTAGGTGGCCTATTTATAGTTTAAAAATGGTAAAAGTAGATTTTAACAAGAAGCATGATGTTTTATTAAATAATGTATAAAAGTAAATTGTTTGTAAATGGAAATACAGTATTACTGTTTTATTGAATTTGTCTGCTGTACCAGACTCATCCGGAATTTATTACACAGGGATTGTGCAGTCTTGGCATATCATGGCAGTAGCCATACTGGGGAATAATGGTGGCTGCCTTTTTAATCTGTTTGAGTACTGTGGTGGATGATTTAATATAGAGCCAATATTGTTCTCCATATGGCTCTGTTTATAGTCAATTATCACTAAGCTGCTGCCATGGGCACTTATGTGTTTAAAACACCAAATTACAATATTTATCATAAGTAATATATGTGTAGTAAACTAGATACAATGTAATGAAACTGGAAAACTACATATCAATATGTTGAACTTATCTGAAAAGCCAACACTTTTTTTTTCCGTTTTTTGTTAAGTATAAAGTAGGAAATAGCTAAAATCCCAGTAAAGTTTATTTTTTTGCCATTTGTGTCCCCCTGGGAAGATTTTTCTTCATCTTTCTTTTGACAGTTGTCACCTGCACTTACTGTATGTTCCCACTGAAGATTTCCCCTCTATTCGTTTTCTAGTGAGTACTAAAAATGTTAGATATAGTATTACCTCACTTTAGGCACCAGTGACAATTGTCCACAGGATGATTAGGGAGGTAAATAACCCTAAGGCCCCGTCACGTCCGCATCCACCGCTCCGTTTTTACAAGTCCGTTTAAGGATGATGGGATCGCGTCCGTTAGTGGATGATGCATCTGCTAACTTCCGCAATGATCCGTGTCCGTAAAGGTCCCATTTTTCGGATGGAAGAAAACCCTATCTTTCTTCCGTCCGGCGGATCGGATCAGATGAATACGGACAAACGGTCCGTATTCATCCGATTCCCCATAGGGGAGAGCGGAGGAGAGACATGGCGGTCCCTGCACAGTGTGCGGGGACCGCCCTGTCCGGCGACAGCTGAGCGGGGATCCCCGCTGACCCGACGGACACACACGGAGCGCACCAAAAAACGGTCCGCTCCGTGTTAAAGGACCCTTATGCCTCGTACACACGACCAGTTTTCCCATGACAGCTTTTGGCCCGGAAAACTAGCCGTGGGTATGCTCCATGGCAGTTTTCCCAACAGGAAAACCCCTGGGAATTTCTGGTGGGAAAAATGAGAACATGTTCTCTTTTTTCCTGCCGCGATTCCAGGCGGTCTTTTTCCCAGCAGTTTTCCTATGGGAAACACTGCCATGGAGCATACACGCGGACAGGTTTTCCAGCCAAAGATCTCATGGCAGTTTTCCTCAACGAAACGCATACATGTGTATGAGGCATAACAAGAAGAAAGACAGAAATAACAGATACGGCCGGTGGTCCTAATCCTTTTTCACTACTCCTCCTACTTGGTACTATCCAAAACCAAAGGAAAAAAGTTTACGTTTTAGAAAAACAAAACACCAAAATCAGCGAAAATTCTTGTAAAATTAGCTGTTTACTTGATACCTGTCTACATGTCTACTTGATTTTTTTTTATACATTGTTTTGGCCGAAACTTTAATGAGCTACCAGAGATTTAAGCTTGCTATAGACCTGCTTATGACGTTTTGAGGTTTACCAGGACTAAGCTGGAGCTTTGATAATGTTGAATTCTTTAACAATAGCTGAGTACAGTAATTTGAGGGAAAGCAGACAGGACTAACATCCTTGATTTTAGTAAGAAGAGGTGCTCCTAGCAGTGCTGGGACAAGGTTACCTGAAGCCCAGGGCAAACATGTAAAACAAAACCCCCCCAACAAGATGTGTGAGCATTATGTGTCAACAAAAAAAACAAAAAAATCTGCATGCTTACCTAAAAACATAATTTACCCCTTCTCCCATACAAATCCACCCCCTTGCTGAAATCCCTCTTCCCAGCACAAACATTTTCTCCCCCAACCCTCAAATCTCCCCAGATCAAATGACTCCTCCCCAAAAAGAAATAACCCCTCCTAGTACATATCTTCTCCCCCCACTTTAAATCTCCCCTCCCTGCCCAAATTCCCCTTCAATCCCCCCCATGCACAAATATTATTCTCTCTATCCCCTCTCCCAACAAAAATACCCCTGTATCACCACTCTTCTCCCCCCACTTCAAATCTCCCCTCCCTGCCCAAATTCCCTCTCAATCCCCCCCATGCACAAATATTATTTTCTCTCTCCCCTCTCCCAACAAAAATACCCCTGAATCACCACTTTTAGCATCCCCCCAGATTTCCCCTCCTGGAACAATACTTACCCCCTGCTACTCCCCAAATTCCCCCTTACAACACAAATCCCCCCCCCCATCTTGTTGTGGCACTCCCCCACCCCACATGATGCCCCAGTGCTCAGGGCAGCTGAACCTTCTGCACACACCTTGTCCCAGCTCTGGTTCCCAGCTCTGGTTCCTAGCCATAAACCTAATTTAATCTTAGCTCTCATTCACACTGCCCTATCCAAAACTAAAATTAAAAATTAAAAAAGTTTTGCTTTTAGTTATAATTGGTATAATATATCGAACTGTTGGTTACCAGAAAGTTTTAAAAGTTTCTCCTTATTTGTGTCAAGGGTGAGGGGAAACGTCTTGAACAGAGCCCCAGATGACAGTACAATTTGACAGGGATTTGTTCTATAACTATGTGACTGGCAGTTGGTTTTACCCGCATTCATGACCAGGGCATTTTTTTGCTATTCAGCACTGCGCTTTTTTAACTGACAATTGCTCGGTCATGCAATACTGTACCCAAATAAAATTGATATAATTTTTTTTCACACAAATAGTGCTTTATTTTTGTGGAATTTACCACTGGGTTATTTTAACTTTTTCTATGTAAATAAAAAAATACTGATATTTTTTAAAAACAACTAATCTTTCTTCATAAATTTAGAGCAAAATGTAGTCTGCGACAATTCTTTTTTTTAAAAATATCCCCAGGGCGGCTGTTAGAAATCATGGGGCCCCGTATAGCCTACCTGATGGGGCCCCCTTCAACCACACCCTTGACCCCACCACTGGCTCCGCCCTTGACCCTGGCTTGAAACTAAATGCAGGTTTGTTTCCATTTACATATGCATGCAGAGCTAATGCACACGTTTGCAATTAATAAGCACAAAGGAGCAGGGCAGTTTAAATGTATTTTAAATTGTATTTTATTATAAATAAAAAAAATCCTACAATGTATCTTTACATTTGATGAACAACATTGCTTGTCTAGCATGGGCCATGACAGGTCCTCTTTATGGGAAGATCTGGGGTCTTTCAGACCCCATATTTGCCCTCTGGCCTAAGAAGCATCTGATGGTTGGTGATGGCTTCTTTACATGAGCCTGAAACAGTAAGTGACAAAATCCTTGTCACTTCCGGTTTCTGACGTCACACAGTGGGAGAAACAACATCCATCCCTCTCACTTTGGCTACTGGTCACATCCTAAAAGCAATAAAGGTGGTGATGGGACCACCTTCCACTGCCTGTAAAAGTAATTCAGTGGCTTCTTAGCCACTAGGATTACTTTGTGCAGAATTGCTGGGGTTAAAAAAAGATATCTCGATCATTGCTGTAGTGATGAGCACTGTCATGGCTCTGGGTCACATTGCTTTTGGGTGCTGACTTTGTTAACTTATGGCTGTACTGTATGTACAGTAACAGACTGTAACAAAGCACAGCCATAACAAAGTCAGCACCCAAAAGCAATGTGACCTAGAGCCATGATAGAACCATTATAGAGCACCTGCTTACTGTGCTGCCTGTGTAATAATTGTAATGCTGATAACCTGCTGTGCTGTGAGATATATAATAGGACACAGGGAGTATTCTATGATCTATTCCCCACTCACTGTGTCCAGTGCAGCCACCTCTCCACTTTCAGCCGCTCAACTTCTTCACATCTCAGCCGGGAGACAAACGGAGAATTATTGTATCACTCCGCCAGCAGGGACTAATAGAATAGTGAGGTGGCATGATGTACTTGCGCTCTAAATCAGACCTGAAACTGTGAACCAGGACGCACCGGACCCCTGCTGTGCGACAGATTCATCTTAGGTGTGAACCCAGCCTTTAGTGCTAAATAATTATTGAAACCAACATTTGTCGTATATACTGCAACCCCTTTTAAATGTGTGATAATGTTACAAATTTCTGTCGATTAGTTTCCATGTAGGAGAGTTCCATTTATGTGCTAAACCCTAACAACCTATCTCTAACTAACAGCAGAAAAGACGCTGCAAAGAGTGCAAGGAATTCAGGAAGTTGTGGAAAGCAATGAGCAGCAGACAGGCAAAACTCATAGCCAGGGCCGTCTTTAACCACTTGCCTACTGTGCACCTACACCCCCTTCCTGCCCAGACAAAATGTTAGCTTCCGGCACTGCGTCGCTTTAACTGACAAACAAAATTGACGTCCTTTTTTTCCCCACAAATAGAGCTTTCTTTTGGTGGTATTTGATCTCCCGTGCGGTTTTTATTTTTTGCACTATAAACAAAAAAAGAGCGACATTTTTGAAAAAAGACACAATGGGCCAGATTCAGGTATATCTGCGCATTATTGGACCGGCGTAGCGCACCGCCTTTACGTTAGACTTGCGCAATGTAGCCGTGCAATCACCCTATTCTCGTCGCTTTTACGCACAAAATTGCGCATGCGTAACGTTATTTCAGAGGCGGAAGGCGGAGTATTACAAATTGGGAAGGACGTGGGCGTGTTACATTGAAATGAGCTGTGACCCCATGCAAATGAAGGGCCGGCCGGCTCGCGCATGCGCGCTTGAAGCAGACCATGGTCAGCACCTCTGTGCGCATGCTCACAACTCGGGAACGGCGCAATCAGTGAAATTGGAAGTGGACTAGGGCAACTTAGTGAACTACGCAGACAGCATAAATAGACAGACACAAACGCACTTCCTTTGCAAAAGTAAATCCCTTTGTATCCCTTCCTATACAGCAAGGTGCTTTTGTTTTATTAGCGTTTGTTTGTTTGTGACGTGTCTTTGAGATATTTGGGGACTGTTTTGCAGAGTGATTTTTGTCTTTTATGTGTTTTCTTTGTTGTTATTTTGTTTAAATTATATTTTTTCTGGGCATTTTTTATTTTTGCACATCATTTATTTTATTTTTTTGATTCTGTTTGTGTATGATTTTGGAATGTGGGGGTGATATTCCTGCGGGAAAAGGGGTGTCATCCTCATTTGTGGTGGAGAAGTGAAACCCAGGTCTGTGTGAATTTTGTATGAATGTACAGTGACATAATTGGAGCCGTGGCATGGCGTTGCTGCTCACAAGTCTTGCATGGTGGGCTTGTGCCAATCCAATGTGATGAGGATGTGGGGTGTGTGTGCTAGGGACCACAGTGGTGTGCATGCATGCATTCTCATTGTGCCATGATTAATGTGTGTGTTTAACGTGCAAAGATGCATAATGTGAGCTGGCATGAGATGGGGTCATGAGATGGGGTCCCAGTGCATATGCAGAGTCACCTTGAAGGGAAAAGACAGGAGGATGTTAGTCGTGCATGTGCCCCTTGTGATGTGTGCATTATGGGGGGGGGGGGGCAGTCATGCCTGCCACCCATGTCACTCACCAACCAGCCAGCTGTCCCCATACATGTTCTGTTCGCAATCTGTGGGGATGGGGCTCTGATTGTATATGTAGCTGACATGGGTGTCATGGGTAGTGTCATGTGTTAGGCTGGTGATGTCCTCCTGCAGGGTTGTGGTTAATTCCATGATGGCATGAGGGGTGAATCTGAAGATGCGATACACCTCAGAATCACTCATGCCATAGATGTCTATGCATGTGTGATATATCAAGTGAAGAGTGAGGGGCTTGTATCAGATAAGAATATTGTATTAGATTAGATTAAATGGTAAAGTTTATATAAGCAAAAAAAAGTAAAAAAAAAAAAAAATCCCGTGCCCTCCTCAGTGCCCTCCTCAGTGCCCTCCTCCTTCTTTGCTCATCTAAAGTCAGTAGTATAGCTATGCGCGACGATGCCCCTGGCATGTTGGCATACAGATTGTTGTGCAACACGTGTGACTGCTGAGCTCCTCACTAACAGTGTTGCTTTATCTGACATGTAGACGATTTTTCTTTTTTTAGACCAGCTTTTCTATGGTCTAATTTTAGACAGGACATTTTACTGTTGCTCACACTGCGTAGCCTGCGCTGCCCCAACGTTCTTTTGTGGATCCCCGTAAGTCCCTCATTAGCATATTTGACTAGCAAATCAATGGTCTGTCTAGCGCAGTTTTTCTAACGAAATTACGCTGGACAAAAAAAAGAAGATTCCTTGCGTATCTCGTTTTGGGGATGCCGTGCATCGAAATGCACGCGCACAATTAGACTCACGCCGCGCATCTCCTGTTACGCCGGCGTAATCGCTCTGTGAATCTGGCCCAATATTTTTTGCTTTTTGCTATAATAAATATCCCATTTAAAAAAAAAAAAAACATTTTTTTATCTCAGTTTAGGCCGATACGTATTCTTCTACATATTTTTGGTAAAAAAATGTTAAAAATAAAATCGCAATAACCGTATAGTGACTGGTTTGCGCAAAAGTTATATTGCCTACAAAATAGGGGACATAATTATGATTTTTTTTAAATTTGTTTTTTACCAGGAATGGCGGCGATCTGCGTTTTTTTTTTCGGGACTGGGACATTATAGCGGACACATCGGACACTTTTGACACATTTTTGGGACCATTTACATTTATACAGTGAACAATGCTATAAATATACATTGATACCTGTATAAATGTAACTTGCAGGGAAGGGGTTAACCACTAGGGGGGGGGAGGGGTTAAATGTTTCTCCTAGTTTGTGTTCTAACTGTGGGGGGAGGGGGGTGACTGGGGAGGTGACCGATTGTGTCCCTATGTACAAGGAACACAGATCGGCCTCCTATCTCCCTGACAGGGACGTGGAGCTCTGTGTTTACACACAGAGCTCCACATCCCAGCTCAGTTACCCGGCAATCGCGTGTGCCCGGCGGCCATCGCAGCCGCCGGGCACACGCACAGGGTTCTTAGTGGTGCACCCCTAGCAGCTTTCTATGACAGGACGTCATATGTAGTCCTGTCAGGACAATACAGTATCCCGACCGCCGTCATTTGACGGCGGGCGGGTATCAAGTGGTTAATATGGTTTGGGCCCTGGGCAAACATTTTTTTTGGGCCCCCCTCCAGCCGATTTTTGGCCTGGCTGGTTCACATGTATGGGCCAGATTCAGTAAGAAGTTACGTGGCGTATCTCGAGATACGCCGCATAACTTCTTAGATGTGCCGGCGTATCTTTTTTCTGTATTCAGAAAACAAGATACGCTGGGATTGAGATAAGATACGAGCGGCGTAAGTCTCTTACGTTGTATCTTAGTTGCATATTTACGCTGGCCGCTAGGTGGCGCTTCTGTCGAATATGTAAATTAGCTTGATACGCCATTTACGTAAGGCGTTTTCAGGCGTAAAGATATTCCAACAAAATGATGGCACAGCCAATGTTAAGTATGGACCTTGGGACCGCGTCAAAATGTATACATTTTACGTTGTTTGCGTAAGCCGATTCAGAATGGGGCTGGGCGTAAGTTACATTCACGTCGTTTTCATTGACTATTTGCGATGTGATTTGGAGCATGCACACTGGGATACGTCCACAGCCGGCGCATGCGCAGTTCGTTCGGCGCGTCATTTACGTGGAGTCACCGTTAATTTAAATACAATACGCCCCCTACCTGCCCAATTTGAATTGCGCTCGGATACGCCCGCCCATTTATGCTGCGCCGACGCTACGTTACGCCCGCACAAAGATTCGCGCTCCTACGTGAATCTAGCCCTATGTGTTTTGGCGGCCTTCATTTGTGCAGGCACAGCAGCCCATTTATTTGAATGGGCTGCCATGCCTTTGTTTCCTGCAGAAAAAAGGTGCATTCAGCATTTTAAAAATACAGTTGCCTTGAAATCCATTCTGCTTTTGCACCATGCTACTTACCTGCAGTTCTTGCACACACAAACGCACTGTGTTTTTAAAAGCGTGACCTAAACATCTAAAAATGCAGCAAGTTTGACAGTGCAGGAACTGCAGATAAGTCACAGCAGACAGCAGAATGGACAGACGGCAGTGTATTTCATTGCTTGATGGGCATAGGTGTGCCGTGTGCGCAGCCTATTACATGAAGCATGCGCTTTTCTTTGCAGGAAACGCAGGCATGGCGGCCCATTAAAATGAATGGGCTGCTGTGCCTGCGCAAATGTGGGCCGCCAAAACACATACATGTGAATCTGCCAGGCCCAAAATAAGCCCATCAAGAAGTTAAATACAGACAGTAATGCCGTGTGCTCTGAGGCCTTACTCAGCCTGGACTGCAGGTCTGGTCTGTGATTTAAAGAGTTCCTGTATTTTACACATGGCATGGCCTGGGGTCCCATGGTGCTAAAGCAGAATGAACAGACGGTGCTGTGACCCCATGCCATGCCATGTGTAAAATACAGGAACTTTTTAAAACACTGACCAGGCCTGCAGTGAATCATCGAATATTATAAAGACTTTGGGCACACTCTACAGAAAACTTCTATTTACAATATAGATTAGCAAACAGTGACATACCTTGGAGTGCAGGACATGAAATAGAAGTCAGCCTCAGGAAGAGCAAACTGGGGATGCCATAAAATCACATTCTAAATCACTGTTATATACAAGCAGCACCCAGTGGCAGGAAGGGAGAAGTGCATGTCTAAAGTGAAGCCAGGGGTGCTGTACATTTTATAACACTGGGAAGGGAAGCAGCACTGCGTGATGCTGATGATTTTCAGCATGGATTTGTGGGCAGCACAGGGGCTTAATGGGCGGCTCTGCTTTGGGCTTCCAACAGTGACAGGGCCCTGGGCAGCTGCTCCTGTTAGCCCTATGGTAAAGACAGCCCTGGTCATAGCATGAAAGGAAAGTACGATTTTATTGGATTGGCAAATATAACTATTGTTTGTATTGTTACCACAATGTTGATATTATAAAATGAAAGTATACACTATGTTGTCACTATAGATATAATTTAACATAACTTTGTTGCGTTACAATTATTTTAATATAGCTGCACGCTAATTTATATTTGATGAAGTTTAGGGTTGCTTTTATGTGTCAGAATATATTTCCAGGATTCTCAACATCAAAGCAGCACTTTGGAATGTTTTCCCTTGTTCCATTCCAACGTCATCATTAGTAATAGGATTTTCCAATCCAGAGATAGCTAATAGGAAGAGAAAATTCAAACAGCACTGTAAAGTGTTAGGATCTTCGCCTGACAGATGAAAAAAAGAAGCAGCAGTAAAGGTATGCACATGTTCACTTTGCAGCCTTTAGAGGAATGATAAAGAGGTAGAAAGCAGGCACATGTGATGACATAGAAGGACATGGGTTAAAGAGGCGAGTGGAAAGAGAGATGATAACGTGAAACAAGAGAGGGAGGAAATAGATGACAGAGGGAAAGGTTAATATTATGAAGAAGGAGATGATGACAAGGGGCAGCACTAGAGGGATTACATAAATATGGAAGGGAGGAAATGTTCAGTTACCCTCTAAAGTTTCAGTTTCCCTAATGATGGGCCAAAGCTTCACATGAAATCTAAGGAAATGATTACAGGTACTAGGAAATGCTGAAAGTAATACTCATGACTGTAAGGTTTTTGCGTTTCAGAATATATTACCGCATCATTTAAATGAAATTTATAGCCAGTATTCGCATTCTTTCTACAACCATGGGCGAAAATATATTTGCATATTTTATCCTATTTGCTGTCTACATGTTCTTGTGCATGGGAATCATTTCTGCATATTTCTGAAACATGAGTGCTTTTATAAAACAAGGCTAAGCAGCAGTTATTTGGCAGATGACAAGTATATAACTGATCTATATGAAACATACACGTTAGTCCGTGACACAAGTTATGTTTGAAGCTGAGCTCTAGGAAAACAGATAAATACACACAAATATAAAAAAAAAATGGGAGCTTTACCTGCTAAAATGATTCGTTTTTCTGTTCGACCATTCCTAAGGTTTACACAGCTTTGTCCCACTACACAGTTTGGCCTAGCACTTGATCGTTCTACCTACCGGATTTATTTATTTATTACAGGTGCTTATATAGTGCCATCAGTTTACTTATATACTATATTATACTTTATCTTTTTTTTGTTGCAGTTGCATTTGCAGGTCTCAACACCTGAGCCTTCCCAATGAAAGGAGAAGCAGCAAGGCTAGGGTCACACTAATCCACACTGTGCATTCTGTTGGCCACATTTTTAAAAAGGTGCATGCACCTTTTTTGTACGTTTCATTTCAAATGAATAGCAAACATTGTACACACGGCTCGCTCTAGTGTAAACTGAGCCTAAAACTATAAGTACAACTCACTTTTCCCTGCTCTCTCCTTCTATTAGCTAACTTGCACTTCCTCACACACCTGATTGACTCCTGTTAATGTTTTTCCCATCCCTCTCTGAGCTCTATTGTACAGGGATAGCAAGAGGCTGATACCAGGTAAATTAAAGTATTATTGAAGCCATTTTTTTTCAATTTCAGATAGAGACACAGGGACACATCTTTTCTTAATAGGGAGCTTTCCATTCACTTCCTGTCCTGTAAACTCAACAGGAACATGGGAACAAGACTCTCTATTAGTAGACTTTCCCTATATTCCTGCTGTGGAGTTCCAAAATGTTGGATTTAGCCTCACTTTTACTACCGGTGATACTGGTAAGCAGGACATTTAGAGAGAGCAAATCTCTCTAATGGAAACTCAGACAGACTCTATCTACTCTATACAATTAAAAAAAAAAAAAAAAAGTTAATCTTAAGTTAAATAATAAAAAAGAGGGTATGTGCAAACACTGACACTACCAGGAAAAATCAGTGAATGTATAAATGTACAAAAATCAAGTGTGAATAAACAAATAAGGATCAATAGAGTAGGTGATCATAATAAGCCCCATAAGCAAGAAATTGCAGTGATGTGCTGCCAAGCTAAATATAAGACTGGATGTCCACTCAAAGGATAGAGATAATGGATGTAATCAGGTGGGGTATCCGTCAAAGGGCTCCCAGAACTCTCACCTCATAAGGAGTGAAAAAGTGCCTTCAAAGGAATCCTGTCCTGTCATCCACCTCATCGATCGCCACAGAGCCTTTACCGCTTCAATGGTGTATCTCCAGCCTCTCCACCTAATGGTGTAAACGCCCACCCAGGGCACGGTACCTAGACAGCAACCCGTCTTGGAGGGGAGGGAGAAATAAACAAAGAAGCCTCCAATGGTGTAGTACCCAAAGCTCAGGGAAAAGGTTTATTAGAATAACCTGCGCTTACATTAAAAACAAAAAGTTGCAACAATGAATAAACAAACAGCCTAATCTTAAGTTATACCTTAAAGTATAACTAAAGGCAAAACTTTTTAAATTATTGAGTAAAGGAGGGTTATATACATATATATATTTATTTTTTTGCCATCTGTGTCCCATTGAGAACATCTTCTTTCGCTTCCTGTACCACAAGTGCGGGGAAATCTCTACACAGTGTTGCAATCCTGGTGTGTTACCAAGGTCACCAGAACTAGTGTCCCAATTGGAAAATACCCCTCTATTAGGGTTCTGTCAATTGAAAATGTGGGATTTTCTTTTTTTTCCACTTTCGATGATAATGGTAAACATACCAAATAGAGACTGGGAATCTCCCTAACAAGGGCAAAAACTGACAGATGTTCCAATCACTCTCCACTCTATCCAAAAAGAAACAAAAAACTTTTCTCTTTTCCCATTTATACTTTAAGTTGCTTGCATTTAAATGCATGGATGATTTGTGATTTTTTTTTACTTTTATTTCTCCCTTGAGTTCAGATTTAAAGTAGTATCAAACCCAAAACCAAAAATGTAATATATTAAAACTTGCCAATCATTAGATGTGATGGCTGCATTAATTTTTATTTATTATCTAGCCAGTAACACACTTCCTGTAGCTGTGTGTTCCACTCTGGATGAAGAAGCACAGGGGGCACCTTTGAACAGCAGCACTCTCAGCCTAGGGGGTGAGAAGTTAGATGTACTAGAATTTTTAAATAGACTAAAGCAAGCAAAGTCCTTTCTAGTATTAAGTAGACATGTGCAGACTGGAATATTTTGTTTAGTTTTTTCGTTTTCGTTTGGAAAATAAATTTATTAAGTTACTCCCGAAAATCGTTTTGATTTATTTTGTTTTTCGTTGGGGAATAGCTTTTGTCCGAAAATCCAATAATACTTGGTTTCTGTCGAATGGTCAAAAGAATATTCGACGGAACGTCGAATCTTTATGTCGAATCGTACATTTCCGTTCGAATATTCCGCCTACAAGAAATCTAGGGGCAGATTCACAGAGAATTAGATTCTCGTAGAGTATCAGAAATACACTACCCTGCCGTTTTTTACCTGGCTCTACGTGGAATTCAGGTAGATTTTGTCCAGTAAACGATGGCGGCGTAGTGTATTTCTTCCGTCGCAATCCATCTGCGCGAGTAGGGGGCGTGAAGCATTTAAAATAGGCGCGTTCCCGCGGCGATCGAACTGCGCATGCTCCGTTCGCAAATTTCCCGCCGTGCATTGCGCGAAAACACATCGTCACGTCGTAGTAGCGTCATTTACGTACATTCCTATTCCCGAACGAGTTACGTTAAAAAAAAAAAAATATTTTCAAATCGACGCGGGAACGACGGCCATACTTTACATGGGTTACGCACTGTTAGACCAGCAAAAAGCTCCTCTAACATTACGCAGCCAAAAAATGACGTAGGCGATTGCGAGGGACACTCGTACCTTCGTGGATTGCCGTAAAAACTAATTTGCATACCCCGACGCATGAAAACGACGCAAACTCCTCCCAGCGGCCGCAAAAATATCGCAGCGTAGATCCGAAGGCTTACGAAGACGTAAGCCTCTCGGATCGAAGCCCGAAGCCGCCGTATCATGGTTTGAGGATTCAAACTAGTGAAACGGCGCGCAAAATTTGAAATTACTCCTGTCTAACACCAGTTAGACAGGCGTAATTGCTCTGTGAATCTGGGCCCTAATGTTGTATGACTAGTAATAATGTCTATTTTCTCATAATCTCATAAATCGAAATCTATTCTCTGTAATGTCGAATCTATTATTTTTATAGTGTCGAATCTTTTCTCTATAATGTCGAATCTTTTCCCTATAATGTCAAATCTTTTCCCTATATTGTCGAATCTCTCTATATCTAATTTTTACCACAACGAAAACGAAAATAAAGCATTTTTTATGTCGGATCTTTAGGTTTTCGTTTCTTTCGCTTTCGTTATCGTTTGTTAAAACGAAAAAAACAGATTTTCTGACGAAAATGCATTCTAACTAAAACGAATGCACATGTCTAGTATTAAGAGAGTTATGGACTCCAGAGAGAGAGAGAGAGAGAGAGAGAGAGAGAGAGAGAGAGATATTACTGTGCCCCTGAACAAATTATTAGTAACACTCATTTGGAATATGCAGTTCAGTTTTGGGCACCAGTTCTCAAAAGGGATATTGGGGAACTGGAGAAAGTGCAGAGAAGGGAAACCAAACTGGTAAGAGGGATGGAGGAACTCAGCTATGAGGAAAGATTAGAGGAACTGAATTTATTCACTTATGAGAAGAGGAGAATAACAGGGGAATATAACTGGGTACTAACATTTATAGGTAAAGTTGATCAGGGGGGATCAGGAAGAAATTTTTCCCCTGCTGTAGCAAATTGGATCATGCTCTGCTGGGGTTTATAGAATTGGGTATATGGTATTGCATGATTTTTTTTTTAATGGTTAAACTGGATGGACTTGTATTTTTTTTTCAACCTAACTAACTGTGTAACTATGTAACTAAGAAATCAAAGCCAAATTACAGTTAACACTTTATAATTAGTTACAGCAAGCAGTTCAGCTGTTTGGCTGGAAGCTTCCCTGGCTTACAGCTTAATTGGGCTATAGAGCCCTGTGTGGGAAGCTGTCACATTCATGAAAGCTTCCCAGCACAGACATGGTCCACTCTGAGCACTAGCGTACCTCTGGTCTTATTTACAGCTAGTCTCCTAATCTGCAAAATAGTGGTAATTCTTTAGGAATTTGTTGCTGTTATAGTAAGAAAGCTGTGGTGGTAAGTACTACCTTAATTTGTTGCCCCTGTCAATAATGTTAGCAGAACTGGCACAAATACTTGTCTAAATTAGGTGCAGGTAGTTTTGAAGAGAGATACCTCTAGGTTATAGGGTTGTTATGATTATATTGAATTTCCCAGAACGTGTTTAAATAAAACCTAAGTTAACGTATCCAGGTGCTTGGAGCTTCCCCTTAAGGGGAAGCAGGGGAAGAAAGGTACAGTACTTTTGGGACTCCTCCTATCCCCACCCCCTTGGCAAAATCTCTAAAAGGCATGGGGATCCTCAACTCAGCTCTCCTCTCCATTATTGCTCTCCCTTTATTGTTTGCAACCTCAAGGATTCTGCCATCACTTCTGAAATAACTGAAGTAAATAAATATGTAAATCAACTGGTTCAGTAATTGCTTAAAATGCTTGCATTGTTTGGACCATTCCTACTCTAACCTCAAGTATTTGGACATGCAATAGAGGCAGACTAATGAGACGCTAAATTAGATTTCTATTGGTGTCCACTGTTCATTGCAGTAAGTCCTGAAACAGATATGGGAGGAACACTAGATGGTGCTGGTTTAACCAGGCTCCCAGGATGTGCTTGTGTATTGGCATGTTCCAAGGGGGTACCCTGCAGGAGGATCCTGCATCCAAAGTGCCCTGTGGGTATAGAAAGCCATCCTATGTCCAGACAGCAATGGGTTAAGGAGTACATTTACTCCCTCACCATTTGGTGAATTGTACATGTGGGGGACCTGCAGCTCAGTACATGGCCCCTATTACACAACAGTGATCTCTGCAGTGCTGTTGTTAATCTTGTCTTCCCTGGGCCCTGATGTTGTTTCTAATGTTCTTCCTCTAACCTGTTGTGTGGCTTTATAGTAGCCCTCAGACCAGTGGATACTGAATAAGCTTTAAATGCCATTAAGAATTTGTTGCATGCATATCTGGTGAGAAAAAACTTGTTGACAAGGAAAGAATACAATGCATAGTGAAATTATCTTATCTTTTTTGGGTTGCTTCTAATTCAATATTAAAGCGGAGGTTCACCCAAAAATCAACTTTCTGACATTAGATCCAGCATACTGCCAACATCTGCAGTATGCTGTTTTTTTTTTCTACTTATCGTTTTATGAGCCGTTGTTATCCGGCTCCGAGCGGAGAATCCTGCGGGGAATGGTCGTTCCTAAGCGAAGAGGAGTTGATTGACGGGCTGCTAAGGCATGTCACGCCTTCTGAAAATACCCGAGTGCCGCCCGTCAATCAACTCCTCTTGGCTTAGGAATGCCCATTCCCCGCAGGATTCCCCACTCGGAGCCGGATAAAAACAGCTCATAAATCGATAAGTACAAAAAAAAAACAAAAAAAAAAACCCCAGCATACTGCAGATGTTAGCAGTATGCTGGATCTAATGTCAGAAAGTAGATTTTTGGGTGAACCTCCGCTTTAAGCAGAAAGTAGGGTGTATGATGTTAACCAATGTTTTTGACCAGGCTGTGCTGTTCCTTTTTTGGAGGTTAATGATCCAGATGTGATAATTGGTTGGGATATATTGATCAGAAAACTGTCTAAATGGAAGCATCTTTTGTAGGAAAAATAGTTTCCGTAAATGTAAGCTTTGTATTTAGCATTGTTGCATGAGTTCTGCTTTAAAGAAGAATTATTTTGTTTATTGAGTACATTAATGTATGTTACAGCACGAATGCAGGTTACGCAGCAAGCTATACGATTGTTACAGGTCATACACACTACACTTGGTCTGGCAATATTTGGGCTGTCCTTGATCTATGTTCGCCCCTGGCACCCCACAGGCGGAACTGGGTGGCTCAGCCCTGCCGGATCGCACTAGTTTTCACATTGTGACCCATGGCGTCCTTAAAATTCCTTACCTGGAATGTCCGGGGTCTCCGTGGGAAGATCAAGCGTTCATCGGCTCTGGCGTTTCTTAAAAAGCAGCGGGCCGACGTAGTGGTACTAGTTGAAACGCATGTTGAGGGGAGGTTGCAGATGGCACTTCGCTGTCCGTGGGTGGGGTGGGCATATCATTCGACCCACATGACTCACGCACGCGGAGTTTCTGTACTCATTGCTAAATCAGTGCACTTTGAACTATGCGAGGTCTGTACGGACCCCCAGGGCCGCTATGTGTTCCTCTCCACCAAACTGTATGGGGCACCCTTTCTCCTTTTGGCATATTATATACCCCCCCTGTTCTCTATAACCGTAGTCTTGGAGGGGATTGCGTTTATGGCACGGCATCCATCAGTCCAGGCGATCTGGCTGGGGGATTTCAACACCACGTTAATCTAGGCTCTTTGGGGCCGGATTCTGTCCCAGGCTATTATCTGACCACAGCCCATACTGGATGACAGCAGGTGTCCCGTTAGACAAACCATTGGGAACATGGCGCTTGAACCCATTTTGGCTCACATTGCTGCCAGAGGAGGATGACCTTGCCAATGAGTGGCTGGCATTTTTCAGAGAGAACGACCAGTCCGCCCCTGCGGATGCGGTCTGGGAGTCTTTCAAGCTTCATGCACGTATGTCCCTAATTACCCGCATAAATAGAATTAAGGCAGATTCGGCTGACGCCTTCATTAAAGCGGAGGCAGAACTGTCCTTGGCAGAACAAGGGTACGTGACCGATCCCACCCTGGAAAAGGCGTGTGCTCTGAAAATGCAGACAAGAATAGTTAATCATATGCAATATGAGAAAGCCAGACAAAAACAGTTTTTTGCTAAACAAAAGATGTTTAAGCATGCTGAGAAGGCGGGCAGACTGTTGGCCTATCTGGTCCACAGTGAGGACAGACCCCCAGTGGTCATCTCCTTACGTGGCCCGGATGGCCAGCGGGTCACTGAACCATCACTGGTGTCCTCCCAATTCAGAGATTTTTTTGAGGAACTCTACACGTCCACTAGTCCGGCAGACGAGGGCCCGATGACCTCCTTCCTGGACGGCATCACACTCCCCCACTTATCTACTGAACAAATTGTTCTTCTTGAAGCGCCCCTCAGCACGAAGGAGATAGCGAATGCCATAGCTGGGTTTGCTAGATCCAAGTTGCCAGGATCTGACGGCCTCCCGATTGAATTTTATATATATATATATATATATATATATATATCAATATAAATAAACAAAACAGTATATGGTTTAGTATCCAAATTTTTTGGTTGCTGCCTTCATTTTTTTTACTAAGCCAAAAATACCTCTTTATATGTATATAAAAAAATTGCTCGAGATACACCTTAATTTTACTCAACTATGAACATGAAAATAAAATATCTTTTATAAAAAAGGGGGTTCTAATGATATATGTAGAGTTCACATATCTGCAGACTAATTAAATAAACTCTCTAAGGCCTCGTACACACGATCAAATCTGTCTGCTGGAAACGGTCTGCTAGACCGTCCCAGCAGACAGATTCGATCGCGTGTACGGGCGAGCCGACGGATTTGGCCACCCGACAGATTTCAAAGCCTGCTTTGAAATCTATCGGGTGGGAATCCATCCGCCCCACCATGTCTGCTGGTTAGTACACTTACCAGCAGACATGTCGTCTCGCACCGGCGCCGAATGGATTCGGCGCATGCGCGGAAGTGTTTTACTTCCTGGTGCGGTGACGTGGCGGCGTCAACGTCACCGCCACGTCACCGACACGTCAGCGCGCCGTCTGCTGGTGGGGATTTTGGTTTGCTTGTGTGTACACGCGAGCAAACCAAAATCCTAGCAGACAGATTTGTTCAAATCGGTCGGTCCGACCGATTTGAACAAATAGATTGCCTCGTGTGTACGAGGCCTAATAGTTCCCGTTTGTAACAAATGTATTTTCATACAAATTTGTTCATTTCCTTACCCGCGGAATAATGTGTACATATGAAAAAATGAAAGCACCAAAATACGAAAACGACGGGATTACGAATGAGCCGCATAACGAACAAGCGCAAATACGAACAAACGATATGTCAATCTTACGAAAATACGACAAAACGGAAACGGCAAAAGAACAAAAATGACATCTATAATGAATGATTTGCATTCTGTATTTTAAATCCTTTCTGTTCTGTTCTGTTTCAGTCGTATGTTCATATTTTCATTTGTGTGTTTTGTAAATCAGTTTTTTTGGTCTGTTTGTAAATTTGTGTACTTGATTTGTTTTTTTGAATTGGCAGTGAGTGAGTGTAGTTAGTGAATGAGCTTCTCTTTTGTGCTGACTGCTTAGTACAGTAAAGCCAAAAAAACTTTTCCGTGGATTTTCGTATGAAGGGAGATCAGTTGGCCAGAATTTTGAACCCAAAAATGGTTTTCTGATGGAGCTTACAAACGAACGGATTTTTTAAAAACTAACGGAAAACGTTATTTTTTATGTTTGTTGGCAAAAAAGTCTGACTAAGTGTACGGTGCTTAACAATAGTATATATGGATGAGCCGCGTGTTGAAAGTGCCACGAATCCCGCGATATATTTACGAAAGTACAAAATGACGAAAATTCATGAAAATTATTGTCTAACAAGAAACGACAATAAATTAAACAGAATAACGAATCATCCCGCATGTACGAAAATAAAACGGTAACCAAAATACAAAACGATCGGAATACGAAAAAATCGCGGCGTACGAAATACGAACGGGAACGAACAGGAAAACGGGCGTCTTGCGAAATTACGAATTGGTACGAACCTACGGAACGTTACGAAATGGAACAAAATAATACGAACATTTTTGCTGTGCACATGTCTACTCTCTAATATTTGGATTGATGCACAATACTCTGAACTACAATTATGAATTCTTTCTAGGTTTCTTTCTAAAACCTTTCCTTTAATATGAAACTATTATTTTTCTAATGCAGGCACAAATCTTTATGACTTGGCAGTGCTATTTTCAGCAAGGCAGCTAATTATTGGACTTATTAAATCTGCCAACAGCTGCATAGGTTTTCTGTTTTCTTTGGTCAAGAGGAGGGGTTGTCACTCATTAGTCCCACATTTTAAGGCTGGCAGTCAAGCTAGAGAGTGAACAGAGAAATCCCCATTCTGCTGACAGGTATACATTCTGTTTAGTCGACATTCATCTGAGGGAGTAATTAGAGTACTTGCAATAAACTATCTCTTTCTGTTGACAGCAATTTAGAAAGTTTAATTGGCAAAAAATATATTTTCATTGTTGTAGGTGGTAACTTGCTAGGTTAATACAGTAGAGAAGTAGTATACCACTGACAATGTCCTTAATTTTCCTAAATCCATAATAGGAAATCATACCTTAAGTGGACAGAAGATGCTCGTAATTGATATGTCATTTAAAACAGAAAACATTGTCTATGTATTATATTTTAAATTAGTTTTAAACATAGGAAATATTTTGAAACAGGTCCTGTCCCATGAGTAGGGACATCACAGAGGTACCTTGATAACATCATACTACTATTCTTGGCTTCACCATAATAAGACTATTTTTTTCTTCTTCCATTGTTTATGAATATTTACATTTAGGGATTGTTCACAACGGGTGCGGTGGGATTGCATTGGGCGGCTATTCCAGGACACTCCCATTGCAAGACAAAGAATGCCTTGTTTACTAGGTGACTAGTTCACGCTACTATGTAGTGGTGGTGTTTGCTGAAAATTACTACAGCAGGTTGTACTTTTTTACAGCAAAATGCAGTTTGAGGCAATCCCCCACTTTGCACCACATAGTGTCCAACAGAACTTAATAAAATGTCACTGTGTGACATTTAAATAAAATTTATAAAAAAAAGGGAACAGTGTTATATGTTACAGCACTGCAGTTATTTGCTTTAAAATTAGTCCAAACAATAAGATCATAGGAAATGGTGTCTAAACTACATTTGATTCTTTAAGAAACCCTGTACTACTGCAAGCTCCTACAGGTCAGGTCGTTACTAAATAGAGGTCCTCAGCTGACCAGGTTGGGAACGGTTAATACTGGGTTTCCCAGGCTTTGAGGATTCTGCCCTTCACCCTGTTTAGCATATAAATTGGTAAGAGGGCAAGGCTTAAAGGAGCAGGACTGCATGGGAAGGGAGAAGGTCCAGTGAAGAAGGAGATGTAACCCAGAGCAACCCTCAATCACTGCCCTAAGGGAACCTACCTACTTAGAGCTTTGCCACTTATGGACTTCTACCTGCAGAAATATTCTTAGACAGCTTAGAAATAGCTAGTTAGGGACTGGAAGTTTCATGGAATGTATACTGTAGTACATTAATCTAAAGTTTCATTAACTGTTTCTGAGCCAAGTTTTTTCAAAGTGGTGCATGTTGGTACATGGCATATCAGAAGAACAGGGCCTGTAAAACATACAGGGGGTACAGGAGGAAGGACACCATAATGGGTAACTCTGCAGGAGAGTAGTTTCCACGGGTAACTATGAACTGGTGAGAGTAACAACCAGCAAGCGAGGAGCGGTACCAGACATGGGTGACATGTCCTCTGGTAGTGAGGGGGTCAGTGCTCTGACTTCCTCATTAGTGGTCAGTTGTCCAACAGCAAACAGGACTGAACCCATAGAACCTCAGAGACCCCATATATCCAGCCGCATGGTACAGAAGTGTGAAGCAGTTAAGTGCATGCATGAGGTTTGTGCTACGTGCACAACGGGACCCCATTATGTTACTGGGAGTGAGTGGGCAGAGTTACGCTGGACTGGGGGAGAGGGCATGGGCTCAGGGGTGTCCCTCCTAATTGCTACAATTTAGCAATTAGCTATAAGTTTGGCCTGTGTTTCCTTAATTTCCAATCTAAAAAATTGAAGGTGTTGGTTTCGATATTTTAAATGCTTGCTTTTTTCCAGCCAGAGATTATAATGGGAGGAACGGAATATATGGACTGTAGCAATCTGGGGTGGCTACAACATGAACTCTGAGCACATTTGTAAAAATGCACTCATCTCAGGATAAATACAGTTTTAGTAAAGTGTTAATCAGTGAAAATGTATCAATAAAGTAGTTGTCAAAGAGATTTGTAAACATAGTCAAGAAAAATAAATTGGTAACCAAAATTCTGCTTCTGAAACAAAAATGCTTACTAATTTAAAATTTTAAAGCTCCAGGGAGAACATTGAATATTTGATATATAAATTCTAGTTATGGATTGCCATATGGTCTTTAGTACCTATACGTTTTACAGGGTAAAGGGTGCATAACTGTTATGCACATACGGCCTCTGTTTCTTTCCTTTTGGTGTTAATGACTGAGTCACATGTTCGCATTATATTGGAAACCATTTATAAATTGTATTTGGGATTAGCAGGTGCAGGAAAAATATAAAATAATACTTTTACCCATTTTCCAGAATTTATTTCTAATTAAATAAGGAAAGCACAGTCTATAACGCTCTGTAAATTTTTTAATGGATTCATAAAATATAATTTTAATTACCATGATAATAAGATATAAATGAAAAAATGGTCACAGCTTGGAATTTAATTTCAGCTGCCTTAAGATGACTATGCACTGAGCAGTTTTGATTAGCAATTAGACTATTTTAAAGCTAATCAGCTGGAAATGCCCTAAAGTATTAGGTAAATGCCCTGAGGACTATTATGTGACTGGGGGACTTCAAGAATCAATATATATTATGTGAATGCAGAACTACAAGTCCCTATAAAAACTGTATATTATACCCTGAGGGACTATGAATCCCAACATATCTTTAAAATATTGTATATTATTTCACTGTTGGACTCAACATGACCTCCATACAATCTGTATTATTGGACAACGGGAATACAAGATCCAGCATTATCCATGGGCATTATATCTTTTGAGACCAGTAGTATAAACTTTATGTGCAGTGCACTATAGATTTATAATTTTAGACTCTCCTGGGAGAGTACAGGTCCGAGCATAACCTGTATACATACAAATTTGTCTCTCTAGGACTGCAGACCCCAGCATCGGTAACATATTTTCATATTAAACCATAGACCTCAGCGTGGTACAACAAACCCTAGTACATTTCATTTTTAAGAGAAATGCATGCAACAGCATTTTTTTACTCAGCCATGCATCTTTTTTTTATTATTGACATGAAAACAAATATTTCAAATGAAATACTAAATTCGGTAAAAGAGGATTTGGGTAGCCTGAAATTGCTCACTGGGAAATCAGAGTAGGCAGTTTTAGTACAGGAGAGAAGCCTGTAAAAATGTGCAAGACTGAAGGTAACGCTGGTTTCAGCTTTAAAGCAGTACTCTCGCTGCCCGAGTTCATCCAAATACAGTATCTATTCCATAATTTTTAGATACCAGGCCAAATTCAGCCTTTCCAACAATGGTGGCTGGTCCACAAAGGGCGCAGGGGTTCCGCTCCCCCCCCAGCCTGCACAATCTGCCACCTTAGCCTGCACAATTAAACAGGTCTCTACCAGGTCCATCTCACTTTCACAAACTTGTGACCAGCAACTGAGGCTCCAATTGGCCTGATTAATGCGGTCCCCAGGATGCAGAGCACTGTGCCCTGAACCCTCTCACACTGCAAAAGCAAATTAACACTCGCCATCGGCTTCGGGCTTCCCCCCTGGCCAATCAGGACAGGAGGCTGAAGACCCAGAACTCAGAAAGAAGGGGACAACACAGAAGCCGCTGCTCGAGCACCAGGGGAGCCGTGACCACTGGAGGACTCTGCCCGTGCGGAGCTAGGACACAGCCTGTCAAACACCTAACCTTTTGTTCTGGATAATGGAGCAAACTGTCAGAAAACAATGCACTGACTTCAGTTATAGGAACTTGTGACAGGCAGGCATGTTTGCTCCAATCACAGGTGGTGGTTGGTGCTGGTCTACAGGGAAAGCACTCCAGAACCAGCCGCCACTGCTTTCCAAGTATACAAACTTTTCCCCTTTCTCCATGCTATTCACCTTTCAACACACTCACCTTTAGGACATTTAAGATGCCTCCCTTCAAATTGCTGTCTAGCATTCTTAAATACTCTAAACTTAAACCCTACCTCTTTATGCAGGATATAATTTGCAGTCATTGACACAGTACTGGTTATTCCTTCATCTTCTAAAGACATACGCTCCCAGCTTATACATGGTTAATTTGTTCTCTTAAGCTTTGTTTTTTAACCATTATACCCCTATAAAATCAGTTCATTAAAAAAATTACTATTGTATTGTGCCATTGCTGTACTAGTATTTTTTTTAACTAAGTGTATTATCTGAATTACTTACACTTGTTTACCCTTCTAGCCAGCTTTATGCATATATGTGGCAGCATAGGGCCAGATCCAGATACAATTCCCCCGGCGTAGTGTATCAGAGATACACTACGCCGCCGTATTTTACCTGGCTCTAAGTCGAATCCAGGAAGATTTCGACCCGTAAGGTACGACGGCGTAGTGTATTTCTCGTGGCGGAATTGAATTACGTGGGTAGGGGGTGTGAATCATTTAAATGAAGTGCGTCCCCGCGGCGATCGAACTGCGCATGCTCCGTTCAGAAATTTCCCGCCGTGCATTGCGCGAAATTACGTCGAAACGTTGTTTTTTTTTTTTAGTAGCGTAAATTATGTACATTCCTATTCACGGACGACTTAAGCAAAAAATAAATAAAATGAAATTTTGACGTGGGAATGACGGCCATACTTAATATGGCAAGTCTAACTATAGACCGGATAATAGCAGCTTTAACTATACGCCGTAAAAAGCCGACTAGCGACGACGTAAGAGAATGCAACGGCCGTTCGTAACCTCGTGGATCGCCGTAAAAATCTCATTTGCATACCCGACGCGGAAAACGACGCAAACTCCACCCAGCGGGCGCAGAAATATTGCAGCTTAGATCCGAAGGCGTACGAAGACGTAAGCCTGTCGGATCGAACCCCGAAGCCGTCGTATCATGGTTTGAGGATTCAAACTAATGATACGACGCGGGTAATTTGAAAGTACTCTGGTCTATCAGGAGATACACCGACGTACTAGCTCTGTGGATCTGGCCCATATAAGTTTTACTGTTTTGTGGCTGAAGCAAGCATGGTTGTGCATCTCCAGCTCTGTCCCTATACTGTCACTGACAGTTTCTGATCAGAGTGATAACTGGGAGCAGGGAGGATGGGGTCCTGATCATGTGATCAATGTGACTGCCAATCACATTGATTACAAAATCAGAAATCCCATGACACACCTTTCCAATAAACATTGTGAGAAAAAAGTTTCACATCAATAATGTGAGTCAGGGAGCCCAGTGTTATCTCTGCCAGGAGCAATGAGCTCCCACTTTAACAACTGCCTTAGAACAGAGAAACAGACCAGCTTCCACGAGGTGATCTCACCACTACAGACCTGCAATGACAGAATCAGTCAATGTGGAAAAATTAAGCCTTTGCAAAAAAATGCGGATGGTCCCAGTTTGCCATACATTTGGAAATGGATCCAAATTCCAGAATTCAACTGACACTGTTACTACAGGTGTGTGACAGAACATTAAACTAGAATCCATTTTTAATTCAACTATGAATAGGTGCTTTCTGCTCCCATAGTTCAACAAGAAAAAGTTAAGATAAAGTTCTTGGGAGCTTTAGACAATTTGTGTATTAATTATCATTCTCACAACAGATTTATTCAGTATAGTATGTACTTTATATATTACGTATAGTTGAGAAGATTAAAATATAACTTAAACTTTTCCTAGTCAATCACTGTTTCAATATTTCTGGAGTGATGGCGATCATTTTCACCATAAGTAAAAAAACAGAATTGTGAACGGCATCAATGAAGTGTTTACTACCCCACTGTAGAAAGAGCAGTCACAATTCTCAGAACTCACATGTAGATTTATTATATCCCCAAATGGTTTACTTGTGTCTGGGGCCGGTGACTGCCAAGCTTCTTCTGGACTGTAGTGGATGACTTTCACCTCTGAGGTCATGAACAGAAACAGGGCCATATGATTTCTTAGGAGCCAACTTGAGCCAAAATGAGTGGTATTCTGGCAACCAAATGCAGTTGGATGGAACTAAAGTTCTCTCCCGCAGCCCTGTTCAATGTTTTATTAAATATTGATACATTACAGGATTATGAAAAAACAATCTCTGAATGTATTGGTAGCAAAACAATGCAAAAGCAAATGTTTAAGTATACCCCAAGGCCTGTCTGTTTTCAAGTAACCCATGACAGAGCCTACTCAAACATATATTAATTCTTACCTAGGAAATACTCATGTTTTTGTGATAATCAATAGGAAAAACATACTTAGAACCTGTTACATAATAAATGTATTAAAAACTGAATGTCTGCAGTGTTCTAATTTTTAAAATTAACCGTTAACTGTGTTGTAAGATAGGTACACAGTTGGTACATGCTATTAATAATTAAAGATTAATTAGTCTAATAGTAAAACACTAGTTAATTTTAGTTTTTGAATATCTCTATAGATGTCCTCTGCAAAAAAACGAAAAGTAAGAAAAGTAGACAAAAATATCTAGAAAAAATCTCTATATAAGCATATACTACAAGGTGTCCCAAAAGTCACCTTGTAGAGGAAATGCATTCCTTTAAATGATCCATGTTTCTAATCTTTTCCTTGTATACCATGGCTTTTAAGTGGCCACACAAGTAAAAGTTGAGTGGTGAAAGATCAGGGGATTTTGCAGGCTGCTCCACAGGGCTGCAGTTACCAATCCTTGAACATGGAAACTGTTGGTCCAACCATCACCATTCTTTTATAGCTCCTCTTCTAAGTCTCACATTTTTTACTCCCTCTGTGATGACAACATGGGATCTACTCTTGTTCCCTTGTATCAGGGATCTAAAAAGATGGCTAATTTTCAATGGTCCCTCTCTGTAATCTTGGGAAACTTGCTTGGGCATTTCAGCATGGCTAGGCATATTTGCCACAAACTGAAACTGCATGCAGCAGAGTACTCTGAGACCTCTGTGTTGCTGAAGCCAACAGTGCTCTCAATGATCTAACCTCACCAATGTGGAACTGGAATTTCTGGGGTTTTTAGATTCGTGAAAGACTGCCCCATGTCCTCCTCTTCCTCACCGCTGGAATCCCAACCCTCCTCCTTCTCATACTCTATACTGTCTCAAACATGACTTTGTCTGGCATAAGATGACATAAAGTGAGCCACTTCTCGACCTGTCACTTAGGAACTGTTAGAATCACTGACATGGTTTGGCTCCTGTCCCCCAGTGATACTAGCTGTAAAACAGATTGGAAAACATTTTGCCTGGACTTTTGAATAGACTATTGGTCATATGGGCAGGAGGGGGTGGTGGTCACTGGATGAGACTAGTAAGGAGAAGGGGTTAAAGCAGAACAGGGGGTTGGGTCACCAGATTTCACCTTTGATCTTTTCAATAATACTTCCTGTCTTAGGGTAGCTCCACTTTATGGAGGAGCAGCAGAGCTATCCTTGGACAGCAGCATTAACAATCTGGAAGAGGGCAAGGCTAGATGAGCTAGCAAATTTATTTGGACTAGACTAACAAATTATTTCAGGACTCCAGGGGTATTCAAAATGACCAGATTTTTTTAATTTAGGCAAAACCTTCATCTCAAAATGAAAATAAGTATTTCTGTAGCAGCTTAAAAAAGTCTTAGCTGGAGCTAGGTTTTAAAATTGCTAGTAACTAACGTATAAATCTACTAGTCCATCCAAAACTTACAGTATGTAAAATTAATTTAATCTACTAGTCCATCTAACACTATCCTTCCCAAACTCCTGTCCATAAAAGAGCCACATTAAGACAGGATGTGTTACTGGCCAGATCACTGTTATACACTGTTAAATGCGTCCTTTGGAACCTTTCCTTTTTTACTAATATTAAATATGTGCACTGTGCTTCTAAAATAATAGTGAATAATCTCTATGTATTTTCTTTTCTTTTTACTGTTTCAGCTAAAGCAGTAAACAGTAAAACATTGTATACCGACTTTAAAAATGTGTGTCTTTTTACCAATTTGTGCTCATGACTGGTATTTATGGGCACCAGGAATGCCAAAAAAACAACCAGCACTGGTGCTTTAAGATGGATGCCCCTGTTTTTGGGAGCTTCTCTAAAGTAACCCAGGCATGGTTGGGGACAATAGCCTATATGCCTGGCATGCCATATAGTAGCCTCCAGAAAGGGAGATAATACTTTTTTATTAGCTTTAAAATAAACTTTAAACTAAAAACAAAATATATATACAAAAAAGAAAACCTAGAATAAGCAGCTAGTGACAGAGCTGCTGGCAAAGCAAGTTTTAAAATACTTTCTCACCCTGTTTGGCATTTACACACACACACACACACACACACACACACATATATATATATTATATATATATATATATATATATATACAATATATATATATATATATATATATACATATATATATATATATATATATATATATACTGTTTATGTGTGTGTGTGTGAAACTGCTCATACTGTCAATGGTGGGAAAGATATCATGAAGCTTCGGTACAGAATTATGAATGTTCAATACAGTGTTACAAATAATGTTTTGCGATAGTGATTGAGACAACTAAGAGAGTGGGACAACTAAGAAAGTGAGATAACTAAGCCATGAAAAAAGAACAACTGGTGATATACTGTATATTGTTTAATTTAATATTTGGGCAGAATTTTTGTTATTTGTTTAAACACCCTATTTTTTTTAAAGAAGTGGCATTGTTTATAGTAGGACCTGAAAAACTGTTATGCTGCGTACACACCGTTTTCATCAGACCAAACCGATCGTGTGTGGGCCCCATCGGTTATTTATCCATAGGTTAAAAAAATAGGTACTTGTTTTAAAAAGATCTGATGGATAAAAAACCTATAGAAAAAAACGATCGTCTGTAGGCACGTCCATCGGTTAAAAATCCACGTATGCTCAGAATCAAGTCGACGCATGCTTGGAAGCATTGAACTTCATTTTTTTCAGCACGTCGTTGTGTTTTACGTCACCGCGTTCTGACACAATCAGTTTTTTAACTGATGGTGTGTAGGCATGACTGATCATCAGTCAGCTTCATCGGATAACTGATGGAAAAATTCATCAGACCGTTTTCATCAGAATAACCTATCGTGTGTACAGGGCATGAGACTTTACCCAAACTTTAGGAAGATTCATATATGAGCCAAAGGTTTAACATTTGGGACTGTACATATAGGAATGAATTGGCGCTTTCAATTTCAAGCATGGTTTAGAATAATCGAATTCCTACAACTTTTTCTGAGATTCCTTTAAAATGAAAGAAAAGTCTAACATTATCTATTATTAAAATCCTTCCCTCCCCTCATCTTTCTTAAATACCCTGTATAAAAAAAATCTCCATACTTACCTCTTTTTAATCTGCTCTGGTCATGTGATCCTTCGGTTCCAGCTCCAGTGTAAAGGAGTGATGATCAATGACTGTGTATTCCAGGATAAATGACATCACCCATAGGCTCCCATAGCCCGGTTATTGTTGGCTCTCCTTTTTCTGCCCTGCAACAGCCCCTCACTGACACAGGAGAGCTGGAGCTGCATAATCATATGACAGACCAGAACAGATTAAAAAGAGTTAAATAGGTAAGTATGCAGATTTTCTTTTACACAGAGTATGCAGTATGATAGGTAGGAGGATGGGAAAGGAATGTTTTTAAGAATAGTTAGTGTAAGACCCCATACACACAGAAAGCATAAAGTAAAAAGAAAAGCCTTAAGACCCCATACACACGATTAGATTTTCTGCAGATTTTTGTCTTCAGATTTACCAAAACCAGAAGAACCTTGGATTACGAGCATAATCTGTTCCAGGAGAATGCTCATAATCCAAATTACTTGCATATCAAAGCGAGTTTCCCCATTGAAGTCAATGGAAACAAAAATAATGTGTTCAGCATTGACTTCAATGGCATGCAATACCGCATGTGGTTCAGAGATGGGGGGCGCCGGAGAGCCTCATAAACAACCAAAAAGGCCAGAGGACATTTCGGCTGACCTTGGCAAACCTCAGAAAGACTTTGTTCCTGAGATTTGCCTTGGTCAGGCGAGCTGTCCTCGGGCCTTTTCATGCATTTGCGAATGGCGCCAATCGGCTGCGATCCCCCCACCTCAGGCCAAATGCTGTACTGCAGGCCCCATTATCTTGAATACTGCTTGTCTTGCGAGACAACACTCGCAAACCGAGTCAGAATTCTTTTAAAAAAGTTGTTCGTCTTTCAAAAAGCATAATACAGGTTCTTTTAAAATTATTTTTCTTATTCTTCTGATATGCTGATACAAATATGCTCAAACTGCATAAGAGTGGGGCACACTTATTTAGGCAACACTGAAAAGCATAACCTATACAGAAAATTGTAATAGACCAGGATCCATAGTAACTTAAATCAGGTATCTCATCTATAAACCATCTTGTACAATATGTTTGGCGGTTCTTCACATGAATACACACACCCCACTTTTCCCTCATAGTTACACATATTGGCAATATCCTAGTCTTATAAATATTTGAATTCCCTGGTTTGCCCATAAGTTGCCAGGGATGTTCATTTTGACCCAAATCGTAAACTGGGTTCAATGCTGCAAACAGGCCTAAACCTGAGAAAAGGCAACATAGAAAGGACACCTTCAGTGGCAAGACCTTGAATGCATCTGCCTGCCTCTTATTTCACTTTTTTTTTTAAACATTTCTTTTGTATTATAGTTTTTATGGAGAAAATGTTAAAAAAAATACTATCTTGCCACATGTAGAAATAGTAGGTGAAAACCCAACACATGGTCCAGAGATTTAATAATCCTGGCTATATTATAGAATGCTTTGAAAACTTATCATAACATATATATCTTCAGTAAATGATGCTTAAAGCAGACCTTTCCCACAATTCACTAAAATCTCACCAGCTTTCAGCTTTGCATGCTGGTATGAAATCATCCTACATTCCTTAGTGAAATAAACATTTTTGGATGTTACCTACAATGACTGCTTTTCCACTTTCTGGATTCTTGAGTCACTGGTGATGTAACCCTGGCCTTGCATCTGCATCCTGGGAAGTCCTTGTCACATATTCCAGGAAGCAGACCCAATGTTCTAGGTGTAGTTTAGGAGGAAGGGGGGATTTGTTTATCTGCAATTAGTAAAATGGCCACCATGAGAAAAATGGGGAGAAAAAAAGGCATGGAATGTTTATAAAGTCTACCTTTATAAACTACCTATACGTACCTGTTTAGTAGATTGCCATAACTAAATATTTCTAAAGGTGTCTTTGCTGTAATTTTTACCATAAGGGTAAAGTTCCTCTTTACATACTATGCTGCAGTCTACCTCATAAACAGGAGTTAAAAAAACAAGGGAGGAGTAGATGGTTTCTACTATCTATGATTGACAGTTTGCTAATTCGCCCAAGCCCAAAAATAAACAGAAAGAAGTCCTATGGTGAGTCAGATCACATTCAAATTAAATAAAAAACCTGACAAGCTTATTCTGTAACATATGAAACAATAATATGACAATTATTATATGAACACAATAATAATTACAGATAATCCTGACCCCAACCACTGCCAACAAAACCTCATAATGCATTGAATCCATCTATGCTTTCACAAAGTAGACATCAAGTTGCCCTATTTTTGAGGTAGTGTTTGTACAGGTGAAACTTTAAAGAAGAATAAAAAAAACATTTTGTATTATGTTACAGTATTAACTGAATTTAATTAGTTTTGCCTAACAAACACACATACTGTGCTGTAGTCATAACTAATTGCTTTGCAGAACAGGGAGTGTTTGCAGATTTAAGGTGGTGTAGAGAAGTTTGCCTACGAGTGCCAATAGATTGCAAACCTGATATATAAGATAAAAGTGAATTAACAAAAAAAAAAAAAAAAAATATATATATATATATATATATATATATATATATATATATATTTATATATATAAAATTGTTTAATTAATACTACATACATTTATACAAAAAGCAATAGTAAAAACACTTGTGCTTACTCAGACTGATAGAATACATTTCTGATCACCTGTAAATGTCAAAAGCATGCCTACAAATATATAGAACCATCATAAGTCTGTAAGGGCTAATACATAAACATTGAAAGAAACGCACAGCAACAGCAACATTATGGATGGTTTCCTAAGTTATAGCCATGTATAATTATTGTTTAGATAAGCTGTCCAACTCATTCTGCTGGCTTTTTCTTCTAATTGTCTGGCTGTCAGGCTTTTCCTCAGTCACTGACATTTAATATCACTGAAATATACAGAACAGGAAAGCTGACATTAAAGCTCAAAAATCTTTATTTAAATATAATAAATAATGCACCCCAAAGTTCCAACACACACACACACCCATATATAGATATATATCTATAAAGATATCTATATATGTAGATATATACTGTATCTCACAAAAGTGAGTACACCCCTCACATTTTTGTAAATATTTTATTATATATTATATATATAAAATAACTCAACACACAGTCATTAATATCTATACCGCTAACAACAAAAGTGAGTACATCCCTACGTGAAAATGTCCAAATTGGGCCTAAAGTGTCAATATTTTGTGTGGCCACCATTATTTTCCAGCACTGCCTTAACCTTCTTGGGCATGGAGTTCACCAGAGCTTCACAGATTGCTACTGGAGTCCTCTTCCACTCCTCTATGATGACATCACAGAGCTGGTAGATGTTAGAGACCTTGCGTTCCTCCAACTTCCATTTGAGGATGCCCGACAGATGCACAATAGGGTTTAGGTCTGGAGACATGCTTGGCCAGTTCATTACCTTTACCCTCAGGTTCTTTAGCAAGGCAGTGGTCGTCTTTGAGGTGTGTTTGGGGTCGTTATCATTTTAGAATATTGAGAGAGTAAGAATGATAACACCAAATTTAACACACCTGCTCCCCATTCACACCTGAGACCTTGTAACACTAACAAGGCACATGACACTGGGGAAGAAAAATAGCTAATTGGACCCATTTTTTACTTAGGGGTGTACTCGCTTTTTTTGCCAGCAGTTTATACATTAATGGCTGTGTGTTGAGGGGAACGTAAATTTACACTGTTATAAAAGCTGTATACTCACTACTTTACATTGTAGCAAAGTGTAATTTCTTGTGAGGGGTATACTGTCAGAAAGAGCGAGGGACACTCCTGCACATCAATTGGTCCTACTCTAAGCTCAAACATTACTGGAAGGAGGAAATTGCTGTTCTATAAATCATTTTGGAAAAAAAAGTTCAGTAACAGGGAGTGGAAAGGGCTCCCCGCACAGAGGATTTCTTCAGGATAAAGCTTCATTAAATGTACGTTAGCTCACTAAAGCTATAGAAACTATGGGCCAGATTCACAGAGCCATTACTCCGGTCTATCTCCTGATAGACCGGGGTAATTTCAAATTACCCGCGTCGTATCATTAGTTTGAATCCTCAAACCATTATACGACGGCTTCGGGCTTCGATCCGACAGGCTTATGTCTACGCTGCAATCTATTTCCGCCCGCTGGGTGGAGTTTGCGTCGTTTTCCGCGTCGGGGTATGCAAATTAGCTTTTTCCAGCGATCCGCGAAGTTACGATCATCCGTCGCATTCTCTTACGGCATCTGTAGTCATCTTTTTGCTGCGTAAAGTTATGGAAGCAAAAATCTGGTCTATAGTTAGACAGCCCATGTTAAGTATGGCCGTCGTTCCCGCGTCGAATTTCAAATTTTTACTTTGTTTTTGCGTAAGTCATCCGGGAATAGGAATGTACATAAACAAAGCTACTCAAAAAAAACTGACTAACGACGTAATTTCGCGCAATGCACGACGGGAAATTTCTGAACGGAGCATGCGCAGTTCGATCGCCACGGGGACGCGCCTAATTTAAATGCTTCACGCCCCCTAATCGCGTATTTCGATTACGCCGCAAGAAATACACTACGCCGTCGTACCTTGCGGGCCGAAATCTACCTGAATTCGTCTTAGAGCCAGGTAAAATACGGTGGCGTAGTGTATCTCTGATACTCTGCGCCAGGGCAATTGTACCTGAATCTGGCCCTTAATATTTCGTAATAAGCTTCAGCAATTAATGCTTTCTTGAGTGGTACAATGAAGTGCAACTATCTAATTGCTAAATACCTCTATCATGTAGTATCAGGGCCAGAATGCACAATAGATAGTGGATGTAAAACAAAGCGCTTATAAACTCTTTCATTGTAGCATAAAAGGGTTATAAATATGCTTGATATTGTATCCTCAACAGGCAGAAAACTGAAGACAACATACAAAAGGCATAATGCAATGAGAATCTGCTTTCAGTTATTATAGAATATGATGACCTTTCTTTGATGTAATTTGGGTGAGACTGACAGATATGCCTCAGCTTTGTGGTTCACTGTGCCTGTGTTCAGTCTTGCGCTTCGTGATAGATAGGATTACAAGACAGAAGAGAACACTTGTATAGTTCATGTACACTAGAGGGTGGCAAAGCAGATTAGAACAACCAGGAGTATACTGTATGTAAAGCACATGGTTAAAAAAAAAAATGATATGGAAGTTTTTTTTTTTTAAGTTTCCATACTTTTTTTTTAACTCTATTAAATATATAAAAGTGCGGCAAACTTTTTGAAGACCCCTCGTACATGGAGGCTGAAACTAGGAAAATACACAAAAGTTTGTTTACTGCCATGAAAACAATGCTGATTCAGTGCCTTGAAACAGTATTCATACCCCTTGAAATTTTCCACATTTTGTCATGTTACAATCGAAAATGTAAATGTATTTTATTGGGACTTTATGTTATAGCCCAACACAAAGTGCTACATAATTGTGAAGCGGAAAGAAAATGATAAATGGTTTTCATTTTTTTTACAGACAAATATCTGAAAAGTGTGGTGTGCATTTATATTTAGCCCCCCCCCCCGAGTCAATACTTTGTAGAACCACCTTTTGCTGCAATTGCAGCTGCAAGTCTTTTGGGGTATGTCTCTATCAGCTTTGCACACCTAGAGAGTGACATTTTTGCACATTTTTGCAAAAAAGCTTAAGCTTTGTCAGATTGGATGGAGAGCATCTGTTAACAGCAATTTTCAAGTCTTGCCACAGATTCTCAATTGGATTTAGGTCTGGACTTTGACTGGGCGATTCAAACATGAATATGGTTTGATCTAAACCATTCCGTTATAGATCTGGCTGTATGTTTAGGGTCGTTGTCCTGCTGGAAGGTGAACCTCCACGCCAGTCTCAAGTCTTTTGCAGACTATAACAGGGTTTCTGCTAAGATTGCCCTGTCCCCTCTGAAGAAAAGCACCCCCACAACATGATGCTGCCACCACCATGTTTCACGGTTGGGATGGTGTGCTCGGGGTTATGTACAGTGTTAGTTTTCTGCCACACATAGCGATTTGCTTTTGGGCCACAAAGTTAAATTTTAGTCTTATCTGACCAGAGCACCTTCTTCTCAGGAAGAGCGAGGGACACTCCTGCACATCAATTGGTCCTACTCTAAGCTCAAACATTACTGGAAGGAGGAAATTGCTGTTCTATAAATCATTTTGGAAAAAAAAGTTCAGTAACAGGGAGTGGAAAGGGCTCCCCGCACAGAGGATTTCTTCAGGATAAAGCTTCATTAAATGTACGTTAGCTCACTAAAGCTATAGAAACTATGGGCCAGATTCACAGAGCCATTACTCCGATCTATCTCCTGATAGACCGGGGTAATTTCAAATTACCCGCGTCGTATCATTAGTTTAAATCCTCAAACCATTATATGACGGCTTCGGGCTTCGATCCGACAGGCTTATGTCTCCGTACGCCGTCGGATCTACGCTGCAATCTATTTCCGCCCGCTGGGTGGAGTTTGCGTAGTTTTCCGCGTCAGGGTATGCAAATTAGCTTTTTCCAGCGATCCATGAAGTTACGATCATCCGTCGCATTCTCTTACGGCATCTGTAGTCATCTTTTTGCTGCGTAAAGTTATGGAAGCAAAAATCTGGTCTATAGTTAGACAGCCCATGTTAAGTATGGCCGTCGTTCCCGCGTCGAATTTCAAATTTTTATTTTGTTTTTGCGTAAGTCATCCGGGAATAGGAATGTACATAAACGAAGCTACTCAAAAAAAATGTTCTTCCACTTGTTTGCTGTGTCCAGGACCGATCCGCCCTATACGCAGAATACGCAGGCTGCGTAAGGCCCCGAGTAATACTCTGGGCCCCGTCGCCGATAGAGGTCCGCGGCCGGCGGAGATAATGTCTCCGCCGGCCGCCATTTTCCTGAAGACCAGAACGAGAAGGGAGCCCTGCCTGCCGTAATAGAGCTGCAGCGCCTGGTCTGCCGATGGGAACAGAGAGAAAGTGCAGCCCCCGTAACCTGAATAGGAGGAGCGGTGGGGTGGCTGCATATAGAAGAATCATTCTCTCCATCGTCCTCCCACAGTCTCTGAATGCCTGCTTCTGCTCCCTTCCCTCTCGCAAGCATTCAGGTACTGCGGGAAGATGATGGAGAGAATGATTCTTCTAATCTGCCTATCTCTGCTGCCCCCACAGTGCTCTCTACCCCCCCCCCCACAGTGCTATCTAGCCCCCCCCAGTGCTCTCCACTAGTGTTGCTCACGAATATTCGCATTGCGAATATTCGCTACGAATATTGCATATCGAGTATTCGCGAATATCTCGAATAGAATATTCGCTATTTCGAATATTCGATATTTTTCAAATCTGCAATAAAATTCGCTAGCGAAAATCGCTCAAATATCACGAATATTCTAACGAATATTCGCAACCGCATATGTGAAATTTCGCATATACCGCGTAAATATCGAATATTCCGCCCCGAAAATTCCATTAGCGAAAATTCGCATTGGCGAAAATTCGCAGTCACGAATATTCGATATTAACGAATATTCGCGAATATTCTTCGAAATATTCGCCGCCGAATATGGCGTATTCCGCTCATCACTACTCTCCACCTCCCTCATGCTCTCCGCTGCCCCCTGTGCCCTATGTCTCTTCCCCAGTACTCTCCAGCCCTTCCCTATTAATCTTCACCTATCCCCTGTGCTCTCCACCTCCTCCCATGCTCCCTGCTGCCCCCTTGTGCCCTTTGCCATCCCCCAGTGATCTCCACCTCCCCCAGTGCTCTACAGCCCCCCGTGATCTCTGCCTCCCACCTGTGCTCTCTGCCCCACACTCTCCTGCTCTCCCTGTGCTGTCTGTCCCACCCTGTGTTTTTGCTTTCCCCTTTGCTCTCCAACCCCCCACTCCCTGTGCTCTCCAGACCCCCATGCTCTCCGGCCCCCTTGTACTCTCCTTTTCCTCCCTGTGTTCTCTGCCTCCCCATGCTCTCCGCTTCCCCCGTGCTCTCGTCCCACCTCATGTTCTCAAGGTCCTCCCCAATGCTCTCTGCCCCCCCTGCTCTTTCCCTGTCCCCTCGCCCCCTGTACCTTTGCAGGGTTCCCCCTCCCCTCTCCTGGGGGATCCATCAGGATGGAGAGTGGAGGAGGGACCAGTTAATATGTCATGGGCTGCTCATTCCAAAATGCCCAGGCCTATTTTTTGTCCCTGTCCGGGCCTGCCTGAGATGTAAGTAAGCACTCCGCTGGGGACACCTGAAATGTAAGGAAGCACTCCGCTGGGGACACCTGAGATGTAAGGAAGCACTCCGCTGGGGACACCTGAAATGTAAGGAAACACTCCGCTGGGGACACCTGAGATGTAAGGAAGCACTCCGCTGGCTGGGGACTCCTGAGATGTAAGGAAGCACTCTGCTGGCTGGGGACAGTGACATCAGAGCTCCCACTGATTCTGCATTATGGTGAGTTGAATCATTTCATTCTATATTACAATGTAATAATAGAAATAATGCGCTTCAATCATCCTGACACCATAACAACCATGGTGCCGGGATGATTGAGGTGCCAACACTAGAATTTTGGAGTATCTTTATCTGCTGATTGTTAAACTTTCTGGAATACACATATTTTATTGCAGTGTAGGATCTGGGCCTGCTGTCCCTCCATCCCTCTTTTTTTACTTCCTCTCTCTCTTTCTTCCTTTATTTCTCCCTCCATCCCTCATTAATTTCAGACTCTACCACACCCCTTTGAGTCACACTCATTTAAGCCACGCCCGATATTATGCTTAAACCACACCCATTATTCACGGGTCAGGTAGAGGGCCCCTTAGCAGAATTTCGCTTAGGGCCCCAGGGAGGTCAGGATCGGCACTGGCTGTGTCCCCCACATGGCTTCTCACAAACTGCAAACGGGACTTCTAATGACTTTCTTTTAATAATGTATTTTTCTTGCCACTCTTCCATAAAGGCCAGATTTATGGAGTGCATAACTAATAGTTGTCCTGTGGACAGATTCTCCCACCTAAGCTGTGGATCTCTGCAGCTCCTCCAGAGTTATTATGGGTTTCTTGGCTACTTTGCCCGGCCTGTGAGTTTAGGTGGACATCCATATCTTGGTAGGCTTGCAGTTGTGCCATACTCTTTCCATTTGCAGATAATGGATTAAAAAGTGCTCCGTAAGATATTCAAAGCTTTGAATATTTTTTTATAACCTACACGTAACCCTGCTTTAAACTTCTCTGCTACTTTATCCCTGACCTGTCTAGTGTGTTCTTTTAGCTTTCATCATGCTGTTTGTTCACAAAGGTTCTGTAACAAGCCTCTGAGGGCTTCACAGAACAGCTGTATTCATACTGAGATTAAATTACACACAGTAAATTGCATTTACTAATTAGGTGACTTCTGAAGGAAACTGGTACCACTAGATTTTAGTTAGGGGTATCAGAGTAAAAGGGGGCTGCATACAAATGCCCCCCCCATACTTTAAACTGATTTATTTGTAAAACATTTTGAAAACCATTTTCCTTACACTTCACAATTATGTGCCACTTTTGTGTGGGTCTATCACATAAAATCCCAATAAGATACATTTACGTTTTTGGTTGTAACATGCCAAAATTTGGAAAATGTCAAGGGGTATGAATACTTTTGCAAGGCATTGCATGCAAAATTCAGCAAATACTAGCCAATCACATTTTTCTTTTTGAATGTAAAAAAAACATGAAATATGACACTTTAAATCATGAAATAAAAAGTGCATAATTTCAGAAACAATAGTCAAATATTGTACAGTCACTGCACAGCATTAGGGTAGAAAAACATTTAGGCTTTAGAACCACATTAATAAATATCTGTAAGTACTGTAAGCATGCACTAAGAAACATCAAAAGAAATACAAAGAAGGCACAGTTAACATTTCTTACATTGTTAAATGTCTGAAAAGTTTTTGATATTTGTCATGTAAAACTTAAAAAAATAATAAAAGTCTTTACTCCCAGTTTGGGTGGCACCACATACTGGAGAAGAAGAATGGATGACCAAACATACAGTACGTATATTATATTTAAAACTTAGTTCCACAAATATCTCATCCAAATTATTGGGAACAACGAGCTCCTTACTTAAAGTGAAAGCTACATAATGACTAATATTTGAGGAATCAGCAGATAAAGTCAATAGGACAACTTAAAGGAAAAATTGGTAACATGAATAAAATTCTGTTCAGTTTTGGCTACATTATTTAACCTGCTCTATGCTAATCTACTCCAGTATTTGTTTAGTTAAATATATTTAATTGGTACTCTAGTCAAGAAATAAAAATGCTAGTGCAGTTGTATATACTATGGCCCGGATTCACAAAGCACTTACGCCAACGTATCTCCAGATACGCCGACGTAAGTACAAATGTGTGCCGTCGTATCTATGTGCCGACCCACAAAGCTAGATACGTCGAAAAATAGGTTTCAGCCGACCGACGTAACTTTTCTACGCCGGCGTATAGTGGGCGCATATTTACGCTGGACGCATGTGTCGCTCCCATTGATTTTCGATGCAAATATGCAAATGAGGGAGATACGCCGATTCACAAATGTACTTGCGCCCGGCGCATAATATACGCGGTTTGCGTAAGTTGTACGTCCGGCGTAAAGTTATTTCCCATATAGGAGGCGCAAATCATGCAAAGGTAAGGGCCAGGGATCGAATGCCATCAAATTTTACGTAGTTTATGTTGTATGTGAATAGGGCTAGGCGTAGGTTACGTTCACAACGTAGGCAGTGGTTCGACGTATCTTAGGCAGTTGTTTCGACGTGAATGTGAGCATGCGCACTGGGATGCGTCCAAGGTACGACGCATGCGCAGTTCGTTTTAAGTACTTGTGTGACACCCGGCCCATCATTTGCATGGGGTCACGCTTCATTTAAATGTATCACGCCCACTTCCAGCCCACTTCCACCTGCTTTGACTTAGGCCGGCTTACGCCGACGAAATTTACGTTACGCTGGCGCAACGTTGGGAGCATTTGCTTTGTGAGTTTCTTGCTTCCCTCTCCGCGATGCGCCGGCGTAGCGTAAAAGACGTACGCTACGGCGGCATATACAGTACAAACCAAAAGTTTGGACACACCTTCTCATTCCAAGAGTTTTCTTTATTTTCATGACTATGAAAATTGTAGAGTCACACTGGAGGCATCAAAACTATGAATTAACACATGTGGAATTATATACATAACAAAAAAGTGTAAAACAACTGAAAATATATGTCATATTCTAGGTTCTTCAAAGTAGCCACCTTTTGCAGCAGACACATCTCTAGAACAACTGTTAAGAGGAGACTGTGTGAATCAGGCTTTCATGGTAGAATATCTGCTAGGAAACCACTGCTAAAGAAAGGCAACAAGCAGAAGAGACTTGTTTGGGCTAAAGAACACAAAGAATGGACATTAGACTAGTGGAAATCTGTGCTTTGGTCTGATGAGTCCAAATTTGAGATCTTTGGTTCCAACCACTGTGTCTTTGTGCGACGCAGAAAAGGTAAACGGGTGGACTCTACATGCCTGGTTACCACCGTGAAGCATGGAGGAGGAGGTGTGATGGTGTGGGGGTGCTTTGCTGGTGACACTGTTGAGGATTTATTCAAAATTGAAGGCATATCGGACCAGCATGGCTACCACAGCATCTTGCAGCGGCATGCTATTCTATCCGGTTTGGGTTTAGTTGGACCATCATTTATTTTTCAACAGGACAATGACCCCAAACACACCTCCAGGCTGTGTAAGGGCTATTTGAACAAGAAGGAGAGTGATGGGATGCTGCGCCAGATGACCTGGCCTCCACAGTCACCGGACCTGAACCCAATCGAGATGGTTTGGGGTGAGCTGGACCGCAGAGTGAAGGCAAACGGGCCAACAAGTGCTAAGCATCTCTGGGAACTCCTTCAAGACTGTTGGAAGACCATTTCAGGTGACTACCTCTTGAAGCTCATCAAGAGAATGCCAAGAGTGTGCAAAGCAGTAATCGAAGCAAAAGGTGGCTACTTTGAAGAACCTAGAATATGACATATTTTCAGTTGTTTCAAACTTTTTTGTTATGTATATAATTCCACATGTGTTAATTCATAGTTTTGATGCCTTCAGCGTGAATGTACAATTTTCATAGTCATGAAAATAAAGAAAACTCTTGGAATGAGAAGATGTGTCCAAACTTTTGATCTGTACTGTATATGCGCCGATGTATGTGAATCTGGGCCTATAAGTTGCTTCTGCTGTGCATTAATCTAACTCAGACCCTAGTATTTATTAATTGTCTATTACATTATATTACGAAATATTATGTTACATGTGATCACAATATTTTAGCTTGCAAAGTGTCATTTGTCTATACAAATAAATATTACGTTCACTTATAACTACATACTGCATTGGTGACCTAATACATATGTCACGTTGTATTAACACCTTTCCATTAAAATGTATCAAATCATTTAACATGCATATTCTCCAAAGTATATGTGAGAAATTGTTTGAGGCTGAACTTTTTAACCACTTAAGGACCGCCGCATGTACATTTACGTCGGCAGAATGGCACCGACAGGCACATCAACGTATATATACGTTGGTGCCTTGGGGGGGATCGGGGGTCCGATCGGACCCCCCCCCGTACATGCGGCGGTCCGCGCGGCTGCAGGAGCGATCCGACGAGTGGGGGCGGCTATCCGTTTTCATCCGCCCCCTCCGGATCGCTCCCAGCCAACCTGTCACTTCCTCCTCCTGTGTAAACACAGGAAGGAGGAAGCGACGTGATCTCTCCCTCGGCGTTTGTTTCAAGCGCCGCTGAGGAGAGATCACCACAGAACAAGTAAGTCCTGCACCAACACTACACTACACACACACATTTAACCCCCGCGATTCACAGTGTCACTGAATGCAGTAATCATGTATGATTACTGTATTTAGTGTCAGTGTGACAGACAGTGTACAGTGACAGTCAGTGTCAGGGTAGACCCCCCCCAATAAAGTTTTAACCCCCTGATCACTGCCCTAGTTAACCCTTTCACTCCCTATTGCCAGCGTCACTAAGCGATCATTTTTCTGATCGCTGTATTAGTGTCGCTGTTCCCGCTAGGTAGCTAATTTTTTTTTAATGCGATTTTTTTTTTACTAAAGACATGCGGCTAAATAAATTTTGGCCTAAATGTTTGACTAAAATTTAGTTTATTGGTTTTTTATTATAACAAAAAGTAAAAAATATTGATTTTTTTTCAAAAATGTCGCTCTATTTTTGTATATAGCGCAAAAAATAAAAATCGCAGAGGCGATCAAATGCCACCAAAAGAAAGCTCTATTTGTGGGAAAAAAAGGACGCGAATTTTGTTTGGGAGCCACGTCGCACGACCGCGCAATTGTCTGTTAAAGCGACGCAGTGCCGAATCGCAAAAACCCCTTGGGTCATTTGCCAGCGTATTGGTCCGGGTCTTAAGTGGTTAACTAAATGTTAAGTATGTTGACATTGTTGAACTTCTAATGTCATAATGACTTAATATTTTAAGACACTTTCTTTCACTTTCTCCAAAATGTATATCATTTAAAATAAAGATTTTGTTTTAAGGCAGTATGTTCATGACATCAGGGTCAGGGAAAATATGACATTCCTCTGGGAACCCAGTCATCTTGGGATTCCCTTGGTCTGCTCTGTGTGGCTGTTTTTACATGTTATTCTGCTAGTTTAGACTGACATATGTGAACTTTTTTTAATTGCTCTCAGGTTACCACTCTTCCTTGGAGAGACCTTTGAAACCCCTTTCGCGTGCATTGAGTATGTTACCAATGAGGTTTATTCTTTCTAATAAAGCAATAACTGATTAATTCACAAATAGAACTTTTACTTCTGCTGTGGCTTTTATAACTATGTTTATAACAGCAATTCAACCAATCATTTTATGTTGGGTGTGTGGGGGGATTAATCTCTTTTGAGGAGATTTCCCTTCACTTCCCATTTTTTCTGACACTCATTATTACCTCTACAGGAAACAAGGCCAAATATGCAGACACCAATGACATCATTCCCTTCACAAAAACAAAAAAATATTTTATAGCTGTGATCCCATTGGGAATACTTGCCCTCGCATCCTTTTCAGCATCTGTTTATGTTACAGGAATATTTTATTATGCCATATTCTTGATGTACCCTCTGTTTTACATTTAATTTTATGATATATAGGAGTGAACATGTTGTTAAGCATACCTTTTTAATTCTGTGTAGATTTAATTGTGGATAGGACAAGGTTTTCAAGGTTCTAATGTAGATGCTGTTGATTTTTTTGACCACACCTTGATATTGTGAAACTCCTACTTCAACCCATTGGATTCATTTTGTTGTTATGTTCTTAAAGTGATTGTAAACTATCACCTTGTAAAACAACCCATTCAGTTTAAAATATAAATGAAAGGCCAAACATTTTTGAATAGATATATAAAAAAACTGTAAAAATACCTGTTTTCCCTTCTTTATAAATTAACACATTCTCTCTGTTCTCAGTGGCATAGGAGCTGGGGGAGGAGTAGCAGCAGCAAACTGAGCTTCCCGGTAATGTGGCAGAGGCATGTCAGGACAAGTTTGATCATTGAAAGAGGGTACACTGAGTTCCCAGCTAGAGAACTGACCACAGTGAGCTCTCCTGGTTAGTGTAGTCAGTTTCTAATAGGAAAGCAAGGGGACTAGCAGGAACACCAGGGATTTCACATAAAGGAAGTAATATAAAGAGAACGGGATGTTTTTTCATACAAGTACATGGTACAGCAGTCACATATCAGGAAGTGTTGGGGGTAACAAACGCTTTAAGTAACAGGAAAGAAACGGTTAAGTCCTCAATTGTACCCTGTTGCAAAAAAGTTTTTCGAGCACTTGTGGATTCACTGAACTTTGAAAACATTTAAAATGGTGTGTTTGCTCACTGAGCTGCGTATGAGATTTGCTTTTTTTCTGCGGTTTTCTGTAAAGGTTATAAATGTTATTGTGTTAAAATGTCAAAATGCCATCAATTTGTGATATATTAGAACCAACACATTTGGCACAAGTAACCATAACCCATCCAGATTCAGTTTTGAAGAGCAGTATAATGGCTATTCCAATACTCATAGAAGCAAGACAATGCAATACATGCCCCAACACTATTGCACTGAATATTGCACTTTCAAACCATATAACCCAACAAAAAACATGCACAATTAATTTTACCAAAGCTACATTTCCTGGATTTTTTTTACAAAAAGCTGCCATGAGAATATCATGGAGCTGGCTATGCTGACCTTTGGAAAATGCCTTTTGTTAACTATAATTTGAAGCATGTGCGGAGAAGGATTACAGTGGTTTGGGGGAGAATAATATATCTGGAAATAAGTTATAGATTAAATATTATAATACATTCACATAATGCATCTTACATGACTATATTGCATTATTGAAGAAATTAATAAACGTATATAATTCACAGACTTGATTGAAAAAGGTTTATACAAGCAATGACTCAAATATACAGATAATAGGTACAGATAAAATATACTGCAGTGATACATATGGAGGCATGAAGTTTGTAACTCAACGCGTTTCACGACTTGGGTTGCTCATCAGGAGCAAAAATGCCTTGTATTTCTGTAACGACATGAACACATTTAGGATTGATCTAGAAGTTGTGCAGTTTTCCTGCTGCTCTAGCGCCTATGCCACATTGTCCAGGATAGATCTAGTCTTGGGCAATGTGGAAGCCTCTCAAATAATTGGGGAAATAGTATATCAACCGTGTGGAATATCAGATCACTCCCTGGTGACAATAACGATAAACCTAGAGGGAAGAAGATCCGCTACAGTATGGGAAATAAGCCACCTATGGTTTGAATTAATGGGAGACCCTAAGGAGACAATGGCAAAAATAAAAGAGTTTATAGAGTTTAATGAGGTAACTGCAACACGGGGGGGTGATCTGGGACACACTGAAAGCATTCCTCTGAGGCTTATGTATCCAACAAGTGGCGAAAGTAAAAAAGGTTTCAAAAGAATGGGAAAATAGAATTAGAAATAAATTAGTGAACGCCGAAAAGGAATATATTGAAAATCCAACAGAGGAGAAGCAAGGAATATGGCTGGATAAGCAACAGGAAAATAAAATAGAGTTGGGGAGAAAATCAGAAAATAAGAGAATGTTCCAAAAACAAGCGGCATATGGAGGAGGGGGAGGGCATAAGGAAAAATGCTGGCCCATCTAGTAAGAACTAATTCCACCCCCTCCGCTGTTCCGGCCATCAAAAGAAGTAACGGTGCCATATCTACAAATGTGGCGGAGATTATGGACACATTTAGAGAATATTACGATAAACTATATAGGTCCCAAGAACAGCGGGTGGAGAGGAATTGGAACGATTTTTTAGGAACCTAGAATTACCATCTCTCACGGAATAGAGAAAGAGCAAATGGAGGCCCCAATAACTCTAGAAGAGGCCCAGCTAGCAGTCAAAGAAATGGCCAATCAGAAGTCCTCGGGACCCGATGGGCTACCGGCAAAGACCTATAAGTATTGCGGGAAAGTGCTGCTCCCAGAGCTTATAAAAGTATTTAATGAGGCCATGGTAGAGGGGAAGTTGCCCATTTCAATGACAGAGGCCACGATAATAGTACTGAACAAGGAAGGGAAGGACCCACTGGAAACCACATCATATAGGCCTATTTCTCTCCTATGCAGATGCTAAAATCCTGGATAAAATAATGGCTAGCAGGTTAAATAAAATAATTGCAAGACTTATACATCAGGACCAAACAGGATTTATCCCAGCTAGATCAACTAGTATTAACATTAGGAGGGTATTCCTTAACCTGCAAATACCCACAGAGAATGGTGGCAATAGGGCAGTAATGTCTTTGGATGTGGTTAAAGCCTTTGACAGTTTGGAATGGGGGTACATTTGGCATGTACTAGAGATCTTTGGGTTTGGCCCCATATTTAATGGATGGATTAAAATATTGTACAGTGGCCCGAGTGCAAAAATTAGAGTCAACAATGAATATTCAGCAAGGGTAAAGATGGAGAGAGGCACGAGGCAGGGGTGCCCTTTGTCACCCCTGCTCTTTGCCGTTGGCAATGGAAACGTTAGCCACTGCTATAAGAATGAACAGGACAATGAAGGGATTCGTAAGACCAACCGGGGAGGAGAGAATTGCTCTGTACGCGCACGATGTCCTCCTCTTCCTTGGGGACACGGGTCACTCCATTAGACAGGCAATGACTATTTTTGGAGAGTTCGGCAATATATCTGGACTGGTAATAAATTGGGAGAAATCTGCTTTAATGCCGGTAGACCCAATGAGGAACCAGATCCCGATCGAGATTCCACAACTGGAGACAGTGGGGAAAATGCGGTATCTAGGAATATTAATTGCACAGGATCTCAACAAATACATAGAGAATAATCTGGTACCACTGTTGCTTAAATTTAAAAAAAAATTGGTAACTGGGGGCACCTCTCACTGTTGGTTGCAGGGAGGTGCAACCTGATTAAAATGATATGGATGCCACAATTATTGTATGTATTACATAATGCACCAACATGGATACATAAAAAATGGTTTACGAATATAAATGCTCTGTTTAGAGAATTGATTTGGAAAGGAGGACAAGCTAGAATAGGGCTGCAGACTCTGCAGCTGCCAATGAGGGAGGGGGCAATGGCAGTACCACATCCACACTGCTACTTTTTAGCAGCACAATTGCAGCACATCAGAGTAAAAATAGAATCAGGAGGAGACATAAATGGAAGTTTAATGATCCAAGGGGCCCCCCATGAAACAATTATGGAGGTGCTTGTATAAACCTTTTTCAATCAAGTCTGTGAATTATATATGTTTATTAATTTCTTCAATAATGCAATATAGTCATGTACGATGCATTATGTGAAAGTATTATAATATTTAATCTATAACTTATTTCCAGATATATTATTCTCCCCCAAACCACTGTAATCCTTCCCCGCACATGCTTAATTTAAAGTCCCGCTCTCTCTTGTTCTCTTTTATATCATACAACCACCAGGGATGGAGGTAATTGACCCATTACTTTTATTTAAAGTCCCAACGTATTCCCTCCCCCCCCCCTTTTTCAACCATAATTTATTTAAAGTCCCAACGTATTCCCTCCCCCCCCCCTTTTTCAACCATAATTTGTAACAAGTTTTTCAGTAATTTCTCCTACTTGTCTTTAAAAAAAAAAATAATATGCATCATGTGAAAATGAATTACTGTTTATTAAAAAAAATAAAAATCAAGTGTTTTGTTATTAAGTGGTGTAGAGAATATGTTTTTGTATAACTTTGAATTATAATGCTTGGAAACTAAAGTCCTTTATGAACTAATGGTTTAGATGTATGCAGTGCACAATTTCAACTCATCTATGCGAGATGTGGTGTGTTTCTTTATTTGCTCTGTAGGCTTTTTATTGTAGACCATTAACAAGGACAAGTCTTTTGCTCTTAACCTAAAAATATACAACTGTGAAAGTCAATAAAAAAAAAAAAAATAGTAACAGTAACAACACACGGTTTGGAAAAAAACTAATTTGGAAAGCAAGGAATACAGAATAGCTGAAAGAAATTATAAGGAGTTTATCAAATTTTGTTTACCGTATTTTTCGCACCATAAGACGCACCTAACCATAAGACGCACCTAGGTTTTGGAGAAGGAAAACAAGAAAAAAAAAATTCAGAACCAAATGATGTACCAAAATTTTTACCAGTGTCCATGAAATGCAGCCTGACCTGTGCCATTAATGAATAATGAATTGCCATTTAATTTAAGTAAAAAAAGTGCACTTTGCTGCAAAGGTATTTACTGGCTGCCTGCAGGAAGAGAAATTACAAATCATTGATCAGTGTACTATGTATAGCTCCGCACAGCACAGAGAAATGCATTGTTTCAAATGATTTCAAGGTAGAACTGTGCTGAAAAAGGTTGGAAACATGCACAAAAAAGGAAGGAGAGATTGTCCCTGAATATGTGCTCCTGGAAATGAGAGACCACTTCATTATCCCTGCAAAGGCTGATTTTCTAAAAGATGTTCTTTATGCTGAGCTGGGTTAGGAAGAGAGAGAGAATAGAGGGGGTTGGTGAGAAGTGCATACACTCACAGTCTCCTGGGTGCTCTCTGGCTTATTCAGTAGTATATCCATGTTTGTCTGCTGCTTCTTTTTAATCTTCCCGCCCACCTCCTTCACAGACGGAACACACAAGCAAGGAGGGAGGGGTGAGAGAAGGGATGTGTGAAGCTTCTCAGTCGTGACAGGCTGCAGGCTTGCTGGAGGTGGAGTTGGATAGAGCAGTGTGCTGATTGGATCCTCTTCATGTAGGACAGCTACACTTCACGAGCCATCAGCTGCACTGTCTTGCACACAGTGACAGAGAGAAGAGGACGGAGCTGCAAACGGAGGAGGGAGGAGAGGAGCAGGTGATGGGATTTACACAGACAGGAACTTATTTCTGTGCCACTCACTTACTTCTCATGACGTTTGGCCGCGGGGGGGGGGGGGGGCGGGACCGGCAGTGGCGGGGGGCGTGGCCTAATGTATATTCGTTCCATAAGACGCAGGGACATTTTCCTCCAGATTTTTGGAGGAAAAAAGTGCGTCTTATAGTCCGAAAAATACGGTACATAAAAATGGCAAATCACAAATAAACAATTTAGCTAGTGAGATATTTGCTGTTGTCTTTGTGCATTGGAGGTTTTTGCCATTGAAAATTGTGACAATTAGGAGGAACTAAACTCACCTGAGCTATCCCGCCCATAAGCTGTCATGTACACTGTTAAGCATAGACAGTCATAGGCAGCTGAGGAATTTCCCACCCGATAACCACACATGTACATGCCCCAGCTATAGGGCAAGGATTGCCTCAGCCACTTATGACTGACAACGAGCAGTGACAGCTCCTGGCAGGATGGCTCAGGTGAGATCTAAATGGGTTCAGAACAAACCTGAGCTCATCCCTAATGGCAAACGTTGTATATCATCTAAGACATCAAGGTAATCTTTTTACTTTCATTTCAAATTCTATAATCTCATGTCCTGATTCTTTTTTTTTTTTTTTTATCCAACCCAATTTGTGGTTTCCATACTCTGATTATCACATGCTAGTTAACACTTGCTTTTTTAGCAACTGGCAAGAAAATGTTTTGTGTGATCCTTGTAATTACAATGGCTCAAATTCAAGTTTAATATTAATTTTAAGAGAGAATTTGTGTTAAATTTGTGTTAAAAAGAACAATACAAGGTGGCATCGGGAGAACTGTCCAGTGCTGAACCTGCTTCAATAGTGTAGCATTATAATTGAATTGATCTGTATCCTATAGTTTTCTACCCCCAGCACAGAAGGCAAAGATAAGGACTGTGCGAACTTAATTCCTTGTGGAAATCTCCAAGAGAGACAATCATATGCTAAAAGTGCACCAAGATCTTCAGGGAATTTCAGGGAAAAGGAATTGGGACCTATGTCTTTTCAGGCAATGCTAAGTAATGAAAAAGAACAGGACAAAAATCCTTTATTACAAATTAGAATTTACTACCAAGCTTCATTTATTTAAATATGCAAAATTATAAAAAAAAAAAAAAAAAACACAAGAGTGTTTACTTTCTTGTATTTTCTAGGCCATATCCTGCTTTTGTTAAAATAAAAACAGTGTACAAGTCAAGCAGTTCCCATATCTTAAGTCATCCTCTTGTAGCATTACATAAGCAGTGCTGGACACAGGTAGTACATATTTCTTAAGAAGATTATACTTGTTTAAAAGTTAAGAAGTAATAATACCTAATTCTTGTTTTTTTTTTAAACTAGCAAAATGGTTCATGAATTTACCAACAATTGGAACAATTGCAGATGTTAATTCACAGATGAAATATGTCACTGAAATCACTAAAGTAACTAACTATGGCTCGGATTCATGTAGGACTTACGCCGATGTATCTCGAGATACGCTGTGGTATCTGTGCGCCGTACCCGTAGAACTAAGATACGCCAAAAACCTGACTTAATCTGACCGACGTAACTTGCCTACGTCGGTGTATAGTGGGCGTATATTTACGCTGGACGCTTTTGGAACTCCCATTGATTTTCAATGCAAATATGCAAATGAAGGAGATACGCCGATTCATTAACGTGCTTGCGCCCGGCGCAATGTTTTAATCAATTTGCGTAAGGGTTACGTCCGGCGTAAAGTTATTCCCCATATTGGAGGCGCAACTAATACAAAGGTATGCACCAGGGAACGAACGCCGTTGATTTTTACGTTGTTTACGTAGTACGTGAATAGGGCTGTGCGTAGGTTATGTTCACATCGTAGGCAGTGTTTTGATGTATCTTAGGCAGTTATTTCGACTTGACTGTGAGCATGCGCACTGGGATGCGTCCAAGATACGACGCATGCGCAGTTCGTTCTTTGAAGCTCAGCCCATCCTTTGCATGGGATCACGCTTCATTTAAATATATCATGCCCACTTCCACCTACTTTGACTTACGTCGGCTTACGCTACGCCGGCGCAACATTGGGAGCATTTGCTTTGTGAATTCCATGCTTGCCTCTCAACAATGCGCCTGCGTAGCGTAAAGAAGATACGCTACGCCCTCATAAAGATGCGCCGAGGTACGTGAATCTACCCCAATATATATATATATATATATATATATATAATTTGCATGCAAATCTGTCTGATCTAAACTGAAATAAACCTTTTACAAATCCAGGAAATTTTGATATGTGAAGAGAACAAAACTGCTTGCATGACCAATATTTAAGTGAAACAAAAATGTGTAATTCACACAATCATCTCAGAAGAATAATAATTTGCTATTAAAGGAGTCTGCATTACTATAGTTTGATGCATCAAGCACTAATTTAATTTAATAATGGCATGTGATATGGATCTAACTTGTACCAACATCCCTAATGTACAGTATACAGTATAAACAGAAAGAAAAACTCCAGAAAATATGGTATTTTAAAAAGCACTGACAGGCTTATTATAAAAATTTGAATATAATATCTTAGTACTACATTTTTTGTACAAACAACTCATCATAACAATAAATAATATATGCAAATGCTATTACCTTGAAAATACTAGAACACCTCCTCATAGCTCATATATCATACTGTGTGTATATATACAGTATCTCACAAAAGTAAGTACACACTCATATTTTATTACATATTTTCATGTGACAACACTGAAGAAACTACACTTTGCTACAATGTAAAGTAGTGCGTGTACAGCTTGTATAACAATGTATATTTGCTGTCCCCTCAAAATAACTCAACACACAGCCATTAATGTCTAAACCGCTGGCAAGAAAATTGAGTACACCCCTAAGTGAAAATGTCCAAATTGGTCCAAGTTAGCCATTTTCCCTCCCCAGTGTCATGTGACTCATTAGTGTTGCAAGGTCTCAGGTGTGAATGGAGAGCAGGTGTGTGAAATGTGGTGTTATCACTCTCACTCTCTTATACTGATCACTAGAAGTTCAACATGGCACCTCATGGCAAAGAACTCTTCGGTGGTTTCCGAAAGATGGCCTAGGCTATAAGAAGATTGCCAAGACCCTGAAACTAAGCTGTAGCATGGTGGCCAAGACCATGCAGCAGTTTAACAGTACAGGTTCCACTCAGAAAAGGCCTTGTCATGGTCGACCAAAGCAGTTGAGTGCACATGCTTAGCGTCATATCCAGAGGTTGTCTTTGGGAAATAGACGTATGAGTTCTACCAGCATTGTTGCAGAGGTTGAAGGGTGTTGGGGGTCAGCCTGTCAGTGCTCAGACCATACGCTGCACACTGCATCAAATTGGTCTGCAGGGCTGTTGTCCCAGAAGGAAGCCTCTCCTAAAGATGATGCACAAGAAAACTGCAACCACTTTGCTGAAGACAAGCAAACTAAGGACATGGATTACTGGAACCACGTCCTGTGGTCTGATAAGACCAAGATAAAAGCATTTGGTTCAGATAGTGTCAAGCATGTGTGGTGACAACCAGGTGGGGAGTACAAAGACAAGTGTGCCTACAGTCAAGCATGGTGGTGGGAGTGTCATGGTCTGGGGCTGCGTGAGTGCTGCTGGCACTGGGGAGCTACAGTTCATTGAGGGAACCATGAATGCCAACATGTACTGACACATACTGAAGCAGATCATGATCCCCTCCCTTCAGAGACTGGGATGCAGGTCAGTATTCCAACATGATAACGACCCCCAAGATAACCACTGCCTTATCAAAGAAGCTGTGGGTAAAGGTGATGGACTGGCCAAGCATATCTCCAGACCTAAACCCTATTGAGCATCTGTGGGACTTGATTAAATGGAAGTTGTAGGAGCGCAAGGTCTCTAACATCCACCAGCTCTGTAATGTCATCATGGAGGAGTGGACGAGTACTCCAGTGGCAACCTGTGAAGCTCTGGTGAACTCCATGCCCAAGGGTTATGGCAGTGCTGTAAAATAATGGTGGCCACACAAAATATTGACACTTTGGGCCCAATTTGGACATTTTCACTTAAAGGTGTACTCACTTTTGTTGCCAGGGGTTTAGATATTAATGGCTGTGTGTTGAGTTATTTTAAGGGGACAGCAAATTTACACTGTTATACAAGCTGTACACTCACTACTTTACATCATAGCAAAGTGTCATTTCTTCAGTGTTGTCACATGAAAAGATATAATAAAATGTTTACAAAAATGTGAGGGGTGTACTCACTTTTGTGAGATACTGTATATACTGTATTAATATAGTGTGAAACATAAAGGATGGGAAATTCTTGATCAAGCACAAAAAAGTGCTTCTGAACTGCACTTGGCCTGTTTGAGGCCAGGTTCACACTGGTACGACAAACGCTTGGACATTGGGAGCTCATGTCGCATGACGTGTGAAAACCAATCTTTCCCTATAAGAGCCGTCTTAACTGGTCCGACACAAGTCGGTCCGACTTTAAAAATGATCCCTGTACTACTTTGATCCGACTTTGATCCTACTTCAGCCTATTGAATATCACTGAAGTCGGATCAAAGTCGGATTGCGGTCTTACCTGATCCGACTTTGGCATGGGACTTGTGCTCTAATGATCTTGAAGGGTAACTCCACGCCAAATAAAAAAAAAACAGCATGGGTTCCCCCTTCAAGACCATACCAGACCCTTCGGTCTGGCATGAATTTTAAGAGGATCCCCTACACCGAAAGAATGGCGTAGCCCCCTAAACTCAATACCAGACCCGTATCTGAGCATACAGCCCGGCAGGTCAGGAAAGGGAGTGAGGATGAGAGAGCTCCCCCCTCCTGAATCATACCAGACATGGGTGGTGGGTGCTTTTGGGCAGAGGGGGCCTTGCGTCCCCCACCCCAAAGCATCTGTCCCCATGTTGATGAGGACAAGCGCCTCTTCCCAACATCCCTGGTCGTTGATTGTCAGGGTCTGCGAGGGGCTTATCGGAATCTGGAAGCCCCCTTTAACAAGGCGGCCCCCAGATCCCGGTGCCCAACCTATGTGAATGAGTATGGGATACATTGTACCCCTACCCATTCACCTAAAAAAGTGTCAAAACTAAAACGCAGTACACAGGTTTTTTTTAAAGTAATTTATTGGGGCAGCTCCGGCATCGCTTTTCTATTTATTTTTCCCTCTCCAGGTCTTCTCCGCTCTCCACTGATGTCTTCTAGCCCTCTCTGGTTCTTCTCCCTCTATCCACTGTCTTCTGCCTCTGCCATGTCTTCTCCGCTTTCTTTTGCCTCTCCTGTTCTTCTCCCTTTTTTGCTGGGTCTTCTCCACTATCTTTTCGCTCTTTTTCTGGGTCTTCTCTACTGTCTTCTCCCTCTTTTTCCAGTCTTCTCTGCTGTCTTCTCTCTCTTTTGCCAGGGCTTCTCCGCTGTTTTGTTCCTCTGTTTATCTTTTGGTGTTGACTCGATGCTCTCTCCCGCTCTAATGCTGGGTGCGTGGTGTGCCACTACTTATATTGGCATTTTTTGTTTTTTTAGCGGGGAGATCCCCCTAAAGATTCATACAAGACACAAAGTGCCTTCATTTTCGGGATTAAAGTCAGATCCCTATTCAATGAAGTCGGACTGATGTCAGACTTCAAGACACAGGGCAAAGTCGGATCCACAGTCGTACAACTGTCATGTCGTACCAGTGTGAACCCAGCCTCAAGAGGGTTTTTCATTCCTATAAACATTTAAGGGAATGCAAATCCTACTTGACACAAACAAAAGCCCATCAACACAGGCCTTTAGCAATTACTCCTCTGTATTCTGCTTCATTGATTGTTTTCCTGCTCATTGAACAAGGGGGGTGATGCTGTTTAACTGCTGAAGGTAGAGCAGTAAGGACAGTGACTTAGAAAGCTGTATTACTGGGGAAAATGTCTCAAAATCCCATTACTGACGGAAAAAGCAATCCCTTAGTAGGCAAAACCGTAAACATATACTTATGTATTTAATTGTGTATAAAGCTGTTTGCCTGGAGTTTGTTTTAACAGAAACCAAAATCACAGCTAAGACATGTTAATACTCAATGCATTGATTGTCTCTCCTCTCATACACATTAGGGGGGTTTAGTTTGTTTCAGTGCAGATTTTAAACTGATTATAATGTAGGATAAAATACATTTCCTATGCTGCTTTTTGTACCATTTTCCTGTACTTGAAAGCAATTTTAAACGTTTGCTTGCAAAAACAATGTAAATGCTTGGAATGCATGTAATGAAACACACATATACAGTATGCAATTAATATTGTATACAACACGTGGGCATTAAATGTAGGAAACCTGAGGTTTTTATGAGTTGGAGACTCTTATTTTTTTTTCCTTACTTGCATTATATGTTAACAATGCATTACACTGTTTATCCTCAAAAACAATTACTATCCATTCCTTAGTCATTACCTCTTTGCATGCTATATTAGAAGTCCCCCAGCAGTTTTATCTTCTGGCTGGCAGATGTGCTAAAACTCTTGCTGTACAAACCTGTCCCTAATAATTTTTCAATGATGGGTCAATTTTAAAAGCTGTGATGAATATGGAAAGTGTCTTGAAAGACAAGCAGTTGTTAAAAGGTCTCCTGGGAGAGTTCCCTTGTTATATACGTAAAATTTCCTTTTTGACACATGCACCATTTCTTATGTTACTCCCCTAAAACACTTAATCCAGATGTGAAATAAAATGCAAACAGTATGTTTGAAGTGTGCTTTAATCTAAAGCATTTCCAGGAACAGATTATTTCTGGGAAAAAGATATCTATATTTTACTTGCAATTACACAAAATAGCTATTCTCTAAACCGTTAAAAAATTACAGCTGCATTCATTAACATTGAGGATGTGCACATTGCATTAAGCCCTGAAAGCCAAACAAAAATAATATTTTTTTCTGATCTGACTACAGTAACCTGAAATTGATTTGATACCTATGCATTAAGCACATCTGTGCTTTTGCTTTATATATTATTAAGCAAAGGGCACAGGGCCATCTTAATAGCATCATGGGCCCTGGGCAAAGTAATAGTATGGGGCCCCTATAAGCCTGTCCCAATTTACGCACCTACTCTGGAGAAGAAAAGTACAATATTTCTACTTTACAGTGTGTCACTTGCTACTGTCCCCTGCCACCAGATTCAGAGTGTCACTTGCTACTGTCCCCTGCCACCAGATACAGCGTGTCACTTGCCACGTCACCTGCCTCCAGATTCAGCATGTCACTTGCCACCATAACCTGCCACCAGATTCACAGTGTCACTTACCATCGTCACCTGTCACCAAAGTCAGCATGTTACTTGCCACCCGTCCCCTGTTACCAGATTCATTGTGTCACTTACCATCCATCCCGTCACCAGATTTAGCGTGTCACTTGCCACCCATGCCGTCACCAGATTTAGAGTGTCACTTGCCACTGGTTCCTTGTCACCAGATTGAGCATGTCACTTGCCATGTTGCCTGTCACAGGTTACGGACTGTCACTTGCCACACGTTGCGGATTGTCACTTGCCACGTCACGGATTGTCACTTGCCACGTTGCCTGCCACATGTTGCGGATTGTTACTTGCCACATCACGGATTGTCACTTGCCACGTTATCTGCCACGCATTGCAGATTGTCACTTGCCACATCGCCTGTCACACGTTGTGGATTGTCACTTGCCAAGTCGCCTGCCACACATTTTGGATTGTCACTTGCCACACATTGCGGATTGTCACTTGCCACATGTTGCAGATTGTCACTTGCTGTGTCACTTTCCTGCTAAGGTGGTCTCTTGCAAGTCAGGCAGCAGATAACTAGCCAGGCAGCAGAGAGAGGATGTGATAACTAGACAGGCAGCAGAGAGATACTGTCAATCACAGATCGCGGCGAACGGCCAATCGGAGCGATCTGTGGGCGAATGAGAGATGATCTCATAGATCATCTCTCATTGCCGTTTTACACAGAGACAGCGTCCTGTCTCTGGAGAGAAGGAGCCCGATCTGTGTTCCTTGTACAATGGGACAAAGATCGGTCACCCCCCCAGTCACCCCCCCTCCCCCCACAGTTAGAACACATCTAGGATACACATTTAACCCCTTCCTCACCCCCTAGTGTTAACCCCTTCAATGCCAGTCACATTTATACTGTAATTAGTGCATATTTATAGCACTGATCGCAGTATAAATGGGAATGGCGCCAAAAATCTGTCAAAAGTGTCCGATGTGTCCTCCATAACGTCGCAGTACCAATAAAAATCGCAGATCGCCGCCATTTCTAGTAAAAAAAAAAAAATAAAAAATAATAATTCTCTCCCCTATTTTGTAAGCGCTAAAACTTTTGCGCAAACCAGACGCTTATTGCGATTTTTTTTTTTTTTTTTACCAAAAATATGTAGAAGAATACATATCGCCCTAAACTGAGAAAAAAAAATGTGTGTTTTTTTTTTAATTGGGATATTTATTATAGCAACAAGTAAAACATATTGTATTTTTCTTCAAAATTGTCGCTCTTTTTTGTTTATAGCGCAAAAAATAAAAACCGCACAGGCGATCAAATACCACCAAAAGAAAGCTCTACTTGTGGGGAAAAAAGGACGTAAATGTTGTTTGGGAGCCACGTCGCACGACCGCGCAATTGTCAGTTAAAGCGACGCAGTGCCGGAAACTGAAATTTCACCTGGGCAGGAGGGGGGTATATGTGCCCAGTAAGCAAGTGGTTAAAAGGGTTCAAGCCTCTACCTACTTTACTAATAAGTAGACTTATTTTTTGTCTGTGTTGATGTAGGAGAGTTACCCCCACTTCCCGTCTGGTAAAAAGATATGCAGGACAGGAAGTGGGAGTAATTCTAATAAACTAGGTCCTAGATAGCAAGACAAACCCCAAAGGGGTTGAAATCCATCTCAACTTTTTCCAAAACTAAGAAAAATAGTTTGTTCAGCTTAGACCAATGTAACTATGCATATACCATACCTGACCGTACCCTACCATACCATACCATACATACCCTGTAAGCTGGCACTTACTGATTTAAATATAGATGTATCAAAGACATTTTATATATATATATATATATGTATATATATATATATATATATATATATATATATATATATATATATATATATATAGTATATATATATATATATATATATATATATATATATATATATATATACCGTATTTATCAGCGTACAGTATAACACGCACCCTAACTTTAAGAGGTAATTTTCAGGGTAAAAAAGTGAGTGTTATACGCCAATAAATACAGTATATCTCAATCAAAAAATATATATACATTCAGTATGATGGGATCAACCAATATTTAACCAAGATCATCTAATATGTATAAAAAAATGTCAAGGCGAATAAAAGTTGGTAGATTCAGTACTTTCAATTCTTCATTCAGACAAAAGTGTTTTATGTCCCTAATAGGTTTCTTGACTGCAGTATACATAGAACCTATCTGCATATGGAAAAAATAGCTTTAATATCACCTATGTTAACCATTCAATGCATTTATTAATTTTGGAAGCAAAGCCATGAGAGACACTGGGATACAAGGAACCATTTTCTATAAATCTGCAGTGTTATCCAATTCTTTTTTGTAGATGTCTTGTCATGCACCCTACATATAGGAGGCTGCAAGGGCAGTAAAGTAAATATACTACATACTCATTTGAATAAGTAATACATTGATTATTAGGATGAGTATGTCTACTCTTGGTTAATCGTTGAAGCTATCTTGGCCATGTTGAATAAACTCAAATGTATGAATGAATGAATGAAAACTTATATAGCGCAGCACATGCAAACTAAATCGCATTTAAATTGTTTAACCTTGATAAATTCCTTTTTATGTTGATAAGTGAAAATAGTTCCATTATGGATTTTGTTTGTGCTCTGATATCTTGATTGAGTCTATTGCGTTTTTAATGAACAAAATGGAATTCCTTTTTATAACCTGCTTTATTTCTCTATATGATTTAGCTATGATTAAACTGATTAATAAACTGGATGTGACTCAGAGCTATCTTTTTATTTTTCAGTTTTGGATGGAGATGTCAGACATATATAATGCATCTGTGATCTTATCAAGTGTTAACACTTGTCCAGAAACTGTTTGTTGTGTGGTATTTTTCCTAGTCTTATAGGAAATAGTCTTATAGGGTACATAATTCTGCCGGAGGGGGGGGGTGAAGACAGATTTTAATATGCAATTTGCAATAACTTCCAGTGGGCTTGAAATATTTTTTGGTGCTGATCTTGTTTCATGTGCTATTTTAACCACATAAGGACCGGTCCGAAGCTCGGTGACCATGCCCGCGCGACCCGCGGACCCGATTGCTGCTGGTGTCCCGCGATCAGTCATCGGAGCTGAAGAACAGGGAGAGGTGTGTGTAAACACACCTTCCCCGTTCTTCGTTGTGGCAGTCTCAGTGATCGTCTGTTCCCTGATATAGGAAAAGACGATCACTGACATCACACATCCAGCCCCGCCTCCTACATATATAAACACATATGAGGTCACACTTAACTCCTACAGTGCCCCCTAGTGGTTAACTCCTAAACTGCAATTGCAATTTTCACAGTAAACAGTGGATTTTTATAGCACTTTTTGCTGTGAAAATGACAATGGTCCCAAAAATGTGTCAAAATCGTCCAATGTGTAATAATAATGTCGCAGTCATGAAAAAAAACGCTGATTGCCGCCATTAGTAGTAAATAAATAAATAAATAATAAAAATGCAATAAAACTATCCCCTATTTTGTAAACGCTATAAAGTTTGCGCAAACCAATCGATAAACGCTTATTGAGATTTTTTTTTACCAAAAATAGGTAAAAGAATACGTATCGACCTAATCTGAAAAAAAAGTTTTTTTTATATCTTTTTTTGGTGGATATTTATTATAGCAAAAAGTAAAAAATATTGATTTTTTTTCAAAATTGTCGCTCTATTTTTGTTTATAGCGCAAATAATAAAAACCGCAGAGGTGATCAAATACCACCAAAAGAAAGCTCTATTTGTGGGGAAAAAAGGACGCCAATTTTGTTTGGGAGTTACGTCGCACGACTGCGCAATTGTTAGTTAACTACTTTAGCCCCGGACCATATTGCTGTCCAAAGACCAGAGCACTTTTTGTGATTCGGCACTGCGTCGCTTTGACTGACAATTGCCCGGTCGTGCGACGTGCCTCCAAAACAAAATTGGCGTCCTTTTTTTCTCACAAATAGAGCTTTCTTTTGGTGGTATATGATCATCTCTGCGGTTTTTATTTTTTGCGCTATAAACAAAAATAGAGCGACAATTTTGAAAAAAATGCAATATTTTTTACATTTTGCTATAATAAATATCCCCAAAAAAGATATAAAAAAAACATTTTTTTTCCTCAGTTTAGGCCGATACGTATTCTTCTACATATTTTTTGTAAAAAAAAATCGCAATTAGCGTTTATTGATTGGTTTGCGCAAAATTTATAGCGTTTACAAAAAAGGGGGTCGTTTTATGGCATTTTTATTAATATTTTTTTTTTTACTAGTAATGGCGGCGATCAGCGTTTTTTTTCGGTACTGCGATATTATGGCGGACACATCGGACACTTTTGACACATTTTTGGGACCATTGGCATTTTTATAGCGAAAATGCTATAAAAATGCATTGTATTACTATAAAAATGCCATTGGCAGTGAAGGGGTTAACACTAGGGGGCAGGGAAGGGGTTAAGTGTGTTCCTGTTTGTGTTCTAAGTGTATGGGGGGGTGGACTCACTAGGGGATATCACTGATCTTCTGTTCATACATCTCCGCGCGCGGGCCCCCTAGTGGCCGCTAAGGAGAGGACGTAGAGCTACGTGCTCTCGCGGATCAGTGCCACCGTCCCGCAGTAATATGACGGCGGGCGGTCGGCAAGTAGTTAAAGCGACAAAGTGCCAAATCCCAATAAGGGGCAAGGTCCTTAACCTGCATAATGGTCCGGGGCTTAAGTGGTTAAGATCTACAGTAAGTGGACTGGCATATAAAGGTAAATTAGTGAATGGTAGACCAGAAGCATTGGTGTACCATTGTTCTAGAAATTAGATTGTGTATTTACTGAGACTGTCCAATATGATGATTATGTCATTAATATAATGGTTGTAGTAAATCTGGAGGGAGACATAAGAGTTGTTCCAGATGTTCATCTCAGATTTTTGTGAATGGTTTTTATCCCTTACCCTATTAAAGTCTACCATTTTTAAATGCACTGTGCTGTGATTTTCGCCCGCATCCTGTGGTTTCTAGTGATTCAGTTTGCAAGGAAGCTCGATACCTCTTTTGAAGTAAAGAGACACAAATAGAGCTTAATACATCTCTTGGCTCTTCCTTGGGCCGAACAGCAAGTTACATTTTTTAGAATACTTTTAACCCCATCTTTATTAAGGTTTATGAGTTTTAATGCACTATCCTATGCACATCTCAGTATGTAAAGACCACTGCTACTCCTTTTGAAGTAATTAGCAACACTATTTGTCTGTTTACCATCATCTTTTAGAGTAAATTATCCCTGAGCCTGAGGCCTGCTGACTAGAACTGTCACTGTCTTGTTGGACTATTAGATTGACAAATGTCAGTTTTCCTGATTTAAGTGTAAGTGCATTTCTCCACATGTTTTAAGTAATCCAGTGTGTGCCTATGAACAAGGTCTCAGTTTCTATTATTTTTCTGCAGCAAAAGTGTATTGCCTATGTTTTCTTGTGAGGTGACAGTATAGCATGCAAGAAAGAATGGTTTCCTGTAGCTACATGAACATGGGAGCCACAATCTGTTAGCTTTCTGTATGTACATATAACTCATATAACACTATATACCACTTGTTACTAATGGTTTGATTTCCTTAACTTCAGGATTAAGCATTGTCAACTGTTTAATAACCTTGTCTCAGTAGCTAATGGGACAAATACGGTATTGTCATTACACAAAGCGATGGCAGGTGGTGGGGTAGACAGGGAAGACAAGCTTGATGGTAAAGGACATATAAATCTACATGCTCTTAGACAGGACTTTTTAAAGTGTAAAATACTTGACAGGTAAACTATTTTCACTGACACAAGTTCAATCCAGCGATTTACAACTCATTAATTCCAGGGGCTATGTGAAATCTGAGCCCACATCTCAAATCATCTGTGTTGATATGAGATGTTTATCTGGGGATGTGTTGCCAGAGAAAACCCATTATTATTATTATTATTATTATTATTATTATTATACAGGATTTATGTAGTGCCAACAGTTTATGACAGCAAAAATGTATGTTTTAACATAGCTGATTTGAAATAAGCTTTGGCCTTACCCAACCCATGGAAGTGACTTTTATAAATCACATAACAGCAATTAGAAAGTATTTATTTGCTGTAGAATAAACTTTATTCATTAGAATTTACTTATTCCAGTGTCACCTCTTGCTTCATCCATATTTCTCATTTTCCTTCCACTATTGATTGATGTTGAGTTTAAGTTTAATGACATAAATGATAGTTTGATTTTTGTTAACTTCTAACCTATTGACTATAAGATGACAGGTTAAATGTAGACAGGAGAACTGACGGAACGGCTCTACATGATGAGCCTTGACACCCACTCTCCTTCAATCTGTCAGCTGTAAGATATTGATTGTTGGATTGAGATTAATAACAACCCTCACTGCTCTTCCCAAAATACGTAAAACATATAGGCCCAGATTCACGTACATCGGCGCATTATCGGTCCGGCGTAGCGCACCGCCATTACGTTAGACTTGCGCCATCTAGCCGCGTAATCCCCCGATTCACGTAGCTTTTGCGCAGGAAATTGCGCAAGCGTAAGATTTTTTCAAGAGGCGTAAGGAGGAGTAATACAAATTGGGAGGGACGTGGGCGTGTTACATTGAAATGAGCCGTGACCCCATGCAAATGAAGGGCCGGCCGGCTCGCGCATGCGCGCTTGAAGGAGACCATGGTCAGCTCCGATGTGCGCATGCTCACAACTCGGGAGCGGCGCAATCAGTGAAATTGGAAATGGACTAGGGCAACTTTATGAACTACGCAGACAGCATAAATAGACAGACACAAATGCACTTCCTTTGCAAAAATACATCCCTTTGTATCCCTCCCTCTACAGCAAGGTGCTTTTGTTTGTTTGTGACGTGTCTTTGAGATATTTGAGGACTGTTTTGCAGAGTGATTTTTGTCTTTTATGTGTTTTCTTTGTTGTTATTTTGTTTAAATTATATTTTTCCTGGGCATTTTTTATTTTTGCTCGTCATTTATTTAATTTTTTTGGTTCTGTTTGTGTATGATTTTGGAATGTGGGGGTGATATTCCTGCGGGAAAAGGGGTGTCACCCTCATTTGTGGTGGAGAAGTGATCCCCAGGTCTGTGTGAATGGTGTATGAATGTACAGTGACATAATTGGAGCCGTGGCATGGCTTTGCAGCTCACAAGTCCTGCATGGTGGACTGGTGCCAATCCAATGTGATGACGATGTGGTGTGTGTGTGCTAGGGACCACAGTGGTGTGCATGCATGCATTCTCATTGTGCCATGATTAATGTGTGTGTTTAACGTGCAAAGATGCATAATGTGAGCTGGCATGAGATGGGGAAAAGACAGGAGGATGTTAGTCATGCATGTGCCACTTGTGAGGTGTGCATCACGGGAGGGGATAGTCATGCCTGACTCCCATGTCACTCACCAACCAGCCAGCTGTCCCCATACATGTTCTGTTCGAAATCTGTGGGGATGGGGCTCTGATTGTATATGTAGCTGTCATGGGTGTCATGGGTGGTGCCATGTGTTGGGCTGGTGATGTCCTCCTGCAAGGTTGTGGTAATTCCATGATGGCATGAGGGGTGAATCTGAAGATGCGAGACACCTCAGAATCACTCATGCCAAAGATGTCTATGCGTGTGTGATATATCAAGTGAAGAGTGAGGGGCTTGTATCAGATAAGAATATTGTATTAGATTAATTTAAATTGTAAATTTTATATAAGCAAAAAAAAAAAAACATCTCCCGTGCCCTCCTTAGTGCCATCCTCCGTGCCCTCCTCCTTCTTTGTTCATCTAAAGTCAGTAGTATAGCTATGCGCGACGATGCCCCTGGCATGTTGGCATACAGATTGTTGGGCAACACGTGTGACTGCTGAACTCCTCACTAACAGTGTTGCTTTATCTGACAAGTAGACTTTTTTTCATTTTTTAGACCAGCTTTTAGGTGCTCTAACTTTAGACAGGACATTTTGCTGTTGCGCACATCGCGTAGCCTGCGCAGCAACTGCGTTTTTTTGTGGATCCCCGCAACTCCCTCATTAGCATATTTGACTAGCAAATCAATGGTGTGTCTAACGAAATTACGCCGGACAAAAAAAAGTAGATTTCTGGCGTAATTCGTTTTCTGAATCGCGCGCATCTAAACGCACGCGCACATTTAGACTTACGCACGCGCAACACCAGTTGCGCAAGCGTAATCGCTCTGTGAATCTGGGCCATACTGTATAAGAATTAAATGTTTGGGGTTTATGTTAGTGTGGTATAGAATATGTCATTGTAGCCTCAGTTCAGTGCTTTATCAACCACCCACTATATTGTGATATATTTCTTTTGACTTTTTGAATTGAATGCAATGTTACATTTTTCTTTGCGCTTATTTGAAAACATTGAGAAATATAGAAAATGAATAATCAATCTCTAATAGACAGTAAACAGGTACATCAACGAATGCATTATATAAAAATAAACAGATGATATAAATCATCATGATGGCCAGCTAAACATATAATAAACAAAGAATATGTGAAATACAGTCTGCAATTTTATTTAGACCCAGAAACACTTTATGATAGGTACAATTTCACAAAAAATGTTGGCTGATCATTCTATAAAATCTAGAAGAGCAGCTTGTATTATCTGAACTCCTGAATGGACAGTGGGGATATGTAGTGTATATGTTGGATAAAGATACAAGTTGTGTTTTGCAGAATTTAGGGCTTGCTTATAGTGTGTTGTTGCTAGCTGCATAATGAGCTCTGTACATTTTTCTTTTTTTTTATCATTGCTATTGTTCACATATGTATAGTTGTTATATGCATAACTGGGAACTTTTTTTAGGACATTACCAAGTGTGTTTCTATCAGCATGTGGGATCCTTTACAGATGGCATATCCTCCCACCCAGGCTGTAGGGTGACACACGCCATAGGCTAGATGGCTGGGATTGAATGATGCAGAGGCAAGGAAATCAGGTGGGTTTATTTACTAAAGGAAAATCCACTTTGCACTAGAAGTGCACTTTAGATCTGAGGGGGACATGCAAGGAAAAAATAAAAATAACATTTTGATTGTACATGCTTAGAGGATAAAATCAGCAGAGCTTTCCCTCATTTAAGGTCTTCCCCTCAGATCTACAGTGACTGCCCTTCCAAGACAACTTGCAGTGAACTTCTAGTGCAAAGTGGATTTGCCTTTAGTAAATCAACCCCAGTGTCTTAGATGTTGTGAAATTGGTGCAGGTGAAAGGCAGGAACTTCTCCTGATTATAGTACTTCTTGACTCATAGAGTCGGTTCACACTGGGGCGACACGACTTTCAGCGCGACTTTCAGAGGCGACTCAGACACGACTTGAGCATGAACCACAGGGCGATCTGGGGAGATTTACAACACGACTTGAAGTCATCTCCAAGACAGGAGACATTCCAGTGGCCAATAAAACAACAATCAGCTCTGGGAGAGGGAGGGGGAGGGAGAGGTTTGCCTAAGAAATGTATGTTATCTTATCTGGAAAGTAGCTAGTGATCAGACTTCTGAGGCGACAAGTCGGATTGAAGTCGTACAGGAACCTTTTCTGAAGTCGGAGCGACATGAGTAGTGTGTAATAACACCGCTCCCATTCACTAACATTGTTTTTCTCTACAGAGCGACTTGGGACGACTTGAGGCGACCTCAAGTCGGATTCCAAGTCACCCCAGTGTGAACCGACTCTTAAGCTGCCAGTGAAGATCCACATATTACGTCAGGAGAGCAGCTGGGAACTACTACGTTCTCTAAACTATTTGTATGCACATGTTTTTTTTATGTTCAAGCGTGGTTTTGTTTTAATGTTCACACCTCCTCAAATTATATACATGTTATAATATATAATATACGCCTAACTGTACCCAGTAAAACAAAATTAAATAACCCTTTATTCACATATGAAATCGCTATCTAGTTTCTATTTCGGCTGTTGTTTCGAAAATACAAAAAGGCCACCAAAATCCTTACCCCTGGTTAAATCAAAACTCACTAATAAAGGTGAATGGCTAGTGTCAAAAACTCAATCTTCTTATATCCTCTGTGTTGTGTTAGCAACACTTTGTAAAATGTTCCCAATCAAGAACAGTTAACAAACCTGCAAGTGACCTTGTTCACAACAGTACTCGACAGTCCTATTAAACATTTAATGAGATTCTATGAAAATAGTATGCAGGTGCATCAATTTTAAGCATTTTACAAGTGGAGCACTAGCAAGCCCGCTAGGCACCAAGCCATGTACTTCTAGACTGTATTGTAATAAGCCTCCTTATCTAATGTTTTCATCTTATATACCCAATAAATGAACAGATCTTTATCCATTTATTAGTATTTTTGACCACCTATGCATTCAAGACAAACAAACCAAAAGGTCTATATAACTATTGCAAAAAAGAAAAAAAAAAAAACAATAAAGTCTGCACACAACAGCTAATCTTATGTATAACATTTTAATATTATGTATTTAGTAAAATGTCGGTCCATGTTGAGCATTGGTAAAACATGCATGTTGGACATTGGTAAAAGCTGCAGCCATTACTAAGGCATAACTGCACTTTTGTTGAGAAAAAAACAACCCCTCTGGATGATTTATGTACATTGTAGGGATCTGCCTCCGGGTTGCCATATTGCATTAAATATTATAGAAGTTTACAGCACTGCAGATTGAAAAGGTATTTTTTACTAGCATTCAATTAATTTATGGCTTGTGTAGCAATTGTGTATGCAATGTATTTTTAATTGCTATTTTTTTCCATTAAAGTGGAATTACCCTTTAAATATTTGCAACTTTTCAAAAGTAATAACTCACATAATTTTCCCATTCATGGGGAGCAGGGACATTTTGTTATGGTAACTGAGAGAATGGAGGACAGTTTCAGATAGGAACTCCTAATAACTCCTTTTTACACTCTAGCAAGTAACTTTTCAACTTCCACGCTCATTCTTGGACTTGACCATCATACCCACCCTGGTAATAACAAGCCAGTCGTCCATTTTAATAATTTCTTTATTCCTCCCAATTTTCAATAATATTTTCTCCACGCAAGAAAGGAGTGTGTCCTACAAAGGCATGTACCAGTATTTCCTCTATCTTAAATGCTGCCAAATGCAACCAAAAGTGAAAAGACTGGCCATTGGATCCCATATGCACATGCTTCTTTAACAGCTTTACATGATATGCTCTGTAACATAGTGTCCATTTACTCACAGTGCAGATGCAGCCACAGTCCCCTTTAACGCCATTTCCAACAACTCCCTGAGTTGCTACACATGCCCAGAGAGTATCAGTTCCTTAGCTTCCATCCCACTGGAACTGAGAGAGCCCACACCTGGTAAGGTACAGTACTGTAGCTGGACAAGTGATCTACAGTCAGGTAAGTGGCCTTCCTCTGTCAGAAATAAGTGTTCCTCCCCTGTCAGAACTGGCATGCGGGAAGCCTGGGAATCAGCCTTTTGGCTAAGATCAAGTTTAGTATCTGTTCTTATCAGTTTTCCGGAGGAAGAAAGCTGATGCCTCTTGTTGTGTGGTGGGACAAGTTAGTATTTTCCCAATGTAATAAGATGGGTATGGTCAGAGGGATCCTTTTCCTCCTGGGTTAAATCTGACCAGGAATCCTGATATGTCCCTGGTTGATGGCAGGACGTTCCCTTAGTGCTAATGTCTTTCTGTTAGGAATAGGGTGCATTTTTTTTCGGCCATAAGCTGGGAGAAACAAGGTGCTCTTGGTGATGGGCCTCATGGGGGCTGAGACCCTGAGGTGCCAGAAAATCAGACCCCACTATGTTTCTTTTTTTTTTTGTGCTGTGATTTCACAGGTTCACTTAATAAGTAACACCCTACCACAGAGCCAATAAAAGAAAAAAATATTTGGGAAAACTGTCCGGAACATAATAGCCAGCAGCTTATCCAGAATACCCAGTTACCGTGGGGAGCCTCTTGCCAATGGCTACCTGAGTACTTCAGTTCCAATGGGGTGGCATTTCATCCTTAGGCCTTGTATTCCCTCAGCTGTTCACCAGGGCCGGGACTTCATTTTGGTGATCCATGTTTATGAGGACAATAACAAGTAGCTGTGTTCTGAACTGGTTCACTAATTTTGAGCTTCAAAGCTTCAATAAAGGCAACAATAACCATAAAACACATTAAGGGTTACACTAGTGAGGCCACAACTTGATCTGATTTTCAGTACAATTTTGTAGTGTGCAATTGGTGTGCTTTGACCCATTTTTTATGTAATTTTCATGCTGCTTTATTTTTTGCAGGGAAAGGAGACTGCTCAATACACAGATGGTGGTTGTTAAGCAACCATCACCTGTCAGCTTCCTAACAACTAATAATGATTCATCTCTTCTGTCAGCTGGGGATTCCCTGTTGACAGCAGGGATGAGTCATTGGTTGTTAAGGAGCTGGCACCCGTCGGCATTCTAACAATCAATGACTGATCCCTGTTGTCAGCCCAAAAAAAATGGCATGTGTACTTTTCTTTTTGGTGCACTTCAATTGAACACTATGGGGCCAAAATTGCACCAAAGTATCATAGGACCCTTTTCCAAAAATATTACATGCTGTGCTGCATTGATGTAAATGGGCACCATAGAGAATAATGGGATTTCCATTGTCACAGAATTATGTGCATCTCAAGTGGCATTTGAAATCACATTGTGTGAACCAGGCCTAATTGTAATTACTGACTAATTATAAATACTTACTTACAAATAAATAAATTTTTTTCCACAAATAGAGCTTTCTTTTGGTGGTATTTGATCACCTCTGCGGTTTTTATTTTTTGCACTATAAACAAAAATAGAGCGACAATTTTGAAAAAAATGCGATATTTTTTACTTTTTGCTATAATAAATATCCCCCAAAAATATATATAAAACATTTTTTTTCCTCAGTTCAGGCCGATACGTATTCTTCTACCTATTTTTGGTAAAAAAAAATCACAATAAGCATTTATCGGTTGGGTTGCGCAAAATTTATAGCGTTTACAAAATAGGGGATAGTTTTATCGTATTTTATTAAAAACATTTTTACTACTAATGGCGGCGATCAGCGATTTTATTTGTGACTGCAACATTATGGAGGACACTTCAGACAATTTTGACACATTTTTGGCACCATTGTCATTTTCACAGCAAAAAATGCCTTTAACCACTTCAAACCCGCATCACGTCCAAAGACGTGAACAGCGCAGACCTGAGGCGCCGGGTTGACGTCTTTGGACGTGATTTGCTTGTAAATACCCTGTGGCGCGCGGCGGGGAAAAACAGTCCCGACGCATCACCGAGGATACGATGCGTGTACCCGGCGGCCGCGATGTCCGTCAGGTACACGCGATCGTCGGTGAGACAGCAGGGACGTGGAGCTCTGAGTGTAAACACAGAGCTTCACGTCCTGTCAGTGAGGTGACAGATGCTGTGTCTCTTGTACATAGGGAGACAGCATCGGTCACCTCCCCCAGTCACCCCCCTCCCCCCATACAGTTAGAACACACCCAGGCAATACATTTAACCCCTTCCTCACCCCCTAGTGTTAACCCCTTCAATGCCAGTCACATTTATACAGTAATTAGTGCATTTTTATAGCACTGGTCGCTGTATAAATGTGAATGGCGCCAAAAATGTGTCAAAAGTGTCCGATGTGTCCGTCGCAATATCGCAGTCCCAATAAAAATCGCAGATCGCCGCCATTACTAGTAAAAAAAAAATATTAAAAAAAAAATCATAATTATGTCCCCTATTTTGTAGGTGCTATAACTTTTGCGCAAAGCAGTCACTTATTGTGATTTTTTTTTTTTTTTTTTTTACAAAAATACGTAGAAGAATACGTATCGGCCTTAACTGAGAAAAAAATATATAAAAAAAAAAAAAAAAATGGGATATTTATTATAGCAACAAGTAAAAAATATATATATATTTTTAAATTGTCGCTCTTTTTTTCATTATAACGCAAAAAATAAAAACCGCACGGGCGATCAAATACCACCAAAAGAAAGCTCTATTTGTGGGGAAAAAAGGGACGCCAATTTTGTTTGGGTGCCACGTCGCACTACCGCGCAATTGTCAGTTAAAGCGACGCAGTGCCGGAAGCTGAAATTTCGCCTGGGCACGAAGGGGGTTTATGTGCCCAGTAAGCAAGTGGTTAAAAATGCATTGTTCATTGTAAAAATTACAGTTGCAGTTTGTGAGTTAACGACAAGGGGGCGCTGAAGGGCTTATGCATGACCTAATGTGTGTTTACAACTGTAGGGTGGTGTGGCTGTAAGTGTGACGTCCTCGATTGTGTATCCCTATAAAAGGGATCACATGATCTATGACGCGCCACAGTGAAGAACGGGGAAGCCGTGTTTACATACAGCCCTCCCCGTTCTTCAGCCCCGGGGACCAATCGCGAGACTCCAGCGGCAATCGGGTCCCACGGTCCCGGAGCTTCGGACCGAGTCGCGGGAACTAGCACAGGATGTACCTGTTCGTGCATGTGCCCAGCCGTGCCATTCTGCCGACGTATATGTGCACCTTAAGTGGTTAAAAAGAAGCCAATGAATGAGTATTTGAAAGATTTTCCCTCACCTCCTGTTCTGGTGGTAACTGTAAAATGTGGTCACCAGAACAAGTTTCATACTTCATAACCTATTAAAAGTAATAAAAAAAAAGTTATGACTTTCAATAGACTTTAACAAAAGCTATTGAATTGTTGACCAGATAATTATTGTGTATTTTTATACACTGACTGCACATGTGTGAGAGGTGCATATTTACCACACAAAGCTATGTCTTAAACATTTGTGCGTGCTTTAAAGAATTCCTGCATGCAATGTATCTTGTTTTAACAACATCCTAGATTACAGTAACTTTGATCAGCGAACGGTGTAAAAAAAGACAACCCCAAACAACCTATAAAGTGTTAGTTATCAACCAGTCCTTGTTTTACCTGTCAGTAAGTTTGCTGAACTTCCTCATTCTTAATAGCTATGCCAAGACCATTTTGTAAACCAAAAGCTCCCTTAAGCAACTCACCACATGAATATGTCAACAGGTCGTGAAATATTTTCATTACAAATCTTTTAGAAAAACTAAGCCCTATAAGGAGCACAAAAATGATGCCTATTTCATTATGCATGCATGTGAATTCTTGATGGAAAACATTTATCTTGGCAAGTTTGCTTTCTGTTGGTGGCCCTGCCCGCTCTGACTAGACTGGCCTGGTGGGAGGCTGATCGGATGAATGGACATAAAACAGATTATGACTTAATTGTTGTACATTTAGAACGGTATGAGGGCTGCAACTGAGAGCGTTTTTGTTACCATTTCAATGTTCATATTATGGAATATATTATAAAATGAGCTGAAGCATCAAATATGCTTGTTTCAATTTTTCCCTAGTGCATATGAAGCAAGTACAATAAATGTGCTGACACCCATTTACTTCTCTTCAGTTTGACGCAGTTATCTGGAAATGATACACAAAGTAATGGATAAGCACATAGGATATCCTGCTAGTCTATGAGTTCAAATTTCATTTTTTTAACCTATTTTTTTTCACCAAAAACTGAAGTTCTGGAATTGCTTAGTTTTCTTAGATGCTGATTGATGTTACTAACATCCAGGGGTAAATACTCTATATATGGACCCCAGAATGCCTAGTCCTTTCTAAATGCAGGACTTTTTACAAAACCAAATAATGGTTTTGGACCAACACTGGCCTACAGCTTATTTACTACTTGCTTATCTCTAACAACTTCCCATCTCAGAGGAGTGGTAAGTGACTAATCAAAAAAGAGTTAAAGCAGCAAAATGAATCTGATTTTCTTATGACAACTTGTACACACTAGTGTTTTTTTTTTTTAGTTTTCTTAGCCTTGTACACACTAGTGTTTTTTTTCCATTCAGCCCAGTAGGGCTGAACGAAAATAAAACTGACAGTTTCGGAGGAGCCACTGTATTAACCATGCAATGTTAGCACAGCGATCTCCCCTGCTGTGCTATTGTTTTCTGACAGAGGGCATTCCCCCCACCAGAACACTTCCTGCACTGATCGGGAGCCGGTCGGCAAACCTTTTTCAGTCATGCCCCATTGTCAGCTTCTGTCAGGGCGCGTACACACGATCGGTCAAAAACGATGAAAACAGACCCCTTGTATAGACACCGGAGTGAGCTACAACTTCAACAACTCAGGTGGAGTGAGGGGAGTCTGATAAAACAAGTCCCAACACATTTACAAGTATCACTGGATCTCAGTGTCATTCTGAGCCTAGAACATTAGGCCACCTAATTTTGTCTGCAAGGCAGTATCGCATCGTAATCTGACCAGGTTAATACCCCCGATACATAGGAGCTTCTTTAAACTAAGTGTGCAGTGCCTGGAGAAAGACTGCAAGACTGAGTGAGAACATCCATTTGGGGATCGCACTCCCAGCTGGGCTTCGTCCATCCATCCCACAGAGGTTCTTTGATGACCAGCCAAAATACTGCCCTGTCAAGGAGCCCATTTTGACACCAGCTAATACAAGCCTATCTTGACTTTCAGTGGTGTAAGCCATCTGAAGTCAATTGGTTCCGGTAAGCCTGCATTGCTTTCGGTGGTGGGAACAACTCAGTGGAGAAGTTATTTAGCATTCACCAATCATCAGATTGACTGTTACGTTCACACCAATATTTATATTTATACTTTCATTCTTCTTTTCACGGGATATTATTGCACCTGGCATTTTTTGGCCAGTAATATATGTATGTTTGTCTAAGAAATGAATTATCACTGTTTTTTAGTACATGTGTATTTATATATGTGAGTAATTGCATTCATCAGCAGTTGATCATATTATGTAATGCTATCACACTAACAAGAGCATTTTTGTTTATTACGCACTAGTCACACAGTGCTTGTCCCTGGCTTCTCCAGGGTCCATTATTTAGTTTCACAAAATTATTTCACTGTTTCTGTGCCTCTGATTATCATTAATAGATAGTCATTCCAAGCGTTCTGATCGTCTAGCAGAAGTTCTCCTCTCCTTCTCCCTCCCTGCAGTCTTCTGGGACACATCACAGGTCCCAGAAGACTGTCGGGCCATTCAGCAGGGGCAGTGCACACCCAGCTGTGAAGCTGCAATCTGTCATAGCTGGGTGCCCACAGGTGAGATCCTGGGGCTGAGGAGAGGTGAGTGTGTTTATTAAAAGTCAGCAGCTGAAATTTTTGTAGCTGTTGTCTTTTAATAAATACAAAAAAACCACTGGAGCGCCGCTTTGATATCAATAATATTTTTGTGATTGGCGGTGTTTTTCCCTAATATGTGGTTGATCCTGACTGTGAAACCCCTCCTGGGTAAACTGACCACACTTGAAAATCAATCAATGCTAGTGTGGTAATTTTACATCTTGTGCCATCCTGCTGTAACTTCCATAGTCATTAAAAAGCTAAACCCCCCCCCCCCACCCATTCCTCCTGCCCTCACTGACAAGAGATTCTCCTCCAGCCACTCCTCCCCTCCCCACACTGCACTCGGCTGGGGAAACGATCACCTGACTTGCACTTTAAAAGCCAGGGATTTTATTAAAGGCTAATTATTAAACGTAAAAAAAAAAAAACATTAATTTATGATGGCTTAGATGGGCTCATATTTTTCTGCTGAAAAATGTTTTTATGACTAGGGAACTTTACAACTACTTTAAATCTTTACTCTTATGATTACAGACATCTCAGATTTAGAGACAATTTTCTTCATCAAAGTGGAAGTTTAGTTACGTCAAAAACCAACATGTCTGTATCCCCATGTAGACAGGGCGAGAGTCAGTGATTCTTCTTACATGATGGTTGCTGCCTATTCTGACTGTTTCTATTGGGTGTCTTAATCCTGTGTTGGAATATGTGATATTTATATATATTACATCTGTGCCTAAATGGCCACCAAATCTCACCGGAGTCCTGTGTCTATCATAGGCAATGGCTCTCCAAAAAGGTTCATAAAAAAGGGGGTGATACTGTCTGTTTACAATAAATGTGAACAATTAACAATAATGCTGCAATTTAAAATGTGAGACACACACAAAAAAATAGACATATATAAAAAACAAGCTGCGCAAATGATCGTCAAAATATCCAAGAAAACCTATATAACCAAGTAAGTGAATGCATATATTGTCGATATTCCTGATATCATAACACAAAACAGGTATCCCTATTTGCAATCAATTCTAAGGTGTCCAATTACAAAATGAACAAGTGAATGTTCTGTTTTTTCAAAAAAACACATCAGATGATGAACAAAAGGCTAAAGATGTACAGTCCTCCCATAGGTAAGTTGATGACTTCAAACCAGAGCAAACCAAGGAAAAGTGATGTAATAGGAAAGAAATCCTCCACCTTCTATATAACTGCCTCTTACCGAAGATGAAGATCCCGACTAGAGATCTTCTGTAGATGTATGACCTATAACCCTGCCTAAGGGTCTATGCGACTGGATGTAGTTTCTTCAGCGATAAATCGTTCCACAACCACTCACAAGCAGTCATGTATGATCATAGCCAGGTTAGGAAGGAAAGAAAGGCCAACATAGCGTAATCCATGAGGCCCAGCTCTCATGAACAATGCTGGATTGAGATTACATTTATTTCGAGGAATGAATGAATGAATGAATGAAAAACGTATATAGCGCGGCACATGCGAACTGAATCGCCTCTGGGCGCTAGTTGTTCCTGTCTCCTTTGGTATCAAAAGAGATGAGTCTTGATCTTTCTCCTGAATGCTAGGTGGTTCTCCTCCAACCGAATGCTGGTTGGTAAAGCGTTCCATAGTCTGGGACCTTGGACCGCGAATCTTCTATCTCCTTTGGACCTGTAGTTGGCTTTCGGTATCTGGAGTAGATTTTGATTGGTGGATCGCAGAATGCGATTGGGATTATGAGCTTTTATTTTTTCGCATAAATAATGGGGAGCATTCCCATGGATACATCTATGCGTTAGTGCTTTAAAAGTGATTCTGTCTTTTACTGGCAACCAGTGAAGGGTTCTCAGTGAAGGTGAGATTGATTCCCAAGGTTTTTTTTCCAGTCACAAGTCTAGCGGCCGTGTTTTGAACGACTTGTAGACGAGCGATTTGGTACTTGGGGAGTCCAAGGTAGAGGGCATTTGCATAGTCCAATCTTGAGTTTACAATTGCTCCCATCACGACTGCTATGTCTTCTTTGGGAATAAAAGGAATAAGTCTGCGTAGTAGGCGCAGCAGATGGTGAGATCCGCTGACTACTGACCCTATTCGTGCGTCCATTGTCATGTAGGAGTCGAAGATGACCCCAAGACTTTTGACTTTGGCGCTAGGGGTGATGATTTTGCCCAGAATGGGCGGGGGGGTCCAAGTTATTGCAGGTTGATTCCTACGCTTGGCGTGAAACAGGAGAAGTTCTGTTTTCGCTCCGTTGAGTTTAAGATAACTCTTTGTCATCCAGCCCTCTATCAAAGAGAGGCATGTCTTTAGATTGAGGTGATGATCCTTTTTATTGCAAATGCGAAAATATAGTTGCGTGTCGTCTGCATATGAGTGATAGAGCAGTTTTTGGCTGCTGATGATATCAAAAAGAGGACGAAGATAGATGTTGAATAACACCAGCGACAGAGGGGATCCTTGAGGGACTCCGCACGATACTGTGCGTTTCTCAGAAGTAAAAGGTCCTAACTTCACTATTTGAGATCGGTTTTCCAAAAAGGTGAACCAAGATAAATCGCCTTCTGCAACTTTGGCTACTTCAGCTAGCCGAGTCAATAGAAGCTTATGGTCTACTGTGTCGAAGGCTGCGCTTAGGTCCAACAGAACCAGAAGACAAGATTCTCCTTCGTCTACGGCCTTGAGAACGCCGTCCCGTATCTTGATCAGTGCTGTTTCCGTCCCGTGTCCGGGCCGGAATCCCGATTGAAATGGATCAAGTAGGTTGTGGGTATCTAGATGCTGTTGCAGCTGTTGTACCACTACTTTCTCCATGACCTTGGAGAGAGCGTTTAGGCCTGTTATGGGATGGCGGTGGAGTGGATCCTTGGGGTCCAGGGTGGGTTTCTTCAAGATGGGCCGAATTATGCCCTCCTTCAACTTAGAGGGCACTATGCCCTCACTGAAAGACTGGTTAATAAGCTGCGTGATAGGAGGTGCCAGGATGTCAGCACATTCCTTCAGCAGTTTGGTGGGGATGATATCATTCGGCACAATGCTGTTACGCAGAGTACTGATGATGTTTTTTGTGGCATCGATAGAGATGGGTTCCAGCTTGAACTTACCTGGTTGTGGTGAATTACTGCAGGTGTTGTGTAAATAATTACGGGGGGGGGCTACGGGGGGAATTGTTTTGCTGAATTCTTTGCCGGATTCCCTCGATTTTATTAATGAAGTAATCCGATAATTCCGAATTGGGGGCTTCAAGACATCCTGGATTCATGGTCTGAGTGACCAGCTTGAAGAGTTCGCGGGGGCGATTAAGGGCACTGTTGATAGCCTCAGAAAAATATTTTTTCTTGGCTTTGAAGATTTCTTTGTGGTATTTTCTTGTTATTGCTTTGTAGATGGAAAGGTTCTCATCTTAAGAGCTTCTTTTCTAGGCTGCTTCCACCCTTCTGCGCTCTTGCTTCAGTATTTTTTCGGATGTGGGTTTTTCGTTTCGGCGCTATTAAGTCAGCTGACTGTAATAGGGCTGTATTTATGTCTGATGCGACCGAATTGTTTTTATTTTTTTCCTTAACGTGGTTTTGAAGAGTTCCGAGTGGAGCTTCTTCTGACATCTAGTTCAGTGTGTTGTTACTGGATTTGATGTCTTTGTTAAGGAGGGGAATTCGGAAATAATGAATTTAATTGCATGGTGATCTGTCCATGCCAATGGTTCATTTTCCAAGATTTTTATTTCCAGATCTTGTCTGAAAATAAGATCGAGCGTGTGACCTGAAGCATGTGTGGGCCCACATACTAGTTGCTGAAGGCCTAATCCTTCCAGTTGGTCAATGCAGGTGTCGGCAACAGGGTCTTGTGGGGAATTGGCCCAGAGGTTGAAGTCCCGGAGCAGCAAAAGGTGTTTGCTGTTAAGGGTATATGTGGAGATAAAGTCCGTCAATGAAGGGAGAAGCTGCGATTTTGGGCCAGGTGGTCTATAGCAGAGTAGAATCCGGACGGTCTCCTGGGAGTTTGCTTGCAGTTGCAGAGTAAGGGTTTCCATGAATGGAAGAGGGTTTTGAAGGACTGGTTTAGTGATCGCAAGATGAGTTTTATGGATCACCGCCAGTCCTCCTCCTCTTTGCCCTATTCTGTTTTCCGTTATAATGCGATAGTTTTCTGGCACCAATTCTCCTAGAATGGTGTTACAGTCGGCTGTGAGCCAGCTCTCTGTAATAAAGAGGCAGTCTAAATCGTATTGTAGGATGAAATCATGGATTTCTAGTCAGTGTTTTACTGCCGATCTTGTGTTGATCAGAGCACATGATATGTGCTTAGGCTGGGGCAAACGGCTGAGATTTTTGATAGTCGATCGTCGATCGATTCTCAGAAGTCGCTCAGTCTGAAGGGCTTTTTTGGTGATGGCTGGTAGTATTGCGGCAAATCGCCTCAGATCCCAAATGGTCTCAGCCGAGTATTGCAGATTAACCATAGTTGCCAAACACCGGGGGGGGGGGGATGGAGAATTTTCAAGGATTAACTGAATCCTCTATCCTGGGTTGGTCCAGAGGAAGGCAAAAAAAACCCTGACCGTGCTGCGCCAATATGCTACGGCAGGAAAAAAAATTCCTTCCTGACCCCTAAAGAGGCGATCGGGTGAACCCTGGATCAAGTAGTAATGGTGTTGAGAATGGCAAGATGGCCACCGAATCAGGTAGCAGGATCCAGGCTGGTGAACTCCCAGCTTGGGTGGATCGGTGCTACCGTGGGGGCCTGGATCGATGGACAGGGGGTGGAAGGTACTTTCCAGAGGTATGAGGGGGTTTCTGGGCCGATTTGGGCGTTTAGTGACAGTTGCCGGGGGAGAGACGCCGCGGCCTTTCCTAGATCGTGGCTGCCGCGATCGTTCACAGGCCGGCGCGGAGGTGAGGGAAAAATGCCCGAAACAATGGAAATTGCAGCAGATAGGTGGCAGATGGGTGGCTTGAGTGGAGGTGGTAGTGTGGGGGTATAGGAGGGGAGGTATGGAGAGGGGGAGAGCCGAGGCTTTGAGTGAGCTGCAGCGGCTGAGGCCGCCTTCAGCCTCAGTGAATGGCTTACCTGCTGGTTCCCCTGGAGAAGGGGTGAAGGAGGAAGCCGGGGGGAGCCAGGTGGTTGGAGCTAGAGCTGGAGCAGGAGTGGGGAGCTGTAAAAATCCCTACCCATCCAGGAGATATGGGCCACACGTCCTACTCCTAGGAAACGTGCACCTGTAGCTGCTATCTCCTGGTTCTAGTCCTAGGAGAGAGAGAGAGAGCTGACACATCCAGCAGTAGACACCTGAACGTAAGAAGAGCACAGAGAGGGGGAGAGAGCACGTCCTGCACGTCTTGCTGCAAGCAGAGTCTTACCGGGCTGCTTTCAAACCGATCCGGAGGTGCAGAGAAGCTACATTCAGAAGGTTTATGCAGTAAGGTAAAAAAACCTTCTGGCTACAATCACTTTAAGGCCTGAATATATTTGTGAAGATCTATTTTATGGCAAATGTTGCATGCATTTATATGCTGTTAGTCTGGTTGTAATATATCTTAAAATATTTGTTTTACTAATAAGAATGAGCTTAAGGTTCAGGCTGTACACAAGTTTGGACTGAGCCTTGGTTGTTTGGGTGTTCACAAACCGAACCCAGGTGTGTTCAGCTCATCCCTAGTTACTAACAGGATTAGCCCTCTGACCCCACAGGACAACCCCCTGCTCAAATAAAAGGAGGGATACCCCCATACCCCAGCGTTCCTTTTTTGTCCTTGCTCCAGGACAGCTTACCTGCTACTGAAAGAATGGGAAATGCAGAAATGCAAATACCAAACCCAAATAAAGACCAGCGCTACTAAAGAATGTAGGGGACAGTGCCTATCTGCTTCACAGGAAAAATCCCTCTTCAGGCACTGCCAAGATGTGCATGAACATGACTTTATGAATCCTGTCAGGGATTAAGATGATGCTAGACACAATTGTCACAATTCATTTAGCATGAGGTCAAGAAACTCTAAAAGAGCTGTTTGAACTTTTGTGCAAGGTTCAGACTTCCTTCCAAAGCCAGTAACTGGACTCAAGAGCTTTCTCAGGCCGACCAACCTTATACAGACTTTCCAAAGAAGAATAAATGTAGAAGGATGACCTATGTCTGCTTTCTTATTCCACCTTTATTATGCCGCGTACACACAATCATTTTTTGTGATGAAAAAAAAAGACGTTTTCTGTGAAGTAAAAAACGACGTTTTTGAAACGTCACTTTTCAAAGACGATGTTGCATACACACCATTGTTTTTTTCACAAAAAGTGAGGTTACGTTCACCACTCTTTTCCATTGAAGCTCGCTTCATAACTAGCTTCTGGGCATGCGCGGGTTGAAAAACGTCGGTGACTTTTTGTGAAACAAAAAAACACGTTTTGAAAAACGACACAAAAAATTCAAGCATGTTGGAATTTTTTTTGGGTCGTTTTTTTTAAGACAAAAAACGACGTTTTGCCCACACACGATCAATTTAAATGACGCGGCATAAGTCCTATGAGATGCCTTTAGACTCAAAGCAGTGGAAGTAATTTAAAGAGCTTCTGAATCATCGAGCGAGGGCCCTGGAGATGCTACAGAGCTTTAACTTGGTTGATTGTCTTCAGCAAGAGCCAGATAGGTCCCTCACAGAGGTTATAGTATCTGGGTGTCTCAACTGGCAGTAGCGAGGAAGGTGTTCCTTCCACAGAAGAAGTCACCCCTCTTGATCCTGATGTTCCGTGCTCTGAAGACGAGTAATTTGATATCAGCAAAAATTGTATGAGGGTGCTGATTAATGCAGAATTCCCAACAGTTGCCTGGGCATGATGGCACCTTAAGTTTGCTTTACTTCAGCAGTGGGTCAAGCTCACTGTCGGAACAAATTTGCTCAAGAAAGATCAGAGAGAGCGATTCCTCATTCTAGAGTTGATGGCAGCATAGGAGGCATTACTGACCTTTGCACCACTGCTTTAGGGCCATTGTGCGGATTCAGACAGACAACAGTAGAATATGTGTCGAATGGGGGAAGAATAAGCAGCCTTGGGCAGATTGCGGCACTTATTTTATGGTTGCTGGAGTGCAATCTGTTGTCCCTGTCAGTCTCTTGCTTTCCCGGTTGGAGAATACGTGAGAAGACACTTTTTGAGCTCACACTTTCTCGTTATAAACAAATGGATGTTTCCTACAACTGTTTGCTCAGTGGGGCACCCTGTAAGTGGATTTAATGGCATCTCCTGTCAGTGCTCAGCTGCCAGTGTTCTTCTCCTGGTTCTTCTATCTGAGAGCCAGGGGTCAGGATGCTCTGTCCTAGCGCTGGATTTTCTGGCCAGTATACGTTTTCCTCAAACTTCTCTAATACTGAACGTAATCCGTTCATGGTTTTCACTGTTGTGGCACTCTGCTGATGGCACTTTAGAGATCTTTGGTACTCGGGTGGCATGCCTAATCCCAATATGGCTCAATTGGATGGCCTGGTTATTTGTAAGAAGCAGACGAGCCCAGGTCAGGATTATTATTATTATTATTATTATTATTAAAAGATGTTTAATATCGCGCCCGTCTTACCTATAGGGCCTCGAAGCGCTAAACGCAAAAGAAAAGAAGTACACATCACCCATGACGGAGAACTAAAATCGTCACCGCAGCAATTAAAAGGGGTACTAAGAAGGGAGAGACCTAATATAACATAAAAAGGACTCGAAACACCCCTCTACTGACTCAGCCATAGGCTTGGGTAAACAGGTAGGTTTTAAGTTTGCGACGGAAAGCCAGGAGATTGCTAACCTGTCTAATGGGCAGGGGGATTCTGTTCCAAAATGTTGCCCCCTGGACAGAAAAAGAGCGACCTCCCCGACGAGCCTTCCTAAAGCGAGGCACCGTAAAATCCAAGGAGGTACTGGAACGGAGGGGGCGGGAGGGGACGTATTTGATGAATCTTGCACGGAGGTAGCCTGGGCCCGAACCATAGAATACCCTGTGCATAATACAACCAGTCTTGAACAATATCCGTTTGGAAATAGGAAGCCAATGCAGGGCGACAAGAGAGGGGGTGATATGCTCTCTGCGGGAAGCACCCGTGAGTAGCCGCGCAGCTGCATTTTGGACAAGCTGGAGTCTATGCAACGTTGTTATTAGGGAGTCCTAGATACAGAGCATTACAATAGTCCAGGTGACTAGCGATCGTGGCAGAGACAACCGTTTTTTTGCTGGGGTGGTCAATGAATCGAAATAACACACTCAGAAGTTTCAGATGGAAGTGGCAGGTACTCACCACCTTGCTTATCTGGGGGGTCAGAGTCAACCGAGAGTCCAGGATGATTCCCAAGCCCCTGACCTGGGTGGCTCTCTCGGGAACGCTGCCAAACTCTGAGGGCCATTGAGGCAGTGTAGGGGCCAGACTCAAGTCACTGAAGGTAATACATTCGGTCTTACTATTGTTTAACTTCAGAAAGTTGGCACACATCCACTGATCGATCTCCCCAAGGCAAGCGGCCAGGGTTTCGGGAGCAACTTCACCATGTTTGAATTTAAAGTAAAGTTGCGTGTCATCAGCATAGACATGGAACTGGAGATTGTGGTGCCTGATGAGGTAGGCCAATAGCCTCACATAGATGTTGAACAGGACCGGAGATAAAGCCGATCCCTGTGGAACTCCACAGGAGAGGAGGAGGTCAGCTGATTGAAAAAACCCCAGCTGTACTCGCTGCGTCCTCTCCTGGAGAAAGGAAGCCATCCATGCCAAGGCTTCACCTTCTAATCTGGCAACCATTACCAATTCGATCCAGAAGCACCTGATGGTCAATGGTGTTGAATGCAGATGACAGGTCCAGTAACACTAAAACCACCGAATGATCCTGGTCTAAAGCCGTTAGAAGATCGTCCTGGACGTTGACAAGAGCTGACTCTGTGCCTAGCCAAGGCCGGAATCCCGACTGTTAGTCATCCAGAATGTTATTGGACTCTAGGTGACTCTGAAGTTGACCTACCACAGCTTTTACGGTTATCTTCGCCACGAACGGAAGGCCAGAAATTGGTCTCAAGTTGCTCATCTCAGTCGGGGAAAGCGATAATGTCCTGTATAAACGGGGCCAGGGCCTTCGCGCAAGATTTCATCAAATTAGGGGGACAGGGATCCAAAGGGGAGGAGGAGGCTTTTAAAGCCTGAATAATCTCTCTAACCGAGACTTCCGTGAGTGGGGTAAATTCCCGTAATGGAATAATAGTGTGGTCCCCAGGATAGCAGGAGAAGTTCAGTGGATGCTGTCTGAATCTTGGAAGATATCCTTAAATGCTATGTACTATAGCGTGTGGAAAAGATCTTTGGGGTGGCAGTGATTATTCGATTAAATCCTGAGTCTTCCTCTCATATTGAGGTCTTTGCTACAGACAAAGGGCTTAGCTACAGTTGGGTCCAGCTGTCGACCATTTTAGCTCTAAATGTTCGTTGTATGGAAGATTCGTTTGGTGGTACTTTTTATGCAAGCAACCTTATAGCTAAATCAACAACCAGTCGGGTCTCTATATTGTGAGCTGTTTCAAGACAGAGGGGTTCTTAAAGCGGAGGTTCACCCTAAATATAAGCTCTCCCATGTGATCCAGCATACTGGCGTCAGCGCCAGTATGCTGTTTTTTTTTTTTTAATCCCCCACTTACTGTATTATGCTGAATTTTATTTTTTTTCCCCCGCGGTGGACGGCGCCAGTATAACGCGTCACATCTTACGAAAATACCCGATAAGGACTCGGGTAATCTTGGCGAAAATGCGGCGCCTGCGCACAGACCTAGGAGCTGACTGCGCAGGCGCCGTATTTCTCCGAGTCCTATTTCGGCGTTTTTCGGAGGGCGTGACGCGCCATAGCCGTAGGACTCGGAGAAATACGGCGCCTGCGCAGTCAGCTCATAGGTCTGTGCGCAGGCGCCGCATTTTCGCCGAGATTACCCGAGTCCTTATCGGGTATTTTCGTAAGATGTGACGCGCTATACTGGCGCCGTCCACCACGGGGGAAAAAAAATAAAATTCAGCATAATACAGTAAGTGGGGGATTAAAAAAAAAAAAAAACAGCATACTGGCGCTGACGCCAGTATGCTGGATCACATGGGTGGGCTTATATTTAGGGTGAACCACTTCTTTAATCTAGTTCTATCTTTTCTTTGAAAGGTTGGACCTTTTCATATAAGTTGGGAAGTGGTGCAATTTTCATTGTCTGCATTTTCTGGGCATGAAGATTGGTCAAGGGTGGACACAATTTTTAGATCCTTTTTTCCACATATCTGCAGAGAACGCAGAAGTTTAGGCTAGTGGATACTTTTACTCTTGGCTAGTCCAAACTATCAGATGGGCTTAGGTAGCTTCTGGTCTTTCCCCTCCAGAGGGGGTTCATGCACATTCCACAATGGCAACATCGGCTTTGTGTGTAAGGATTCCAGTGGAAATGCTGTAAGGCTGACAACTGAAAGTCCCCTAACACTTCCACCTACAGTCCTATTACAGTTTTGATGTGATGGTTGGCCTATCCCAGGCTTTAGGCACCTTGGTGCTTGTTTCTGTGCTTTCTGTGTGATTTTTGATACACTTATTTTGCATTCAGTCTGCGTAGTTTCTTGTTGTTCTTTATTTTGCTTGGTCCCACCCTTTCTTTTCATGTTAGCTATATCCTATTCATAGGCTCACATGATGAGCCTCCTGGGGCTCATCATGTCAGCCTAGGATTTCCCGCCCTAGTGTTCTGTCGCAAGGTCGTGTCAGAAATGGTGGGGTATGGGGTCAGAGGGGTGGAGCTGACCCATTTGTAGGCTGACATAATGAGTCAGAAAATTACGGTAAGCATGGTAACAATTTTCTGTATTTTTGCACTTTGCCTGTACTATTTTTTTCAGCTTTTGTGGTATAGTTTTAGGTTTACTGTTATAGAATACATTGAACCTAATGTTTTAGATTCGGTAAATTTATACTTTTCTAATAAGGGACACACATTATCTAGACTTTGCACACAAAATCATAAGTACTAAATTACATTTTATATGGTACAGAATAGGCTGAGAGCAAAACAACATTTTTATATATATATATGCAATTAGGGTGGAGACGCTATCTTCACATCATATTTCATTCTGGAGAATTATTTGTTTCACATGTGCTTCTCAGCTAACAGTGTTTCAACTTATATATACTGAAATTCATCACTTGTGACAGATAAGATACATCATATTAAACTAACTTCATATTAAAATGGGCAAAGTCAGTTTGGGTCAAAATCTTGGTTGTGATTCATGCTAACATTTTAAGGAGTTTCCTCCCTTAGAAAATATCCTGGACATTAAATTCTGATTAGCTGGCATAAACTGGAACATAAGCTGATAAATGTTAGAGAAGCAGTTTTTTTACACATTTTAACTTTTCTTTCTCATTAACTCTGATGTTTTTATGAAGACAAGACTCATCTGTTGTACTTGTTTGAATTGCATGCCAGCCAGCAGCTTTGTACTTCTACATACTGTAGCTTAGTGAATCTTAGCAAGGGCACTGTGTTGCCATAATATTGGCGTTGTCATATCATAGCATTGTAAATCAGCTTTCAATAGCAACAGGTTTTTTGACCAGTGACAACTGGGAAAAGACTAGATTAGAACCTTGCAGTGGTGAGTCCATAAGTTGCATGAGTACTGACGGGAATGTGATTGGACAGTAAACTTTGAATAAAATAATTGGTTTATTGCTGAAAAAGCGGTAGACAAGCAATGAGTAGTTCTGCACTTATTACCTAGCAATGTTAGGTCAGCTTTGAATCAGAAAGATGACAGCTTTTAGTTTTAGTTTTCGTTACCCTTTGTAGGACCTCTCTTTGTAAAACAGTGCACAATGTAATGATAATCCATTGCCTTTATTAGTCATGTATGTCCATACTTGCCTATGCATTAGTGTCAACAAACTCTATGACAGGTGAATGTAAAGAAAGGGGCAGGAATAATGTAAAACATGGCACAGAGTTCCCTCAACATTCATACCAGGCCTGGTATGGATTTTAAGCAGGAACTCCACACAAAAGAAAAAAGCATGGGGTCCCCTACCAAAAATCATACCGGACCCTAATCAAAACATACAGTCTGGCTAGCCAGTAAATAGAGGGGGCAAGAGTTTCCCTCCTGAACAATACCAGGCTACATACCCTCAACATTAGGGGTACCTTGCTCAGGGGGACCCCCTTTGAAAAGCTCCTTGTCTCCTTGTTGATGAGGACCAGTGCCTCTTCCCCACAACCCTGGCTCAGTGGTTGTGGGAGCACTTATTAGAATCTTAAAGCCTCTTTAAGGGGCCCCAGATACCATCCCCCATGTGAATGAGTAAGCAGTACCCCTAAGAAAAAAAAGTAAAGTAAACACACCCAACAGACCAAAAAATGGCCCACAATGCAAATTTATCATCAATCATGTTAATCAGTGATCAAAAAAAATTGTGTTTTCCCAGTCAGCAGCAGAATGTCACAGCATTGGCCAAATATGCCCATGCCCATATTTGACCAAGGATGTCATGTGGATACCCACAATGTCATTGACCAGATACGGTCATGTCCATAATTGGTTAATAATGTCACTCAGGTGAACTTACACTTTGTTTACATTCTGCAATGGGGATTGGTCATTCACATTGAGCAGTCATTGCGAGTGAATTGTGCTGGATAAGCAGTTTTTTTTCTTTAGGTGGGTAGACCTACACAGCCTACGACCTGACTGTCGTGGTGCAGGTTTATTATACCTGTGTGTTCTCAGCTTGTCAGTTGACACTGTAGCAATTGTCAGACCTCGGGTGATTATTGATCTTTGATTCAGCTTAAATGACAGAATAACATTTATTTTTCATTGATAAGTCTATGCAGTTCTAACTTTAGATGGAATATTCAGATTCTAGCATAAATCTAACAATGACTAGTTCTCTTAAAGTGTTAGGCCTCGTACACACAACCGAGAAACTCGACAAAATCCATCAAGAAACTTGGTGGGAGAGCTTTTTTGCCAAAGAAAACGGTCGTGTGTATGCTTTTCATCGAGAAAACTGTGGAGGAACTCGACGAGGAAAAAAGAGAACAAGTTCTCTTTTTCCTCGACGGGAGTCTCAATATCCTCATCATGTTCCTCGTCGGGCTGGTTTTCGACGAGAAACACGTTGGTGTGTATGCTTAGAAACCCATGCACCTTCGGTAAAAGTAGCGTTTGTAATTGAAATAGCACATTTGTCACGCTGTAACAGACTGAAAAGTGCAAATATTCTCTCACCAAACTTTTACCTAACACGCAGTAACATGAGATTAGAAAAAGCAGCCCCAAGGGTTGTGCCAGTGGAATCAAAATTCCCCTTTATAGTGCCGTTGTATATGTGTTGAAGTCACCGCGTTTGAGAACGAGGAGATTTGGTCTTGACTCTGTGTATGCAAAGACAGCTTGTCAAGTTTCTCGACAAGCCTGACAAGGAACTCGATGAGGAAAACGATGTGTCTTTTCCGACGAGTTCCTTGGTCGTGTGTATTCTTTTCAGTTTTCCTATTCCCGTTAAATTTCATGTTATTTTTATTTTTTTACCTTCTACACCATAATGGCAAGAATTCAAACAGATGCTTTATAGGAGTGAAACTGCATCTGTTTGAAATGCTGCCAGCTGGAGAGATCAGGAGAACATCAACACACTTATCTGGAGGAAACTACTGCATATTTGTTCTCCCTTTTAATAAATTACAAGCATGGCAGCTAGAAGCCTTGTTTGCCATTATTTTAATTGTAAAACTGGGGCAGTAAAAAAATAAAAAAATAAATTACAGAGCAAGGTCACTGTTTAAGCAATGCTAATCAAAGGCTATATGGTCTATATTTGTTCCCCCCCCCCCCCGCATAAATATATAGAGGCTATTATTGTTCTGGCTACAAGTAAAACCTCTACTGTAGATTGGAAATATTCTTATTTATTTTTTAGGGATGAACTTAGGTTAGGTTCAGACTTGGGTTTGGACCAAACCTGGAAGGAAGCTATCATTCGCATCCACTGCCACTTCTGGGGTCAGGGCATTCCTTGCCCATGGCATATGACAGAGGGGTGGGGATGCTCATGATATCATTGACTTAATATGGCCATGAGCATCCACACCGCTTTTTACCTTTAGTTGTTGGGCTGGGAATGCCCTGGCTGCAGTTGATCCAGTGATAGCAGTGACAGCTTTCTTCCAAAATCAGACTGAACCCAAGTTTGGACTAAACTCGAGCTCACCCCTTTTCTTAAAAAATTTCAACAGTGGTTGTTGATTAGCCCTTTATGGGTTAGAGCAATTTTTACACTTTAGCTATGAAGTCAAAATGGTTCATTTGGTAATATTTATACCATTTTGATAAATAGAGCACAATTTATTTTTGGACAAACATACTGTGGACCAGATTCACAGAGCCATTACGCCTGTCTAACTGATATTAGACTGGAGTAATTTCAAATTACGCGCGTTTTCTAGCTAGTCGGAAACCTCAAGCCATGAATAGACGGCTGCGGGCTTCAATTTGACTGGATTACGTGTTAGTACGCCTTCGGATCTACGCTGCAATAAAATTGCGGCCACTGGGTGGACTTCCCGTCGTTTTCCGCGTCGGGGTATGCTAATGAGCTTTTGCCGGCGATCCCCGAAATTACGATCTTCATTCGCAATCTCTTACGGCACCTTTAGTCATCTTTTTTTTGCGTAACACTATACCAGCTTTTTGCTGGTCTAATATTAGACAGCCCATGTTAAGTATGGCCCTCGTTCCCGCGTCGAATTTCTACTTTTTCCGACGTCTTTTATTATTTTTTACGTAAGTCGTCCGGGAATAGGAATGTTCGTAAACGACGCTACTCAAACAACGAATGACGTAACGACGTGATTTCGCGCAATGCACGGCGGGAAATTTCTGAACGGAGCATGCGCAGTTCGATTGCCGCAGGGACGCGCTTAATTTAAACGCTTTACGCCACCCAATCGCGTATTTCGATTACGCGGCGAGAAATAGACTACGCCGCCGTAGCGTACGGGCAAAAATCTACCAGGATTCGGTGTAGAGCCTGGTGAAATACGGCAGCGTAGAGTATTTCGATTACGCAGCGCAATATTAAGTGTATCTGAATCTGGCCCTGTATCTTTTGCTTGGTGGTACAAGCTTCCATATATATTTTTTGTTATGTAACTGAAGCAGCACTAAACCCTCCTATCCATTACATTCAAGGTAGCTGCCATATTTGCCCCTGTTTGATTTCTAGTTGCCATGGTGCTGCACATGTGATCAGTTATGATACCAGCCATTTGATGGTTTGACAGTTCAGATAATAGCACACACAACTGTGACAGGCATGCCTTGAATGTAGCTGTTTTGGGAAACAATAGGGTTGATTTACCAAAATCTGATGCAGCAGTGCATGGTAGCCAAACAGCCTCTAACTCCAGCTTGTTCAATTAAGTTTTGACAAAAAAAATGGAAATAAAGTTAACATATTTATACCATGGTCTGTCTAGTTTAATATGATAGTACATTTATGTGTTGATACAAAGCATTCCTAAAATGTAATACAAGTTTCAGAAATAGATATACTGTACAGTCAAATAATCTTTGCACTATCACCATTCCTGTTTTTATAGCACCTTTAACAAAAAAAGTGTATGTTGGACTGAAGAATAACACATAATTACTATATAACACATCAGAATGTGAGGTGTTCTTTCCATGACCTAATTGGTTAGTGACTTCAGTAAGCACTACTTATGACAATACTGAGAAGGTTGAATGATTAGGGATTACTATTTTCTGTTCTTTTAACCACTTAAGGACAGCCTCCTGCACATATACATCGGCAGAATGGCACGGCTGGGCACAGGCACGTACCTGTACGTCGCATTTAAGAGCCCAGCCATGGATCACGCGCGCCCGGTCCAAAGCTCAAAAAATAAAAACCGCAGAGGTGATCAAATACCACCAAAAGAAAGTTCTATTTGTGGGAAAAAGAAAAGAAGAATCCAAATTTTGTTTGGGAGCCACGTTGCACGACTGCGCAATTGTCAGTTAAAGCGATGCAGTGCAGAATCGCTAAAAGGGGCAAGCAAGGTCCTTAACCTGCATAATGGTCCGGATCTTAAGTGGTTAAGAAGGAACTGAAACTGTACCACCAAAAAAGGCACGCAGAGGAAAATGAGTAATCATCTGCATTCTCTCTGTTAACCCTGCCAAACATCGTTCCCCAATACTGATTTACCATGCTAGTTCGAGACTGGAGGCACCAGCTTGGCAGAAGCAGGGCTTTGCTTCCTTGTGTCAGAGCCTCAGCAAAGATAACAGTGATCAGCACAGTAGCGGCATCGCTAAATTCTACACCCAATCTTTTTAGACTAGAAATCAGAAGCAGCAGTGACTTTTGAGACTAAAGATACAGTAGTGCCTGGACCCTCACATACCAAAAAATGCACTGCTAGTTTTATGGAGGATTCCAAAACAATAATACATTTTCAGGTTACTGTTTAGGCATAATTAACACTTGTAGTAGTCCCCTATAACATGGCAGATCTATACAATGAATAGTTTCACTTTAAGACTAGTGGTCTACTAAGGGTTTATTTTAACACCAAACATTTTAGATTCTATGGTATATATTAGAAGTATGCTATATTGACCTTCCAATTTCAGATCTAGGCAAAAGGTTAAAATTGTTGTGTTGATGCTGGAGCCTGTTAGTTATTCTCCAACTTATGGTATGGTATTTTGTATGCAATTTATTCATACAGTATATTGTAGTGTATAGAAATCATTTATAAAGAAGGTAAGGAGATATTTTCAACCCAACGTTTTAGTTTATTTTCTGGCCCTGCCTAACCAGAATTCACAAACTGCAGAGGTTGGGGCAAGCCAGTGTAAAGAGATTTAAACAGTCTGCTGATGGGTAATTTTTCTGGCGGCTGTGGTCATTAACTTTTGGTAAGAGGTCCTATTATATGACAAATTCTCAAACCCCTTTATGACATTCTATACCGTAATGAAAAAAAAAAAAGACTATTTGCAGCACCATGTTACAAATTTGTAAGGATGTTAGAAGATGTGAACAGAAGGGACAATAAACTGCTTGCATGTGTTTAATAGAGTAAGACTGAATGCATTTGGATTGTGAAGGGACATGCCAGATGGTTCAAATTGTTTATAGTAGGAAATGGTAATAAAAGCCATGATGGTGGCCACACAGCTCTGTAACTTTTTTTGCCATAGATCATATGTACTACTTTCTCATGTATGCATATTTGGACTTTCTCATTTGATCTACTCATTTTTTCCACAACATTTAGATCAAATCAGCCATATTCTTTAAGAAGATTACTTTCATGTAAAGTTCCTAAGAACTGCTTAGTAATAACCTTGTCTTTTGCTTGTCCTAGCAAATGAAACAGTGTAGAAATTGGCCTCATTTCAACATTCTTAACATGGCCTTGTCTCTTGATGCAATTGTACACACTGGAATACATAAAGCATTTCCATGGTGCAGTTGGAATTCTGTTATTAGCGAGTGGAGGAGAATAAAAATGTAATCAGCTTAAGCCTAAACATCAAGCACATAAATCTCTGAAGTGTCATACAGTGCTAAGAAAAAGTACGAAAACGTTCTTCATGCATGTTGACTTACTATGCTATGCTTGAAGAGCTGATCAGTGCCAGTTTTCTTATTGTGTTGTTAAGAGAAGTAAAGATTACAATTCAGAAATGGTGATAAAAACAAAGGTAGGGAAGTGCTTCCCATTTGTTAAATAAAGGGAGATTTATAGTACACAAAGTATAGATCTTTTTCTATGATACCGGAGTGCTAAATTTGGCTACAGATTTTATTTACAGAGCTTTTCTACACTCAGTCTGTAGATTATTCAAATTCTTAAGTGAAACTTTCTATTGCTCAAGCTTGTAAACATATTGGTACTTCAACTGAACCATTAGCTGTGTTAAATTCACACGAGCATGCTTTGCTTGACAGGAGTTAATGGGAGGGAGCTCTGAAGTTAGAGAAGGGAGCCTATGATAGCTACATAGTTACATGATTTGATCTACCTTTCCTTACCTTATTCAACGTGTTACAGACACTCTGTGGGTAGTTACTGGCTTCCAATTCTGGTTGTTTATTCAGATGAAAAAAAGCTCAAAAATGTCTGTCCATTACAGAGATCCACTCTACCAGATACTAGCCCTTTTATTTCCCGATCACAGATACAAAAGTACGCTACATAATATTTTAGGTGTATCTTGTTCTTCCAAAGTAGCTTTAGGCCATCCTTGAGATGGCTCAAAACCATGACCTGGTAATAAATGGGCTAGTCCCGCATAACGCACTGACATCCATGGGCTTTCTCATGTAACATTACAATATTTTGAGATGGAGGGGAAGTAGGGATCAGATTTTAAACAAAATATATCCTCGGTGTGTATTTAATATAAAAACATATTAAAATATTAACTAGATATTTGTGGGTCAGGTTTGGCAGCACTTTACTGTTTGCAAACAACATGGAGTAAACCAGATTTATTCTTTAGGACTCAAGTTGTAAATAATTTAGGATTTCTTTTGCTTATAGGTACTTGCACTTAAAACAAAAATCCCACCCTACAGAACCATACAGATCACAATTCTGTTTGCTCTATTGGTTTAGGATAGGGGGAATTCTCCACCCTATGGCATTCCATTAGTGTTTGATTATTAAATATGTAATGGGCCCAGTCATGGAGAAAAAAGGCCATCCTCATCCTTATCTGAAATATGCATGACCAAGCTCGGCCCATTTATGGCTTTTCACATGATAGGCAAGCTGGAAAGTAAGAATGGCAAACTTTTCTGCATTCTAGTCCTAGTTTACTGTGTGCTGAAGAGGAATAGTGTGCGTGTACAAGTTTTTGTTTTCAATTTTGTAAACTGCAGTTATCTTTTGAAGGAGCTTCAAATATGAATGCTTTGAAATTTTTCTGGTGCCTGGTCACATGTCCAAATTCCTGGACGTTTGATCACATGAGCTCTGATTCAGAAGAGATTTAAAAAATAGGTTACCTGTGTGTTCTGTCTCCTCGCCACCCCTATATGGTAATGATAAGATTCATGCATAGCATGAATCTATCCATGGCTGCTGCGGCCATGGCCTATTCATGCGTCCGGCCCCTTTTGGGTCACTGGGTGCATGAATTACAGCAGGCAGGTTTTTTTTTAAGCACCTGATTAGAGCCATAGGCTGGGGTGGGCTCTGGAAGCTGAGGATGTCCGGAGCCCATCCAGGTGTGTTGGAATTGGGTAGCGGGACTGATACCCATCACCGATTGGCTGAAAGGACAGACGATCCTATTGGACTCCTAAGAGGAGGGGAGGAGAGGCACAGCAGAAATGAGGAGGAGAAAAGCCACCTGTCCCCGCCAATGCCTGAATGCCTGATCCCCACCGCTGCTGCATGGATGCCCGGTCCCTGCTGCCTAGATGGGGTAAGTGCAGGCGGACAGCGGGGGGGGGCGGGGGGGGGGGGGGGGGGGGGGTAATGTGGTAGGGGATTTGAGTTGCCATGATTTGGGGGATTTGGTTGTTTGCCGCCCCCCCCCCCAAACAACAAAAAAAAACAGAAACCACTGTCCAAGACACTTATGCCAGCCAGTAGTTTTGGCAGCAAAGGTAAGTATTTAAAGTTATTTTTTAAATTACCTTTTTAAATATACTTACTTGTTCTGTGCAATGGTTTTGCACAGAACAGCCCTGATCCTCCTTTTCTCAGGATATCTTTCTGGTGATACTGGCTCCTCCCTCCTGCTGAGTGCCCCTATAGCAAGCCACTTGATATTGGGCACTAGTGCATGCTCACTTCCAAACCCTGCTACGTGTGTCCAAACTGTCCATCGACACACAAAGCACAGCTTGGCCTATTCCTTCTCTCTCCTCACTGGCTAGGATTGACAGCAGGAGAGCGAGAGGTAAGAAAGCTGCTATGCACATCACTGGATTGAGACCAGGCTCAATAAAACTATACAGAGGGAGAGAGCAGGCCACACAAGGTTCTTTATCTTGGAAAGTATGTAAACCCAACAATCCATATTTTTGACTTGCCCCTTCTGTACTATGTATTGTATGAAAAGTATCCTGTTATGTTTGTTTGCTTCCTTTCTTTAAAATTCCTAGTGTTCCCTAGTCCCACCGATTTCTTATCCTATTAAAATCTGGCCACACCAAGTAGAGGAGCACATCGTGGCCAGTTCTCTAGCTGTGCTGGAAACTGAGCATGCTCCTCTCCAATGATCAGTTTTGTCCTGGCATATCTACCCCCCTGTGCATCCTTTCACTGGGAAGTTTAGTGTACTGCTGTTTCTCCTCCCCCAGCTCTTATGCAGCCAGGAACAGAATGGGCACAGCAGGTGCACAGACCCAGGAACTCAGCACAGGGATGGTAGGAACCCCTTACAATGGGCACAGTAGGTGTACAGACCCAGGAACTCAGCACAGGGAAGATGAGAACCCCTCATAATGGGCACAGTAGGTGTACAGACCTGGGAACTCAGTACATGGATGGTGGGAAGCCCTCATAATGGGCACAGCAGGTGTACAGACCTGGGAATTTGGCACAGGGATGGTGGGAACCCCTTATAATGAGCACATCAGGTGTACAAACCCGAGAACACAGTACAGGAATGGTGGGAACCCTTCATAATGGGCACAGTGAGGCTGATAAATCACCTAATAAATGGCTGTTTACAGCCCTGCATTACTAAAAGTAAAGATTTTCAGTTTGTGCCCCCCTCCCCCCCCCAAATAGTTTGAGCACCAGCCACCACTAGAACAAAGACATACAGTATCTGCTTTTGAGAAAAACTTTAATGTGGGTCTTCTTTTTAGTGTGTTTTGCCTTTCTTTTTTTCCTGGCCGCAGGATTCAGAAACTCAACAGATTATAAAACTTCACTGACATAAATGTGTGTTTGTACCACAGAAGTGTTCTCAGTTCACGATTAGTATTAACCCTAGCTGAGATTGGGCTACATTCTTTATGAATGATACTTTCAAAGGAGCAAAAGCAGTAAATTTAGCTATGCTGTTGAAATACAAATATTGTTGAGAAATAGAATACTTACTGAAGTGGCTTAGAACATTGAATTTAACAACATGATAATAGAATCACAGATACTTAATTCAGGACATACACACAGCATTTTTTTTTTCTGCAACCGCAGGTTGATGAGGTAATCCCTCCTGCCAAGCCATTGTATTCTCCCAAACGGCTATACCAGACACTAGCGATGATCACATGTAAATTCCTGTAGGCTGGTCGATCGAATTGATCAACTTGATTAATCCAGCCTGCCCATACATGGTTTGAATATCAGCCGATTAGAACCGTCTATGGCCGGCCTTAGATTTAAAAATGCTCTTAAAAGTATTGTTGATACATTTCTTTATTTTCACTGAGAATAATAATTTGCATATGCACAGTAAAGACTTGATCACTTTCGCCAAAATAATTAATATTAGATTAAATCCTAAATACAGAACTAATGGTCGGATAAAAATTGTAATGAAACATGTATTATAGAAATGCAAACCCTACATGATTTTACAGCCAGTGACCTGCATGTCAGACCGCATTTACATTCTTGTGTTTTGCTCCTGAAGCTCAGCGATCAGCTCTGGGTAATGATGCTTGCATTCAGTGATAATATTTAGAAATGTACAAAATGACCCTGCTTATCTGGAGAATGTGCACAATGGACACAACAAAAAGCCTTTATCTTCTTGAAACGTTGACCTTTTATGTCTGGTTTTAACAAGAAGCAAGTGAGGTAGATTTGACTAGTGATAAAATACAAAGAGCAGATTTTTACATGATCCTTTCAGAATGTGGTATCCTTAACTCTTTCCTTGGATCGTTCATTTTCCCAAAAGACTTGTTTTACTGGACTCTTCAGCAGTTTGCATAACTAATACATTTATAGGTGGGGTCAGTATGGTAGTACATAAAGCAATGATGACATGCAAAATCCTGTAACCCAAAGGAACCAATCAAATAGTGATGAACCCTAAACTTATAAAATAGGAGATAGAGTGGGGATGCTAGTTTCAATGACCCTGTTGACGACCAAGGATTCTCTCACTTTGTTTTGGCTATGGGACAGGAAGTAAATATAGTGTATATAATTTCTTGTGAAAAAAAAAAAAAATATAGTGTATATAAGGCTAAAACATTTTTAGTTTTGTAGATAAGGTATTGGTTAAGGTCTGTGTACATTTTTTTTACTGTCAGTGTCACATGCCTTCCTTGCCTGTCTCGGAGACAAAGCAGAAAGTAAAAGAACATCTCCAATGAGAGATATCTTCTAACAGTGGTCGTCAACCCTTTCCTCAGGACCCACTAACAGGCCAGGTTTGCAAGATAACTGAAATACATCACCGGTGATATAATTTGCTGCTCAGTGATTGCAGTATTCCAGTCTGCATCTCCCCAAGGTAATACATAAAACCTGGCCTGTTAGTGGGTCCTGGGGACAGGAGCTGAAGACCACTGCTCTATTATACAACTGTCATCAGCACCATCTTGAACATTATTGTTTGTATGACAACCTTAGTATACATTGAAAATACATTGAAAAGGTAAACCTTAATAATGGGGTCACAGACATCAACAAAAACCCAACACCGGGATAATGCTGGGTTCACTGGGGGGTGAGTATGTGTTTTGAAGAATTTTAGACTTTAAAGTATGTTATTTTGAAGATAACCCTGCAATATAGGTAAGGTTGGGGGAGTTCCACCTTAAATCAGCAACTTTGGAGTTCTAATGGCTGATGCATGGTTCTTTGGAGGTTGTTGGTTCCAATGGAGTTCATAAAATACTATGCAAACTGTAACCTTTCTCTGATCCTCTCCATCTGACCATCTGGCTGTCATCACTTTCTCCTAAGAAATGCATTTCAAACTTCTACTTCTTCTGCAACTAGATTGGAACATTTTTATTCCAGCTCAGAAAAAACATGGCACTGAAAAACAGTTTAACCCCTGAATAGAATGCTGTTTTAAAGTAATGTACTTAATCTGAGAACATGTAAGCATAGCCATATGAATGGAAGTAAGATAAAGAATTGCCATATTGGTACCTTTATGAAATGCAATATAACCCCTAACATTTCCCAGCCACCCCAGCAGAGAGATTTATTGTCATACATTAAGACAATGTTTCAGGATTAAAGTGAAGCTGTACTACATTGTAGCTGTACTACAATAATAAACCAGCCAAATAGTGCAAACTTTATTCCAGTGTTCAGCAATTTTGGCCTTGGCCTAAATGGACATTTTACCACTTATGCCTGAACATTACAACTGACTGGGAGCCCCTCTTTTTCTAGGTCTTACTTTGGTGACACACTACTACGCCTTACAGATAGTCTGCTTTAAATCTATAATGCAAAATGGCTTAGGGGAATATAACAGGCATCACTAAATGGTGGACTGTGGTTCAGATCCCTTCTGAGCCCCTGCCCTGTCAGGACCACTGAGGTCGAGCCATTTAGGAGCTGCTTCTTTCCTCAGCCTCTGCCGCTGTCATAATCACAGCAAAGCAGAGAGCACTCTCTGCTCTGCTGTGATAAGCAGGAGCTACCAAAGTTAAACTGTAGGGGGCGGTCCTAGCAATCACCAGCTTGCTATGAAAAGTTAACCCATGGCAGTTCCTGCTCCCACCCTCCACTCAGTGTTGCTGGGCCTCTTGCCCTCCATCCAGAATTGTTCTGCCTTCTACTCTCTGCTCTGTGTAAGGCAAGAGTGGGCAGGGGGGCAGAGGATATGGCTGTAAAGAATGGGGAAACGGGGATAAAGTATGAGACGGGAGCGCACCTTTGGTAAAAGTAGTGTTCGTAATGGAGATAGCACACTCGTCACGCTGTAACAGACTGAAAAGCGCGAATCGTCTCTCACCAAACCTTTACTAACACATGGTAACACGGGATTAGCAAAAGCAGCCCCAAGGGTGGCGCCAGTGGAATCAAACTTCCCCTTTATAGTGTCGTCGTACGTGTTGTATGTCCCCACATTTGAGGAAAGCTTGAATAGGTTCTCGTCAAGCTTGACAAGAACCTCGTCGATGAAAACTATGTTTATTTTACAACGAGATTCTCGATTGTGTGTACGAGGCCTAAGAGTTGTGACTTGAGTACTTCCAGGGTTTCCCTCTTCTTCTGCTTAGCCTAGGACACATAACTTAACATCTAGGTTTGGGGGCCCCCCAAAATACCTGGTCTATAATTCCCATGTGGATTAGATCTCTGTTTTCCCACAACTGGGGCAGCTGGTATCCAATATACGGCCAAATAAAAAAAGCTTTTTTCGGGGTATAATAAGCTCTATATAATAAAAACAAATGTGACAGCCTCTGGGAGGGGAGGATGAGACCAATGGGGCAAGTTCCGGCATTCTGTTCCACTGTACTTCAGTTATAATTCCCATGTCTTGTTCCCATCTCCTCCTACATGGTGGGGCTTCTACCCCCCCAGGCTCCCCTTGTATATATATGGGTATACACTCGATATTAGGCCTTTCAAAGTTTTTGCCTTAATAATTTTCTGGAGCTCCATTCCAGTGTCCTCTAAACTGTTCTCCTAGGGCATGTCTAATCTTTAGATACCTAAAGAAAGACTTATTTGGCATTGAAAAGTGTTCTTTCAGTTCCTGGAAAGACTTCAAAGTACTGTCTTTACATAACTAGTTAAGTGTAGCTTAGTTTCATTTAGAAAACACAATTATGGGAATTTACCAAAACTGGAGCAAACAGAATCTGAGGCATGGCAACCAATCAGCTTTTATTTTGAATTTGTTCAGTTTTGAAAGTGAAAGTTAGAAGCAGATGGATTGCCATGCCCAGCTGGTCCAGTTTTAATAAATTACATTAATTTTATTTTGAAAGAAAAAATCATCAGTTATTTATTTTTACTATACTGTATGTTTGACTTGATGGTTTGATAATCCTGTAACTAAAATTCAAAAGATCAAAGAGACTTTGCAGCCAGAAAAGGTCTTAAAACTGTGACAATATACCATTTCTTGGATACTTGGCAAGAACTTGAGTACATGTAGTAAAGTTTGTCATTCATTTTGTGGGTGTCACTGTTGTCAGTACAGAACTGAGAAGGTCAGACGACCCATGCGAATAGACTGATGGAGAGGGGAGGATTGCAAGGATTTTTTGGCAGCCTTTGCATCATTAGTAAGAAGCAGTCAAGTGAAATGATGTACATTCACCAATACACCACAAGACATAGGTTTTGCCTCTCAATGCAATACAAAGCTCTTCAAACAGAACCTAAATAAAAGGCTGTAGCATGCGCTTCTAGGAATTTGAAAACACTTTGTCAGGAGGAATTGGTGGTGGCAGAATTGTTCACAAGCTTCTTGTACAATGTTTGTTTCTTAAAGAAAAAGGGCTCTTCATTCCCACACGCTAATTTCAGGCAATACGTTCATACTGTGCCTCATTGTTCACGATAAATCAGAATGATCTGGTAAAATATAGCACATTTTTAGCATTAATAGATAGTTGTCTGAAAACATATAATACACTAAACATTCTTTTATATACTATATTTGTTGCATTTTACACACACCAGTACATTTCAGAGGCCTTAGTAAAGAGCACATATTTGACTTGATATAAAACATACACATACATTCAAAGACAGGTACAGACACATTGAACCTTAACTTTTGCAACAGGTTTTTATAATGTTAGCAATTGTGTTAAGTGTTCTGTATACTATCTGTAACTACCGTATACCTTTTAATTTTACTTTTTCTAGTTTAAAACCATGATACTAAGTAATTTTATAATAGACAACACTAGTATTGTTAGTTGTTTTCAAAGGTGATTTGTAGATGTTTGTTTAACCACTTAAGACCCGGACCAAAATGCAGGTAAAGGACCTGGCCAGTTTTTGCAACTTATCGCTTTACCTGAAAATTGAGCGGTCGTGCGACGTGGCCCCAAAAAAAAATTGGCGTCCTTTTTTCCCCCACAAATAGAGCTTTCTTTTGGTGGTATTTGATTACCTCTGAGGTTTCTATTTTTTGCGCTATAAACAAAAATAGAGCGACAATTTTGAAAAAATTCAATTTTTTTCCTTTTTGCTATAATAAATATCCCCCAAAAATATATAAAAAAACAATTTTTTTCCTCAGTTTAGGCCGATACGTATTCTTCTACATATTTTTGGTAAAAAAAAAAAAATTGCAATAAGTGTTTATTGATTGGTTTAAGCAAAATGTTATGGGGTAGATTCACGTACATCGGAGCATCTTTATGCCGCCATAGCGTATCTTATTGATACATTTAAATGAAGCGTGACCCCATGCAAATGATGGGCTGAGCTTCAAACAACTACTAAAAATGAACAGCGCATGCGTCGTATCTTGGACGCATCCCAGTGCGCATGCTCACAGTCACGTCAAAATAACTGCCTAAGATACGTCGAAACACTGCCTACGAAGTGAACGTAACCTACGCCCAGCCCTATTCACGTACTACGTAAACGGCATACACCACCTAAAATTTGACGGCGTCCATTCCCTGGTCCATACCTTTGCATACCTTTGCATGGGTTGCGCCTCCTATATGAGGAATAACTTTATGCCGGACGTAACCCTTACGCAAATCGATTAAAACATGCGCCGGGCGCATCTACGTTCGTGAATCAGCGTATCTCCCTCATTTGCATATCTGAATTGAAACTTCCATATGCATCCAGCGTAAATTTGCGCCCACGATATGCTGGCGTAAGAAAGTTAGGACGGTCGGCGCACATTTGTACTTACGTATCTGTAGGTACATTGGCGTAAGTGCTACGTGAATCCGGGCCATAGCGTTTACAAAATAGGGGATAGTTTTGTTGCATTTTTATTAATATTTTTTTTTTACTACTAACGGCGGTGATCAGTGTTTTTTTTCGTGACCGCGACATTATGGCGGACACATCGGACAATTTTGACACATTTTTGGGACAACTTATTTGGCACTGCGTCGTTTTAACTGACAATTGCGCGGTCGTGTGACGTGACTCCCAAACAAAATTGGCATCCTTTTTTCCCCAGAAATAGAGCTTTCTTTTGATCACCTATTTTTTGCGCTATTAACAAAAATAGAGCGAGAATTTTGAAAAAAATTCAATATTTTTTACTTTTTGCTATAATAAATATCCCCCAAAAATATAATAACAATTTTTTCTTTTCCTCAGTTTAGGCCGATACGTATTCTTCTACCTATTTTTGGTAAAAAAAATCGCAATAGGCGTTTATCGTTTGGTTTTTCGCAAAATGTATAGCGTTTACAAAATAAGGGATAGTTTTATTGCATTTTTATTAATTTTTTTTTTTTTTACTACTGATAGCGGCGATCATCGTTTTTTTTTCGTGACTGCGACATTATGGCGAACACTTCGGACAATTTTGACACATTTTTGGGACAATTGTCATTTTCACAGCAAAAAATGCAATCACCAGCCAGGGTGTTTTTTTTTCAAAGTACACAGTAAACCTTTGAAGGGGCCTGTGTGCTTTTTTTTTTGCTTTTTTCTTTTTAAACAAAGAAGCTGTCAATGACATGTCAACAATTTTAAAGCTATTTTCTTTGTAAATATCTGTGCTGCTGCAGCACTTTCTGTACATCACAGAGATGTGCCCCTTTATAGGCAGGAGTGAGACACTCCCTATTTAAAGGAATTTTACTTTATTCATTTTAAGCATTTAAAAAATCAATGCTCCTCTCCAAGAGTTTTTTTTTTTTATAAACTTGGTTTTGCATTGGTACATGTTCGTCAGGGCAGTGGCCACCCCCCCAGCAATTTTTTGCTGAGGCCCTTGTTCTCATCAACATGGGGGCAAGGTGTTTTGCCAGGGAGGACCCACATGTTGAGGGCATTTTTTTTCTATTGTGTGGAGTCCCTCTTAAAATTTATACCCGACTCCATGGGTTTGATTTACTGTACTTAATCTGGAGAGTAAAAAATCTGATGCAGCTCTGCATAGAAACCAATTGGCTTGCAGTTATTTTTTTTGACAAAGTGTAATTGAACAAACTGACGTAATAAGCTGATTTTGGTTTTGCACGCCCCAGTTTTAGTAAATCAATCCCCAAGGGTCTGGTATGTAGCTGGGGGGCTCTACACAATATTTTTTTTCATTCTTGCTCTAGCATGTGCTATTGCAAAAACAACACTTATAGAGAAAAAAAAAAACCCTATACAGTTTTAATTGCTGACAAATGACATTCATAGTCAGTTTCTTTTTTTTTTTCAAAATACACAGTAAACCTTTGAAGGGGCCTGTGTGCTTTTTTTTTTTGCTTTTTCTTTTTAAACAAAGAAGCTGTCAATGACATGTCAACAATTTTAAAGCTATTTTCTTTGTAATAATCCGTGCTGCTGCAGCACTTTCTGTACATCACAGAGATGTGCCCCTTTATAGGCAGGAGTGAGACACTCCCTATTTAAAGGAATTTTACTTTATTCATTTTAAGCATTTAAAAAATCAATGCTCCTCTCCAAGAGTTTTTTTTTTTATAAACTTGGTTTTGCATTGGTACATGTTCGTCATGGCAGTGGCCACCCCCCCCAGCTATTTTTTGCTGAGGCCCTTGTTCTCATCAACATGGGGGCAAGGTGTTTTGCCAGGGAGGACCCACATGTTGAGGGCATTTTTTTTCTATTGTGTGGAGTCCCTCTTAAAATTTATACCCGACTCCATGGGTTTGATTTACTGTACTAAATCTGGAGAGTGAAAAATCTGATGCAGCTCTGCATAGAAACCAATTGGCTTGCAGTTATTTTTTTTGACAAAGTGTAATTGAACAAACTGACGTAATAAGCTGATTGGTTTTGCACGCCCCAGTTTTAGTAAATCAATCCCCAAGGGTCTGGTATGTAGCTGGGGGGCTCTACACAATATTTTTTTTCATTCTTGCTCTAGCATGTGCTATTGCAAAAACAACACTTATAGAGAAAAAAAAAAACCCTATACAGTTTTAATTGCTGACAAATGACATTCATAGTCAGTTTCTTTTTTTTTTTTTCAAAATACACAGTAAACCTTTGAAGGGGCCTGTGTGCTTTTTTTTTTGCTTTTTGCTTTTTAAACAAAGAAGCTGTCAATGACATGTCAACAATTTTAAAGCTATTTTCTTTGTAAATATCCGTGCTGCTGCAGCACTTTCTGTACATCACAGAGATGTGCCCCTTTATAGGCAGGAGTGAGACACTCCCTAGGCATGTTATTTAAAGGAATTTTACTTTATTAATTTTAAGCATTTAAAAAATCAATGCTCCTCTCCAAGAGTTTTTTTTTTTATAAACTTGGTTTTGCATTGGTACATGTTCGTCAGGGCAGTGGCCACCCCCCCCAGCAATTTTTTTTCACACCCCCTTGCCTATTAGCTCAGAAAATGTGCATTTTTATTTTGACACATTTGACAGATTGGGGTCCCATTGATTTCAATGATGTTTGGATTGGGCATCCAACCTTTGCCAAATACTGCTCAAACCGAATTCAGGGTAGTTTAGCTCATCACTACTTGACATCTTACAGATGGAGAGAGTGTACATTGTACTGCACATGTGCCACAGTTATTACAAAACATGTACAATTTTTTTTTTTACAAGAAAACATAATAATAAATAAATTATTTTGGGGCAGAAGAAACAACATCCTTGTATACCATATAACTCTAAAGGGGTTGTAAGGGTTATTATTATTATTTTTAAATAACAAACATACCATACTTACCTCCCCTGTGCGGTTGTTTGTTTTGCACAGAGTGGCCCCGAACCTTGTCTTCTGGGGTCCTTCGGCGGCTGTCTCGGCTCCTCCCCGCAAGAGCTAACCTAATTTCTGGTAAGCACTCTCTTAAGGGGGTTAGCTTGAGGGCGAGCTCCCGTGTGATACAGTGCTAGCTATAGCCACCAAGTGGCGCACCACGTCATTGATTTGATTGACAGCAGAGGGAGCCAATGGCTGCGATGCTATCAATCTCCAATAAAGCTGGGGAAAGCATTGCGGGACCAGCGGGATCAACGCCCACGGAGTTTTGTGGTTTAGGTAAGTAAAGTGGAAGCGCCGGGGGGCCCGAGAGTGCAAGGTGTTTTTTCACCTTAATGCATTAAGGTGAAAAAACACAAAGCTTTACAACCTCTTTAACTGCTAGCATGTTTTCCATGTATGGACACAAACAGAACCTGATTTAGAGTAGGTTCCCTCTGTGTCTATCACTTGAAAATTCTTTTGAGGCAACTTCAAGAGTTTGGGCCTGTACATTTTTTTTTTTTTTTTTGTAGAGGCTCCTAAGGAGCAAATCATAAGTAGTAGCTTGAGTACTGAAGATGGGACTATAATTACACCACTGACTAGCACCTTTAAATATAAATGGTTTTGATCTGAAAGTATTTACACTATTATAACTGTATATGTGCAATTTGACTATTCTTTTAACAGACACCACTAAAATAGTGTACATTAGTACTATGGAGCACAGGAGAAGAGATTCTGGCGTGTAATGTCTTTAGAATCATTTGAAAGGACAACAATATAAAACAAATCATATTGAGGTGCTTTGTTACTGGTTGTGGAGCAAGGATTAGCAGCTGACAAGGCATGCTCATCCTTCTTTCTCAGTCAACATTGTAGATCGTTAGCAAGTGTTACTTAGCAGCAGAAAGACTCGTGGGGTTTTTCTCTCTGCATTTGTTGTTTTGTCGTACCTCTCAATGGGCCGTTATTAGCTCCTTGCTAGACCACTTCAGGTCAAGTGTAGGCGTGTGTTACTCCTTACAAACCCATCACAATCAATGTCAGCATCTAGATAAGTTGCTAGAACCAAGGCTGATAGTGTCGTATTATAGAAGACTCCATGTGTTTTGTGTGCATATGATGAAGGCTGAAATGGTGCCTCAATAATTCCTTGACTGAATGGATTAAACAGGCTGATCTTTTGTAGCTGTTTAGCAACTGAAACTAATTAGCACAAAGACACCTGTCTTTCAATAAAGTTTAAAAGAAATCACACTGCTGCCACTAAGGAAATGCTAAACCCAGACTCTGTGGAGTGAAATAAAAATAAATAAATATATTTCAAAAGGACGTTAACAATGTCTGGTGGGAACATTTTACTGCTGAAAGAGCTTTGCTTGAGAAACATGTTGGCATTTGGAATTTTATTTGGTGGTAATGGTTTAGTGGACACAGATGAACAGGATAACAGCTTCATCTTTTCACTGAGTCAGCCAAGATTTTTTGTCCCCCGTAGATGCACAATAAGAGGAATCCTTGATTCAATAGAATTTTAATGTGCTAATCCCAAGCAGTTCAGTCACAACAAAGACAAGCATGCTATTTCTTGCTGGAAAATATCTCTTATATTGTTTTGCCACCTTCAATAGTGCACCCTGCGGCCACATTTTCGGCATATTTCTCTTAAAAAAAAACTTTGGGGAGATTAACAGAATCACCCCTATTGTAAGAAATATCTCAAATTAGCATGGATGCTCAGATAATATTTATTTCTGCAGTGGAATACTCTGTATGTTTACTTTGTCTTAAACCAACTCTATGAAGTTCTATGATTAAAAAAAAATGTAGTTACATCTGATGCTCCACAACCTCTTTGTTTTGTAACACTTCATATAAGTGTAGTGCCTGTGTATTTTCAGTCCAGGTGCTGTCTCAAATTTAGAGGGAGGATGAGAGAGATATGTATCTCTCATCCAGGTGATTTGCTCAAATTCGGCTCTGATCTAGCTGGGCTGTGCTGTCGGTTCATCCTGTGTTCCTGGGGTGCCTTACCACCCCGGGGTGTTGGGTGGCGGCAGTGAAGTCCAGGTAGGAGCGCCTTCTTGCCAGCAGCCAATCAGAGGGGTTTTTCCCTCACGGGCATGCTGGGGGAGGGTACTTCTAGTTAGGCACCATTTTGGGCGGGGGAGTTGGTGGTTGATCCGGGTGCGGCACCCACCTTCAGAGGGTGCGCACATCACGGGCCCCGGCGATATGGCCTACCAGGCCAGGGCGCACGTGCTACGCATTATCTTTGGTTCCGGGACCATGTTGGCCCGGAGCAACTGAAGCGGTGATGGGACCCAGTGACTTATTGGGTCCCCCAACTTTTGAAAGGAGATCCCAAGCGAGTTGTGCTGTTCGGTGGGGAGTCAGTCTGAGGAGAGCCCGGAGTCAGGCGATCTAATAGGGCCTAGACAAGCCATTGGGGATCAAGGTGACCGGACACTGGGAGTTTGTCTTATGGCAACCTGTCAGTCGGTGACCGAAACCAAGAACTACCTAAGAGAGATTCAGGCAACTACTTTAATGATAAAGTTCTGCTCCATTAATCTGTGTTCCAGAGCAAGGGCATGTGGCAGAGGTTCCACTTCTATGTTCATTTGAGCCAAGTCTGTTGCAGAGACTTGTCCCTCCTTCTCAAGGTTCCGAGTGATACTCTGGCTGCCAGTTCTGTGAGAGAGAGACTGTCCAGGTACACTTCACCCACTCCGGCTGGAGTGGCGACGAAGCAAAAGTATCATTAGAAGCAGGACTGCTTCTGCCAAGTTAAGGCCTGAATCTGCAATTCTCATTTTCACCCATCTTTACTCTATCTACTCCAAGTTCACTGTTTGCTGTGTTTGGGCAAGAATACATGCACAGAAAGACACCGGCTGTTTGGACATTCCTTCATTGCTCTCATCATCATCATATCCCTAGACATCCATACAGGTAACATCAAAAACGAAAATAGTGATAAGGGCTTCAAATATGTGATGCGTGAGCACTACACAAATAACTGATAAACAAATGAGTGAATGAAATTGCTACTAAATAGCTAAAAGGATGTGATTGAATCCAACTCAAACAATGTGTCAGTGAATAGAATCCTATTCAACAAGTGCATCTAAGTGACAATGAATAAAGTCCTATTCAACCAGGGCAAATGTGTACTGGGTAATGGGTAAAGGTGCACAAGACAGTCTCTGTATGGTAATGTGATGATAGGCTGGGTGGTGGAATGGTTGAAATCTTCACTCTGGATGCTGTTCTATGCCTAAGTATCCACAAAGGTCTTGTAGTTCCCTTACCTTGAGGGTGCTATATGTGAGCATATAGTGTGGGTCATCCAGGATCCGAGGTCTCGCTTTCCCAAATGTGTTCCCTCTCACTGATCCGCGCCGCTGGGATGTTCCAGGCTCAGCGATCCACAGGGGAGATGAAGTGAGTGTGGGGGAAGATAAAGCAAATGCCTCCAATGGTGAAGTAGGTTTTGTACCAGCGAAAATGATTTATTAGGTAAAAGTTGTACACGAAGATAAAAATCCAAATCAAGCTAATGCAAACTGCGGAGACGGAGCGATCGTACTACCGCCTAAAATCTATTTGCCTCTGGCTTGTGCGGGTGTCACGTGATCTCGACTTCCCTACGGTGTTACGTCATGTGCCTCGTGGGTTCCCCTGATGAAGACTTTATTCATTGTCACTTAGATGCACTTGTTGAATAGGATTCTATTCACTGACACATTGTTTGAGTTGGATTCATTCAGATCCTTTTAGCTATTTAGTAGCTATTTCATTCACTCATTTGTTTATCGGTTATTTGTGTAGTGCTCACGCATCACATATTTGAAGCGCTTATCACTATTTTCGTTTTTGACTTTATTATTTGTGTATTGTGGACACTTTAGATATAGCCGCCTCAGACCTGTTGATGTCATCCAATCACTAATCTGCATACTCACAGTAGCGCATTAGACTATATTTCCATTCATTCATACAGGTAACATGCCATCCCAAATCTATCCAGCGTCTCCTGAGGGGGTAGCGCTTCATACGTATTTTTTTTTTTTTTAAGTTAATCAACTTCATGCATAGCCAGGTGGAGCATGCTGAGTTAATAGTCCTGTTCTTTTTGTGTGTGTGTGTGTGTGTGTGTGCGTAATTGTCAACATGACCATGTAGCTTTCGAAGTGCTAAAGTGGTTGTAAAGGCACTCTCTTTACTGTTACCTACAGGTGAGCTCAAAAGCAGGCTTACTTGTAGGTACAATGAATGTCTCCTAAACATACACCATTTAGGAGATACAGTATTCACATTGGCAAAAGGCGATGACATCACCTGCACATGCGCGGCGATGCTCTGCATTCCAGGGCATTACGTATGCCGTATAATGCAGAACACTGGCTCCTGCGCTCATGCCAGCAACGCAAAAGGAAGACAGGGTGAAGATGGAAGTGCCAAGTGAGGTGTGGCTGCGCTGCGCTGGATTGCTCCCTTTGCAGGTAAGCCTGTCATAGGTGCATACTAGCACATTATGGCATAACACTGCAGAGGGCCCAATTTTTTTCTTTTTTTGAGGGTGGTTTACTACTGCTTAAATTCTGATGTCACTTAAGCCCTGTGTAACCAAGTAGAACATATTAAATGATGCCTCAAAGTGTACCCAAAACCAATTTTTGTTTTTGGACAAAGTGGTGATGGGTTGGAGCCAATCATTTTGATTAAATCTGTTTGACCCATTATGGATATTTACGCTATTTGTCCTGGTGACTGCTTTCACTGAAACTGGACTGAAATCTAAAGCTGAACTCCAGGAATTACCTACCTGCACTGCAAGGATTAAATGTTTGTTAACTCTAGGGCAAGGGTCTCAAACGGGTGGCCCTACAGCTGTTGCAAAACTACAAGTTCCATGAGGCATTGCAAGGCTGAAATTTACAAGCATAACTCCAAAAGGCAGAGGCATGATGGGACTTGTATTTCCGCAACAGCTGGAGGGCCACCAGATTTAGACCCCTGCTCTAGGGGATGAAGAACAATGGTTAATACTTACATTACTTCTCGGTTAGGCAGACTCCCTCCAACTGTTTAACCTGCCCCTTCAAAGTTTCTTTCATGATGCGCTCAAGGCCTTGGTCATGCAATGATGTCATCAAGTACCATAAAGAACCGATAAACGTCATTGTACACAAGTAAGGCGTGAGCCTGTCCACAACTGGAAACAAAGAAAAATACAGAAGCCTGTCAGAGCAAGGTGTAAGGTATGTATTACACTTTATTGGTAATGTGCATTTAACTCTTTCAGTGCAGGAATAAGGAGGGTGGTAATTGTGATTGGCCACTGCAAAGTTATTTTTTTGTAATTCCTGGAGTTGGGCTTCAAGGAAAATCCAAACTTTTGAGTTGCCATCAGAAGAGCAATAGAGAGGAAAGCTTCCAACAAAGACACCAATGTTGGCTCGTCCTCATTTGTATCATCCCTTGCCACCCCTTCTAAAAAAGTTGGATCGCTTTTAAACAAGCATTTAACAGGTAGTCATTCTATGCATTTTTAAAAATCCTTCTGTGTTACCTGAGCCCCATTTCTGTCCAGCGATTTCCACGGGTCCCTCAGCCATCTGGGACTCTCCCTCCTGAATTGCTAAGACACAGCACTGGCACCATTGGCTTCCACAGCTGTCAATCAAAGTCAGTTAGATAATCAGGAAAGTGAGAGGGCAGGGATAAAAACGACAGCTCCGTGTCTGAATGGGGCTTTTTGTGGGGGCAATCAACAGAAGGGAGGGGCCAGTAGCAGTGAAAAGGGACCTGAGAAGAGGAGAATCCAGGCTGCTCTGTGTGGCCATTAATTTACAAATTAAAGTGGAGGTTCACCTAAAAAAAAAATGTTATCATTGCATTTAGGCTAGTTACTAGAATGAGAATCGGCGTTTTTAAAAAAAAAAATCCTTGCGGTACATACCGTTTTCTATATAGATGATCACCGCGGCTTCCGGGTATGGTCGTCTGGACTGGGCATTCCTAATTGATTGACAGGCATGTCGATCGCCGCATACAGCGCATCACGAGTAGCCGAAAGAAGCGGAACGTCGGTGCAACTCTATACGGCGCCTGCGCACCGATGTTCGGCTTCTTTCAGCTACTCGTGACGCGCTGTATGCCTGTCGACATGCCTGTCAATCAATTAGGAACGCCTAGCCCCGACGATCATACCCTTGAAGCCGCGGTGAACATACATATGGAAAACGTTATGTACCGCAAGTATTTTTTTAAAAAAAACTGCCGATTCTCATTGTAATAACTAGCCTAAATGCAAGGTTAACATTTTTTTTTTTAGGTGAACCTCCACTTTAACAACTTGACCACTGCACACTTAAACCCCCTTAATAACCAGACCAATTTTCAGCTTTCGGTGCTCTCACATTTTGAATGACAATTACTCAATCATGCAACACTGTACCCAAATGACATTTTTGTCCTTTTTTCCCACAAATGGAGCTTTCTTTTGGTGGTATTTAATAACCGTTGTTTTTTTTATTTTTTGCGCTATAAAAGAAAAAAGACTGAAAATTCTGTAAAAAAATATGTTTTCGTTGTTTCTGTTATAAAATTTAGCAAATTTGTAATTTTTCTTCATAAATTTTGGACAAAATGTATACTGCTACAAATCTTTGGTAAAAATAAGTACAAATTTGTGAATATTATTTGGTCTTTGTGAAAGTTATAGCGTCCACAAACTATGGTGCCAATATCTGAAAATAGTTCGGTGGTATTGCAGAGTATTGTGTGAGGGTATTGCAGAGTATTGCGCAGGGGGTATTGCAGAGTATTGTGCAGGGGGTATTGCAGAGTATTGTGCAGGGGGTATTGCAGAGTATTGTGCAGGGGATATTGCAGAGCACTGCGCAGGGGGTATTGCAGAGTATTGTGCAGGGGGTATTGCAGAGCACTGCGCAGGGGGTATTGCAGAGTATTGCGCAGGGGGTATTGCAGAGTATGGGTATTGCAGAGCATTGTGCGAGGGGTATTGCAGAGCATTGTGCGAGGGTATTGCAGAGTATTGTGTGGGGGTATTGCGGAGTATTGCGCAGGGGGTATTGCAGAGTACTGCGCAGTATTGTGCAGGGGTATTGCAGAGCATTGTGCGAGGGTATTGCGGAGTATTGCGCAGGGGGTATTGCCGATCCGTGATCCGAACGGGTCACCCCCTTCGGATCGGATCGCTATGCCACCGCGGGCATAGAATTAGGAAAGGCCGCGGCTTCGGCCTTGCTCCGGAGCCGCGGCCATCTTGGTACACCCGGCGGCGTGTGTGCGCCTCGAGCGTGTTGGTGTAAACAGAGGAGGAGCCCGCGCTCGAGGCGCACACACATGCCGCTAATGGGGTAACTGCAAGTACTACGGGGGTGACTGTGCTGTACTATGGGGCTCACTGTGCTGTACTAGGGGGGGGTGACTGTGCGGTACTATGGGGGTCACTGTGCTGTACTATGGGGGTCACTGTGCTGTACTATGGGGGTCACTGTGCTGTACTAGGGGGGGTCACTGTGCTGTACTGGGGGGGGGGTCACTGTGCTGTACTATGGGGGTCACTGTGCCTGTACTAGGGGGGGTCACTGTGCTGTACTATGGGGATCACTGTGCTGTACTAGGGGGGGTCACTGTGCTGTACTAGGGGGGATCACTGTGCCTGTACTAGGGGGGGTCACTGTGCCTGTACTAGGGGGGTCACTGTGCCTGTACTAGGGGGGGTCACTGTGCCTGTACTAGGGGGGGTCACTGTGTGGGGGGGTCACTGTGCCTGTACTAGGGGGGGTCACTGTGCCTGTACTAGGGGGGAGTCACTGTGCTGTACTAGGGGTGGGTCACTGTGCCTGTACTAGGAGGGGGTCACTGTGCCTGTTCTACGGGGGGTCACTGTGCCTGTACTACGGGGGGGGGTCACTGTGCCTGTACTACGGGTGGTCACTGTGCCTGTACTACGGGGGGATCACTGTCTGCCTGTACTATGGGGGCAGAGAGATGTGGATATTACAGTGGGGGATATTTTTTATTTTTTTTGCTGATCTGAAAATGATCCAATCCGCGACTCCCGATCCGAGGATCAATCCAATCCGTGAGTTTTTTGATCCGTTGCACCCCTAGCAGGGGGTATTGCGCAGGGGGTATTGCAGAGTATTGTGCAGGGGTATTGCACAGTACTGTGCAGGGGGTATTGCAGAGTATTGCGCAGGGGTATTGCAGAGTATTGCACAGGGTATTGCAGGGATGGCTGAGCAGGGTTGGCTGGATCTGTGACTGCAATAGTCACAGATCCAGATCACAGCGCTGCTGACATCCGCTCTCTCCTCTCACACTGTACCGATCGGTACAGAGAGGGGAGGGAGGAACCGGCGTCATCAAATGATGTCGGTTTGTTTACATGTGATCGCTTCATCATTGGATGGAGCGATCACATGGTAAACAGCCGCTATCAGCGGCAATTTACCGCGATCCAGAGAACCCGGCGGTCACGGACACTCCCGTTAGTTAAGAAACCGCCTTGTAGCCGTAATTCGGCTATGAGGCAGTGATTAAGTGGTTAATTAGGGCTGCATGGTTTTTGACCTCTGAGTGATTTATAAAACACTGGTATGCATGAATGCCCAATCAGACAATATTATAGCTAGATTATCTGGTCATATGTGCTATATGATTTAAATTTAAATTGATTGTGAGGGAGTGCAGGCTTATTTTGGAATGGGAGAGGGGAAGAGGTATCAAATGGCAAGCAGGATCTGATCATAGACTGTGTAAAGAAAGTAGGTCATTGTTACAAATGATAAAAGTGGAAAAAAAGTGCTAATTGCTGACCAGGGTGGAAATGGAGAGCAGGCAGCATGTGAGAGTAAGAAAGAGTGACCTGCTTATTTGTTAGTAAATTAGCCTCTGTGTGTGAGTTTAGGTATCTGAAATAGCAGCAACTAGCAGACTTAAAGTGGTTGTTGACCTCAGACATCAAACGTAGACAAAGCATATGCCTCTATGGTGTGTACTTGTCTTAAGAGAAAAAAGGGGTCTGTGGAGGGATCTCCAGCACACTTAACCTGTGATTGACAACCTCAGCTTTGTTCCTGTGTGCTATGTGAAGGGGGTGTATCCCCCTGCCCCTCCAATCAGCTTTTAGAGCTCTCCTTACTGAGCTCTGCAGAGTGTAATTTCAGCTCTCCACACTGTGTTTTCTGAACTCTCAGACAAGCTTGATAAATTCTGGACTCTGAATGAATGTAGAGAAGATAAATAGGTACAACTTATTTAGGAGGATTTGTTCCATCTCTGTGTACCACCTGAGGCCAGTCACTTCACTGGGTATATGTGAGAGTTTACAACCACTTTAAAGTAACCTTTCAACCAGTGGCGGCTGGTGATTTTTTTGGGGGGGGGGGGCGCAAACACACGAAAAAAAAAAAAACAACAATTGCAGCCTCACTGTGGCCAACAATTGCAGCCTCACTGTGCCCAACAATTGCAGCCACTGTGCCCATCAAACGCAGCCACTGTGCCCTGCCATTGTCACCACTGTGCCCTGCCATTGTCGCCACTGTGCCCTGCCATTGCAGCCACTGTGCCCTGCCATTGTAGCCACTGTGCCCTGCAAAATGAGCAAAGTACATGTTCGCATTTAGACTGAATATTCTGATTCTTGCATTAGCAGTGGCGACTGGTTCTCTTTCATTTAAACATCTAGACGGAGAGGAATTATACCACCTGTGTTTCTTTAGGACCACTGATTGAGTTTTACATTTTTATAAGCACAGTGCTGTTTTTTTTTTTGGTTCCGGTAAAGCAGCTGTATAAGTGGAAAAGAGCACAGGGTGAGCACTTGGAGCAACATTTATGCTGTACTTAGCTCACTGCTTTATAACCTGAGGATACAGGCAACTACAGTAAGTTTTAATGCCACGGTTACTTTACCGATGTGTGTCTTGTGAGAGGTGACAGGAATGGTTACTGAACAGAAGACTTGTAGATTATTCAGATTTCATTGTATATATTGCTCAGTTGAAACACAGACAGCTAAAGTATATAAGAGTCCCTGTAAAAACAGTATTTCGTTTTTAGAACATGCGATCATTTAAGTAACACTTAGAACCTTTGTTTACTGTAGAACACAGTAAAGCAGCATATACTATGTTTGCCCTCATGCCAGTTGGAGAATACGTTTTAAAGCCAAAATAAACTTAAAGTCAATTGCACATTGTGACTTATGATTCAGATGACAGTTTGAGTAGTCTATGCATGAGCACATTAACTTTATTATACGTTTAATAAAGCATGCTGTGTGGCACTAACTGTCTAGCATGTGCAGCTACTCAGAGTAATCTAAAGCCCCCACAGCTTTAAAGGCCCACAAAATATGCATCTAATGGCTCTAAATAAGTGGAACACTGGAACAGTACAGGTAATGTGTTGACTTTGGCTACCCGTAAAGCTTTAATAATCTGTAAAAAATGGATTTCGTTTCGCTGGACACACTTCATGTTTCAAGCTATAGTGCCAAATACCACTTTCAGCTGTGTGGTATAGTTGGTAGTCTCATTGATACCTAGGAAAGAGTTTTAATGATCAACTTTTTAAAATCTACAAAATGTCCTTTATGAGTATCCTAGTTTGGCCCATATATTACTAATGAAAACCATAATTTTTGGCTCAGATATCTTAAGTGGAAAAGGCTGACCAAGATGTCTTTAACAGAGCATTCATAAAAAGATGCAGATTATGACTAGGTTTTCAATTTATGCACCGTTCAAAATCTATTCTTGCTGAAATGATACCACATCTGATGAACATTTACGATAAACAGTAACACTAGATATACACATTTTCAAGCTTTTAATGTTGCAAATACAAGTTTGAGGAACATCATGTCTATTGCGCCTTTGCAAACTGTTTAAAAAAACATTGAGGAACTTTCTTGAAGCCTTCTAGCTGCAGAAAATCAATATGGGTGCCAGCTTAATTTTGCTAAGAAAATATTTTTTTCACTTGACCTCAGCTTTTATATTTAGGGGGGCACATGGGGGGGACGGGGACAATTGTAGGGGAGCCAACTATAATATGCAATTTTATATATATATATATATATATATATATATATATATATATCTCCTGGGGCCCTTTACTACGATCCCACAAAGGGCCCTTTCACATGTTCTCCTACTATACTGGGGCCCCCCAGGGTGGCAGAAAACAAGAGATATATGTCACCAGCACACCGAGAAAAGGGGGTCCAAAGCAGTGGGAGAACTCTCAGGGTTGCAAAGGTTGTCTTAACACCGGGTCCTGGTGTTCTGCCACTGTGGGGTTCCCCAGCTGTCCTGTCCCTGCTATTGACAGCGCTGGTCTGGCATCTATTAGAACCTAATGCTGGTGACATTATGGGTGCATGCAGGGGAAGGCTTTTCACATCTAATTACACTACTTACACAAATTCATTAGTGGTTACTAGTTGTAGCAGCACACGCACATTTACTGTATTTTCTGGCGTATAAGACTACCTTTTACACTTAAAAAAAATGCCCAAAAAGCTGGGGTCGTCTTATACGCCGGGTCAGCTGCTTGGATGCCTGCTAGATGTGCGGTAATACTGTATGTAGCTCCGGCTACATACAGTATATATCGCTTAACCAATCTCCGTGAGCGATGTATTCAAATGAATACAGAGCTTGCTCAGATTAGAGTAACAACCTCTGCCAATCCGAGTGCCTACATACAGTAGCCTGCTCGGATTGGCTTTGAGAGTCAGAGAGGCGTGGGCTGATGATGTTACTGCCTCTGCCAATCCAAACAGGCTTTGTATTCATTAATAGAATACATCGCTCACCTTAATTGGCTGCAGCTCCAGGAAGAAGGAAGAAGAATATGGCTCCAGACGAAAGAAATATGAAGCATCGGGATGGGGGTCATCTTATATGGTGAGTACAGGCAAAAAATCTTTAAAAACTATAAAATTAGGGGGTCGTCTTATACGCCCGGTCGCCTTATACGCCGGCAAATACGGTAGTTTTTATTTTAGCATTTTGTCATTGTGGGCATACAATTCCTGTTTGCAGAACCTTTGTTTTAGTTTCCTTACTTATTTCAGTTGTGGCAGAGCACAGCATCATTTGGTTTCATATTTATAGGGTGCATTGTACCCCTACTGATTAACCAAAAAAATAAAAAAAGTGGTGTTACAAAAAACAAGGAAGAAGTCATTGATGGAGGAAGAAGAACCGGGAGAAAAAGGTACAGAGAAAATCCGAGAGAAGCATACAGAGAAGAACCGGGAGAAGAAGCAGAGAAGAACCAGAGGGAGAAGACTGGAAGGAGAAGAATCAGGAGAAGAAACAGATGGAGAAGAACCAGGTGAAGAAGCAGAGACGACCAGAGGGAGAAGATCGGAGGAAGAAGAACTGAAGGGAGAGGATCGGGGGAAAAATACACAGAGTTAAGCAGGGGGACATTCTTCATTTTATTAAAGGACTTTTTGAAAACCATCTCTTATTTTTTGTAACACTATGCTTCTTTAATTTATTGACGAATGGGTAGGGGTACAATGATCAGCAGTGCCGGCAGACATCCAGTACCTGGAATCCACAGATTAATCACAGCAAAAGTGGTCTGTCGACAGCGCACATTCGCCCCCTGTAGACGGAAGTGCAGAATCACAAATATATTTGTGATTCTGTGCAGGAGGGCTACCCTGTAGCAGTAAATCTGCTATGGGGTGGTCCTGAAGTAGTTAAATCAGAGGCAAGCTCTGCCACGGAACTGAGACTAAAATTACTGCCTACTGAGCAGCAATGTAAAGCAGTAATGTAAAGATCAAATAGCTATGGATAGTGTATAGTGGGTACTATTGGTGATCACCAATATAACAATTACATTGTTACTGATCACGCTTGTAAAAGGGGCATTGTTCCTGAAAAAATATATTAAAAGGATCAAAGGAACTGTAGGCATTGATGCAAAAATATTAATGACTTAACTAAACTTTCTCATGTTCTTATATGAATCCAATGACTTCAATGCTTATTGGGATTACAGACAAGACCTGATGCCCGAACAGTCTCAGTTTGCAAATATGGTGCTCTTGTTTCTTCCCTTCTGTGTCCAGTCTGAAAGTGTTCAGTATGACAGGTCACAGTCAAGAGCAAAATATTGTCTTTTACAAGGTTAGACTGATGTACCTCAAAATGCACCAGGGCTAATAAAGGCAAGAGTTAGCACAGCTTTTACTGTTTTCTGTTGACTTGTTTTGTTATATTTTATTTATTGCATCTACTGTGCTCATTATTAACTGTTGGTGCTACGTGAAAAAAAAAACCACTAAGCCTATTATTCACGTGTCATGCTATGCATGCCCAGTATCACCCAATATACCATTTTACTGACATACTAGTTAGTGTAAGGGTGGGAACAAAACATCAATGATCAATGTCTCATTAGCAGCACACTTTTTATCTGTATTTTAAATTGCGCCCCTTTCTAAACATATATACAAACCAATAGAGACTGGCAAGTGAAAATAGGTTGGTAATGAAATCAATTTAGTTCTCAACCACCTTTACAAAACTGAAGTTTTCCCTGAGACAGGATTTCCCAGTGCCTGGTCTTTGATACCTGCATCTTTTGATGTGGTACACTTGGTTTTAAACCCAGAATGTTGCTACACAGGAAATTGGAGTAAAAAAATGCACTTTCAGTGAAGATATGGCCTCAAAGAAGTCCAGGAACAGACTACACAGATGCAACCAACAAAAAGAGAATTTTGGGCCATAACATGTAAGTATACATCTGGGATAAGGGTGTGTAGGTTACCTTAGGTTAAAGGGGCTTATCCTTTAGATGAGAATCTTTGGCTGTACATTTCCTGTGGATCAGTGGAGTACAGTTCGTTCTGCACATCTGTGAGGCCGCGTACACACGATGAGACATGTCCGCTCTAACATGTCTGACGGACCGTTTGCAGCGGACATGTCTCATCGGATTTTCCCCTCGGGCTGAGGAAGCGGTGACGTGGCGGTGACGTTGACGCCGCCACGTCACCACTCCAGGAACTAAAATACTTCCACGCATGTGTCAAATCCATTCGACGCATGCGCGGATAGTTTCTATCCGCTGGTTAGTGTACTAACCAGCGGACATATCCGACGGACATGTCTCCGGCGGACAAATTTCAAAGCATGCTTTGAAATTTGTCCGCTGGGAAAACATGTCCGCTAGCCCGTACACACGATCGGAGATGTCTGCTGAAACGGTCCGTTGGACCAGTTTCAGCAGATAAATTTGATCGTGTGTACGCGGCCTAATCCGTTTTCAGCAGACAGCGGGCTGAAGCCTGCTGTTGTGTAAACAAGGCCAAAGATAAATCCATGGAAAGATCCAAGCTTACTCACCGACCAGCCCGCTGACAATCTAATCAACCTATCTAACAGTATGTGTTAAAACAGGGGTTTAGTCTGCACGCATTTGCAAATACATGCGTAAGCCACAGAGCCTCACCATGACACCCTGGTATCTGTGGTCCTATCACTAGCTTATGAGTGACTCCACAATGGAAGCACATGCATTCTGATGGATAGGTGAAGCCTGTTGTAGGCTGATGTCACAGAGCAGGTTCAGGCACGCAGCTCAGCCTCCGATGAGACATGTCCATCAGACCGATGCTGCATCCACCTAGGTAATAATGATTCTGAAAAAAAAAACTTATTTTTTAACACTCTAACTGCATCCATTGGCTTTTCCCAATTCAGAAGTGGGAAATTATGTGAAAAATGTTTCAGCAGAACATATAGCTTTTTCCATTACTCAATGTTTGAAATGTTGTGGTCTTTTCACCTTGTAATGTGTCTCTGTGCATTGGCCAGGGATACAAGTGGTTTTTGAATGGCAGTTCAATCATAAACTCTAATTTTGTAAAGCTCATGACAAACCACATCATATTGTTTCTGTTGAGACTAGGCAGCACAGGTGCTAGTTCAAATTTGTGGTGGTATTGGAGGCAGTGATTTTTTAGCATTTATAACTATCCTACTATGTGTTTCCTTGCCAGTGAGATTTGATTACCAACTCTTCTTTGCCAAAATGCAGTTTAATCATCTTTGGTATATGTTGTTTTAATTTGAAATTTTCCCCCTTGACACAGAAAACTGAAGTTTCTTTTACTGCTATACCTGAAATTTTGACACAAATTATTGGGCCTCTTCGGGGCTCGGTCGCCTTTTGTTGCTTTGCAAATTCACATATCAAAGTGCTAATTGACACACCAATTTTATAGCTGACAGATGCTGCCAAGTGACCTAATATTTTACTTTTGCAGCTGTGCTTGTCTTTGAATTTCGGTTACTTTAAAGATAAACTTTAATTCCATGAAGTATATTCAATATTTTATTCTTTCCTGGTAAATGCATTTCTGTATTATAATGTATACAATATTCAATGTATCTAACAGTCCAAACAGTTAAAACATAAGTGATGTGTCCTTATTGTAGCAATCCAGTTGGCCTCTCTATACCTTACAGCTGCAGTTGTATTGAACTAAAGCTGGCCATGCACTGGTTGACATTTGGCCGGTTCAGCAAGGACCAGCCGAATTTCAATCAGTGTGTGGTCTGTCCTGCTCAACAGAAGTTGATAATAGGTGACTGCAGCTGCTGATCACTGTATTTTGACATTGGCGGGTTCCGGTGTTAGCATGCATAGTCCTGGCAAAGGGGAATGCTCCATCTACTTATTTTCTGTGTGTGTGAGTTTTTTTTTTTTTTTATCCAGCGGGCTGACAGAAAAAAAAAAAACTAAAGCTCAGTACACATGATCGGTTTGTCTAATGAAAACGGACCGATGGACCGTTTTCATCGGATAAACCGATCGTGTGTGGGCCCCATCGGTTTTCTTTCCATCAGTGAAAACTAGACCATGTTTTGAAATTTTCCTATGGATAAAAAAACAATAGAAAAAAACAATTGTCTGTGTGGAAGTCAGTCAAAAAGCTACACATGCTCAGAATCAAGTCGACGCATGCTCGGAATCAAGTCGACCTAATTTTAAACGATCACTTTGAAAAACAGCCCATTCCGTTTAAAACTAAAAAGAAAGGCACACATTTGTGTATAGATATAAAAAAAACTTTTTTTATAAGTGAAAATAGTCCCTCTGTTCCCTCTTTTTTCGGGTGCATAAGAGTTGGGAAAATAGAAGCAGCAGTATACTGATCTTCCCAGCATAGGTGTGCACAGCCTATTGCATTAGGGTGTGCACACCAAAAAATCAAACACATATGTGTGTGTGTGTGTATGTGTATATATATATATATATATATATATATATATATATATATACTAACAGCATCAGGAGAACAATAGATGGTGTCAGTAGGGCAGAGATTGGTCAGTAGGGCAGTGTCAGTAATTTTGTTTTTATTATTTTATTTTGTATTTTGTTAACATTTAAAACATTGTATTATTTTATTTTTTTTACAATTTTTTTAGAAGCCCCATTAGGGGGCATGGAAAAAAAATCAAGGGTGGGAATCTGCACCACACAGGTTGATTGGGATACCTGGCACACCCTGTGCCTATGCTTCCCAGTGTAAGGCTGTGGAGGAGGGGAATGTCAGTATGAGTCTGATCATTGGAGGAGAGCAGCCTAAGTTCCCAGCACAGCTAGAGAACTAACCATCGAGAGCTCTCCTGCCTAGTGTGGTCAGTTTTTTTAACAAGAAAGCAGAGGGACTAGCAGAAACACCAGGGATTTCACACAAAGGAAGCAATACAGAGAGAACAGGATACTTTTTCATACAAGTACATGGAACAGCAGGCACATATAGGGAATTTGAAATGCTGGGGGAACAAACGATTTAAGGCACCTTAACCACTTAACCCCCGGACCATATTGCTGCCCAATGACCAGAGCACTTTTTGCGATTCGGCACTGCGTCTATTTAACTGACAATTGCGCGGTCGTGTGACGTGGCTCCCAAACAAAATTGGTGTCCTTTTTTTCCCACAAATAGAGCTTTCTTTTGGTGGTATTTGATCATCTATGCATGTTTTTTTTTGCGCTATAAACAAAAATAGAGCAACAATTTTGAAAAAATTAAATATTTTTTACTTTTTTCTGTAATAAATTACCCCCAAAAATATCTAAAAAAAAAAAATTTTTCCTCAGTTTAGGCCGATACGTATTCTTCTACATATTTTTCGTTAAAAAAAATTGCAATTAGCGTTTATTGATTGGTTTGCGCAAAAGTTACAAAATATGGGGTAGTTTTATGGCATTTTTATTAATTTTTTTTTACTAGTAATGGCGGCGATCAGCGTTTTTTTTCAGTACTGCAACCTTATGGCGGACACTTCGGACACTTTTGACACATTTTTGGGACCATTGGCATTTTTTTAGCGAGCAATGCATTGGATTACTATAAAAATGCCATTGGCAGTGAAGGGGTTAACACTAGGGGGCTGGGAAGGGGTTAAGTGTGTTCCTGGGTGTGTTCTAACTGTATGGGGGGGTGGCCTCACTAGGGGAAATCACTGATCTTGTGTTCATACATTGTATGAACACAAGATCAGCGTTTCCCCCGCTGACAGGACCGAGAGCTATCTGTTTACACACAAAGCTCCCGGTCCTTGCTCTGTAACGAGCGATCGCGTGTGCCCGGTGGCGATCGTGCCCGCCGGGCACGCGCACAGGACTCGGGGGCGAGCGTTGGGGCGCCGGCCGCCGGTGGCGCGCACGCGCCCCCTAGCGGCCGCAGAAGTGCCGACGTAAAGCTACGGCTCTCGTCCAGGAGAGCCGACCTGCCGACGTATAACTGCGGCGGCTGGTCGGCATGTAGTTAAAGTGTGCTAAAAGCTGCCATGGTTAGATTCTTGTATCATTTTAGCATTTCTTAACCACTAGATAACATGTGTAAAGTACAACTGCAGCTTGATGAATTTGGGCTAATTAGTGCCACGTGGGACACTTTGCACTTCATGTGTCCACTAGCTTGAACAAGTCTCTCATCTTTATCTCTCTATTAAAAAAAGTGTTAAATATACAGTACTTTGATAGTAAGACCATGCAGTGTATAGTGGGAAGGGACTAAAGGAATAAATAAAACTCAAACTAAACCAGTGCTTAGTACAGTAAAGCCTTCCTAGAACACATATCCACAAAATTAAGGTATTTTACCTAAATTCAGGAAAGGCACTATATTATATGTGACAAATGTCACAGGAAATTACATAAAGTAAATTTTTAGTTTGGCAGTCGACTAATTCTTTATTGTATAAAATTGACCTGTGGTATGTAAATGGTTTAAAATTTAAATAATGAACAAAAGCAAATACATTCTTGATTACGGTATGACACTAACTAAAATTACCACTCTTTGTGTATACCTATTTCCAACATCAAAATGACATCAGCAAATAAAAAAAAAAAAAAAAGTTTTCAAAAAAAATAATTGAAAGTGCTACTATGGTAACAGTACAACAAAGAGCAACGATAAATGCAGGCTAGTGTCACTGGGCTCTGAACCCCTGAAGAAGTCACGTGGGTGTGGCGCAACATGTCAGGCAGAGGAGGTGATGGTATCACTCAAACGAGGAAGTGTACAGACACCAGGGAGCGCAGCAAAGTATGCAAACTATTTCTTAAAGGGGTTGTAAAGGTTTGTTTTTTTATTTTCTAAATAGGTTCCTTTAAGCTAGTGCATTGTTGGTTCACTTACCTTTCCTTCGATTTCCCTTCTAAAAGTTGTTTTTCTTTGTTTTCTTTGTCTAAATTTCTCACTTCCTGTTCCTGCTTAGTAAGCTGTTCTGGCTGACTAACCCCCAGGCAGATGATGGGGGCAAGCTTACTGAAGAGAAACAGGAAGTGAGAAATTCAAACACAGAAAAAAAACATTTAGAAGGTAAATTAAAGGAAAAGGTAAGTGAACCAACAATGCACTAGCTTAAAGGAACCTATTTATAAAATAAAAAACAAACTCTTACAACCTTTAGGCTGCATTCACACCTAGGCGACAAGATACGCCGCGTACGCGGCTTATCTTGCCGCCTGTAGATGAAACTTTTTTTTTTTTTTTTCTTTAACATTGCGGTCTATGAGCGAACGCCAATGTCGCCTGAAAAAAAGGGTCCGGGACTTTTTTTCAGGCGACAGGCGTGGAGATGTGAACAGTCTCCATAGACCGCAATGTTATTTCACATCTCGAGCGACAAGCGCGACGGGCGTCCGCGTTTTGTTGCTCAGATGTGAATGGAGCCTTACAAGGGAATATTGCCTGTACTTTGAAAATGTGCACAGAGCAGCTGCACAAAAAAAAAAGAGTGTTTTTATATATTTTAATAAAGAGAATGGCATTATGATAGTCAACTGTTTATTTTGAGCTAACATAAGTGGTGAAGAGAGAAAGAGGCATCTGGAGGCATTTCAAATAGAGGACACTTGAAGGGGAATAGTACGTCCCTGGGAGAGTAAGAGAAAGAGTTCTGAGGCATATTGACCTATATGATAGATATATGGGTCAGAATTCAAGGTGAGAGCATAAAGTGTATGGTTTAATTGGCACAAGGGGAATACGGAAGAGGTGTTTTGAACTGTAGTTATGAAATCATTGGAAGATTATTATGACACTTGGACTTTTTCGTTATTTTCACAGGGAAGGGTGTATTATTAATACACATTGTTGTTCAAATTGCCTGTATGCTGGAAATTCTTTCAGATTTTTTTTTTGTTTTCTTTTTTGTTTGCTAATGTAATTTTAAAGTTGTAATTAGGTATACAAAAAGAGTGGTGTTTTTAGGTAGTGACACTCTATAATTGAGAATGTATATGTGAACACAAGACATTGCTGATGAGCTATTATTTTTTTTAAGTATTACGGTGGATTAGTGTGTGAGAGTATATCACATATAGATTACAATGAACAAAATGTACTACATGGATACCATGGTCAACAATGAATATAAGATCAACTATGTAAAAAAAATGTAATAATGTGTCTGAAGGGGTTGGCATCTCTTATAAATGTTTGGCTCCCACATACCTTATACAAGTCAGTGGAAATTTATGAGGATGCCAACCACTTTAACCACTTGCCGACCGCCCACTGTCGTTCTACGTCGGCACTTTAAAGATGGATATCTCGGTAACGGCAGCAGCTGCTGCCACAACCGAGATATCCATCTCTTCAGTGGGCGGTCGGTCAAACGATAACGGCGGTCTCCACGGCGGCTTCGCTGCGAGATCGCCGTTATCGGTGGCGGGAGAGGCCCCCCTCCCGCCGCGCTTCCGCGCCCTCCGCCGCTTACCGGAGCCGTCGGTAGCGGCGGAGGCGATCGTGTCCTCTCCCGTGCTCAGTGGGGATGCGAGTGAGGGAAAAATGTCCCTCACCCGTCCCCATAGCTCTGCTGGGCGGAAGTGACGTCAAAACATCAGTCCCGCCCAGCGTCTTAAAGAAACATTTTTTTTTTTGGTCATTTGAAAAAATTACATTTTAAATTTTGTATTATTTTTTTGCATTTAAGCCTAAATATGAGATCTGAGGTCTTTTTGACCCCAGATCTCATATTTAAGAGGACCTGTCATGCTTTTTTCTATTACAAGGGATGTTTACATTCCTTGTAATAGGAATAAAAGTGATATTTTTTTATTTATTATTTCAGTGTTAAAAATTGGTAAAATAAATAAAAATAAATCCGAAAACAAAAAAAAATGTTTAAATTGCCCCGTCCCGACGAGCTTGAAGCGAACGCATACGCGAGTAGCGCCCGCATATGAAAACGGTGTTCAAACCACACAAGTGAGTTATCGCTGCGATCGTTAGAGCGAGAGCAATAATTCTAGCCCTAGACCTCCTCTGTATCTCAAAAAATGCAACCTGTAGAATTTTTTAAACGTCGCCTATTGAGATTTTTAAGGGTAAAAGTTTGACGCCATGCCACTAGCGGGCGCAATTTTTAAGCGTGACATGTTGGGTATCATTTTACTCGGCGTAACATTATCTTTCACAATTTTCCAAAAAAAATGCGCTTGTAAGACTGCTGCGCAAATACGGTGTGACAAAAAGTATTGCAATGACTGCCATTTTATTCTCTAGGGTGTTAGAAAAAAAATATATAATGTTTAGGGGTTTTAAGTAATTTTATAGCAAAAAAAAATGTTTTAGTCTCGTAAACATCGAATCTGAAAAACAGGCTCGGGGCTTAAGTGGTTAAACCTAATCATAGAGTCTTTTTTAGATACATACTGTACTGTAGATTAATTGTGTATCAATTTTCACCATGATAGGCATGCTGTAGAGTATCACCACTGTTTTTTTTTTTTGCTAAATAAATAAAAAAGTGTTTTTTTTTTAAAAAAAATGCATTTTCTTGGTTTCTGTTATAACATTTTGGAAATAATCTTTCTTCATAAATATAGACCAAACTGTATTCTGCTACATTTCTTTTTTTATTTATTACTATTTGTTTGTGAAGTGCACATATACCACCAGTCGATGGTACCAAAGCGCTAAATAATCTCTGGTGAAAATAACCAAAATCCCTGTTTATTATTTAGTCTGTAGGAAAATTATAGAGTCCACAAACTATGGTATACATATCTGAAGAGTAAACACTCTTCTGGTCATTTACTTTCCATTTTGTTAATTGATAGAAGTGAACTATTTACACTTTAATTTTTGAAAGCATTCTTAATTTACAGCATTTTTTCACACCTGCCTAAAACGTTTGCACAGTAGTATACATGTATGAGTGTGTGTATATATATATATATATATATATATATATATATATATATATATATATATATATATATATATGTATATATATTTGAGTTTAGATACAGTTTGTAAAAGCTTCCATTATTAAAAAATGCTCACCTGACTGATTTAATACCTTCTGAATCTTTGACCCAAACATGTCAGGAAAGTCAGAAGACAGTAAGGCGGTCCGAGGTCCGGTCCGTTTCAGCAGACATCTCCGCTCGTGTGTATGGGCTAGCGGACAGATTTCTCCACCCGACAGATTTCAAAGCAAGCTTTGAAATCTATCCGGTGGAATCTGTCCGCCCGACATGTCTGCTGGTTAGTACACTTACCAGCAGACATGTCGGCCCCCACCGCCGCCGCGCCGCTGCCGAATGGATTCGGCGCATGCGCGGAAGTGTTTTACTTCCTGGTGCGGTGACGTGGCGGTGACGCGGCGGCGTCAACGTCACCGCCGCGTCACCGCCACGTCACCGCGCCGTCCGGCGGCGGGGAATTTGATCCGATGGTGTGTACACGCCATCGGATCAAACTCCCGATCGGACATATCCGATGGAAATGGTCCGCGGACCGTTTTCATCGGATATGTCCGATCGTCTGTACGCCGCCTTATACGTCCTTGTTTGAATACTTGTTCTAGGTCAGTGCCTAAAAGTATTGAGGTACTTGGATCTGTATCACATCTGGGCATCTAGCGCTTTTTAGATATGGTAGGCAGCAATAGCAGCCTCCATGTTTCTTCTAAGAAAGTTATCCTCTACCGTGCACTTGGTTAATCAAAGTAAATGGCTAATGAGTTGAAATCCTTTAATGTCCATTTTTGTTTGGTTAGTAAATAAGTTTTATGAGAATGCATGAAAGAAGAATAAAATGATGGAATCTTGCCTTAATTTGCCCTACCGGTATATGCTGGCGGCATACACATGCTTTGATTTGCAGCTCAGCTTTCTTTTAATCATATAAGAGAAACAATGATGGCTTTAACAAGTCCACCAAAGAAATTCAGAACGAACATGTACTCATAAATAAGCTGTTCAAAGGAAACGTATCTAATCATGCGCTCCTAGATTTTGGCTGCGCTGCATTTCTGCCTTTCAGGCTTTGATACAGATGCCGTTGAGAAAAGAGTTGAAGGGAACAAGAGCAGCAAGCTTTTGAAGACTTACTCTGCTATAATCTTATTTCACGTCAATCTTCTTATAGGTGTCAAAGACCTCAGTCAGCTATTTGTCCTGGGGCAATAGCGTGATAGTTTTAGTTGACAACACTGTTCAGTGAATCAGCATAAGAGATAAATTACAGAGATTTACCTGTATGAAGCGTAATGATTTCCATACCTCACAGGCCCTCCTGTAATTTATGAGCTTTGGAGAGCTCCATCATGGGTTATTCCACTGGTCTTCTAAAAGGCTTCATCAAGCACAGAAAACCAACCTTTTGCCAGGGTTTCCCTGCCAACTGGGTGCTTTGAAAGCTTTCCAGGGACCACACAGATCTGATAACTTTGAACTACCAGTGGATAAAACAAAACACACAGGCACACACTTGAACAGTACACTATATTAAATAAGATTTCACATAACTGACATGGAATATTGTAAGAGATTTTCCAGGACAGTTATGCCAACCTTTAGGCGGAATCCAGGAGAAAGATCATTTTTTATATTTGCTTCAAAATATTTGTGCAGTATAAACTGCAGCTTACCAGATGCCTACAAATAGTCACATAAATAAATAAATGAACAAATAAATAAAAAAATATGATTTACTTAGGAGATAGTTAAATATGCTGCACACAGGGCACTGTACAGTATATTGTGTGCTTTCATATATGCAACAATGAAATAGTGAAAACTATATTCAAAATCTAATACTGTATTCAAAACCCAGCTCTGTAGTATTTTTCAAACTAATCCCATGCACACTGGTGGCTCTCATGTGTTAGATTCATGGTATAGACTCTGGAATATGTTTTCCATTTGTGGAAAAATTGTATTAAAAAAAAACAGCTGACCTAACTGCTTGTTTTGGTTTTTCTAAACTTTAAAGTGTTCTTTCTCATAAGGCTGGTAAGTTAGTGACAAGTGCAACCCTGTCCTCAGGTTCCATAAATTGCTGGGCCCACATTTTATTTCAGTAAGCTGGCTGCCTAATCTAGGATTTTATCAGCATGGCTAGTGATAATGTGACTTTGTATCAATGTGATAAATATAGAAGGAATATTATAATGTTTTTTAAATATAAAGAAAAAAGAAAACAGGTAGAAAAAGAAAAAAATATTCTTACCTCTTAAGCCGTGTACACACGATCGGTTTGCCCGATGAAAACAGACCGATGGACTGTTTTCATCGGACAAACTGATCGTGTTTGGGCCCCATCGTTTTTCTCCCATTGGTTGTAAAAAATAGAACATGTTTTACATTTTTCCTATGGATAATGGATAAAAAAAACGATAGAAAAATCCAATCGTCTGTGTGGAACTCCAGAATCAGAACCAAGTCGACAACATGCTTGGAAGCATTGAACTTAATTTTTTTCAGCTCGTTGTGGTGTTGTACGTCACCACGTTTTTGCACGATCGGATTTTTGACTGATGGTGTGTAGGCAAGACTAATGAAAGTCAGCTATATCGGATATCCGACGAAAAAATCCATTGGATCCGATTCCATCAGATATCCGATCGTGTCTACAGGGCTTAAGGCTTCTTTCACACAAAGCGGACTCTGTAGCTACGGAGCCAGCCAGCTTCCGCTGGTTTAGCGGGAGATCTCTCCAATGATCCCTACTGAGCCGGCAGGTGACAAGTCCCTCTCTGCTCACTGAGCAGGGAGGGACTTGTGCAGCACCGCTGTCTCCTATGGAGAGATCTGATAAAAACGGACAGCATATCTGTTTTCATCAGATCTCACCCGATCCGATCCGCCATGGACGAGTGAGGATGTATCAATATACGTCTGATTTTCTTGGATCAGATAGGGCCGACTGTCAGCGACACTCCATAGGATTGCATGGAGCACCAACAAAACTGACAGGCGGACCTGAATGGAACGACCGTGTGAAAGGGGCCGTATGGTTAAAGGTATTTGGAAACCATTATTGCCACTTTGAACTAGTAATGATCAAAAGGGTAGGAGACCATTTTTCCTTTTAGTTAAAGATGCCCCACTTCAATACATACAGTATAGTTATATAGTTTAGAGATGTTTTCTTCAGTGGCGGCTGGTGCTCAATTTTCTTAGGAGGTGGGTGTCAGCCCCCCCCAGCCAGCCACTCTTTCCCCAGCCAGCCAAGGTGCTCGATCAATCAATCGCCACTTACCCCCCACTCCCATCACTTAATCGCTCGATCACCGCTTCACTCGCCTGTCTCCCGCCAGGCCCCCCACTAGCCCTGCACTTACCCCATCCAGGTCGCAGCTTCAGTGGCTTCCCCCCTGCGTCTCCTTCCGAGTCCAGGAGGTTGCTTCTCCTCTTGGGCAGTCAGGACTGAGGCCGCGTACAGACGACCGTTTTCCTCGGCAGAATCCATCAAGAAACTTGGTGGGAGAGCTTTTTTGCTGAGGAAAACGGTCGTGTGTATTCTTGTCATCTAGTAAACTGTCGAGGAACTCGACAAGGAAAAAAGAGAGCAAGTTCTCTTTTTCCTCGGCGGGAGTCGTCGTGTTCCTCGTCGGGCTGGTTTTCCAATGGGAAACACGTTGGTGTGTATGCTTAGAAACCCGCGCACCTTTGGTAAAAGTAGTATTTGTAATGGAGATAGCACATTTGTCACGCTGTAACAGACTGAAAAGTGCAAATGTCTCTTACCAAACTTTTACCTAACACGCAGTAACATGAGATTAGCAAAAGCAGCCCCAAGGGTTGTGCCAGTGGATTCGAACTTCCCCTGCCGTTGTATGTGTTGAAGTCACCGAGTTTGAGAATGAGGAGATTTGGTCTTGACTGTGTGTATGCAAAGACAGCTTGTCAAGTTTCTCGACAAGCCTAACAAGGAACTTGTCGAGGAAAACGATGTGTCTTTTCCGACGAGTTCCTCGGTCCACTTATCTCCACTCAAATCGAGAATCAATACCATAGGCTTAATGGAAAAAATCTTTCATACCCTACAAAATACCAATCTTATATATAACAAAAAATGGACTCCACTCCTTGGTTTAAACACTCCTCCAAGTTCTTTAACCCTATCTAATTTCCCCTTGCTTGTCATATGCTAGGTGAACTTGTTTGATTCCTGCTTGAGACATTATTACTCCCGTCTTTAGTTTACCTGCCAATTAGAATAATTGATTGTGCTGTATTAGTGTATGTACACGGACTGACTTCTCATATGATTTATCCTTCTTTTTGTATATGCCTTAATTACATGGATTTGTACCACCATTTATTTTCAATAATAAAAGTTTGTAAACAAAAATAAATAAATAAGTGGTACACTGTTCAGTTATATCAATTATTTATTCAACTCAAACTGCTAAGCTTTGAAATGTTCTTATTAAGTATTTATCAATATATTCTTAATGTATTTCTAGGTATCTTGTGATCAATCACAAGGGGCAGTATTCCTTCATGAATTTCCTCTTATAAGAAGAGAAAGTCACCAGGATGATTTTTTGGCAGATCTAATGAACAGTCAAAAGATAGAAGACCCGGTAAGACTATACTATTTTGTTTTGTTTTTAATATGAAAAATCCTAAGAATAAATTGATGAAAATATCCACCCATGTAAAATATTTAGGATTGAATGTCTCTTCCACCTATGAGTAACAGATAGGGAGTAACTTTGGGTTTGGGTCCATCATGAGTTTGACCTGAACTCACCCTGTTTAAAGTCAGAAAACTGCTGATCAAACTGGTCATTTTTGACCAGTTAGTCCAGGGAATCCCTGTTTGCTGTTTGTAAACAAACCAGCAGGGATAAGTCATGTAACAACAGTAAACAACATATCCCAGGTCTGCTTCTGTTTGTAAACAAACCAGCTGAGGACAATGGGCAACACCTGTGGCCAAAATATGACCAAGACTATCTTTGTTTAATGTTGTTAACAATGATCCCTGGCTGGTTTGTTTACAAACAGAAACCAGCTTGTACTTTGTCATTTGCAAAAGGAGTTCTAGTGTGAAAGCATTGTGGTGGTGGGAAAACTTCATTGGGTGGCAGGTCATTTTGGCATACGTGAGTGTTATTGATGTTGAATTTTCATTGAGGGACATAGTTTACCTTTTTGCAGGAGGAGGTCATTTGTTTATTAAGAGACCTTGTCAATGGTGTTGGTGTATTCATTTACTTTTAACACTTTTTTGTGAGTGTGTAATAGTGGTTCTAATGTATCACACACCCATTTTCCTATAGGGGTTCTAGATTCCACAAAGTCCCTCCCCACAAACCTCCATATTCAGCTGAGTACTGGATTTGGAGTTAATGCCCTTGTACCCCTCAACATAAAGACAATGTGCCTTGCCAAATAGGGAGACTTTTCTTCCCCCCACCCCTTCCATATGACACCCTCCCAATGTTGAAAGGCATATTTCCTGGTATAATTCAGGCAGGGGAGAGCCACGTGCCTACTGGCCACTAGGGATGAACCGAACATCCCCTGGTTCGGTTCGCATCCAGAACATGCAAACAGACCAAAAGTAAACCCTTGTTCTTTTTTTTTTTTAATACCCTGCAAGATAAGGTCATAATGAGCTAGTATGCACAGCATACTAGCTCATGATCAACTTACCTGAGAACGAAGCCCCCAAAGTTCTCCTCCGTGCCCTCCGCCGGCGCCACCATGTCTCCGGGGATCTTCTTCTTGTAATCACCACTCTGGCACTGTGATTGGTCGGAGCGGCGATGACGTCGCGTAGGACCGGCCAAATCCCCCGAATGTTCGAATATTCGGCATTAATCCCGAATTTTCCAGGCTTAAAAATGGCACTCTCAGTGTGCCTGCGCATGCGCCGTAGACATCGGTGCTGTGTTTTCAGCAAATATCTCCTTAACCATGTAAGGCTTGCATACTGTATTAAGGCTAATAGGTGCAAGTTCTGTGGTTGCGTTTACAACCACTTTAAATGACTTGTTTTCTTTAAAAAATGACATTTTGTGCAGGGAACCAAAATTTTTAAAAAAGTGCGTGGGGGTTCCCCCAAAATTCCATCATCAGGCTCTTCAGTTCTGATATGGATATTAAGGGGAACCCTGCACCAAATAAAAAAAAATGGTGTTTGGGTCCCCCTCAAAATATATACCAGACCCTTCAGGTCTGGTATCGATTTTAAGGGGAACCCTGCACAAAAAAAAATGGCATGCGATTCCCAAAAAAATCCATACCAGACCCTTATCCGAGCACCCAACCTGGCAGGCCGCGGACCCCAAAAGCACCTTGTCGAAAAGGTTAATGGGGACAAGGACCTCATCCTCACAACCCTTGCCCAGTGGTTGTGGTGGTCTGTGGGCAGGGGGCTTATCGGAATCTGGAAGCCCCCTTTAACAAGGGGGACCCCCAGATCCTGCCCCCCTATGTGAATTGATAACAGGGTACCCCTACCATTTCACAAAAAGTCAAATTGTTAAAAAACCACACAGACTTAGCTTGCAACAAGTCCTTTATTTAAAAAATCCACTCTCGATCTCCACTCCAGCGATGTAATCCATTCTTGGTATCCAGCGATGGATGATCTCCACTCTCCAGCAATTATATCCAGTGAGAAACACACTCACAATCCTGACTCCACCTAGCTATTATGTAGCTGAAGGTGGGGCCACCCGTCACCTGACCAAGTCCCCCTCTGACGCAAGGGGAAACATTTTCTCAATTACTTTTCTCTATTTTGCCGGGACCCGACAATTCATTAATAGCCGTTAGTAGTTTTAAATTACTTTTTTTCCTTCAAAAAGGACATTTTGTGCAGGGACAGTTCTAAGCACGGGAAACTTGCGCCACATTACAGTGTTCCCTGGTGCAGGACCCGGGTCTACAAACCCTTTTTTGGACAATAACTTGCATATTAACCTTTAACATTAGCACTTTAGAATTCTTCCATAGACTTTTACAGGGTGTTCTGCAGGGTTTTTTCGAATTTGCGGCAAACACCCCAAATTGTTTGTTGTTTTGCGAACAAGGCAAACAGCCAATGTTCGAGTCAAACTCATGTCCGACTCAAATTCAAAGCTCATCCCTACTGGCCACCCAGGCTATATGCCTGGAAAAGGTCTGTTATGAGTTTAAAGAAAAACCCCATGCTATTTATCCCACCCTTTTTTTAAATTTATACTGTTTCTTTAAAAAATGGTGTGGCTTTCCCCTTAAATCGTATATCAGACCATTATTTCTATTGTCCAGGATTGTAAATCTTTGTCACTCATAATGATCCACTGCCGTGATGACACACCATGTGATGATGTTGTCCTGCCACCAAGGTGTTTTGTAAACGAGACAGTACAAAAAATTGGCGAAAATTGGGGAAAAACGTTTTGGGGTCCCCTTTCAAATTTATACAAGGTCCTTATCCACATATGCAGCCTTGGTGCCCAGGAAAGGCAGGGAGGTAAGTTTGTGACCCCCCTAACCAGTCCTGAAGCATACCAGCCCACATGCCTTCAATATTGGGAGGGTACAATTATTCCTCCCCCTTGCAAGGCAACTTATCCTCATGTTGAGTAAATAAGGGTCTCATCCCCCACATTTGATCCTTAGGAGGGTGTGGGGGTCTTATGGTGGAAGAATCTTGAATCTAGTGTCATTGGTGACATTATTGACAAAAAATTATTATGAGCAAATCACAGACAATGATGCTACCTATGGTCAATGACATTGCCCATTATACCCAACTTGTTTGTTTACAAACTCAAGCCAGCTGAAAATCTATCATTGTAGGCATCATTGTAGGCATTGTTGTGGTAGATGGTTGAGTCAGCACTTATAAACGAAGGTCACCAAGAAGCTTAGGCAGTAGGGAAAGAGAGATGAACTGTGAGCCCAGCAACTACTAGAGGCTAACTGAGCAAAGCTTGGTTGCATGTTGTAGTATTACATTTATTTTCTTAGACTGCAGCAATGATTTCAACACAGCAAAGTAAAAATGTAAGATTCTCTTGTTCCGCTTACCCTCAGATTTAACTGTGTTGACTTTGTTTGCATTTATATCAAAGGCCATCTTCAAACTGCACTGGTTTGGAGTGACTGACTCATTCCCAGATGGTGCAGCAATTATAACGTCTACCTTTCCTATGCCTATTTTGGAGATGGGTGGTGGAGGGGTGTCATACAGTTGTAATATATAATATATATATAATATAATATATACCATTTATGTAGTAAATGTGACTTTCACCAATCACTGGTGGTAGATCAATCACTGTTATTTAAAACATATAAACTTGTAAAATTCACTTTGGACTCTAGCCATTAGTTAAAGGGGTTGTAAAGGTTTGGCTTTTATTTTCTAAATTGGTTCCTTTAAGCTAGTGCATTGTTGGTTTACTTACCTTTTCCTTTCATTTCCTTTCTAAATGATTTTTTTCTTTGTCTGAATTTCTCATTTCCTGTTTCTCCTCCGTAAACTTGCCACCATCATCCTAGTGGTGGTTAGTCAGTCAGAACAGCTTACTGAACACCTTACTGAGGAGGAACAGGAAGTGAGAAATTCAGACAAAGAAAACAAAAAAAAAAAACATTTAAAAGGGAAATTGAAGGAAAGGATAAGTGAACCAACAATGCACTAGCTCAAAAGAACCTGTTTAGAAAATAAAAACAAACCTTTACGACCCCTTTAAACACTGAGTATCAATCAGAAACATCTCTCTAAAACAAAACAAAAAACAGATATCATGTAGCATTTGTGTCTATTACAACCTTATATTGGTAGACATTCTCTATGAATGATATGTTTATATTGTTGATGACATTTGCAGGGTAAAGATTATTGTCTTTTAATGGATGTTGATACATACAATGTACAATGTTTTGTCTGCATGTCAATGCTTAGATAAAAGTGTTGATATCATAATATTCCTTAATAATGATCCTTAGTTTTTTGTTTATTCAGTGATGTGTATTCATATTAGTAGATGATATATGTATTTCCTGTACCTTTTTTTACATCCCTTAGTACCTTAGTAACAATTGTGATGCTTTGGCTGGCTAATGTTCAGATTTTGTTATTTTGCTACACAGGGGTTGATTTACTAAAACTGGAGAGTGCAGAATCTGGTGCAGCTGTGCATTGTAAACAGCTTCTAACTTCAGCTTGTTCAATTAAGCTTTGACAATAAAACCTATACGCTAATTAGTTTCTATGCAATGCTGCACCAGATTTTGCACTCCAGTTTTAGTAAATCAACCCCACAGTGACTTGTTTGAATGTATGAATTAAACTATGAATTAGGAACAGACATAACAGCTGCTTTTTCTTATGTCGGGTTAACCTGAAGCATATAAAACTGCAGTAATAAACTTAACCTGTCCAGATCATATAATACAAACTGAGAATATCTTCAGAATGATCAGCATATATTGAGAGTTAAAGACATCTGAAACTATGTGCAGGTATTGATTATCCCCGTAACAGTCAAGCTTGTTCCCATCCGCTTTCCCTCCAAGCCATTCTATTGAGTATGATGGACAAAATCATTAACCATTGGGAGAGCTTAGATGGATAGTAAACAGAACAAAGCTCTACTTTTGCAGAAAAAAAATAAGCTTTACATATAGCTTTAGCTATATCTCTGCATTAAGTGATTGTTTTACTATGAAATCATCTTTGTTTAGCATTTTGTCATCATGAGTTAGTTTTAATTGCTCTTTCAAGCCATAATATATTTTGACTGCAATAAGTTACTAAAGTATTCAAGTCTTCTTAATATTTAGCTGTAGTAGGTTTATTTCCTATGATTGTATTGAATGTCTTTTAACAACTTTTCAAGAACCCAAAGATGTACATTTTTGACAAGAAGTTGCTGCTTCACAAATCCTGTTTTGAATGTATGTACCATAATATTCATTTAATTTTGACATGAGGTCTCACTCGTATAGGCATACAGCCTGTGTAAAACATGCAGAAAACATTTAACAGACAAAGTATCAATGTATCTTACAGAGAAAAAGCTAGCACAACTCATTTCTAATGTGATGACTTTTATTTTCAGCACCATTTCATTTAACTTGCCATGTCTTATTATTCGCAATTCAGAATACAGTGTAATTATCAAAGTACTTATTTCATTAGCTCTTAGTGATAAGCTATTCTGGTTATTACAAGCAGATCTCTTATCATCTGTTGTACTTAATTTGGCTCTGTAAAGCATCTTTTAATCTGGCCACACACTGTGTGAATTTAAGCTGTATTATTAGGTAGGTAGGTCTGCCAGCACCCTCTCGTCCAACATCCTTAAATTGAAAAATAGAAAGAGCTGGTGGTCAAACATCATCTGCATCCGACCAGACAGCCTAGCAAAGGGATTCTTCTATCCACATTGTATAGCGTGGAAGAGAATTCTAAATTTAATCAACCAAAAAAGCTACCGGTTAAGACCAGCTTTGGAATGGCCATACACTGGTTGAGAAAAACAGATGTGACTATTTATTTATTTATAAAAATGCTTTTTGGGAGCGCAGTCATTACCCGAAGGCCTCGATGCGCTCATAGAACCACAGATACATGTAAAAACACATCATACAATATAATAATCACTTAAAAATCACATGATAACATCAACAGCTAAAACTGATAAAACTGCTAATATCTAACCCTAATTAAGACCATACGCCTGAGAAAATAAAAACGTTTTTAAAAACTTCCTGAACTTTAACAAATCCTTCTCCCGTCTTAAATGTAAAGGTAGAGAGTTCCAGAATAATGATCCTCGTACATCCAGAGTCCTCCCTCCACATTTAGTTTTCCTAAATTTAGGGACCGTCAAATTACCCTGATCAGCAGATCTTAACGATCTGCTGGGCACGTAACAGGTAAAAAAAATTTGCAGATACCCTGGGCCTATCTTATGGATGGCTTTGTGGACCATACAGCCCACTTTGAACGAGACCCGTTCAGCAACAGGTAACCAATGCAAGGCTTTTAGAGATGGTGTGATATGGTCCCGACGGCCCACTCCCGTTGCTAACTATGACTCTCTCTTACTCCCTTTGACTTAACAATCTAGGGTTTATCAATGGAGAGATTCTTTTCCAGCTCCAAAAGCACTTATGTGCTAGAACATTTCCATGACAGGATCTTTTTCATTGTTTGTGTGCCACACTTTTTCAGTTGCTGTTTTTCATGTTGCATGATATTTGCACTACTGTTAATCAAATCTATATTTTTAGTAAAAAATAGCACTTAAATTAATTTTAGTGTACACAAATACAATATAATAGCATAGTAGATTTGTATGGTAAATATAAGAGATGAGACTGTATTAAAGCTGAACTTCAGGAAGTGCAAAAATCCTTACAGGCTGGCCTTGCTGTGCAATTGTTAAATGCTTGTTTAGGTCTAGGGAACTGGAAAACATTTTTTTACTTACCCAGTCCTCCACCCTTATAGGCTCCTGCGGCACTTCTAGACTGGTGCACACATCCCCAAAGCCTCTTCTCCCCTATGCTCCAGTGGTTGCAGGTTGCAGGTTCTCTAATTTTATTACAGTGGTTGCAGGTTGCAGGTTCTCTGATTTCATTACGTACAATGTAATGTCCGTGACCCTGCACTGGATGTGAGGAAAACAAGGGAGTGTGGGGATCAGGTAAATAGAACTGCTTTTCTCAGTCTCCTAGACCTAAACAGACATTTAATGCATGCATTGCCAGGCCAAGAGCCAGAGATAGGCTTTAAGTAAATAAATATTTATATGTCAAGTCTTAAAACTGCATGTGCCTGTGAAATGGCAAAAATCTTTGTTTCCAAAAGCTGTCTATAGGCATGCACACATTTTTGTGGCACAATTGTATGTTTGCATTTGTATATGTGGGGGTGGGGGAGCTTTGAAAAATTGGATTAAGGTATTAATTTAAATTATAATTATGTAATTTTGCAAATAATTTCCTCATGTTTTCAACTTAACTCTATTGCTGTCACAAGAGGAATGACAATTTCTCGTTAAGAAGACATTAGGGGCCTATTCAAATATCAGCCCTGCATCCCATTAAAGCTGATCAAGCACAGATTGTGCTCAATCAGCTTCTCTTCTGGCCAGAGTGGTCAAGAATTGACAGCTTGGTGTTTGTATTTATTTACTAACTCACTAACTCCTTGTGGGAATGGGCAAGGGGTACCGCAGTACTAATTTCCCTGACAGATGGTGGATATCTGGTCTCCTACTTCTAAAGGCAGCTTCTAGATTCCACCATAATTCCCTCCCATATTCCGGAGAAGAAGATGCTCTTCAACCACTGCAAGGGAGGAAACTTTACTTTTTGAAAGGAATGTGTTCTGGTTTTAAACAGGAGGGGGGCACAATTTAGCTGACTTCCCTTTCCTTGCCACCCAGGATGAATTTCAGAATAATAATCTGGTTGGATTATTGAGACATGTTTCTTCTTTTTTTTTGTGCATTGTCAGGGACAGGAAGGAAAGGTGACAAGAGCCCAAAGAGTTAACAATTTCTCAACTGACCCCTAATCTTTCTCTATGCGGTTTCTCAGATTTCCCTACAGTAGTTTCTAATATGCTGACACTATGGCTACTCTGTGCCCCCTACCCTATTATAGTAAGGGGGCATGTACATGACAAGGCGGCCGTTATTGGCCCTTCTAAACAAGCTGACCTAAGTTTCAAGGCTTAATGGTTACAGAGAATTTGGCTCAGTGAATTCCCCCATTAGTTTGTCTGGATGCAAACTTCAAACATGCAGGATTCTTTCAGAACCCAGAAACCAAAACCTCACTCCTAGTAATTACAGGAAACATTTCCATTTATTAGGTAGTTCACAGGTTCTTTGATAGTAACTGTTATTTGCATGTTTTTTTTTATGCTTGCTATAATCAAAGTACATATGCAGCAATATTATTTTTATTTCTTTTTAATTGTGTTTATATTTTAAATATTTAAATATTGTTTAATACAAATTTATTTTGAACAGTGGTTTGTGTATAAGATTCTCAAGTCTGTTTGGTTAAACCTATTTACATTACATATAGAATGCATTAATTGTAGTCCTTCAGCTGTCACAGCAGACATGTTCTAAATGAACTGGCTATTTAATCAAGACAGAGGTCAAGTAGCTCCTATATTCCCAGCAGCTTTTCTCAGATGCTTGGAACATGTGTACCTAAAAAAACTCATGAAAGATTTAGTTGGAAATGTTTGTGATGGTCTGTGTTGAATATGTCTATTGAGAATCAGCGTTAATGCATTTCCATTGTTGTTTTACATAAAAAAAAGATATTTACTGGTTGAATTAAGAGAAAAATATGGAATTTCTGTGTCCACAGACAATTCACATAATTTGTTGGCATGTATTCCATTCTTCAGTGAATTGCTTCCCTATTATAACTATGGAGAAGGGCCATGAACATTTAAGAAATATATTTAATCAGTTGCCAAATATCTGTCATATATTGTACTGGGACCAAGATGAATTGCATTGAAAGTGTAAGAAAACATATAACACATTGATGAATACATTCAAAAGTTGTATTGCATTTTTTCTTTCTTACGTAACATGCTGTGGATAAATATGCTCAATTTTGTTTTGCTGAATATTTGCAATACATTATATCTACTGGCTAACTGCTGTTAGGAGTATGTGCAAGAGAGGTGAGCATGCAGACATACAGTAATATACATAGGATAGGGTTAGAGTTAGTTTAAAGCGGAGGTTCACCCTAAATTTTGACTTTGGCTGAATTAAACCACCAGCCATCGACAATACCTAATCCGTTTTTTGTTTTTTTTAATCGCGATCTTTACCTTTGTAATCCAGCAGTTTCTGTCCTGTCAATCACTATTCCCCAATGTATCACATTTTCCCCTGACCAGCCCTATGTCTCCTGGGAGTGAGTCATGAGAATCCCAGGAGACGCGCTGTGCTGTAATCCTGAGATATCTCGCAGGTCACGTGACCAACCCCGGCCTGTGATGGCAACAGTGCACATGCGCGGGATAGAGCGGTGAATGCTGGGACATCAGCATTCACCGTATCCTGGAAGGACATGCTGCTGGGCTTCACAGTGCCCACAGTAAAGATGGAAACATCCATCTCGGGATTTAAAAACATCTCCTTTTCGGGACAAAAGAAATGCTGCGGGCTAAAAGACTGGGAGACATGAGTGGCTATTTGAACCAGGTAAGAGCAGCAGAAGGATTCAAAAAAGAAAACCCGAGGAACGCCCGCTTTAAGTGCTACAGGAAGGGTTAGTGTAAGGGGAGTCTTAGGCCGCGTACACACGATCCGTCCAAACCGATGAAAATAGACCGAAGTCCAGTTTCATCGGTCCAAACCGACCATGTGTATGGCCCATCGGTCCGTCGTCCTCCAGACCAAAGTTTTAAAACTTGCTTTAAAAACTGACTGATGGACGCCTGACGATCGGTCCAAACCAATGGTTAGTACACAAAAGCATTGGTTCAAAAACCCGCGCATGCTCAGAATCAAGTCGACGCATGCTTGGAAGCATTGAACTTCGTTTTTTCAGAACGTCGTTGTGTTTTACGTCACCGCGTTCTGACACGATCGGTTTTTGAACTGATGGTGTGTACGTACATCAGACCATCAGGCCACTTCAGCGGTGACCCGATGAAAACAGTCCATTGGACCATTCTCATCGGGTTGGACCGATCGTGTGTACACGGCCTCAGAGTAGGGCATAACTTTTTTAGGGAAACGTTATTGCATCCCATTTAGGGGTGTTCTGTTGATTAGTTGTATGGCATGGCATCCAGCTCTTGTGTAGTTCTGGGCTATATTCTGTCTGCCAACAATTAAGAAAGAGCTACGAAAGGCATAATCAACATGATGCAGGCCACAATCCGAATAACATGCTATAAAACACAATATGTATCAAACCTCTTGCTTAATAAAATATCAAGTCATTGCTACTAGAAGAATGCTATTATGTGTTCCAACTATAGAAGGCCTCTTTATAACAATGCAAGGAATTCTTATGTGCATTACAAGAAAAATAAGGAGAAGCTGTCTGGACTGGAGACCTTGCAACAGTGGCAGTGCAATTCTCTATAGGTCCAACAGCAAAGTTCAGGGAAAAATGGGAACAGGTGAGTATAATACTTGTTTGGGAAGGTGCCGGAGGGGAAGGGGAGGAGGGCCAGTTAGAGATATTTAACTAAAAGTACAGTTATCCTTTAGGTGCAATATACTGTAGGACTATTTAGAATTCAACATGTACTTATCTGACTTTGAGCAAATTCAGATTGTTTTATGGGGACGATTCAGCATAGCATTTGTCACAGCTTTCTGGAGTAAAACAAAGTCCTGCACTGAATTCAAATAAACTGTGTGACACTTGTATTCTTTGTTTCAACATTCGCTACAGTCACACAGTTCCTATTTGTGAGACTTTACTAATATATTGATATTGTGAATGAATAAAATGACCACTAAATCCAAAATAAGTGTCCAAAATAAGCAGCGCATACAAATATTCCAAACAGTGAATATATGTGTAAATATCTATCAAACAGATTAATCATAAAAGCAAAATTAAACTGAAAGCATTTTGTCACTTTTCTTCATAACAGGAATTGCCAAGGTTTAGCCTTGATTTATATACCTAGATCAGGGGTGTCAAACTCAATTTCATTGTGGGTCGCATTTGCATTATGATTGCCCTCAAAAGGGCCGGTTCTATCTGTAAGATTAGATGGCCAGCACATCCCCTTCCCTTTACATTAGATGTCAAGAGCCACCCCACCATCGTAAGTTGAGTCCCCCACTCTCCCTTATATCTCAGTGCACCCCCCTTTCCTTATGCTGCAGCTGGGAAAAAGCTGGATGCCTGTCTTGAAAGCATAAAGTAAGGATCTGGAGTAGGACCAGAGGAAGGCTGAAGCTCTCCTGCAGGAGAGGTGCGAGGGCCACATGAAATGGCCTGGAGGGCCAGATTCGACCTGCGGGCCTTGTGTTTGACACCTGTGACCTAGATTTAATAAAATTCATTATTTATGATTTTTTTTTCATCTTTAGTAGTACCTATTAATTGCTATACCATATATATTCACTTTGTCACTACTTGTCAAATGTATTTAATAAGTAAAGTGAGATAGTGTATGCCTCTGTGTATATCTTTTTATTCTCACAAACCAAATGCTGGGGAATTTAATATGTTTCCTTTTAAAGGGCAACATATTTTTTTTTTTCATTTTAGATAGAGTAAGGAGGGTTATAACCATTGTCCTTTTTTTGCCATCTGTGTCCTATACGGGAGATTTCCCTTTACTTCCTTTCCCATAGCAGCAACAGGAAATCCCATTAAAGTGAGGGGAAATCCCTGTCATCAGCGTCACCAGAACTTCCCATTGAACACATTTTCCAAAACAATATAATGTGAGGTCAAAACTACACACTTTCAATTTATATGCACTACAGTACATAGTTGAAGGTACAGCTAAAGGAAATTGAACAAGAAAATTGTATAATGTATGGCCAGCCTTACTCTAAAAGCACATGGATGTCTGTATTTTATCTCACGGTGCTTGGGGCTTAAAGAATAAGTTCACCTTTCAAAACAAGTTACATGATACACCCATATTCAGGGTGTACGATGTGATGAATGTACTGGCCCCTTCACCCCCCGGCCACATCACATATTCACAGTCCTCTGTGAATGTAAAACTACAAGGTCTGATGGCCTTTGCGGCTGTCGGCTTGTCGTTTTTAATAAACTACCACGGTGCTGTTGAGTTTTGTAGTAGTTCATTCATTCCTCCTGTCAGAATGTATCCGCTTGCTTGTATAGTCTAACGAAGAAGCCGCACATGCTCTAAAATGCATAACCGCCCCCTTCTACCCACTGACACTATCAGCCTTGTGTGTCCCGCAGTGAACCTGGAATACAGGCTTCCCTGCTGCCTCCTCTCTCCAACACGTACGAGAACAAATTACAGCTAATGTACCGCTCTACACTGCTCTCTACCACTGTGCCAAGGATGGACACATGCCACAGATGGGGACTCCTGATTTTATCATGTCTTTTAACACTCAACAATCTTGTAAGTGCCTTTAACCCTTTGTGCATTTTATTAAATTTTTCATACTGCACTTAGAGGCCCCTTACTTTTCCATTTTTATATCTATAGAGTTGCTTTTCCTCTAACCAAAGTGCTGCCAGAAGTGCCATCTCATCACTATCATTCCTCTGACCAGCTATTTACCTCCACCAGAGTGCCCTTATTTCCTCTCTGGATAAACTGCAAGGACTGGTTTCCTACTCCAGTAGGGAAATGCTCCTTTAGGCCTTCTATGGTCTGTAAGCTCGTGTTATACTGCTTCTCTAAGCAGCTGTCTTCCTGCGCTGTGATGGTTAACAGCATTCACTATTACTGAGAAGAGTTGAGCCACCCACAGCCTTCTGCCCATTGCTACACTGTCACAGTGCATCACATTCTGTGAGTGGGCGGAGTAAATCCTGTCATCCAACAGCTCTTCCTCCATCCACAGAACACAATGCATTGTAGAAAAGACATGAGAGGGCAGGCAACTTTTTTAGTAGCAGAGGCTGCTTTTAACCTTGTCAGCACTGAAAGACAGCCATTCAGGGCAGTATTAGGTTGCTGTAAAGGAGACACAGTAGAAAGGATTTTCCTGAGAAGAAGCTGCCTGCATGTAATACGATATACACATAACTAATGCGTTTGGTACTGAATCTTCTCAAACAATATAATAAACCTTAGTTTTCATTAACTTTATTTAGAAATAAACGATGAACATTACAAATCTGATAGCATACTAATGGTATAGTAAGTGTCCAACAGAGCTTCACCCAACTGAGAGTACTCTTATTTTTACTGTACTCTTTCAGTGCATCTAGTGTTCGAATATAATTAATGACGTGTCACTAAAGTTACTAAGTGGTATGAGTCTCAGACTTGGCTTGCTGCTGTCTAGGAATTTATTCCTTATGAGTGTGATATTATTACAAAATCTGACAAGTGAAGACATTTCATAAATTACCTAGATGTTTTCTTTTTTTCGAAGGGCGCATGGATGTCATTCTCCTGCATCCAGTGCCGCACTCTCTGGAGAGTGACAGAAAGAAATTCTTTAGGATTTGGCCGCTTGTTGGCGTGTACTCACTTGAAATAGCTGTCTGCCTTCTAAAGAATGCAACCTACAGCCATTCTTGGCTCCGAATTAGAAGCTAAAAGCTGCATGTCAGTCAAATGTTAAGAGATATATCACAAACCATTTGCAAAGATCTCACAGCCAGTGCCAGTTTGTCTGAAGAATCTGTATTGTAACTTCACGATGATCTTTTTCTGAGATACAGTAAGCATGCCATTTACACAAATTACTTGAGATTTTTTTTGAACAGTACAGTAGACACAATTATATCACTGAGATATCACAGTACAAACATATACCCAGCAAAAAAGATAAAGTAGCAAGCATATAGCTACATACTAATGTAACATGGTGGAGTACGGTCACAGAGAGCATTCTCGCACACTGAGCCTAAATCAAAGATAAAATTTGGTTTTATTTTTAGAGGAATGATCCACCTCTTATGAACAGAATATGAAGTCATGGACTTTGTGTAATACATATAGAAGAGAAACCGAGTCATTAAAAATCAATTTCACAGCATTAAAATTGACTCTCCACATAGGGGTTCACAACATGTAAAGATTACAGTTGCAGTTCACATGTGGACTCAACGTGTTTCAGGAATCTCTCTTCAGAAACACATGTGACAGAATCACACAATGATGACAGCACTCTGTGCCATCAATGGTTGCTGTTGGAGGAAATAGCTGCAGGGATAAGACCTGAAGAAGAACATCAAACAGGCCAATCCATGGGTAAAAAACATAAATGTATTCAATTTTCCACAACACAGTAAAATGAGATTAAAGATTAAAAAGCCAACAATACCAGCCCAGGGTCCCTTGGCATTGATGGGATAGGATCATCCAGTGCCACTGTGGGGGCTGCTGAGGGGGTGTGCCAAACCCAAAAGCCCTTGCGGGGAATAAAAGCAAGCTGTTCGAGATGCTGGCATGCCCGGTGATGTCACGGTGGGCCAACGAGCGGAAAACCAGGGATTCATAGCATTGTTTAATTTAAACCTCTGGAGCCTTTCATGTCATTTTATAAGCCCTTGTATTGTTAGGCTTTTAAAAATAAAATAAAAATATTTTTATTCTTTTAACCGTCGCTGGCAGTTAGGGTACATTACCACTCCCATTACAATCATCTTGGAGATATTGGTCATTTTATAGTGTTTAATGTATAGTGCTGTCATGTTATACAACTTAATCAATGAATCTTCCTTTGTGCTAATTTCCCAATATTAATATGCTATAACATTTAACATTTTAATTTATCTTAAGCTTTGAATATAACTGATGTCAATTGATTTATTGGCAGGCAACATTAACCCCGCCCCTCAATTGGCTTAAATATTCTTTTTTTACCCATTGATTTACATTTATGATGTTCCCCTTCAGGTCTTATCCCTGCAGCTATTTCCTTCAACAGTGACCACTGGAGGCACCAAGCACTGTCATCATTGTGTATGTCTACATGTTGCACTAAATTGTGTATTGACAGCTGCACAGGTCAGACCTGGTTCCCCCCATCCCTTCTCAGTCACATATGATCTATAGCCCTTACGCTTGGAACACCTGTTGTGACAGAATCAGCACACTGGAATCCACTCCTAATCTTTAATATCGACATTTCAGCCAGTAGGGTAGACTGGAATTCATGGCATGTGTACAGTATGTTGCTCATACAGGTGTAAGTCAAGGTGAAGCTACTGCATCTCATCATGAAAAATTAAGGTACATTCATTATGCAGCCAGTGGTCTTGTACACATAATCTTAAAATTAAAGGACCAACTTCCCAATGGGGAACCATCCAGACCCAATGTGATTAAATTACAATAAGGCAGCATGGTAGTCAAAGTAGTCAAGGCACATATATTCTAAAAAAGGGGTTCTTGATAATTATCTTAGAAACAAACTCAGTTCATGTGAACTGAGTCTGTTTCTTTGGGCTTATTCATTTACACCTTTATGGGCAACATACACATGCCATGAATTCCAGTCTACCCTACTGGCTATATTACTCTATTAAAGATTAGGATTGGGTTCCAGTGTACTGATTTTGTTACATGTGCTCCTGAAGAAGGATTCCCGAAACGCATTGAGTCTACATGTGAACTGTAATCTGAATCTTTGCATGTTGTGAACCCCTATGTGGAGAGTAATTTTTAAAGTTGCATGATAGATTTTTAATGGTACATAATAAAGTTGTTTTTATGGTGCTCAATTTCTCATATTGCTACACAAAGTCCACCACTACATATTCTGTTTATAGTTCAAAGCGCACACAGTCTAGGCTTCTCTCCGGCTAAAAATTTCTATACATTCTCCTACTTTTTTGTTATAGGATTTAATGCATGTTTTGATGTATTTGCTCTATTAGGAATGTTCTTATCTGGAATTATATCCCACCGTGCAGTAACTGTATAGCGAGAGCTGTCAGTAATGCAGAGAAGTTGCCTAATGCTAAATAAGGAAAGAGGAGAAGAAGAAAATTAGCCACATGGGTTAAAGACTAGAGATTAAAATCTGTGAAAACAGCACACCCCAGCTAATAAAAAAAAATATTTTGGAGAAATAATATAGAATATTAGCAATTTTAGGCCCTGACATGGCCTTTAAAACTCCTTCACATGAGACCATACACTAAAATGCTAATTTACAGACTATTGTCCATTGTGTACCAGTGAAGGGGAGGTATCTTGCATTTTTTTTACCACAAAACTATTTTTCCTTTTTAAAACTCATTAAAATGTCAAAGTAGCACTTCATTGCTGTTTTGACCTACATTCCTTTGTGATTGACAGGAGGCAGTTGGTGGATCCTTAGCTAATGGAAAGCATGCTATTGAATATAGAAAACCACTCCCTGCTGCCACTCAAAAGGAGAGAATTTTACTGATGGTGAACTAGTATTTCAGCTTCCCTATCCAACTATGTCCTCTATAGCATCTCTGGTTGTTAGGAAACTGTCAGCTATGAGGTCAGGAGCGTCCTTAACAAGCAGCAACAGGTGGGGAGGAAAAGACAAGAGGTAATGGCAGAAAATATGACGCTCTGCTAGACAGCACACAGAGACAGACCCTCTACCTGTCTCTGTACTCCAACTTATAGTTGGATTTATTTACCTCCAGTTTTGTTATCTATGTATTTATTTAGTTGAGTGCCTTATTAGAACTACCTGAATCTGCCACACGTCTATAAAACTACCAAAACAATTGGCAAGGATGTTTGAATCTGGCACAGACCATTTTAAAGTGCCATAATGAAGAAAAGTGTTGTTAGAGATTTATTGAACTCTACAATTGTGTGAACTGTTTCTTCACCACTTGCCGACTGGGCCATAGCCGAATGATGGCTACAGCGTGTTTGGCTAGTTCTGGGAGGGCATACATTGACATCCTCCCGAACTCGCACTTTCCACATGCCCCCTGGATGTGCCTGTGATCGCATCCAGTGCATCACAGATCAGGGAAAAGGGCCAATGATAGCAGCCGTTTACCACATGATTATTCTGTCCAATGACAGAGCGATCACTTGTCAACAAACCAGTGCATGTCCAGTTCAGCTCTCTCCTGGTATAGCGTATGAGGAGAGGCGGGAACAAGTTCAGCAGCGTGAGTGGGCTGAATCTGAAGTGCCCACAGTGCTGATCCATGCCTCATCTGTCCTGATCCGTGCCTCATCCATGCACAGCCATGCCTCATCTGTGCCCATCCATGCTCATCCTTACCTCATCTGTGCCCATCTGTGCCTCATCCATGCCACATCAGTGGTCATCTGTGCCACATCAGTGCTCATCAATGCCATATCAGTGCTCATCTATGCCTCATCCATGCCACATCAGTGCTCATCTGTGCCACATTCATGCCACATCAGTACTCATCTGTGCCTCATCCATGCCACATCAGTGTTCATCCGTGTCTCATTCATGTCACATCAGTGCTCATCCGTGCCTCATCAGTTCTCATCTGTGCCACATCCATGCCACATTAGTGCTCACCCATGCCACATTAGTACTCATCCATGCCTCACCCATGCCACATCAGTGCTTATCCGTCCCTCATCCGTGCTCATCTGTGACACATTCATTTCACCTTAGTGGTCACTCGTGCCACATCAGTGCTAATTCATGCCACATCAGTGCTCATCCATGCCAAATCAGTGTCACTAGAGTCTCCTACAGTGCCTCACAAAAGTGTAATAGGTATATAGGAAATTGGATGTGTACTTTATGTCCTTAGAAAGCCTGAAGGTGCTCCCTGCATGTTGGGCCTCTGTATGGGGCCAGGCTGTGAAAAAGTCTCAGACATGTGGTATTGCCATATTTAGGAGTAGCTTCAAGTATGCATATGCCATGTGAGAGAAATAACCTGTTAATATGACAATTTTGTGGGGAAAAAAGAAAAAAATATCTTCATTTTGCAAAGAATTGTGGGGAAAAAATTTACAACTTCAAAAAACTCATTCTTACTAAATACCTTGGAATGTCTTCTTTCCAAAAAGGGGTCATTTGGGGGCTATTTTTTCCTGTCCTGACTTGTAAGGCCGATGGACCGTTTCAGCAGACATCTCCGCTCGTGTGTATGGGCTAGCGGACAGATTTCTCCACCCGACAGATTTCAAAGCATGCTTTGAAATCTATCCGGTGGAATCTGTCCGCCCGACATGTCTGCTGGTTAGTACACTTACCAGCAGACATGTCGTCCCCCACCACCGCCGCGCCGCCGCCGAATGGATTTGGCGCATGCGCGGAAGTGTTTAACTTCCTGGTGCGGTGACGTGGCGGTGACGTGGCGGCGTCAACGTCACCGCCGCGTCACCGCGCCGTCCGGCGGCGGGGAATTTGATCCGATAGTGTGTACACGCCATCGAATCAAACTCCCGATCGGACATATCCGATGGAAATGGTCCGCGGACCGTTTTCATCGGATATGTCCGATCGTGTGTACGAGGCCTTAGTGTCTCAAGAAATTAGTGTGAGTAGGTGTAATCTATTTTTAGTGATTGGAATCATAGCTTGTAGCATCTATAACTTTCACAAAGACAAAATAATATACACTGGTTTTGGTTATTTTTACCAAAGACATGTAGCAGTATACATTTTGGCCAAAATTGATGAAGAAAATTACTAATTTGCAAAATTGTATAACAGGAATGAAGAATTTTTTATTTATTTTTTTCATTTTTACAACATTTTTGGTCTTTTTCATGTATAGCTCAAAGAATAAAAAAAACTGTGGTAATTTATTTCCACCATAAGAAAGTGTGAAAAAAAGAGGACAACAATTGTATATGGGTACAGTGTTGCAAGACTGAGTAATTGTCATTCAAAAAGTGGGAGCATTGAAAGCTGAAAATTGGTCTGGTTAGGAAGGGGGTATAAGTGCCTAGCGGGCAAGTGGTTAATGTGAATCTACAGTATTCTGGGGTTTTGTAAGACTTTATGAAAAATTCATACTATTGGTTGTTCCCATAGCGTCCCTTTAGCTGCTAGCTAATTAGAGTATTCAAAAAAAAAATCTCAGCAAAAATAAAACTCCTATTGCTGGGGATAGCTCTAATTTGATTTCCTGGCATGCACAAGGTTTAGAAAACAGCAGTGAGGCAATCCTAGAAGCAGGAGATAATATTCCTGGGGAAGATCTGCACGCAAACAGTGTACAGAATGCTCTGGGCTTGCCATTTTACAAGGCAATAACTTATTCCTTTTGGCAGTTTAAGAAAATTGTAGTATCTGCAGATTAAAATGGAAAAGGTCATTTTTAATAATATTAAATTACAAAATGGCTTATGTAGCAATTAAATTTCTCCAACAGAATGTGAAGTCTTCTTTATACCCTTCTAAATTTAATGAAATGTGTCATTTTATTAATGACACAATAGCTAGAATCTATGGGTCAGTTGTGCACAGAGAATGTTCGTGGGAGACTTAAAGCGCATCTAAGCTCTAAAACAGGGATCTTCAAACTACGGCCCTCCAGTTGTTCTGGAACCACAATTCCTATCATGTCTGTGAATGTCAGAGGTTTATAATGCCTCATGGGATGTGTGGTTCTGCAACAGCTGGAGGGCCACAGTTTGAGGATCCCTGCTCTAAAACATACATTAGATATATTAAAGTTTACCAGTCCTCAGATGTAGTGGTTGCATAATTTTTTTTTTAGGTGTTTTTATTTTTACTTGGTGTTTCTGCCAGTAAAACACTTCCTTTCCTAGGATAACAATTCTCTATCAATGTACCATATCTATGGAGGAGCAGTGCTGTTACCCTAGGCTGCACTTCTGATTTGGAATACACCTCCTCCTCTCCTCATCTGCATTACATAGAGGGGTGAATAATATTTTTAGTTCACACAAGATAGATGAGACAACTGGTAGCATTGTTTTAGATTTCAGTACACAAAATACAGATATTGGATGTTTGACCGGATCAACAGGTATTTTTCTGTATTCGCAGATGTACTTAGCCTTAGCTGCCACCACATCTAATGCCCTGCAAACCATAATATGTTAAATTTTTCCTTTGGCGTTTAAATATACATTTAAATGACCTAATGTGACATTTTCATATAATATAACCTGGGTTGTACAAGTTTGCTTCCTTAAATGTGTGTTTATATTCAACATCTTGGTAGCATACCAAATCACTTAAGCCTTGTACACACGATCGGTCCATCCTATGAGAATGGTCCGAGGGACCGCTTTCATCGGTTCACCGATGAAGCTGACTGATGGACTGATGTGCCTACACACCATCGGTTCATGAATTGATCGTGTCAGAACGCGGTGACGTAAAACACAACGACGTGATGAAAAAAGTTGAATGCTTCCAAGAATGCGTCGACTTGATTCTGAGCATGCGTGGATGCTTGTGCGTACTATCGGTTAGCCGTCCATAGGTTCAATTTTAAAGCAAGCCATCTGTTTTTGGACCGAAGGATAACGAACCGATGGAGCCTACACACGATCGGTTAGGACCGATGAAAACTAATCTCAGTCCGTTTTCGTGTGTACGCGGCTTTACACTTCCTTCATCCTTACCTGCTTTAGATAACTTAGACTTATTAAGGAGAGGTAGATACCAATTATAACATAATCTATACACATTGTCCCTTATTTCTATTATATCCTTTTGCTTTTTTACATTTGTCATAAAGGTGGTTGAACACTCTAACCTTCTCAGTGACTGAACAAATTTACCAAACACACTAATCTGAATTGTATATAGTATGTACATGTACTAATCACTTGAATAAAACATGTGTTAATCTTAAAACTTTAATAAAGATTTAAATTTAAAATTAAACAGTGAAATTCGTTTTCTCATCAGTTTGTTAAACTAGTTCCTTAACCCCCTCCCACCCTGCCTCTTGTAATATGATGGCCAAGTAGAAGCCCTGTTATCCTGGCAGGATGTCATATGATGTCCTGCCAGGCATGCACCATAGGCCACACTATGGCGTGATCTGTCACTTTCTCTGTCCACCAGACACAGCGGATGACAGATCACTGTGACAGCGCTGAAAGCTGAAAATGGGTCTGGGCAGGAAGAGCGTTAAAGTGTCCGGTATTGAAGTGGTTAATGTAAAATGAGAGATGAAACCATGGTTCACTTGATGAAGATAATTTAGCCTGTCAGCTGAAAAGTGGAAGAGCATCTCATGTTCCCACATAATACAGTTTCTTTATATACATTTTTTTTATAGTAGTTTTATACCAATGAGCTAACTTACACCTGGTTTAATGAAAGGCCGAAAGATGAGAATCAAACAATACAGTTATGGTTTTCCACCTTAGTCAGTAATTTCAAGCTATTTTGTTTTCAATTTACTGTAGATATATACACACACCTTAAAGTAATATTAAAGTACATTTTTATTCCATTAAAATAAAAGAGACTACTGGTCATGTTAGTACTACCCCTCATAAGATTCTGGATGCTTTTGTGTCCTTCTATTCTTTACTTTATTCCTCGACAGTACAATACTTTGATGAACAATTATCTGCCTACTTGGCTCAGATGTCCCTCCCTTCCCTGTCCCTGCCTACTTGGATTGGATACTTTTTTGTTCCAGCAAACCATGATTTTTTGAGATAGGGTTCTATTACACAAACGCTGTTCACAATGCCTCCTGATGAAGAGGTTTAACCACTTGAAACGTGTAGAGTTGACATGTGGCTTTTAAAAAGGATAAAAAGGATAAAAAGATCTGTGAACCCCAAATGAAAATATTGGAAATGAGGCTACAGTATATATGTTTTTAATATGTAGAATAAAGGAATATTATGAAATAATTTATTTTTGTGCCTATCACTATGCTTTATACCCTAAAAATTCACTTCTATAACCTTTTGAGGTTCTATATGTACTATTCAGGATGTGGGCATTTTTACAAAAGCTTTTATTGAAAGATTGATGCCAAACAAAATAATGACATTTACATACATTGTCAAGAAAAAGAAATCCCCTGAATGGACTCTAAAAGGCACAAAGATTTTAGCAAATATTGAAAAAATATAGGACTTTAAAGTCCAGTCAGGGGATTTATTTTTCTTTATTTACTATATACGGATGTGGCACATCACAGAGACATAGACTGATAAGCCTTTCTTGTTTACATACATTGTCGGGCAACATTCAAAAGGGAAATGGGTACAATACGTATACTGTATTATTGTCTAGGTCAGGGGTGTCAAACTCAAATTCATCATTAGCCGCATCAGCATTACGATTGTCCTCAAAAGGGCCGGTTGTATCTGTAAGATTAGATGTCCATCGCATTCCCCTCCCCTTAGATTAGATGCAGGAGCCACCCCACCATCAGAAGTTGAGTCCCCCACTCTCCCTTATATCACAGTAAACCCCCTTTCCTTATGCTACCGCTGGGAAGAAGCTGGATGCATTGCTTGAAAGCAGAAAGTAAGGGTCTGGAGGAGGACCAGAAGGGGGTTGGCACTCTCCTGCAGCTGCAGGAGATGTGCAAGGGCCACATGAAATGGCATCGAGGGCCAGATTCGGCCCTCGGGCCTTGAGTTTGACAACTGTGGTCTACGTGAACTAGCCACACTCATACCCATTTACTACACACTGTCTCATATTCCCACTGAAAGTGGGATTGGTATTGATACTGCAACATACCTATAGTACATATATATCTTAATCTAGGTAAACGCGTTCTACTTTATAGATATAATGGTAAAGTCCAGAAATGAACAAACAGAGAATGTTAAAACAGATAACGAAATATAAAGATCAAACCAAAACTGAAGAAAAATAAAAAGGAAGATACGCTTCATTACTCAGCAGGTTACCCACCTTCCCTGCTCCTCTGTCTAATTTTTATGTAAGGTTTTTATTGCTGTCTGTTTACCTTTTTGGTAAATACACTAACTTTTTGTTCTGGTGACAGAAAGAGGAGATGAAAAAATATCTCTGAACAGGGATACATGTTCCAGTAATTGCTATAAGTGGCATTTCCACTTAGTTTGGAAAGATTTGTTTTCGTGTACAGCCTTGTCTTTAGGAATAGAAAGCAAGGGAAATCCTCCTAGATGGGGACATAACATGAGTTAAAATTTTACAGTGGTTCAAACCCTTTGAGAGAGTGAAACACCGTTCAAGTCTTCACTGGTCCCACCGTCACTGCACACTGATGGGTGTTGGCCCTGTATGTCACAGGAATCCCAATGTGAAGAATGTCTGGCTAGACGCACTTTCATAAAATCCCCTTTATTGATATAAAATTCACAACGACAATCCATGTACAAATGAGGGATATAGCATAGAGCTAACGTGTATCATGCCTTTCTCGTGTGATTTAAGCCCCAAGAACAGAGTGAAGCACATTAGCTGCATGCAATTGTGGATTGTCGTTGTAAATTTTGTATCAATAAAGGTGATTTTATGAAAGTGTGGCCAGTCAGACTTTCTTCACATTTGGTTCAAACTCTTCCCCTTTCTATTCAAAACCAGGAAAACAATTCTTGCATTTGTACTTTAATATATCATGGCCTGAATGCACTCCTTCATATCCTAGTAAACAGTTAAATCCTTGCACATGTTTAATGACCTCTCAAATTATCTGAAAATGTTACAGCTCTGAGGCACTCCCTGTTGCAGTTATGATGTTATTATCATATCCATAAAAAGGAAGATGATGCATGTTTTGATTATGCTTTTTTTTAAACATTTAACCATTCATCTCTGAGAATTACTGTATGAAACACTGATCATGTGTACTGGGTATTGGACATTATGTTCCCACATGCATATAAGTACAAATGTAGAAATTGATTTGGTTGGTTTGGACTTTACAAAAACTTTCTTAAAATGTAAACAGAATTTATCACCTGTATGTTGGTTTTACCTCTATAAGCTAGACTAGCCTGATTTAATAGCAATGTTTAAATTGACATTTCATGTGTCTTACTTGTAGGACTCATTGACATTCTTACAAATTAGTAGCGTACTTCTCAGATAGCAAATACATGTTTCACTTCTAGAGCTGACAGGAATGACATGAACAAAACATTCACAGACTTTGGATCAAACTCTTATTGATTTGTTTAAACAAGTCCAGAATGTACAGTGAAAATGATACCTATATACTGTATCTTACAATCAATAGATGTTGAATAGGAGCTGTTAAGAAATAAAGGATGCCTTATGTGCTCTAGCATGCTTTATTTGCATATTGTAACAAATATTCATGCAGCACTAAAGACTTAATTTTGAGAGAATTTTTTTGTAAAAAGACCCAATCCACAAATGCTCCTGCTTCTTGGACTCTCCTGCTGCTCCATCAGGACCTTCTAAAAATACCCAACCCTTCTGGGTATGGGGAATCATGTGGCCACCTGCAAGGATGTAGTGCTTGGACCTGAGCAGCCAATCTCCATTGTCACCTGAGAAGGTAGGGGGAGTTAACTTTGTGGAAACTCTAACATGAAGCTTACTAGCCACTTGTTTACCAGGCCTTTTCTGGAACTTTTTGCTTACAAGTTTAAATCAGTATTTTTTGCAAAAAAATTACTTAGAACCCCTAAAAGTAATTTTTTTTTTTAGCAGAGACCCTAGAGAATAAAATAGCGATTGTTGCAATATTTAAATCACACTGTATTTGCGCAGTGGTCTTTTAAATGCAATATAAAAAAAATACACTTTAATGAATAAAAAAAACCCAATAAAGTTAGCCTAATTTTTTGGAATAATGTGAAAAATTATGTTATGCTGAGTAAAATTGATATCTAACATGTTATGCTTTAAAGTTGCACATGGAATCGAATGGTGAGAAACTATGGTACTTTAAAATCTTCATAGGAGATGCTTACATTTTCTTACATGTTTAGCGTTTTAGAGAAGGTCTAGCGCTAGAATTATTGTTCTCACTCTCACATGATCACTATTGATCATGGTGATACATCACATGTGTGGTTTGAACACCATTTACATATGTGGACGTGACTTACATATGTGTTCGTTTCCGCATGAGAGCACAGGGATGGTGCACTTAAAAACAAAAAATCTTATTAATTTTACTTTTTAGTATTTTTTTTTTTACTCTGTCCCTTTATTTTTTGTTTTGATCACTTTTTATCCTATTACAATGTAAACATCTCTTGTAACAGAAATAAGCATGACATGTTCTCTTTAGTGAGAGATCTCTCATTTATCCTTAAAGTGTTACTAAACCCAGGACCCTGCATTTACTATATCTGGTCTTTTACAGTACAAAGAACATGGAAATGCAATTATTTTAGTAAATATAAACAGCTAAAAACCTTTTCTCATTAGCAGTATATAGCAGTCTTGTGATTTCTATCAGTTCCTTGTAGGAGGAGTTTTCATACCACACTGAACTGTCCTATGAGGCTGCAGGGCTCCTAAATCCTCTGTCTGGACATGTCTGGACAGTGCTGATTGACCCTGTGCTGATCACATGCACGCTCCAAAGAAAAAAAAAAACTTTCTAGCAATACACACCAAATTGAGCATGTGCAGCTTGACTTCAAAGGCTCTATCTTATCCAGATATGTCCAGGGGGAAAGTGCAGGCAGGGGAGGATCTGTGCATACAAGATCAAACAACCTTTTTACACAATACAGAGGATTGACCCCTTAGGTTCTACAGTGAGTATAACAAGCATGCTTTACTGCATATACCCGGGGTCGGCAACCCGCTGATCGCGATCTACCTGTCAACTGTGGGAAGCCGACAGGTAGATCACAATCAGGGCTGTGTTGATGCTTCCCCAGCCTCCGCTGGCGTTGCTCTCCCTTCGCTAGCAGACAGGCGTTGAGAGCCAGCACTGTTCTGGATGGAGGGCGGTACCGGGAGCTACTGCAAACTAGCAGGAGGTTGCTCTGGTCCTCCAAGGGCATAGAGCCGAGTTGGAGGTATCTTGCCCTCACTTGACTTCTGCACCAGTAAGCTTGGAAACCACTGGAAAGTTGCACCTCTCCCGCTGCCTCTAAAAATAATCCTGTGACAATTCTGCCTGAATCGCCCACAGAAAAGAATGGTACTGGAGTTATGGCAGCAAGCTGCTGCCATGACCCTGGTATTAAAGGTTAAAGTAATAACGCATATCTACTGTGGGTGGTCGGCAAGTGGCTAGAGTAAAGACAGAGCAATGAAACAGTAGGGGAGCATGAGCAAGGAAATACCAGTGATTGAGATGTTCTTCTGACCAGATAATGCTCTCAATTGGCAAAGTGAAACTTTTTTTAAATAACACATGTTGTTTTGGACATTAAATAGTTCTTCTACAGCTATTTTAGTGCTTTATTGTTTTCATTACACATTTATCATTGTTTTTTATGTCTTTGTGTAGGAAATACATACCACCAGCATCCCTCTGGGGTTATTTACACATGCAATGTTACTGGGTAAGAGGTGATTATGACAATGACAGAGTGGATTTCTCCCTTATCTTATTCAATGTTGCAATGTTGAGCAACAGTGAAAAGATAAAGGAGACATAATAGTGGTGATGATATCTGCAAGAGTATTTCATTCCAGGATGCTTTTGGCTTTTGGATGAGTTTAGTGATGCTATGAAATTTAAACTCTCAAGAAAATAAATCTCATCTTGTATGAGGAATTTATTTGACTCTTCAACACAAAGAAGATAGGCTGTGTACAGTTGCAGTCCACCCATGGCTTGGCTTTATTTGAAGCTTAGAGAGCTCTGCTTCCAAGCCCTAGGTCTGGTCATTCTTCTAAAGACCCAGGTGCTAAACACCATAGAAGGCCTAAGAAAAAAAAAATCAAACATGTGGGTCTAGCAAAGAGAAAAATCCAGAGGCGTAACTAGGATCTTCAGGGCCCCGGTGCAAGAAACCATGAAGGGCCCCCCCATGGGCATTGCTAGGTCTATAAAAGATCTCGGGCTAGAGCCCATAGCAGTGTAGAAAGCAAGTAAAGAAAGTCATATGCTTGGGCGGGTATACACATGTATACAATATACTTTTGTGTGTATATGTATATATTGTCACATAACTGAGTACAGATCCTCCTTGCATCAGGGTCACCAGAGAGACAATTCCTTACATAAGGGTGCCCAAAGAGCCTTCCCCACTAGAGAGCCCCCCTTACATCAGGGTCCCCAGAGAGTCTCCCCTATACATCAGGGTCCCCAGAGAGCACCCCCATACATCAGATATCACAGAGAGCCCAGCCCCCATACAGAGTCCCAAGAGAGCCCCCTATACTTCATGGTTCACAGAGAGCACCCCCATACATCAGAGTACCCAGAGAGCTGTCACCTGTTAGTCAGTGTCCACTTGGGAGGGGAGAATGGCTTGGAGAGAGAGAGAGAGAGAGAGAGAGAGAGAGAGGGAGAGAAAGAGGGAGAGAAAGAAAGAGGGAGAGAAAGAGAAAGAGAGAGAGAGAGAAAAAAAAAGAGAAAGAAAGGGAGAGAGAAAGAAAGAGAGAGAGAGAGAGAAAGAAAGAAAGAAAGAGAGAGAGAAAGAAAGAAAGAAAGAAAGAAAGAGAGAGAGAGAAAGAGAAAGCGAGAGAAAGAGAGAGCGAGAGAAAGAGAGAGAGAGAGCGAGAGAGAGAGCGAGAGAGAGAGAGAGAGCAAGCGAGCGAAAGAGAGAGAGAGACAAAGAGAGAATGAGAAAGAGATGGATGAAAGAGGGGGATGGGGGGGAAAGAAAGAAAGAAAGAAAGAAAGAAAGAAAGAAAGAAAGAAAGAAATGGATGAAAGGGGGGATGGGGGGAGAGAGAGAGAGAGAGGTGAGTGAAATTGACCCCCTAAGCTGGCCTGCAGTCCTTCCTGTACCCCCTGTCCCAGCCCCTGTCTGTGGGTAGGTGTGTGTGTTGCACCTACCTCCAGACCATCCTTGTCCTCTGTCAGCCTATGTTTCTTCTTGTTCTTGATGACAGGCACAGCTGGAGCAGACGTTGGGGGAAGGTGTGCAGGCTCTGGGACTGGGAGGATGTCACTGCTGGTCAGGTCTTCTCTCTCACTCCCTCTCACGCTGTTCCTTCCAGTCAGCCTCCTGCTGCTCACGGGGCCCCCACTCTCTGTTGTTTTCAGATGCTGCTGCTGCTGCTGCTCTCCCCCTCAGATGCTGTGAACCTGTCTGTGCCTCTCTGGTATGTCAAGGGGAAGCCTCGGAGCTAAGCTGTGTTGGACCCCTGGAGACAGAGGCAGAGCAGTAGCGCGGAGGTCGGAGGAGGAAGTGAAATCCTCCCGCGCTTTCAGCTTTGAACACGGAGTGCACTGCAGCCGTGATGTCACTGGTTGCTACACGCCAAGCGGCTCTAGCAACCAGTGGACAGAAGGTGGAGGTGGTTCTGCGTGCAGGAGCCAGCGCTACCGCGGCTTAGACTCCTCCACTGAAGTTGAAGTAATCATGACATGACTGTATTGTGCAATGAAGGCACCCGGGAACTAGGGCCCCCCCCCACAGCGGCAGAACGGCAGGGCCCAGTCGCAACTGCGACTGCAGCGACACTGAAAGTTCCGCCACTGGAAAAATCTAGTTTCACTCCAGGAAAGTTCAAATCGTGGCAACTTTATTGTGTCGCTTTTACTCCCCAAACAAACTGCTTGATGTGTAGGGTCCTCTGTTCTTGTACCTGTGACTCTGCAAACAGCTCTGCACTCTTTGATACACTAGACTGGGTTGGTATTGGTAATATCAATTGCAAATACATATGTGTGTATATATATATATATATATATATATATATAAAGTTCTTAGAGATATAGAGGTAGATCAATATATCTGCAGAGAGCTGGTCTATTCATAACACAGCTCTGCAAATTTCTTCGTTCCTCTTTCTATATGGGGGGGGGGGCTTTTCTCCAATCAGCTCACATACAGTGTATGCCCAGGCCCCACTCCCACTGCACAAACAGGCAGAAAGATTTCTAACACAATGTTCACTGTCTAAAGAGTGTAGAAATGTGAAGACAGCAGATATACATGTAAAACTATGTAGGAGGATTGGTTTCATCTCTGTGTATCATCTGAGGCTGTTCACTTCACTAAGTATAGGAGAGGGTTTACATCCACTTAAAATAAAAGCTGATCATCGTAAGCCCTCTTGTCAGTGTTAAATTGTTTGTCTCATTCCTGTAACTGATAGATTTGCAACAGAGCTTGTTGTTTTGAAAAACAACAGACAAACTGGCTAAATCATCAAATCAAAAGAGAAAAAAGAAAGGCTAAAAAATAAAAATGAATGCAGCCATCACATCTAAGAATTGGTAATCTGAATTATAATAAATGTTTGCTTTTGAGTTCAATACTGCTTTAAATAGTATGGGTAATAGACTGCAAACCAGTGAATGTCATAGAGTACACCTCTTTCTGAGACCTGTACTGGGTAACCCTAACTAGAGGGAGCGGCCTATAGGTATACACTACAGTAACTGTTAGCATCCAGTAGTACACTGCCCTAGTCCTTCTGTTGACCAGCTTGATAGGGCCAAACCTTGCTTAGGAGTGCACGGAATAGTGTCCCTTTACAAGCTAAGTTATGCAATGACAGTGTTATTAACAGGCAACGTTGTCCCTCTACTGGGAAGTTGTGGTGTAGGGTTGGTCCATGGTCACTCATTAGTCATATGTAGGCAGAAATGCTACTCACTAGGCAAAGCGATCTCTCTCTCGCTCTGTTACTGTCCTTGGTGCCTGGCTCTTTTAACTGAACAGCAGTCTCTCCAAAGTCCAGGTCTCACTACAGCAGGCATGCTCAACCCAAGCCCTCTGATGTGGCCTGCGACCTCACATCATGGACGTGAATGCCCATACTCTAAGATGGTAGGTTGGCAAGCCCAGATAGTGATCAATGTGTTGCCAACCTGCCTTTCCAGAACATCAGAGTGCATGGAGCTGGCAGTGTAGGAAGCAGGCAGCTGTGTAGGGAGCAGGAGCAGGAGCCACAGGGACAGCCCTGTTCATTAAGGATGCACAGACGCTGCCCCTCCGTCCATCGCCATCTCCCCTAACCATGCATAAACAGCAGTACATCAGTCTGAAACCAGCCTTATATGGGGTTCAGGACGGTAAGAGCTTGTTCACATTTGCAGTTTGGGTGGCAGTAAAACCTCATAGTTCATTGTGGCCCGCAACCTGTTACCAAATCACCTATGTGGCCCTCGCTCTTCAAAAGTTTGCACTAAAGCGAATAGTGGCCACTTTGCATACACTGCTCTCAGGTGTCACCGTTTACTCACTGCCTTCACTCCTCAGGTAGAAATCACCCCTCTCCTCTGCTCATGTGCAGCTGGTCTATAACAGTCCTTGTTCCCTGCAGAAAGAGAGCACTTCCTCTCTCTTAGCACAGGAAAAGTTCCTCAATTGTCGTTTAAAATGAACCTGAACTTCCGGTTCCGGCGCCGCATGTAGGGGAAGCAAGCTCCGGAGGCTCCGCTCAGACCGCCGAATAACCTGCCTACAAAGCCCCGACATTGCTCCGAAACACGGCGTTTCACTGCGCCTACACAAAGCCCTACCCGCAAGGCATGGAGCGGTACCTGACACAGCCGCGGACATCCAAAGATACCGGCGGCACGGACGTCCCGTCGGAAGCCACGGCCGCGTCCAACATGGCGGCCGCAACACGAGGTACCTCCTCACCACAGTGTGCCCAGGTGCAGCCAGTACAGGGATGTCCTGATCAGGGCATTTCGCCAAGTGAGGACATGGACACTCTAGCCACTGGATGTGTGGAGCAGGGAGACACACATGAGCGGATCGCTAAAGCCGTGGCGGCACTGCTATCGCCCACCATCACAGCAGCTGTTGAACGTGCAGTCGCAGCAGGCATTCAGCAGCTTCGCAAAGAAATTGGGGAACATTCCCTGAGGCTAACCACCGCAGAACAGCGCATATCCTCAGTAGAAGACGATCAGTACAATATGAGCGGCGCCCTGGAACGGTTCACGCAAGATTTACAGCACCTCCATGAACGCATGGAAGACCAGGAGAACCGTTCCAGGAGAAATAATTTGAGAATTATTGACCTGCCGGAATCATACAAGCCGGGCTCACTGCTTGACATATGCTTCGCCGCCCTCCCTGAATCCCTGGGCCTAGGTAGGAGGTGTGTGGTGGAGAGAGCCCATCGTATCGGCACTATGTCTGAGGATCGTGCCCGTCCTAGGCCGGTGATTGCGAGGTATTTAAACTATGCTGACCGTATGGACGTTCTGCAGAGCTTCCGCAGAGCTCGTTTGGCGGAGTTTGAGGGTCACAAGTTGCTGATTTTTGCTGACTATTCTGCGGAAGTATCTCGCAAGCGCAAAGAGTTCCAACCAGTGTGCGCGGAACTACACAAGAGGGGTATTCGCTTTACGCTGGCATACCCTGCTATCCTTCGCCTGCAAGCCCCGAACGGAGATCAGCTCACATTGCAATCTCTAGATAAAGCCCACGCTTATCTCCAGTCACTCGCAGCCGACAAGATACCATCAGGCACCTACGCTGACAGAGCCAAACAAGGTCCCAGAGATCAGAGAAGCCCCAGGAAGGACCCGCCAAAACGCCTCAAACACACGTCCGCTCAGGGCCACCAAGAATATGACTGATTCCAAAAAAGCTCATATTTCCTGGCCCAAGCCAAGAGGGACCGGATTGGTCCGCGAGGCTCCAAAGCAGCCTTATGTCTTCTAAAAATTTTTGAGTCAATTTTTTGAGTCATGCGGGGGTAGCCCTACGGCTAGGATGATGCCCTTGATTCTAATCCTGCAGGTTGTCCACTGCCCTTGTGGATATGATCCAATTGCAATGCTGCTGTTTGTATTATCATTTGAGCTGCCATAGCTAGTTATACCTACCCTGATGGCATACGCTGATTCAATGTTTATTGTGTTTATTGTTGCTATGCCTCTATTGTGTTGAGTCTCCCCTCTTAGAGGGTCACCATGCATCCCCACTGCTGAGCCTCCTCATGTTTTATATTTTTATTTCATTTACTTTCTTTTGGGGCGGTTTTGCTCAATATATTCAATACCACATTGTTGACATTTCTTAACTTCTAACACTTAAACAAAAAAAAAAAAAGCAGCAGTGTTGGATTCTATTAGTATCCTTTGGTGGTGGTCTGATGGTACGTCCGGCGGTGGGAATGCATGCGGAAAAAAGAGAAGTCTCGAATTAATGTTTTTTTTTCTCTTGTTTCTAACTTTCTTCCTTTACCTTTCTTTATTCCTGTGATTGTCCCCCTTTCCCTGCAGAGAGGATGGTTCCAATGGTTCTACCCCCGAACACTACAAATTTACACCCACTTTCGAAACGTGCAAGGTCGCCCTGACCCAGGTAATTCACACTTACATCCTTGTGTTGATCATCCCATGTTATGCCACCCATGGCCCAGATATGTGTAGTTTCCTGGAATGTTAAGGGGCTAAGGTCACCCATCAAACGTATGAAAGTTCTCAGACACCTAAAAAGGCTTAAGGCTGATATTGCTCTAATACAGGAGTCACATTTAGGAGAAAGAGATTTTTCCCGTATGCAGAAGCTCTGGGTAGGAAAGGTATTAGGCTCAGCCTCTTCTGGACGCAAAGCAGGGACACTCATTTTACTTCACAAGAATCTAGTTTATGATCTCCTCTCGGTTAATAGTGATGGAGATGGTAGGCGGATCTCTGTTCATCTCAAGCTCCCATCGGGAGAGATAAGGGTAACTAATATTTACGCTCCCAACTCTCCCGACCAGGCGTACTTTACTAAACTAACGTCTCTACTGGCAGCAGATGGGGACGTTCCACATCTTATAGGAGGTGATTTTAATAGCACTTTCTGCGATCGGGAAGATAGATCCGCCGTGCGCTCTCCCCCACCCTTGGCCCGCTTGTCCCGTTCTACATACCTATCGCACATGATACGGGCACTCAACTTAGTCGATACATGGAGGCTCCATCACCCTCTGGATAAGGAGTATACCTTTTTCTCCCCTGTCCATGGCTCCTTCGCTAGGTTGGACTATTTCCTGTGCACTCTCTCTCTTATGCCCAAGATTAACCTTTCAAATATACACGACTTGGTGATCTCTGACCACTCTCCTATTTCGGTTTCAATATACACTCCTCAGGTCAACCCAGGGGCTAGGCAATGGCGATTCCCAAATTTTCTATCCCAAAACGAGAGCTTCCAGACAATGATGTCAGAAGCTTGGGCGGAATATGCGCAAAACAATGCTCAGCACTTAGACGACCCTAACTTATTCTGGGAGGCGGGTAAGTCTTATATTAGGGGGAGGATTATATCTTTTACATCGGCTTACAGGAAGACCACTCAAAAGCAATTTATAGACGCTAGTATGAAAGTTCGGACAGCCCAATCGATCCTTAATGCCAATCGTACTGATGACAATCTGGTCGCCTGGCGAGATGCCAAAGACCAGTTTGACACCTGGGCAGAAAGAGTGGAGCTGATGAAGCTATCTGCCTCTCAGCTACACTATCACAAATTTGGCAACAAAGCCGGGAAGCTACTTGTGAGACTCACCAAAGGTGCATACACCCCAACTCATATCACAGCTCTGCGCAACCCTGACGGCTCGCTGTCCACGGAACCGCAAGATGTCAATAAGACGTTAGAGACATACTATACCCTCTTATATGGTCCAGAACCCATAGATACTGACATGGCTCAGGACTGGCTAGACGGTGTCATTCTGCCGCAAATTGACCCGGATTTCTTGACCCGACTAAATGCCCCCATCACATTAAATGAAATTAGAGGAGTTATAGGTGGTCTCTCCAATGGCAAAGCCCCGGGCCCAGACGGTTACTCGCCTGAGTTCTTCAAGATGATGCTAGAAACAATTGCTCCTACTCTCCTATCTGTCTACAATTACATTTGGACTGGTGGACCATACCTCCCCACTGGTCATCTAGCCAACATCAAGCTTATTGCCAAGAAGGGGAAGGACCCTCTGGACCCGGGCTCTTTCCGTCCTATCTCTCTATTAAATGTCGACTCCAAAATAATCTCTAAAATTGTGGCCTCTAGGCTAGGGGACATAATGCCATCACTTATTCACCGGGCGCAGTCAGGGTTTACTAAAGGGAGATCTGCATCAGCCAACATCCGCAAGGTACTGGCGGCTCTTGAATTTGCAAAATCTCACCCATCACAAGACGTGGCTATAGTTACATTAGATGCCGAAAAAGCTTTCGACAATGTTAGCTTCCGCTGGCTTTCCATGGTCATGCTCAAATTTGGACTGGTGGGCCCTTTTAATACGTTCATTCACACCATGTACTCAGCTCCCTCGGCCACAGTGTCTGCAGCAGGAATCCAATCACCCTCCTTCAGACTACATAAAGGTACGAGACAAGGCTGTCCCCTCTCCCCTTTACTTTTTAATCTAGCCATAGAGCCCCTCTCACGTCTTCTAAATGCTACCCCTCTCCTACATGGGTTGCCCTTTGGACATGAGGAAATGAGAGTGGCTCTTTTTGCCGACAACATACTTATTTTTTCCACTTCCCCCCAGGAGGACATCCCCATCATCCAGACGATATTTGACTCATTCCGCAAGTGTTCAGGCTTGAAAATAAACTTCACTAAAAGCGAGATTCTCCCCCTAGGGCTACATACATCGTACCAGCGCTCGTCCCCTCGCCCCTCCCTTCGGATCGCTGAACGCCATATCACCTATTTAGGGCTAAAAATTGGCAAGGAACCATCCTCTCTGTACTATCTGAACTATCCACACTTAATCGACAAACTAGTCAATGAAATGGAAGCGTGGGCAGATTTACCGCTCTCGTTCTTTGGGAGATGTTCATTGTTGAAGATGGTGAGCTTTGCCCGCCTACTATATCCTCTACAGACCTTACCTTTACTTTTGAAACATAAAGATGTCCAAATTTTGAATAAAGCTATCTCTAGATTCATTTGGAAGAAAGGTAGGCCAAGGATTGCTATGTCTAAACTCTATCTCCCGAAGGGCGAGGGTGGCGTGGGTCTCCCAAATATCAGATTGTATAATTTATCTTGTCTATTGAGGATTGGAATAGATTGGTTAATAGGTTCCTCACGGTACTCCAACCATGCCCTGGAATCTGCTATGGTTTCCCCCCTAAATCTAGCCACCCTTCTTCACAGCTCGCTCCGAACTCTACCCGACCCCATCAAACAAAATCTTCTTTTCAGAGACACAGTAGTGGCCTGGAGAGAGGTCAGGAAAAAACTGGGTCTTTCCCCTCATGTTTCAAGACATCTCCCGATCCACGGCAATCCTATGTTCTCACCCAGTCTCCTTTACGAACCTTTCTCTAAATGGAAGGACAAGGGCTTAACCAAAGTATGCTCTCTGTTCCAAGACTTTTCTGGCAACCCCAAACCTTTTACAGTGCTGGCAGAGGAGTATTCGCTACCCTCAGGTCATTTTCTCCCGGTTATGCAATATGTGGACTTTGTTAACAAGGTGTGCCCTAAAAAATATATCAGATTCCAACCATCCTTCTTAGACAAGCTGATTGAAGACGAAAAGTACTCTATAGCTGATATCTACTCCCCCCTTAATCTACGGTTTGTAAAACCACTACGCCACACTTCTATGTCTGCTTGGACTGCAGACATTCCGAATCAAATGGATATAGACGACATTATTCGGGGCTATGGGCTCACCAGACGTATTACTCCGTGTGAATCCTGGAGAGAAACACAATTTAAATTGATGCACAGAGCATACTACCCTTTCTCCACAACGCACTCTCCCGATATAGGTCCTGCTTGCCCGTGGTGCCTCCATCATAGACCTACCTTGCTACACCGTTTTTGGAACTGTACTGCTGTTTCAACCTTCTGGTCTAGGATTCTGCTCTATATATCTGATGTGTCAGGCTGCCTTCTGGAAAAAGAGCCTAGGCTGCTACTATTTGGCTGCCCACCAGAGGATAAGGTCCAGCCTGGGGCCTACAATCTCTTCTCTCAAGGTACACGACACTGGATCCTCCTCACTTTGCTGGTGGCTCGCAGGACTATCCTCAACCATTGGATCTCGCCTACCCACCCATCCCTTGCTGCAGCGATTCAAAGCCTGAGGACTTTATTGTACAAGGAAAATTTAGACCTACATACGCATCCCTCGCAATCGAGAGACAGCTTCAACAAGAAATGGGAATCTTTTATCAAGTTTCACCTGTCTGTCTCCGAACAACAAAATTTGCTATCTTGCCCCTTCAGGTTCTCAACTAGGGGCCCCACCGGGCAGGTTACCCCCCCTGGTTGATTGTTTGTTTGATATGTCCACTTACATGCTCTAGATGGCCTGCCTGGGTGTCCCCTCCCCTCAATCCCCCCCTGGTCGACCTTGTGAATACTCGATACCTTCCTTGCCTTACTTACTTTGCTAAGTGGATGTAATAACCTTGAGGTTGAATGTTGTCTACCAGTGTTCCTGATGTGATATAGTATGTTGTATACTTCTGCTTTCTCTCTTCCCATTGATTTGCAGTCCTATGTCAGGGCTCCCGCCCTCCTCTCCCCCCTCTTCCCTCTTTACCCCTTTCTTCCCTCCCCCCTACTCTATGCTCCCCCATTCTTTCTCTTTAGTACATACATTCTGATAAGGTTCTAAATTTGTTGTTCTACTTATTATACTTTTGCACTGGACTTACTATTTTTCTTCTATGTTAAGCACAAGATTTTACAAACTGATATTGTCTGTTCTGTGTTTAGTCGTATTACATTGTTCCGATTAGGTAATGTACCCTATCTCTTATGTAATCTGCCTCTTTACAGTTCTTGTTCCGAATTAAATAAAATATTATTGAAAAAAAAAAAAAAAAAAATGAACCTGTATTAATGGCGAAGTCTCGTTGTAAACAAAATTCCCCGCGTTTCCTCTAAAAGTTCTCTAAGGCCGCGTACACACGAGGGGATATGTCCGCTGAAAACGGTCCGATGGACCGTTTCAGCAGACATCTCCGCTCGTGTGTATGGGCTAGCGGACAGATTTGTCCACCCGACAGATTTCAAAGCAAGCTTTGAAATCTATCCGGTGGGAATCTGTCCGCCCGACATGTCTGCTGGTTAGTACACTTACCAGCAGACATGTCGGCTCCCACCGCCGCCGCGCCGCTGCCGAATGGATTCGGCGCATGCGCGGAAGTGTTTTACTTCCTGGTGCGGTGACGTAGCGTCATCGCCACGTCACCGCGCCGTCCGGCGGCGGGGAATTTGATCCGATGGTGTGTACACGCCATCGGATCAAACTCCCGATCGGACATATCCGATGGAAATGGTCCGCGGACCGTTTTCATCGGATATATCCGATCGTGTGTATGGGGCCTAACAGATTGTGTACTCAGTTTGCTCCCTAGTGAATGGAGGGTGGCAAAACACCAGCTGCTCTGTGTTAGATAACAACATTCTCTTCTTTGGCTGTACTTGTTTAAGGCCGCGTACACACAAACAGACATATTTGTTCAAATCGGTCGGGCCGAACGATTTGAACAAATCTGTCTGCTGGGGACATATTGGTTTGATCGTGTACACACGATCAAACCAAAATCCCCGCCGCCAGACGGCGCGGTGACGTGGCGGTGATGTTGACACCGCCACGTCACCGCACCAGGAAGTAAAACACTTCCGCGCATGCGTCGAAACCTTTCGGCGCGTGTGCGAGAAGACATGTCTGCTGGTTAGCGTACTAACCAGCAGACATGTCGGGCGGACGGGTTCCCAGCCGACAGATTTCAAAGCATGCTTTGAAATCTGTTGGGTGGCCAAATCCGTCGGCTCGCTCGTACACACGGTCGAATGTGTCTGCTGGGACGGTCGGGCCGACCGTTTCCAGCAGATAGATTTGATCGTGTGTACGCGGCCTAAGAGTCTCCTGGGCACCAAAGACACTTTGGGGCCGATTTACTAAAGGCAAACAGACTGTGTACTTTGCAAACTGCAGTTGCACTCTAAAAGTGCAGTTGCTCCAGAGCTTTATAAATCAGGTAAAGTTTCACTTTGTAAAGAGTACCCAATCACATGCAAGGAAAATGAAAAAAAAAATGGCACATGATTGGATGATGGCTCATTTACAAAGCTCTGGAGCAGTCGCACTTGCAAACTGCAACTGCACTTTGCCTTTAGTAAATCAACTCCAAGGTCTCTTTACTGCTGGAACTACAGACTGGGCTACAATTGTTCCAGGGAAACAAGCAAAGCGTCCTTGCCTAAGACCATTGTGACGAGACCCTTTCTCGCCCAGGTCCTGCTCTCCCGACACTCCTCTGCTTCTATCGGATCAGATTGCAGCTTGCAACATCTGATGGTCCAGTCATCCAAGATTCCAGGATCCAACCTACAGCTATGTGCCGATTGGATCCATGAAGAACACACACCAAACGAGTTGTATGAATGTTCAACCAGAACTCTTTTATTGAAAGTACACAGCACACTTTTATACAGAATTTGGAATATCCCGCCCCCAACAATTGCTGTCCTATTGGTCCTTTTTCAAGTCCAGGCCGTCTCCCATCAGTCTCCCATCAGGTCCTCTCCCATGCGAATTAGGACTTCAAAATGTCTCAGCAGAGATTGGTCCCAAAGCTTGAATAGCCTGGCTATGTGTGTTGAGACAGAAGCCCCCAGGGGGTAATTACTACAATGAAGCAATCAGAACAACAATTAACACCTCTACACACTGGACAATAAAATGTCTCTCACAAGCCCGGCTCCACTTATTTCACTAGTCGGAGCCAAGCCTTGAAGGGTCATTGTCCTAGTGACCTAGTCAGGACAAATTAAGCCACTTCCAGTATCTCTTGCAATATGTACTCCACAATGTCTCATCTTCTGCAATACATGAATATGGATTTCACGTAGAAACACTTTAATATCTCACGATCCATGACATTTCTCCCCCTGGGAAGTAGTCCAACAGCCGCAGTGGGACCCAAACGGGTCCACTCGAGGATGTTGGAAAAGTAGTCTTAAGGTTCCAGGACTGTCTGCCGGGATAAACCATCCGCCTTCCTGGTTTGAGGCCCGGGCCCATAATCGGACGGCAAGAGGCTCGCATTCAGTCCTCTCCAAAAGCCCCTGTCCCGGCTAGGTCTGGCACACAGCTCCCCTTTTGGCAGGAGACTAACCCAGTAGGAGACACCAGATGGGTTGACTCTGAACTTCGTCAGTAGTTCCAGTCCCCTAATGCCAGTATCCATACAGTACCCCAAATAATTTGTTCCAAACAGAGCATTACTCACCCCGCCATCCTCTGCCTCTCTCAGGAAATACGCCTGCCGCTGGGGCGAGGACTGGCCCTTCTCCCTGGAGTCCTTTCAGCCGCTGGAGAGAAGACAGGGTGGCCGGGCTCAGTTCATCATGCTGTGGGGGATCTGGGCCAACTGGCCACCATTCCTGGGGTATACCAGTGGAGACTGAAGTCCCAACCACTGGTGCTAGGTGAAAATCCCCCGATGCTTGTAAAGCAAAGCCGACATCCTCCTGTCTCAGGACCGTATCATTTTTTGGGGTTGAGTCAGTGAAGATCGAAGTCCCATCCACTACCACAATAACCCCCTCTTCTGTTAGGTGAAAGCAGAGGCCCGGGGCACTCTGCTCTGTTGCCAGCTCTTCCGCTGGGTTGCTGTGAGTGGAGACCACAGTCCCATCCACCGATATCCGCTCAAGCTGTAGTGGGGTGCAGCCGCCAGTAGCATCCTGTCCTGCTGCCAGTGATTCAGCTGGGAATAAGAGCTTTACCACCTCAGCTGGTTGCTGGGGAGGGGGGCCAACCGCCCCGGCTCCCTGGAACTCCACAGTTGGTCCCGATGCTGGGCAGAGATGGCTGGAACTCTGCCCTGTTGCCAGCACTTCTGGTGGGGGTGCACAATCCGTAACATCCTCTGAACAGTCCATACATTCTGTAATCTGCAGCTGGGGCGTGATCGCCACCTTCTCACCCTGAGCCTCTGAAACTGCCACAGGGGTGGGGCAGAGGTCTTGAACCCTCTGTCCGGTGACCAGCGCTTCAGCTGGGGAAGTTCCTTGTAACTCCACAAATACTGCCCTTGGTGCTGGGCAGAGCACAGTGAAGTGTGTGCCTGATCCCAGCTCTTCTGCTGGAGGCTCCTCAGGTTGTTCTTCCTAAGCAGAAAAATCTATTAAATCCCCTGTCTCTGCAACTGGTGTCTGGGGGTAGAGGTTCACCATCTCCTGTCCATGTAACCCAGAAGATGCTATAGGTACTGAGCAGAGGTTAGCAGAGCTCAGCCCTGCGGTCAGTACTTCAGCTTTGGGAATAGCAATCTCCAGATTTTCCACTGCCGATTCACTGGCATACTGCTGGACAGGCACATTCCTCCATTCAAGATCATCCCCTGCAGAAACAGGATCATCAAGGTCAGTCAGCACTTGCTGCATCTGCCATAAGACCTCCGGGTCCATAGCTGCAGGGGCAGGTTGGCAAAGCACACTGTTACCCTGCCACATGGACGATTCTTCAGCCAGGATTTCAGCCAGAATTTCAGTGTTGTCAGCTGATATTTCCTCATAGACCCAGGTAAAGGGAGCCCCATCCTGCTGCTGAGCGGAGTCTAGCAGCTGTTTGTAGGCAATTTCCAGCTCACGTTGCCGCTCTCGTTCTCTCTGTTGCCGCTCTCGTTCTCTCTCTTGGCGCTTTAGTTCTTTCTGTTGTCGCTCATCCTGCAGCTGGATGTCTCTAATGGCCTCCTGTCTGGCGGTCTCTGATGGGTTAGCACCATATAATGCCAACCGCTGTTGAACTCGCTGCTGGAACAAGTCTTCAACTGACCGGGGTCCTGCATCACCATCCCTCTGATCCATCTCGGCTAGCGTAATGATCAGGGTGGCCTTGTTCTTCCCACCAGTCCCTCCACGGCTCTTCAAGCAAATCTTTTAGCATGGTTCTCCTGCAGGCTGCATAGCTGGTCATTCATGGTGGTGGTTTGGAGTTGTCCCAGTAACTGGAGAGCAAATCCCACCGCTGCCAACCAATGTGACGAGACCCTTTCTCGCCCAGGTCCTACTCTCCCGACACTCCTCTGCTTCTATCGGATCAGATTGCAGCTTGCAACATCTGATGGTCCAGTCATCCAAGATTCCAGGATCCAACCTACAGCTATGTGCCGATTGGATCCATGAAGAACACACACCAAACGAGTTGTATGAATGTTTAACCAGAACTCTTTTATTGAAAGTACACAGCACACTTTTATACAGAATTTGGAATATCCCGCCCTCAACAATTGCTTTCCTATTGGTCCTTTTTCAAGTCCAGGCCGTCTCCCATCAGTCTCCCATCAGGTCCTCTCCCATGCGAATTAGGACTTCAAAATGTCTCAGCAGAGATTGGTCCCAAAGCTTGAATAGCCTGACTATGTGTGTTGAGACAGAAGCCCCCAGGGGGTAATTACTACAATGAAGCAATCAGAACAACAATTAACACCTCTACACACTGGACAATAAAATGTCTCTCACAAGCCCGCCTCCACTTATTTCACTAGTCGGAGCCAAGCCTTGAAGGGTCATTGTCCTAGTGACCTAGTCAGGACAAATTAAGCCACTTCCAGTATCTCTTGCAATATGTACTCCACAATGTCTCATCTTCTGCAATACATGAATATGGTTTTCACATAGAAACACTTTAATATCTCACGATCCATGACAACCATCTCCTCTATTATTCTTTGCTTATTTGTCTGGAACAGTAAAGTTGCCAGAATTTGAACTTTTCTGGAGTACAGCCAGCTTTTTATGTTATCATCTAGAGCTGACATTTAAATAGTACTACGCTTGCATTAGGGCCACGGTAAAACAAGGATCTCTGCCCAAATGGAGCACTCGGCACATGTTTGGAACAAGCGATGAACACATCTGGTACTTAAAGCGTAATATTTCTATTGTGCATGAAAAGTTTGGTTTAGATGGGCACAAATCTCCTGCTTCACTTTGTGTCACATGTTGGTAAAATAAGATTGTAGCATCTGACAAACAAACTCATTCATTTCTATTGTTTCTGTGTTAGGACACATTAGATGACTGTGTAGGTGATGCCAGTTTAGAGATCTACAATACTAGGATTTCTGCTGGATAATAGCATCATGAGAGTTTATTATTGTCAGAAGTTATTTTTACAATGCAGTGGAATATATAAAAATACTTAACCGTGCCCTGTTACTGTATCTATCATATTTTAGGAGTGTCTCATATTATTTGAATTGTAAGCATTCAAAGACACATAGTTATAGTTAACACATGACAACATAATATGATATATAAAATAAAATGATCTTGTTAAAGGTCATATGGTTATTTGATTATCCTATTTATGCAGTATGCAATGTTTTTCATTGCTTCAAAATAGTTTGACATTTTCCATTTACTGGTTTGCCTTTCCATGGAATCAACAAGGGGAATGCCTAAAGTGTGAGAATATACCGCAGCAGTTTAAAGTAATTTAGATTTTGGATGCATGCGCTAGAATTTTATTTTAGATAGCGATCACAACATGCCACTTTATTTTCCAAATAACTGTTACAAATTCTGTTACAAAAAAAAATCACCTAAAAGCTAAAGGCACAAAATGGTCACTAAATCAAAACTAAAAAATAAAACCCTTGGTGTAAAAATTTGACAAATATGCAGCATTGTACATACACGTGCGTGTTTGTAATCAATAGTTTTTAGAATGGAAGGATCTATCGGGATTGTTAACCAACAGTTGTGGATACTCAATTGGCCCAGGGACACAAAGTAGGGATCTAGATGGCTCCACCCACTACCATGCAGACCCTATCTTATTGTGCTAAAGGTGATTGTTTGTTTTAGACCTCTTTCACACTGGAGCCGCCCGTGTGTTAGCGATAAAGCGGTGCTTGTTTTAGCAGGGTTTTACTGCTGTTTAAGCAGTGCTTTTTGGCCGGAAGTGGGGAACTTTTGACCTCAAAGAAGGGGTTAAAAACTGCTGTGTAGTGGCACTTCTCAAGTGCTGCCCTTTCATTGCAATAAGCAGGGGCATTTTAGGAGCACCGTATACAATGCTCCCAAACCACCCCAAAGATGCTGCTTGACAGGGTTTTTCTAATGTCCTGCAATCGCACCGCCCGCATGTGAAAGCACTGATTGCAATGAATGGGAGGCAGTTTTCAGGCACTTTACAAGTGCTATTTTTAGTGCTAAAAACTGCCTCAGTGCAAATGGGGTAATAATTAATTGTGTCTGAGCAGTAAGTTTTTATCTTGAATTTCTCCTGAAGAGTACTTTCTGTGGCTAGGAACTCCTGTATATATTACATATATCACTGCAGTTGGGGATATAAGACCTCTGACTTCTAGTCTCTTGTGATTTTAAGTAAGATTTAGTAATGTCACTACTGTGCTGCTCACTGTTCTCCTTGCTGGAGAGAAAGCTGTACCCCCAGTCTTACAGTGCAAGGACCTCCTTGCTTCTGTTCAATACAATATTACCCTACTAGTTATCAGGTCAGTGGCTCTATCCATGGCCGCCATCCCCATGCTCTATCCATGGCTGTAATGTGCACAGATGCCCACTGGGCACTTAAACCCCCCTCCTGCCCAGACCAATTTTCAGCTTTCAGCGCTGATGCACTTTGAATGACAATTGTACGATCATACAGCACTGTACCCAAATTAAATTGTTATAATTTTTTTAACGCAAATAGATCTTTCTTTTGGTGGTATGTAATCATTGCTGGGGGTTTTTATTTTTTGCTAAACAAACAAAAAAAATTGGAAAATGTTGAAAACAAAAACATTGTTTCATGATTTTGTTATAAAATTTTGCTAACAGGTAATTTTTCTCCTTCATTGATATGCGCTGAAGAGGCAGCACTGATGGGCAATGATAGACTACACTGGTGGGCACTGATAGGCTGCACTGGTGGGCACTGATGTGCACAGATAAGGCGGCACTGATGGGGACAAATAAGGCTGTACTGATGGAGACAGATAAGGTGGCACTATGGGCACTGATAGGTATTACTGATGTGTGGTACTGATAGGGCACAGATAAGATGGCACTGCTGGATGGCACTGATGGGCAGTGATGGGCGCTGGTAGGTGACACTGATGGACACTTGTAGGTAACACTGATGGGCAGCATTTTTTATGAGGCACTGATTTGTGGCATTGATAGGTGGCACTGTGGGCACTGATAGGTGGCACTGTGGGCACTGGTAGACTGCACTGTTGTGCATTGGTAGGTGGCAATTGACAGGTGGCACACATGAGCACAGATGAGCTGTCCACAGCTCTCCCTCATCGGGACCGATGTCCCTATGTCTTCCACAGGTGATCTGCTTTTTTTTCTCCTCGCGCTTTTAGCATGAGGAGAAAAAATTGCTGATTGCCTGCTCTGTTTACATCACATGATCGGCTGTCATTGTAAAGGGAAAACCGCCGCTCCAGACGACACTCTTCAGTGGTGAGTAAGGTTCAAAACCCCAAATTGGTGCAGGCAATGCGTGGTGCAATATAAGGAAAGAACAATGGACAGCCGCACTCCAATGAATGAAAAAGACTTAAAAATAGTGCCTGTTTATTCCAGTCAAAAAACGAAAACAGCAAACAGTGGGGTAACAAAAGCTGACGCGTTTCACATCGACAACCGATGCTGACAGCTGATCATGTGGTAAGGGGCCGCGACCGACCCCTTACTCTAATCTGTGATCCAGCGAGTCTCACAGACAATTCAGGTCCTCGCTGTAGCCGTCATTCGGCTATAGAGCAGACGCCAAAAGGTTAAAGACAGGGAAACCAGCATTGAAGACAAACTATGCAATAGGAGATCATCAACTGCAGCCACTGACATGAAGTGTCAGTGTGTGGAGCTCAATGACAGCATTACAGCATGTTGTTTGTTTTACTCTGCCAACATATGACATTTTAATGACCTATGTAAGTTAATAAAGGAAATTATGCACACACTCTTCTAATATTATTACTTGGTAGTATTAGAGAGGTGACCATTAGAGCAATAAATCAGATCTGTAAAAAAATGCAGATCTGTGACCAACAACAACATTGATTCTAAAGATGTGTATCTTGTGCATTTGAAAAGAATGCACCACCCCCTGGGAACATGACCACCCCCTGGAAACATGACCACCCCCTAGGAAATGATGGCAAATTTATAGGATTGTGCATATGATCTTAGTCATTGTACTTTTGTTGTGATTCAGTTGCCAATAAAGTGCAACATCACAATGAAGGGCAATGGAAACACATCAGCTTGCAGATGATGATTTCTCTCATTTGACATCCATCACCTAAAAAACATTTTCTGTCAAGGGGCAGAAAGACACAGAGACATCTTACACTGTGCCAAATTACTTTTACATACTTTGAGAGGAAAAAAATGGAACCAAAAGTTTATGCCACCTGAACAAAATTATCTGACTGTAAAGTTGTGAAATCTTCCTGGAAAATTTGATATTTTTTAGTTGAAGAATCACACATTTATATACGGATCTGTTACATTACCATTCACATCCAAAAATTTGCATCCTTTTTCTCATGTTTCTTAACCACTTGCTTACTGGGCACATAAACCCCCTTCGTTCCCAAGCGAAATTTCAGCTTCTGGCACTGCGTCGCTTTAACTGATAATTGCGCAGTCGTGCAACGTGGCTCCCAAACAAAATTGACGTCCTTTTTTCCCCACAAGTAGAGCTTTATTTTGGTGGTATTTGATCACCTCTGTGGTGTTTATTTTTTGCGCTATAAACTAAAAAAGAGCGACAATTTAAAAAATATATATATATTTTTTACTTGTTGCTATAATAAATATCCCAATTTAAAAAAAAAAATGTTTTTCTCAGTTAAGGCCAATACGTATTTTGACGTATTTTTTTTGTTTTTACAAAATCGCAATAAGCGACTGGTTTGCGCCTACAAAATGGGGAACAGAATTATGATTTTTTTTATTATTTTTTTTTTTACTAGTAATGGCGGCGATCTGCGATTTTTATTGAGACTGCAATATTGCGGCGGACATATCAGACACAGATCGGTCTCCTCTCCTCTGACAGCACGTGGAGCTCTGTGTTTACACACAGAGCTCCACGTCCCTGCTGTCATCTGCTTGTGTTCCCGCCGATCGCATGTACCCGCCGGACATCGCGGCCACCAGGTACATACATCGGCTCTTCAGTGATGCGGCGGGACAGTGTTTACCCGCGGCGCACCACCCAGTGGCGCACGCGGGCAATGCACTTTAAATCACATCCAAAGACGTCAACTTGATACTTGAGAGCCGCGCTGTTGATGTCTTTTGTCAATAGCGCGGGTCTCAAGTGGTTAATTTTGGTCATACAATTTAAACTTTTTCAATTCCTGGAGATTTACTTGACAGCAATTTGTGCAAATGGTTTAAAAATTCTAAATGTTCTACTATAGGTTTTAGGGTCAGCTCCACATTTGTTACGGTGGAGTTCATACACACATTTTGCTGGCATAGTTTTGATGTGCTCTTTGCTAAGCATAAAGAACATATGGTTTCAATTTCAGCTGTACAGTCATCAAGGTTAACTTGTGGGGCAGTTACAACCCTATTCAATTATATCCAAATTACTCTTGTTTAAGCTCTGTATCTCTTGATATCATGATGTCAGTTTTACAAGAGAAACAAATCTGTATCCCATCCCTAACACGTAATGCTCATCATCACCAAGTATACATTTTGTATTGCTCCTCTCTTCCCACCTGCATTGCATATTTCTCCTATTCTTTTTCTCCAGTCCTCATGTGTCTGCCATATGTGGCTAAAATACCCATACCCATCTCCTTTTTCTAATTCCTGCTGCAACAGAAATGTGAATATGGTGTTGTAAGGTAAAATGGGATTAAAATATATCTTGAAATTCAATGTTTGTGATTTGTAGTAACAGTAAAAAGCAAGTGATACACCAGCAAAAGTTCCAACAGAGGGAAAGGACCCTTCTAATAAGGTTTGCTGGTGGAATTGTACTTATGCACTGGCAGAGTAGAGATTCCGGTAGCTAGGATATTTTTAAAGTGGGGTGGCAGGATGTGGCAAATTGTGTGCCAGGGTTGACTAGGCTGTGGTGAGTGTCCACGTGTTTGGTATGCTTTTCCTGTGCAAAAGAAATATATGACCTATAACCTGTTCAGTGGGACTATATGGACCTACATTGTAATGAATGAATTCATGTTAACTTCAGCCCTATCTACTAAATAGGCTTCCCTAGTAAATAATGTGTGTTAATGTGCATGTGTTGAGCTTAGCAACAATGTGAATCAAGCCAAAATCACAAATTTTCCTTTAACCAGTTAAGGACCCCCGCACGCCTATGTACGTCCACAACATGGCTCGTACAGGCACAAGGGCGTAAATTTACATCCTCGCCTTAGTGCGGTTCGGGGGTCCCATCGGGACCCCCTCCGCGGCGTGCGGCGGTCCCCCTGGCTCTGGGAGCGATCGCCGACGAGCGGGCGGATGTCCGTGTTTTCCGCCCCCCCCGCGATCGCTCCCAGCCAATGGGAGCGCGCTCCCAGCCTGTCACTTCCTCCTCCTGTGTTTACACAGGAAGGAGGAAATGATGTATTCTCTCATCGCAGCGCTGTTTCCCACCGCTGCTGATGAGAGAAGACATGCCAAGTAAGTGTGCACCAACACAACACTGACACACACTCACATAGGCATATTAACCCCTTGTGATCGCCCCCCCCACCCCCCTGTCACAGTGTTACTGAATGCAGTGATTTAATCACTGCATTTAGTGTCAGTGTGACAGGCACTGTAAAAAACAGTTAGTGTTAGGTTCAGGATAGCCCCCCCACCCCCCCTAATAAAGTTTTAACCCCCTGATCACCGCCCTAGTTAACCCTTTCACTCCCTATTGCCAGCGTCACTAAGCGATCATTTTTCTGATCGCTGTATTAGTGTCGCTGTTCCCGCTAGGTAGCTATTTTTTTTATTACGATTTTTTTTTTTACTAAAGACATGTGGCTAAATAAATTTTGGCCTAAATGTTTTACTAAAATTTAGTTTATTTGATTTTTTTTATAACAAATAGTAAAAAAATAGTGATTTTTTTCAAAATTGTCGCTCTATTTTAGTTTATAGCGCAAAAAATAAAAATCGCAGAGGCGATCAAATACCACCGAAAGAAAGCTCTATTTGTGGGAAGAAAAGGACGCAAATTTTGTTTGGGAGCCACGTCGCACGACCGCGCAATTGTCTGTTAAAGCGACGCAGTGCCGAATTGTAAAAACACCTTGGGTCATTTAGCAGCGTAAGTGTCCGGGTCTTAAGTGGTTAAAAGTCAATTTGGGCCCCAAGATGAATTTAGACTGGTAAGTTTTTGGCTTCCAACTAGACATGTGCACACTGAAATATTTTGTTTCTTAATTTTGTTTTCGTCCAAAAAATAGATTTATTTAGTTACTCCCGAAATTTGTTTTTATTTATTTAGGGCCAGATTCTCAAAGCACTTACTCCGGAGTATCACGAGTAAGGCACGTGTAAGGCACGTGTAAGTCTAAAAATGCACACGCTTATCTATGCACTGTATCCTCAAAACGAGATACGCCTGAAAACCATTTTTTTCCATTCTACCTAAAATAATTACACCGGCGCTTCTTCGCAAGCAAAATACGCTAGACACACCACTGTTTTGATAGGCAAAGATGCAAATGAGGGAGGGCGATCCACAAAATTAAGTTTGGGCGTCGTAGGTTACGCCCTGTGTGCATCTGTTAGTTTCCAGGAGTAAAGTTACACTTTATAAAAGCAGCCTTAACTTTGCTCCAGCCGTGTAAAGGTCTGCTAAAGCAACACCAATAAGGAAGAGCTGAGCACACACACTTGCTGGACTACAATCTGTATGCCAACATGCCAGGGGCATCCATGCTCATAACTATACTAGTGACTTTAGAGGCGCAAAGAAGGAGGAGGGAACAGAGGAGGAGGGCACAGGAGAGGGTCTTCCGCAGATGCCTAGATGTCTTTGCCATGGGGGAAGCAGAGGTGTATCGCAACTTCCGATTCAACCGGGAAGCCATCATGGAAATAACCCGAACCCTGCAGGATGACCTCACCAGCCCCACACAATGCTCACATGCAGTGGAGCCACTGGTGAAAGTCCTGGCAACATTGCATTTCCTGGCCACTGGCTCTTTTCAGCGCACATGTGGAGGTATGGCTGGGATGTCACAATCCTCCATTAGCAGGTGTGTGCACCAGGTTGTCCCTGCAATCCTGAGACGCATGGCCAACCAAATTATAAAACCCTCCCAGGAGGTCCAGCGAATGAACACAGTGACTGATTTTTATAAAATTGCGAGATTCCCACGCACCATCGGGGCCATAGATTGCACCCCTGTGGCACTACAGCCCCCCCATGAGATAGAGCACATGTTCAGAAATCGGAAGCTTTGGCATTCAATTAATGACCTGGACATCCCAGCCATACCTCCACATGTGCGCTGAAAATCAGACAGAAAAAAAAGAAAAACACAAGCAGACAGCTAATACAAATTCAAACAAAAAACAACAAAAAAAACAGACACAAAAAACACTCCGAAAATACACACAGCTTCTACAACCTCCTACTACAATAAATCTTTAATATAACACTACACTCACCAACAAACAGCCACAGACAACAGAGCAAAAGACACTTGCTTTGGAAAGGGAAACACAGGGATGTACTTTTGCAATTGAAGGGCGTTTGTCTGGGGCTATTTAAGCACAGGGCGATTCTCAAACTAAGTATGCTTGGCCTTTTTCCTATCTCACTGATTGCGCCGAGCCAAGTTCTGCACATGCCAGTGAGGGCAGCCCGGGGTCACGGCTAATTTAAATTTGCACGCCCACTTACTTCCCACTTGCAATAACCCCGCCTTACGCCTCGGGATTTATGTTGTGCTGGAGCAAATTTGGGTGCAAATGCGCTGTGGATACTTAAAATGAAGGCGACCTAACTTAAATTAGATACGTTTGGAGTAACTTAATTTGCTCCGCTCTACCCGAATCTGGCCCTTAGTTTTGTTAGAAAATGCATTAGTGCGAAAATCTGAATTAATTAAGGTTGAATCTGTCATTGAAGGCTTATGGTGTCTGTCGAATGTTCTAAGACGATTAGAAGGAGCAACGAAACTCTACGATGCCGCAATCGTACATTTCCGGTCTAATGTTCCGCCTACAAGCTATTGAAGAATTCTAATGTTGTATGACACTAGTAAAAATTATATTTATAAATTATTATTAGAAGACAACCAACACTTGAATTTTTCGATAGCCTATGGGCAGATTGCAGCGTTGTACAGTTTAGCTGCTTGTTGAATCTTCTTAGAACTTTCGACAGACACCATAAGCCGTATATGACAGATTCGACGTTTGTATGTTTTTTTGCTGCTTTGTTGAATCTCCGTCTTTCATGACGAATAGTCTACCCCAACATTGTCTCTATAATGTCAAATCTTTTCTCTCTATGTCGAATATTTCCTCTGTATGTAGAATATTCTTGGACTAATAGAGTTAAGGTTAGGCACATTCGACCACAGGTTCGATAGACACAGATTGCTATTGTCAGCGTCATGTCGAATCTTCTATCTATATATAACTGTTGTAGAAACAAAAATGAAAATAAATAATTTTTTAATTCAAATCTTTTGGATCTTTTGGATTTCGGATTCTGCACATTTGTTTATGTTTGATTAACAAAAATACCTGAAATTCGGACGAAAATGCATTCGGACGAAAACGAATGCACATGTCTACTTCCATCTTACCACTGTAATAGTATTGTTATCTGGTAGCTAGCTGCTTTGTTTTATGAAGTCAGAAATCAACTCTCATTTCACAGGACATAGGCAAGTCCTCAGGGACAAATGGTCCAGAATGGGGACAGTTTTAGAAATTTTTATCATCACTTACTTAACATTATTTATTAAGCCTGTGTTATAATGTATTCTTTAAAACTGCATGAAATGTACAGTTTTAAAATGGAATCTAGACACCATCATGTAAATAGCTTTAGAGGGGGTAGTAGCTGGTTAAAGTGATACTAAACAGAAAAGTGTTAATTGCCATAATTCATTCACATGAATCATATTATGCCACTGTATTACTTTTTTCCCCTTTAAGTACCTTATTCCTGCAGCACTGTTGTGTGGTAACATAATATGTTCCTGTTCTTTTGACATCTGCAGGAAAGATATTTGAGGTTGGTCTTTTATTACTCTGCTTATGTATGCTCTCTATAGTGTAAGTCTGTGTCTGCACAGCTTTAATTGGTGCTGTGCCAGTCGCATGAAAAAAAAAAAAAAAAGCAGTTTCAGAAGAGCAATTCAAATTAAATGATAAATATCAAAAAACTTTTTTACAGCTCCCAATACTTCTGCTATTGATTATCAAACGTATCTTTTTGTGTATTAATATGGTGTAGGCAGAGTCAAGGATGGCTGACACTTTTCATTTTGTTCAGACAGCATCTGCATCCAGGGCTGTGTTTTTTTTTTGTGTCTGATGCCAGCTCTGCAAGTACGAAAGGCACCAGCACTTCATGCATGTGTATGCTTGCACATTCACAAAACCAGGTCTTATGATGATGCTCCTGCAATGCATTTTGTGAGTTGCCAAGCATAGGTGGGACAAAGATTTGACACCCGTGCTCATTCCTATCATACCTGCAGCACTGATGTTGGTAGGGAGATGGAAGTACAACTGAAGGGGTACTAGCTGGTGCAATCAAAAGCCACTTACACTATATATAAAAAACAAATGCTGAATTGTCACATGGCAGAATTAACCAACAGCTAACTTCCCTTAGACCTGGTTCACACACGTTCTGTACAGTGGAACCATTCTAACAGGAGTGACTCAAGTCTCTCCGACTTAGAAAAGGTTCCTGTAGGTTCCTGTACTACTTTTGGGTGACTTCAGAGCAGCTTGCATTGACTTCTATACAGAAGTAGTTTTGCAAGATGCGCTGAAGTCGTGCTGTAAGAGGTGGCTTCAGAGTCGGGCGACTTTGAAGCCGCCCCTGTGTGACCCAGTGTATAAAAATGATGGTGTCTGGAATTAAGCTTTAAATATCTGTTTTTACAAAAACTGCTACACCTGTAATGACAAATATAAATGTGGAACAGCGTATTGAAACTTATTGTTAAAAGGTTGTTACTGTATCTTACAACTTTTTTTTCTGTATCTGAAAATGTTATAGATATACATAAAATGAGAATTGGCACTAACTATATTAAAACCACAATGAAGTCATAGATTGCAATGATATTACATCATATATAATGTGTCCTTCAAGCCTATCTTGGTACATTTATCTTACAGAGTACTGAGATATTCTCACTGTCCGTGAGTGTGACTTCAACAATAGGCTAAGACATTTACATTACTGCAGTAACTCAGTGGCTAGTGTTGAATACAAGGTCAAACAACACACTTTAAAGGTTTTAGTTTTGTGTGCATTGATTTCCCTTGGATACTGTAAAGGAGAATTTCATAACTATTTATTTTAAGTACCTTGTCACCACCAAAATCTTTGACTCCCTCTCCCAACCCTTACCTTTATTTCAATGCATCTCATGTGCAGCAAATATATGATGGGTTTTCACAAGCATAATGCGTTCTATCCATGTAGGTGTCTAATTTGTGGCATGCCACTTTAAACCAAGTCTTATTACTTTAAACCCAACATTTGAAACAATAGAACTTTTTTTTAAGTTAACTGTTTTCATACCTCCAGAAAGGACATTCCATGACATTTTAATTAGAGTAAATATATTTAATAATTTTTAGGAAAAATCCTTAGAGCTTAGTAAATGTGCTAAAAGCTTACTTTGTAAAGGATACCAAATCAGGTTCAAGGAAAAAAAAAAAGATCTTTTTCTTACACATGATTGGATGATGGGAATCGTTAGAGCTTTACCACATTTACTCTGGGAAAAATGAGTGAAAATGCACTTGCAAGGTGCATAATCTATTTGCCTTTAGTAAATCCACACCAATATGTAACATAGGGGTTGATTTACTAAAACTGGAGAGTGCAAATTCTGGTGCAGCTGTGCATGGTAGCCAATCGGCTTCTAACTTCAGCTTTTTTAATTCATCTTTGAGAAAAAAACTGGAAGTTTATTTGTTTCTATGCAGTGAGGCACCAGATTTTACACCCTCTGTTTTAATTAAATCGACCCCAGTGTTATTTGCCTTTGGTAAATCCACCCCAATATGTCACATAGGGGTTGATTTACTAAAACCGGAGAGTGTAAAATCTGGTGGAGCTGTGTATGGTAGCAAATCAGCCTCTAACTTTAGCTGTTCAATTAAAGTGTTACTAAACCCAGTAATATGAACATATTTAATCTCCCCCCCACGGTGCCCACAGCTTATAAATCTTCTTTTTACATTAAAATACTGCCACTATAACCTTTTTGGATGATCTGTATACCACGGTTACATGATAAACTGCAGAGTTTATCCAGTGCTGAGAGTTCAGGAAGGCAGATATTTCCACTGCAGCCTGTATACACGCCCACATGTGTGATGTCAATTTCATGTGGCCTGGCTATCTCTGATCAACAAGTAACTGTTCTCTCCAGCATAAAAGACACAAGTGAGCATTTGCGGGGTCGGCTACTCTGCCTTTGTTAGCTGGTCTTCCCCAGATAGACATTGCAGGAGGGGAAGGATCTGTGCATACAGGAGAAAAAAGCCTTTTTACACAATGCAGAGGATTAACCCCTTAAGTTCCACAGTGAGTATACCAAGCATGCTATGGTGCATATACAGACTGATTTTACTGTTGTGGGTTTAGTAACACTTTAAGCTTTGACAAAAAAAAAATGCAGAGCGCCACCAGATTTTGCACTGCTCTTTATAGTATGTTATAATTACTTGTTGTATACATTCCTGCTTTTCCTTTGCAACCAGAGGTGAGTGAACCAGACAAAGTTAAAGGGGAAGTCCACCATAGCACTAAAATATCTAAATCTAGAGGCAACCATGATCTAACACTAACCAACTTAGTCCAGTAAAGAAGAAATCTCTATATAAACCTTTTCTGAAGCCATCCCGGGCTGGTCCCGTGCTGAGCTGTCATTGGCAGCTTTGCTTTAGAGGTGGGTACAGAAGAGGCAGCCAGCAATGGAAGCCCCATAGTAACTCTATGGGTGATGTCACTTCCCATTAATTTTCCAGCTGTTGTCAGCTGTCTTCTCTGCAGAGCTTCCGCTGCTGGAGACCAGATCAGAAGGGCTTCAAAAGGGTATATATAGTGATTTCTTCTTTATAGGGTTAGATAAGTTAATCTTAGATCATTGGTGCTTTTATATTTAGAGTAAGGGTGGACTTCCCCTTTAGGTTTTCTTCACATTTCGCAAATCTGGTGGGTAGAAATGGACTCTATTGAAATCTATGCAAGGCAAATCTTGTAATTTTGTTTTCTGGTCATTTTGATGCTGATGTCATAAAAACCCTCCATACTACCACCATAAAATCACAGATACCTGGCCAGCTTCTGTTTGTAAACAAACCTACCAGGTATGCTTGGTAACATTATTGTTCAGATATGTCCATGGCCATATTCGGTCATTGATGTCACCCAAAATTCCCATCTGGTTTGTTTACAAACAGAAGCCAGCTGTGAATCTGTTGTTTCGTGGTGGTAGGGCTACAACCCATAAATGACAGATCTAAAGGCACCAGTCATGCAAACTGGTTGAATTTGGCTATTTTTTTTTTTTTTTTTGCAGTTTGCTGAACTGCAGACAAACATGGTTTGGGCTGAACTCTCATTTAACACAAACATGAAGTTTATCCCCTATTTGCAACCATTTAAAAAGGGCTTATAGATAAAAAAAAAAAAAAACAAGACTATTATTATTATAGTTATTGATATACAGGATTTATATAGCATTAACTTTTTGTAAATGGAGTTGCTCATGTATGTGAAGGCAGTGTATGAAGCAGAAGTATGTTTGATGGCTCAATTAGGATTTAAAAACATCAACTCTAAGGTGAAACTTTTGTACGGTATTTGTTTCCGTAGTTTTAGTTCTTGCTCCACACTATGGTTCTTTTCTATTATCAAACCTTTCTGTTTTGTCTGGAGGGCACCAAGGTAGATAGAAACCTACATTGGAAAGTCACAATGTGACAGTTAGCGTATAAACATTATTTGATGCCCCATAACAATAAGAAAGTTTCAGAATCAACGACTTATAAAAATATTTGTGTATCTAGCTTAATATGTATTAAGCAAATTTAAATTCCTCGAGGATGGACAACATTTCATGGACTGATAGTTGGGTCTCATCTATGTGCTGTCTCTCACATTATTGTACTTCCAGTAGCCTCATATCCTTCACATCTGTTGCACTTACTGAGAAAGAACAAAACATCCTTTCGCAGCTGCATGTACTGTACTATAACTCATAATGACAAAGGGCAGCCAGGAAACAAAAACAGGTCATCAGGGCCAATGCTTCCAGCTAAAACAACACATCTGAAGACTATTACCTTGAAATCAGGTCAATATTATAACTAACAAGTGGCTACAAAACTATGAAATGAAATTATAAAAATAACACAGAAAATACAGAAAATTACTAAAATTTATTTTTGTGCAAAAATAAAATTCATTCCAAAGGGGTACCTCCCAGAGTAAATAATAACATGCCAACAACAAAAACACAGAGAGTGATAAAACAGTAATAAAAAGGAAACAGCTGCAAATAATTACTTATGTTACTGCTCAAGGGGAGAATAAAGCAAGTTTTTTTTTTCATATTTATTTGAATTCTACTTCAGCTGACATACAGTTTTATTATTTAATGTAAAAAAATTTGTTGTTTGCATTAAATCTGAAAAAAAAAATGAAGATTTTCCATAAACTTTGTATAACATGACTTAAAGGGTATTCCTCACAAACTTTAATTTCCCAAATGAAAATGCAAAGTAAAATGATTTTTAAATCATTGTTATAAATGTTTCTTTTGCCTTGTGATGATTTCTAGAGGAAATAAATGAAGGTACTTGTATGTAAACATGTGTCCATTGGAGAGTTCAAGGAAACTTCCACTCAGATTCTGAGTAGGGGGGGGGATGAAGTGAAGCAGATGTGGTATTATTACTTAGCACCAAGCTTCTGTTCTTCCAATCCATGTCTTGCATTCCACTTTAAGTCATCTTCCAGGTTAAAAAGTATGGTAAAGGCTTTTCTAATATGTTATTTTTTTCCGAAAAAACACATAAAGAACTAAGTACAAATGTATTGCAAAAAGTTAGAATTTTTTTAACTGAAGTGAATGCAATGTCTAAACTGTTAAAAGGCATTGAGTTTTTCTTTTTGTTATGTTTTATTGAATAGATCCTATAAACTACAGGAAATCTTAAAAATCCCAAATAAGTCAATTCAGCTTGTTTTCATGTACAGTTTGTTTGCATTTTGCATCACTTTGAGACTCTTTAAGATCATTAACAGTTGATTGACAGGTGTAAGCTGTATTAGCCTGCTTAAAGTAGCTTTTCATACTTCCATAGACTTGTAGGGGGATAAAAGCAATTCTGACACATACAACTTCTCTTGAACATCAGAAATCTTGGAAGGGTGTTGACATGGAAATCTGTGGTGGGTAGTCCAAGCGTGATTGTTATTGGAGCATAACTTTTACAGTTTAGCAGGGGCAGCTGGTGCTTAATATTTGGGGTGGGGCGCAAACAAACCTGCCCCCCCATGCAAGAGACTGACAGAGGCGATTATTCCTCCCCATCCCCTGTGGGAGATGGATGGCAGCTGTACCTATACTTGCATGAAAGACCCAATCAATTAAGTGACCCAGTGTGAAATTACTATGAGTATCAGAATGTAAATTCCAATTTCAATAAATGCTAACTAGTATGGTGGTATAGAACGTTGGTTTATTTGGAATGTTCTATTGCTCAAGATAACCAATCCATTTTGGCATACACATAAAGTATTGTGTATTGTAAAATTAGGTTATTTCACATTAATATTGAGTATATATTCGTTTTTTTGTATTAAATTTGAGGAAACAATATAAATCTTAGGCCACGTACACACGACTAAACAAATCCGATCAAATCGTACATGCGATCAAACCAAAATCCCCTCCGGCAGACAGCGCGGTGACGTGACGGTGACGTTGACGCCGCCACGTCACCGAACCAGGAAGTAAAATACTTCCACGCATGTGTCGAATCCATTCGACGCATGTGCGGACAGATATGTCCGCTGGTTAGTGTACCAACCAGCGGACATGTCGGATGGACAGGTTTCCAGCAGACAGATTTTAAAGCATGCTTTAAAATTTGTCTGCTGGAAAAACCTGTCTGCTCGCCCGTACACACGATCAAATTTGTCTGCTGAAACGGTCCGTCGGACCGGTTTCAGCAGATAAATTTGATCGTGTGTACGCGGCCTTATAGAAACAATGCAGTTTGGTTGACTATGAATAATGTGGTAATTGGGGGTAATTTACTTTTTATTGAAGAATGTGCCCACAAGTGACTATATTTATTCACATGGTGAGCTGAAATATGTTTTGGGGTAACTAGTATTTTGAAGGCATTACAAGTGCACTTACTTGTCAGATTTTTAGCAGACCAGGCCATTATATGTTGCTAAGAATAAAGAGTAAGGCTGGGTTCACACTGGTCCGACAAACGCTCTGACTTTGGAAGCTCATGTCGCATGATGTGTGAAAATCAATGTTTTGCCTATGGGAGCCATCTTAACTGGTCCAACACAAGTCGGTCTGGCTTTGAAAATGCTCCCTGCACTACTTTGGTCCGACTTTGATCCTACTTCAGCCCATTGAATATCATTGAAGTTGGAACTAAGTAGGATCCTTGTCCTAACCATCAGACTTTTGACATCTGACATGGTGATTATAGCAGCAGTAAAAGGAATTTATCTCACACTGGGATTGTTTTGATTGGTCAAAGGACAAATCAGAAGATCACAAGGTTGTATCAAAGTAGTATACTGTTCATTCAAGTCAAATGGATGTAGGACCAATGTAGGACCGATGTAGGACTGATGTCGCAGAGCAAAGTAGGATGAAAGTCGTATGACTGTCGTGTAGTATCAGTGTGAACCCAGCCTGGGTAGATTGAAATTATTCCACCTAAATCCAGTTAACACAATTACTCTGCAGGTTATAGGGAACCTCAATGATTTATATATGGCTTTTAGTAATTACTCCTAGCCATTTAGTACATTTTGTTCTACTTTATAACTTGGGGTGCAATTGTGCAATATAAAGTTTGTTTTGTTCGCGCAACATCTATCCTATATAGCACTATTTTCCCATTGTTGTAAAAAAAAAAACTGCTGAATCTAATTATGAAATTCAGTCATAGTAAATAGATTTTTTTTTCAGTTTTTAAACACTACAAAAAATGTACACATGAAATTAAATTTTGCAAGCATACAAGACCCATGTTGTACTAGCTATCCTTTTTCAGCCAATTAGGACTGCCAAATGGATAGCAGCATTTATGTTTTTAGTATTCTGTCAAAGAAGGCCAATAGCTGGCCTTGTTACATGATTCATTTTTGTTCCCTGTATAGGCCCAAGGGTAACGTAATTCTTGATCCATCTGTGTTGGAATACAGAGAGGCAAATAACTGACACATTATCATTTAAAGGCTTAAAATATTAAATCCCTGGGATTGCATTGTTACGTTGCAAAGTTTAAGGGAACATTACTTTTTTCTTAAAATCTAAATAAATAGAAAATTGTACATACTGGTGGTGCGTACCCATAGAAGATAATGGGACTGAATTCGCACCTGAGCCGCACCGCAAGGCATTAAATACGCACACGTTTTTTCTGCAATGCACAGTGTGAATGCATTGCACATATGTGAACCAGCCTCATTGAAAACAATGTATTTAGAAGTGTTCTGCATATTAGATGCGGTTTAAGCCGCACTCAATTTGCATAGGTGTGAATCCGGCCTGAAAGTGGACTTGGAAGTGTAGTCACTGTAGATCTGAGGGGGACATGCAAGGAAAAGAAAAAACAGCATTTTAGCTTGCACATGATTGGATAATAAAAGAGCTTCCCTTCATTTCAGATCTACCCCTCAGATTTACAGCGACTGCACTTCCAAGTGTACTTTCAGTGCAATTTCAAGTGTACTTTGCACTTGTAGTTTGCACTTGTCGTGCAAATTGGATTTGCCTTTCATAAACGAGGAGCTTTTACAAATTTCATAGAAGAACGGTAACAAAAATACCCTTATATCCTTCCGTACTGTATGCTGTAGTTGTCTAATGTGGTGCCAGAATGAAAGACCTAGTTTAATCAATAAAGATACAAACAATTTTGTTCTAGTGATAATGGGAGCTAAGCATCTACTGTATGCCAAAACAGTTTTTTTTTTTTTTTTTACATTGTAGAATCAAAAGGGTTTTTTGGCACCATCACAGAGCTGTTGAAAGTTAAAGTTAGATTGGGTTAGCATTTAGGGTTAAAGTTATGGTTAGGTTTAAAGGGGCTATCTTTGTGTAGAGTTACATTTTATGATGATAATGAGGTTTGATGAACCCCAAACTGAGTGGGTAAATGAGGGAGATATATTATACACAGTGCCACCCCCATTTCCCTCAAAATGCACAAGTAGGTGACAAAAATGGTCCGATTTAAATCTTATGTCTGTGCTGAACAGTCAAGAAAAGCATTCCAGTTTAATGCAGAAAATAGCCTGAGCTAGGAACAAAGTAGAGAATTTGCAAAATCTGAATTACTAGGTATCCGAAAGACACCTTATTAAGTCATGTCATAAATTCTCTTTTGTAAATAGTATGGAGAATCTGTCAAACTGGGGTTAGTGACCCATACTGACATAAGGATGAACTGGAGAGGTAAAGTGGTTCTAAAGTTTAAAAGTTTTTTTTACCTGAATGCAGAACATGCAAACCACTCCACAACCTTTCCTAGTCCCCAGCATCCCTAAACACTTCCCTGTTGCCTATTATAACTTTGGTGCTGACTGAGCTGCAGCAGCCTTCCCCTCACTTCCTGATTTCACAGGAGACACAGAGGGCAGAGGGGCCCATAAGCCATAGGAGGAAGTCTGGGGCATGACTTACAAATGCTGTGTGTACCTATGAATCCACATAGCCCGGTTCAGGAGTGTGCATGCATGGGTGCCTCCTTAGCACCCTGGCTTGCTAAGGAGGAACCCAAAGCAGGAAGAAGATGATAACACAAGCATGGGACTTCCAGAAAAGTAGAAGATGGTGCCTTCTGCGCAATATCTTGCACAGAGCAAGTAAGTATGACATAGACTATATTACCAAAAGTATTGGGATGCCTGCCTTTACACACACATAAACTTTAATGGCATCCCAGTCTTAGTCCATAGGGTTCAATATTGCATCGGTCCACCCTTTGTAGCTATAACAGCTTCCACTCTTGTGGGGAGGCTGTCCACAAGGTTTAGGAGTGTGTCTATGGGAATGTTTGACCATTCTTCCAGAACTGCATTTGTAAGGTTAGGCACTGATTTGGACAAGAAGGCCTGGCTCGTAGTCTCCACTCCAATCCATCTCACAGGTGTTCTATCGGAATCTTTGCAGGCCAGTCAAGTTTCTCCACCCCAAACTTGCTCATCCATGTCTTTATGAACACATTTGGGAATTAGAGTGGAGACTGTGAGCAAGGCCTTTTTGTCCACATCAGTGACTGACCTCACAAATGCGCTTCTGGAAGAATGGTCAAATATTTCCATAGACACATGTGACCATGTGCAAATATTTCTAAACAGACTTAATGGTTGAAATTCCTAAAATCAACAAATGGCATACGTAGCTTTATTCAAAAAGCCACATACATACATACCTCTCTTTCTACTAAATATATTAATGTCTGCATTTCAAAATGTTTTACAGCATATAGCTCTTTATTCTCATGTAGTTATCTTTGTGAATGACAAAGCTCAAGCATAATAATCCATATTTTACCAAATAATGTGCTTTATGCCATAGCCAGCTTATTCATCACTAAGAGAAAACCACAATGAGAAATATCATCAAACTGCCAGCTTAAACCTTTCAGCAACAAGTATGGTGTAATGAATTTACAGTTGAAATAATGGTTTTAGAGATTATATTACTCCTGTGTGAGGTTTGCGTGTATTCCTCTGTAATAAGATCCTTGGCTTCAGCTTAATGATGAAACATTTCTTCATGTACTTTTAAAGAACATAAAAGGTAGCTGTCACATGAAGAAGGGAGCACGTGCAGTAATCCTTATAGTACTTACTATACCCATCTTCATGCTTGCTTAATAAAACATATCACAACCTGCAAAGAATTTCTGGAAAAAAACAACTGGACATCTTATTAAAACTGCTTTGATGTGTCTATATTTAATAGTGTATACAGATGCTCAGAGTGATGATGTCAATAAAATACACTGAAATTGGTGAGTCTGTATATAGCATGTGCTCTCATATGATACCAGAGATGTATGTTGAATTGTTATATTGGGTATCCAAGTATCAATGGAGTCATTGACTGAAGCAGTTCATTAACTGATTGTTTTGGATTGAATGATTGATTATGGTGGGGCATTTATGAACTCATTGAAGCATTGTATGCTGGGGCAGGAGGTCCTTACACTGCCGAAAAGTCCAGGTCATCTATTCATGGTAGAAAGTAGCTTATGTTTGGTGTTGCTCAAAATATACCTTTTTAAAGTGGATGTAAACCCACTCTCATCATTTCTAAATAACTTTCATAGTGCTGATCTGCTGACCTGCATGTATCCTTACCTCAAATATCTCCCCTTCGGCTGTTTGGAGCCCTGCAATACTCCGGATTCTGAGGGCAGGTCTGTTGCCCAGGGCTCGTAGGTAGAGTTGTGATGTCAGTAGACCATTTCTACACTCCCCTTGGCCAGTCATCAATATTTCTTACTCTGATGTTCTCTGGAATTATGCCCCGCGATAACTAACATCCAGTCAAAACCCAGGAAAGTCACCACATGACTTTAGCATGCCCAATCATGCTGAAGTGTGTAGCAGCCAATCCAGGGAGAGCTGGAGAAGAAAATGGGGAGGGGGAGATGTGAAGTACACAGAATGCCTCTCTCACACTCGTGCATGAGATAAGGAAATCACCTGTCACTCACAGCAAGGGGAAGAGCAGACATCTATTTCTCTGTGTCTGTTTTTATCCTACTGAAGTAAGATAAGATGACTGCTTAAAGCTGAATTAACATTTCCTGGCAAGACTGGGCACAGACGAAATGACATCCTCTGCTGTAACAGATAGTCTTAATTAAAAAAAAGTTATTGGGTGTTTACATACATTTTAAGTTGAACCAGGCACACAGATAAATACACTGATGAACTTCATAGCTGGCAGCTGTTTTATCTGCTAAAGTTTGTCCATTAAGTTTTGTCCATTAAGATCTTTAGGCTCCTTCCAGGCTGCCCACACACTTGATCTGCAGAGCACCCACACAGCTTCCGCTGCCTGATAAGGTGTGGCCTTTTTAAGGTGGCGAGGAAAGGGAAGCAGAGAAACTTTCTTGTGCATATACAGGAACCCTGGAAATAGCGGGAGAAGTAGCTGCAGGCAGGAGACTACACATGTTTTTGGTGTGTCCTGAGCATCACAGCAATGAGGAGCACACTGGCTTTTCAAAAACTAAGGATGCACAGGGCACGCTCTCTTTCTCTTTCGCACAATGCTGAGCCAAGCCACAGATGTGACAGAGGAAGATAGCACATTAAAGCGGTTATAAAAAAGAAAAAAAATTAAGGCAAAGGCATAATAAGCTTGTATGCACCACATACAAGCTCATTATGAAATACTTGCCTTAGATCGAGGCATCAGCATCGGATCCTGGTCACCGCTAAGTGAGCTGACATTTTCCCCTCAGCATGTCTTCCAGGTTCGCGGTGGCGTTGAAGTCTTCTTTCCGGCATGGACCTTATGGTGGGCCTTCAGAGCGCATGCGCCGCTGACATCAGCAGCTGCATGCAAATTGAATAGCTCCTAAACTGTAGAGGTTTAGGAGATATTAATTTTACCAACAGGTAAGCCTTATTATAGGCTTACCTGTAGGTAAACAAAGGACAAATATGGTATACAACCACTTTAAGCATGTTTAGGTTTTGAACAAGTTAATGCTTTAATTTCTGTGAAGTTGGGGGCATAAGCCCACCATACAGCCCACCCTGCCATCTAGGGATAACCTAGATCTAACACTGAAAATAAGTTTATTTTTAAAAACATGAGCAGTGCTTTTAATGTACTGGAGACACTGGAATGCATGGGGAACTAACCCTTTAAATACAATATCATGTAAAAATGTATGATTTACCAAATCTTTCAGTTAGAATTTACAGCTATGGTTGCTTGGTGGCTTCTTATATTTTTAAAAAATACTCATTATTGGTGAGACTGGGCTCCATTAGTTTGTATCTCACATGTTACTACAAAGCCATATCAAAGGAATCATTGTCTTGCAGTTGGTCCTTTTCACTCATTTCCTTCAATATGAAGAATCCATCAGGAAAGCGTGACACCATTTTTTGGCTTTGCAGTAGCTATAGCAGACTGGGTCAACATTACAGTCCAAAGGAGATAGAAGAATATGGAATGTGATGCAATGTTACAGCAACCAAAGACACAATATCAACTTGATTGGCACCTCCCTTAGTTCATATTACTGGGGTAAAAGCAGGAGCTTCTGAGGATACAAGTACACCAAGCCCTCTTACAACTCTAATGTCTGCTAGTTTGTAGTTTTTCCTGTACTTTCATGATCTCCAATGTCCCTGATACAAATTAGCTTTGCACATATTGCTATGGATGGGGAGATGTACTGGATGGCTTCCAGCACAAGTTATCTCATGCACAGTAGCTGTGTGCGAAAGCACATTTTGTACATTCAAAACAACATAACATTAAGAATGCATTTGGGCCCAGAATATTTAACCAGCGTAAATGTGTTTTCCTGTTTATAATAAAGGAATGAAAGCATGCACTAAATTCTTTGCTTCTAGCCTTTTCAGCATTGCAGGGAGTAGCACGCATTCTGTTTTCCATAGAGATCATCAGCTTCTGAAGAGCCAAAGTGTAGATCATTTTACTACTTCAGGTCAGCCTGCTGCTAGTGAATGCAAACATTTGGTGTATACAGAGCCTTTGTATTATGAGATTAGCCTTTACATACATAAAAACGGTCTTGTTTTCAATAAGTAAATCTTAGAGTGAAAAAAAACGAGACAGGTGTCAGCAAGGGGTTAATTTTGGTGCAATGCGATTGTAAATCTCACAGGTAGTTGAGTTTGTGATTTTTCAGCAGTCTGATGTAAACAATATTTCCAGGCATGCCTAATGCTTATAAATAGTGTAACACGCTTTATGATGTGTTCCATTAGCACAAATGGCTCCAGAATCAAATGTGTGAAACTTGATAAATCTTAGAGAACAAAATTATTGAACACTTCTCAAATATGCTTAGGATTTTTACCCTTAGCATCTATTTTGGCAAAAAACATACAGGAATAGCCAAGCTGTCTCAATGATGAAAACATACTCGGTACGCAAAAATTGCCCTACTAGCCAAAGCTGAAAACATTAGCACAATATGTTAGTGCTATTAACCACTTAAGACCCGGACCAATACGCTGGTAAATGACCCAAGGTGTTTTTGCGATTCGGCACTGCGTCGCTTTAACAGACAATTGCGCGGTCGTGCGACGTGGCTCCCAAACAAAATTTGCGTCCTTTTCTTCCCACAAATAGAGCTTTCTTTTGGTGGTATTTGATCACCTCTGCGATTTTTATTTTTTGCGCTATATACAAAAATAGAGCGACATTTTTGAAAAAAAAACACTATTTTTTACTTTTTGTTAAAAAAAAATCAAATAAACTAAATTTTAGTCAAACATTTAGGCCAAAATTTATTTAGCCACATGTCTTTAGTAAAAAAAAAAAATCGCAATAAAAAAAAATAGCTACCTAGCGGGAACAGCGACACTAATACAGCGATCAGAAAAATGATCGCTTAGTGACGCTGGCAATAGGGAGTGAAAGGGTTAACTAGGGCGGTGATCAGGGGGTTAAAACTTTATTAGGGGGGTGGGGGGGCTATCCTGAACCTAACACTAACTGTTTTTTACAGTGCCTGTCACACTGACACTAAATGCAGTGATTAAATCACTGCATTCAGTAACACTGTGACAGGGGGGTGGGGGGGGGGGGCGATCACAAGGGGTTAATATGCCTATGTGAGTGTGTGTCAGTGTTGTGTTGGTGCACACTTACTTGTGATGTCTTCTCTCATCAGCAGCGCTGGGAAACAGCGCTGCGATGAGAGAATACATCATTTCCTCCTTCCTGTGTAAACACAGGAGGAGGAAGTGACAGGCTGGGAGCGCGCTCCCATTGGCTGGGAGCGATCGCGGGGGGGGCGGATATCACGGACATCCGCCCGCAGATCCCGGATCGCTCCCAGAGGTAGGGGGACCCCCGCACGCCGCGGAGGGGGTCCCGATGGGACCCCCGAACCGCACTCAGGCGGGGACGTAAATTTACGCCCTTGTGCCTGTACGAGCCATGTTGTGGCCGTATATGTGCGTGCGGGGGTCTTTAAGTGGTTAAGCAATAATGTTTTAAAACAAAAATAGTATCATTTGGATGGTACCTATTCCTATACCAGGCTTAGGGCTCAATAACAACTGCAACTAAAACCAGGTAACCATTCCACTTCATCATCATAAACTTATATTCTATCTCTATGATTTCAATAAAAGTGAGTAGAACATGTATCTGGCTGTAAAGCAGAAATCCAGGATAGCATAAGAATACATGACTTAAATACATACATGTGAACTGATTTACCTACAAATGGGTTTATATTCCCTTCAACCAGTTATGTAATTTACATACGGAATTATCAGGCAGGAATCACTAGTATTTCCTGCAGCTACTGGTGTCACTTCATCATTTTTAGCCTACTCATTGGAATATTAATCAGCATCATCACCTCAAACTCATGATCAAAGAGGTGACCCAGGAAGTAGTTAATCTGAATAGAGATGTAATCTAATTGCCTGTGTATTTGCTGAACAGAAATACAAATCCTTTGACAGATACAATAGTTGATAATACAGTATGTACGTTACATTAAAAGTATTGTTTTGGCTTGGAGTGCCTAGAGTTCCATTTTAAATGGTCTACCTAACCAAAAATGTTTGTTGTAAGTGGATACTGGTGGATTTAATACGCCCTTGCTTTTTATATGTCCGGTATACCCCAACAGCAAGATCTCTCTAGCATAATTGCTGACTTTTTTCTCCATAGAAGTTCTTGTTCTTTAAGCTCCATTTGTATTTCATATAATATATTACAAATGAAAATTCAACAGAGAGTATGGCCGCGTACACACGACCGGTTTCCTCGACAGAATCCATCAAGAAACTTGGGGGGAGAGCTTTTTTGCCGAGGAAAACGGTTGTGTGTATGCTTTTCATCAAGTAAACTGTCGAGGAACTCGACGAGGAAAAAAGAGAGCAAGTTCTCTTTTTCCTCGACAGGAGTCGTCCTGTTCTTCGTCGGGCTGGTTTTCCACGAGAAACACATTGGTTTGTATGCTTAGAAACCCGCGCACCTTCGGTAAATGTAGCGTTTGTAATGGAAATAGCACATTTGTCACGCTGTAACAGACTGAAAAGTGCAAATGTCTCTTACCAAACTTTTACCTAACACGCAGTAACATGGGATTAGCAAAAGCAGCCCCAAGGGCTATGCCAGTGGAATCGAACTTCCCCTGCCATTGTACGTGTTGAAGTCACCACGTTTGAGAACGAGGAGATTTGGTCTTGACAGTGTGTATGCAAAGACAGCTTGTCAAGTTTCTCGACAAGCCTAACAAGGAACTCATCGAGGAGAACCATGTGTCTTTTCCGACGAGTTCCTCAGTCATGTGTACGAGACCTCAGGCTTCCCCTCATAATGGTCACATCAGGTTTACTGACCCAGGACCCCAGGAGATCTAAACTCTCTAGAACTAGTATATCACACTATCTTCCTATTTTTACAATTACACTTGATCTGCCAGACCCTAGTCACAGTTAAAGTGAAACTAAAGCCTCCTCTCCTTTGCAGCCAATAAAGTTGCCATCTCTTCCTTTGTTGATCTAGAATTGCCATCTGATCAATTATGACACCAGCCATTTGATTGCTTGACAGTTTGGTTAAGAGAACAAGCAAATGTGACAGTTATAATTGTTGGCATATCTTGAATGTAACTTTTTTGAGAAACGGTTAAAATGTAACACTTTCCCATCTGGGTGATCTATATACATTGTAAGGATATACAGTGTTGTTGTACCTTTTGTTATTCTGGATGCCTCTGTGTTTACTGTGCCTCTGTTCTATTGACATGGGAGTGTTTCATAATTTTTTTGTTGCAGATACAAGCCATCCTATTTCTTCCTTTTGTGGATAGCAATTCTGATTGTTCTTTTGGGGATCCCTTGTCGCTTATTGACTCTCATGTTTTTTTAAAAACTGTTTTGTTTATGTATTTTTTCTTTTTTCAGATGTATGAAATTGCAATTATATACTATGCCCTCTCTCAAACTCGCCCTGAAGAAGCCGCAGGGGCGAGATGAAAGCTAATATTGTGTATACCTGTATACCCTGTTTTTGTATATTTTATTCTTTGTTTTTGGATTTTATGATTGTAATTAAACTTAAAATATTTTTTCTTAACCTTTACGTCCTTGTGTCTAATGCCTCTCTACTACCCTATGGTATTTTTCTAGTGGTTTCATAATTAATTGTCAGGTGTGCAGCTGCAGGGCATCAATGAGTAAATCTGCTGGGTCTGCATCCCTTTAGATGTGTTCCTATTAAAAGTATCTCTCCAAAAATGAAATTTTTGTTGCAGAAAAAAATTGGTGAGCCAATCACACAAGCAATTATGTTTCTGGGGAGTGCTTAGTACACATTCTTTGTACAGAAAAAACTCCAGGTAGCCATATTACCATGCACTCTCAGAAAATTACAGTGGCTGCAGATCGAAAAGTAAAGGTTATTTTTTAAAACATTCAATTAGAATATCATTAGTGTCGTGAATTATATGCGCTCTATTTTTTTTTTCTTTATTTGCTATTTATTTTCCCCACGAAAGTGGAGTTACCCTTTAAATCATTGGGTTTAGTTTGGCTTTAAGGCTAGCTTTTTGGACAGGATAGAATGGCACAAGACAGTTGGTCAAGGGGAGCTAGAGAAGAAAATATGGCTTAGTTTGTTGGTTAGATGGAACAGGCTTAACTCTATGTTACAATACCTTCAGGGTCAGTTCATCCCAAGACCTCATCTGTCCTGATCCAGACCATGGCCTTTTGGCTATGGCTAGTGTAAATGTGGGTGTGTACATGCCGGCACATGTGCGTCATTGTGTGTGTGTAATAGCATGCATTGACATGAGTCTCTGATCATAAGATCACTGTTGTTCAGCCTTTCTCATTGCTGATCCATATTGTTTGACTCACACACCCTGTCTCCACAGCCTAGCCACTCTGTTTACATCACTCCTTGTTGGCGTAATCCTGGTGGCTATTAACTGTGTTCAGCTTGCAGCAAAGAAGCTCACTAGGGTCCCTGGCCTATCTTGCCTTGTAGGATGCTCTGAAAAATCCAAGTGGTCACTTAGATTCCATGACTTAGGTGAGCCCATGTCACTTGCTAGGGGTGTCAATACTAATACTGTCATTCTAGTAGGAGAATTAATGCTATAAGGAACTTGAATGATATGTGATGTGAATCTGGTTTTTGGCATAGTCACCCTGTTTATGTGACTCCTTGGAATGATCCAGGTGGCCATGACCTGTTGTCGGCTTGCAGGAAAGCAGCTTACAAGGAATCCATACAGGCTTGATGCACGGCTAACTAGGTTCTCAAAGCCACCAGTGGGATGTAAATAGGCTCCTACCAAGGTGCAGATTTTAGTGTCAGGTCTTTCCTCCTACCACCTTCTACCACACATTTGGTAGTAGACTTCAAACCTGCATGGTGGAGTACCCAGCAAAGGAAAACATAGAACAGCAATCCACAGGAAGTCTCAAGTAGCCTTGCTGGTGCCAACTATAAAAAATGAAAACCAGAGAGGGGGCAAACGTGTAATTTAGAAGCGCAAAGGCAGGTGGAATGTAAATATTATCAAGACCACCAAAGCACTGAAGACCATTGACTCGTAGGCTTGCTCAGCCACACCCTACTGTTGGACAGATTACCTGAAAGCATAAAGATAACACTAATGAAGGTGTGGACTCTGAAGATGAGTCTGAGGAAATATGGACACACAGAACTAAGACAGAAGCAGTATGAGGCAATAAAGTCTGATTTTAGGATAGTTACTTGACATCCAAAAGCTGACCACAGCATGGACACCTGCTGACTGGGTGCAGGCACAGAATGTGAATTTCCAATCAATAAAAGTTACAAATAATAGGTAAAACATATGCAGTGTCCCTAACCTGTTATGTGCGGTATACTGTGCAATTTACAACAGATGCCACCATATAAATGGAAACAAATGCCAAATGGAGATCCCATGGCTTAATATTATTAAGCATTTAAGCATACACTGGTATGTTTTTATTTAACTGAGAAAACCTGTATAATTAAGATGTACTGTACTGTTTGTATAAATTACCACATGACATGAAATAAGCTGTTCAGGGTAGACAGTTCCTGGTATAAACAGCGATGGAAAGGACAGTGATGTGTTATTTTTACATGGACACTAAAACTATATTGCTTTGGATTTACAAGTTATTTATGTAAGAGACTGTTTCTTCCACGTTATCACATATATTATCTGGAATTTATTGCTTGTGCTTAAAAATATATGGATATTTCCAATATGCTGATCCTGCTGACCTTCTGAAACTCTTCTGCTCTCAGGTCAAAGAAGGGAAATCCCTTAACAGCTCAATGCACATTCTCACAAATGCAAACTGCTATGACTACATCTACACAAGGTTTTGAAGTTCAATATTCTCTCTGGAAAAAGTAATTTCAAAGAATATGAACCTGCACACCTACATTCTTTTGTGTCCTTCAGAGCACTACAGATAAAGGAATTCTTGATCCTTCCAGTGATTTTATTGCACTCTATTCATTATTACATATTTTTATGAGACTATAAATTTGTACAACAGCTTTGAAAGTTGGCTTTTCTTTTTTATTCACAAGAAAAACTTGATAGTATTTTCCATTTGTTTCCTTTGATTTTATGGTCCTAATTAACTACAATGGCAATATGTAGTAATTATCTAGTCAGGGTGTGTTTAACACAAATGCATTATGTCACCAAATAATTTAAATAAGTTAATGCCCTTCAAGGAATATGAGTAGGAGAGTGCAGAATGATCATAGCAGGCTATTTCAAACTACAGTACATTTCCCTTTTCTACCCAAAATAAGGAACTAAAATATAGAATCCCACAGGTTCCTGAAAAAAAAAAAGTCAGTGCCATTACAATGTGCACAAACATGAGCATTACCGGGATTTCATTTAATTCCTATGTACTGTAAGTATTTACAAACTTGTATTATTAAAAATTAAAATATAGTGGGGATTCCATTTCAAATACCCTAGAGTTGCCTGCTAGAACAAATAGTTGTTTTTTTTTTTTTTTTGGGGGGGGGGGGATACTTATTATATCAAAAAGTAAAAAATATAGATTTTTTTTTCAAAATTGTCGCTCTATTTTTTTTTTTCACACAATCCAAGGTTTATCAGAGAATAATTGAAAAAGAACATATTTTTGTTTATAGCGCAAAAAATAAAAACCGCAGAGGTGATTAAATACCATCAAAAGAAAGCTCTATTTGTGGGAAAAAAAGGACGTCAATTTTGTTTGGGAGCCACGTCGCACGACCGCGCAATTGTCAGTTAAAGCGACACAGTGCCAAATTGCAAAAATGGGCCTGGTTCTTTAGCTGCATAATGGTCCGGGGCTAAAGTGGTTAAACTAATAAATAGCTAAGAGTGGTTGTGCATGGCTTTAAATAAATATATTGAATATTCATTGTTCTCTAGCTAGAGAAATACTATGCAACTGAAAAAATAAAAAATTAAATGTTAGGTAAAACAATGTGATAATAAATGTAGTGAAGCAAAGTAAAGCCATTTCTGAATCAGGATATTACCATAAAGTTCATGTGCTTTCTGTCAGGTGTTACTACATTTAATGCATTCTGGTATTTTAGGATGATGCCAAAAATATATGTGTTTGTAGTCAAGACAAAATGATTATACAAGGCCAGGCTTTCTACTAAATCGTTTTGGCTTACATACTTCCGAAAGGGATTCCTAGCAAATTGAGTTTTATTTTTTTTCTTTCTTACATATACTGTATGTTAGTTCGTTTTGTTTGTTTATACAGAAACAGTGCACATTGCAGGTGTGTGCACAAACTGTTCTTTTTTTTAATTCTCTTGATCCTCGTTTCCATTATTTACTTCCGAATTGCTGTAGAGAAGAAGGATGAGGTGTGACAGTTGTAAGCTACTTGTAATGCAATTCTAAACAGAGATGGATGATCGAGGAGATCTATTCCCTGGCTTGTAAAAAAAAAAAAGCCTAGGTGCTAAAACTCCACCAAGATATTTACTCTTTAATTCTTTTCGGATATTAACAATTATGCATAACTGATAACAAATCACAAATATTTTAATATAAATATATAAAATAATGTCATCAATCAGCATTTAAAGAACTGCAAACATTGCAGATCCAGAAATATTTTTTAAGTAGAGATGAGCAAATTCAATTTTGATATTTGATTTGGACCAGGCTGACTGTGTTGCCCAAACCAGAAGTCAGGGTATTTGTTTCCAATGCATGTATCTATCCATCTGTTTATGTCTTTCTCTATCTATGTATATGCATTTACATACACAATATACGTATACATATACACATATACGGTAAGTTGGAGTTTCCATCATCATAAAGTGTATGCAACCAAATTTTTTTTTTTAGATTTAGGCAGAGAGAAGATAGATTACACCCCCTTTGATGTTTTTATTGGTGTCTATGTCCTCTTTTTTGTACTAGTGACTACTATCACTAAGACAGAAAGGCACGAGAAATCCAAAGTTTGAGAGTTGTGAGATGAGAGTAAATCTTACAATGAGGCCCCTTTCACACTGGGGCGGGAGGTGCTATACCGTCAGAATTGCGGCGGTATTCGAATGCTAGTGGTGCGGTTTTAACCCCCGCTAGCAGCTGAAAAAGCATTAATACCGCCCGCAATACCCCTCTGCAGACGTTATAGATGCAGTGTCCCATTGCTTTCAATTGGAAGGAGTGGTGGAGGAGCGGCAAACACACCTCTCCTCTCACCGCTCCAAAGATGCTGCTAATAGGACTTTTGGAGCAGTCCTGCTAGCGCACCGCTCCAGTGTGAAAGCCCTCGGGCTTTCACACTGGAGAAACAGCAGCCGCTGTTTAGGGTAGGTTTGCAGGCGCAATAGCGCCTGCAAACCACTCCAGTGTGAAAGGGGACAACTGTCTAAAAGGAGAAATAAATTCACATTGGGAGATTTCTTCTAACTTTCTGTTGCATTTGCGGGGGTACACAGACATTAAAAAAAAAACTTAAAGCGGACCTTTAGTAACAGTAAAGTGATGTTAAAGGTTCATTTTTTTTTTAACCACTTCAATACCAGGCATTTTCACCCCCTTCCTGCCCAGGCCAATTTTCAGCTTTCAGCACTGTCACGCTTTGAATGAAAATTGCGTGGTCGTGCTAAGCGGCTCCCAAACAAAATTAACGTCCTTTTTTTCCCCACAAATAGAGCTTTCTTTTGGTGGTATTTTTTGCTTTAAAAATAAAAAAGACTGACAATTTTGAAAAATGTTTACACAGTTTAGGCCTATATGTAATCTTCTACATAATTTTGGTGAAACAAATTGCAATGAGCATATAGTGATTGATTTGCGCAAAAGTTATATCACATACAAAATAGGGGATAGATTTATGAAATGTATTATTTGTTTTTTTACTAGTAATGGCAGTTATCTGCAATTTTTGTCAAGACTGCAATATTGTGGCGGACAGTTCGGACACTTTTGACACTATTTTGGGACCATTCACATTTATACAGTGAACAGTGCTATACATATACACTGATTACTGTATAAATGGGACTGGGGTTAACACCAGGGGGTGATCAAGGGGTTAAATGTGTTCCCTAGGGAGTGATTCTAACTGTGGAGGGAGGGGACTGTCTGAGGGAGGTGACCGATCGGTGTCCCTATGTACAAGAGACACACCATTGGTCTCCTTTCCCTAGCAGGACCTGGATCTCTGTGTTTACACACAGAGATCCATGTCCCTGGCTCTGTAACTGCCTATCGCTGTTACTAGGTGGACATCGTGGCCGCCACGCGTGACGTGTGCCCTATCGGCCGGGAGGCCCGAGGACGTCATATGATGTCCACCCAGAATGGCAGAGCCACCTTGTGGATGTCATTTGACATTACGCGGGATGGTAAGTGGTTAAATAACAAACATGTCTTACTTACTCCACTGTGCAGTTTGTTTGTGCACAGAGTGGCCCCGATCCAGCTGTTCTGGAGTCCCACTGAGGCTCTCGCGGCTCCACCCTGTAATAGACAACCCCCTCTGGAAAGCTCTCTCCCGAGGGGGTTATCTTGCGGGCGCGCTCCTGTGTCATACACTCGGTGTGTCCATAGATGTTGAGTGTATGACTCGGCCTCGCCCCAGCGCCCCCATCATTGGATTTGATGAAGAGCCGAGAACTCGCGGTGAGAGCAACACGGGATCGCTCCTGAGGAAATTCGGGGCTCAGGTAAGTAAAATGGGGGGGCTGGTGGGGCCGGACACTGCAAGATGTTTTTTTACTTTAATGCATAGGATGCATTAAGGTAAAAAAACACATAGGTTTACAGTCCCGTTAAATCTTCTGCCCTGGTTGTTTTAACTTTGGATAGTAAAACAATATTTTCTGCCAGTAAATAACTTATACAGCCCACTTTCTTTTTCTTGTCTCGTAAAAACCTAGGCTTATGACATCATGCACTGCTCTATCTCTCTCACTATTGTGAGAGTTTGCCTGGAAGGGAGGGGGGATGAGAGCTGCAGAGCTGGAGGTGTGCCTCTGTGTGTCTGCGTAAATCCAGGAAGCTTCAGCTGCCCACATTTAAAATGGTTGCAGCCAGACTCAGTGGAGGGAAATTTCTGCAACATATACAGAATCACATTATATATAAAATAATATGCAAAGTGGTTGGAGGGAAGCTTCAGAATGGAAAATATGTTTTTATTACAAATTATGCGAACAGACTGCAGTTCCTCTTTAATAGGAATTTTAACACTTTAATTTTTGACTGAACCATAATGTTTTGGGGGGTATGAATAAGGTATGTGATAGTACTTATCTGTGTGTCAAGGCTAAAAAACAAAGGAACTCATCTACAAGACCTGAAGTAAAATAAAGCAAGTTTTAAGTGACAACTAATCTTGCATTGGCTTTTATTGTTAGTTTACACTGAAAAAATTACGTGTAGAAACCGACTAGGTATTTTGGACATCTGAGTTCTTCTTACCATTTGGACGGAAGCTGATATACAACTGTAGTTAAAGAATTTGACAGAACTGGCTATTAATCGATAATACTTGCATTTTTGACTTATTTTGGACAAGGTCCTTTTTACCAAATGGTCTGGTTAAATCTCAAATAAAATCTTTATTGGGATGAAGAACTTTATATAAGAATGCTTCATGCGTTATTTATAATTACTACACTTGTCTCTGCACATATATTTAGTCCACTAAATATAACAAGTAGTAGATATGCATATTTCATGGCTGAACAACTGGAAAGTTTTAAACAGGTACATTGTATATAGCTTTTGTTTCCTATTTAGAACAAGTTGTAAAATATATTTAGATGAAGACATAGATAAAATAGGCAGTCACTATGTGCAGAAAATGTCATTGCAGCACAACATTTACTAGCCTTGTATATGAAGGATGCAATATCTCCATTTTACAGTATGACCTGAAATAGGATACTTTAAACATGTTGCCAGCTAGATTCTTCAGCTAGTGTGAGGCTGCTATATATAAACGGACACTATAAACAGGATTTTTCTAATATTATCATTTTTAAATAATAATTCAAAAGTAGAAGTTTAAAATAGTTTCCGTGCATAAGAATCACACTTTTATTATCTGCGCTATTCAAAATATACAGATTACATGTACTATGAACATTTTATGTTTTATCATCCGTCAGTAAAATAAGGTACATTTTTAAAAGGGAAGAATTTCAAAATACACACTCACTAGTCAGAGGTAATTTTATTACTGCATCATAGCACAGACATAAATACAGGACAATCCGTGATTCCTGCAAGTACCTGAGCGAATCTTAAAATCAATCTCTATGTCCTTGTGTAACCTCTTAGATCTTAGACCAAGGCTACATATCCACCTTTTGCTTTTTTCTAAATTGAGATTAAGCCCCCACTCAAGCTGTTAACACCCTCACCCTGTGAGTCAATTATCAAGTGCCAGAAGTTTATAGGGCAGTAGAGGCTCTGGGGTGTGAGAACTGAAGGGAAGGAATATGTGTAGCACCAAGAGGAGCAGGGTTTATTCTTGAAGCTGGCAGAAGACATAATCAAATTTCATACCATTTGTGATATTAAAGCATTTTGTTACTTAGGAAATCTTTGTGTTTTTTTTTTTTTCCAAAATGTATTTATTAATCATTATTTTCCAACTATACAACACATTGTTACACATTACACATAAAATAACTACACAGTAGTTAAGCAATACATTATACACATACACATACATATATACATTGTCTCTTTGTGGTTTTAGCAATCTGGAATACATTATGTCATGTGTGATATATTTGTTATTGTTATTATTAGTATTATTATTATCATCGTTTTCATTATTATTATTATTGTTATTATTTTTATGTGTGCATTATAGTGCCTCCCAAAAAAGTCAATCTTAATAAAAAAGGCATATTGAAATAAAATAGGATGCTGTTTTATTAATTAGCAGTGTGTTTCAAGAACTTTATACAGTACACTTCATGAACTTTATACAAGTACTATGTTGTGGATTTAGCTCATTGTACTTTTTCTATGTCACTTGATAATGTTTGTGAAGCCTAGCATGATGCAGAATTGATTTATGCAGCAACATTATAGGTGTCATATTAAACAATTGAATACAGGACTACACATTTAGCAAATACCGAAAGAGTAATACAAGAGCATTCTTACATGGTATAGTGAGTTGACATGTCAAACACATCTTCTTAATGCTTTCATCATTTTCGTGAGTGGTCTTAATGTGCCTCATCTTTAATTTGTTTCATACTTGACTGTGATCAAAGGATGCAACTTAAAAGATGATTGAACATGTCCTAAGTGCAATGTACCAAAGCACTACAAAGCCCACAGAAATGAATTACTGAATTAGATACTTTAACTTATGTGGAATAAAATGGAGCCACATATACACTGTTAGGCCCTGTACACACGAGCAAATAGATTTGTTCAAATCGGTCGGACCGACCGATTTGAACAAATCTGTCTGCTGGCCGTTTTGGTTTGATTGCTGTACACACGATCAAACCAAAATCCCCGCCAGCAGACAGCGCGGTGACGTGGCGGTGACGTTGACGCCGCCACGTCACCGCACCAGGAAGTAAATTACTTCCGCGCATGCGTCTAATCCATTCGACGCATGTGCGAGAAGATATGTCTGCTGGTTAGCGTACTAACCAGCAGACATATCGGGCGGACGGATTCCCAGCCGACAGATTTTAAAGCATGCTTTAAAATCTGTCGGCTGGCCAAATCCATCGGCTCGCCCATACACACAATTGAATCTGTCTGCTGGGACGGTCGGGCCGACCGTTTCCAGCAGATAGATTTGATTGTGTGTACGCAGCCTAAGACACATAGTAGCAATGGTGCATGACTGACTGCAATCAATTGCGTTTTTACTCAATCAATATACAATTATTGATTTGAATTTAAAAGCTTGCAGACATGATATAGTTAGACTGGGTTGCCTAGAAATACATAACAATTTTTAATCTTTTCTAACCAGGTATATTATTAAAATTAAGTTTAATATATTGTTTATTCTATAATGATTTATTTTGTAGAAATTTACATAAAACCCCTTTCTGTGTACTCATTGTATCCTAAGTATACCCCGTCAGTATGGGCTTGACACTGAGGCCAAACTCCACTTCCAGGACAGTACCAACTGTGTACTGAAGGCCTCCAGGTTGCCATACTACATTTAATTTTACAGCAAATTACAGAGCTGCAAATTGAAAAGTAAAGGTATTTTTTAAGAACATTAAATTACAATATGACTTGTGAAGCAATTGTATATTCTTTAATATTTCTGACTGATAGTGTTTTTCTCTGTGTACACTGGTTCTATGGTATGTATGCAAAACATAGCCTGTAGACCAGATGACCAGGGTACAATGAAGAGTGACTACGGAAATAACAGCTTTTATTACATAGCTTTCGATCTATCAAGTTATTTTACTTGTAATGATCATTTGCAGAGTTAGTTAAAAATTTTGAGCCTACGTCTTTCTATTCTGTTTATAGGGTGACTATCAAGGCATTATCTAAAATCAGAACAGATGTTATTTTTCCTGACATTGCCTAAACTTCACACAGATAATTGCTTGCAGAAGGCTGCCTTTACTTTAGGTTTCAACTTGGCATTGTGATTCACACAATTACAGGTCATCTGATTGCAAAATCCAACTTTATAAGACATTGTACAGTAAATTGAGGTTAATTTATGGATGATTTTTTTTTACCAAAAATAAAAATAAAAGTACCACAAAACAATATTTTTGTGTCAAAAATAGAAAGAAACGGTCCTAAATTTCTTATTTATTGGTGTGAGAACATATGCAGATAATCACACTCATTACCTTAAATGTTGAGTATGGTGATTAATGTTAGCATAATGTGTGGTCCATCATTATAGGCTACATGCAAGGTTTTTACAAATATTTCTTGCTAGAAAGTGTGCATCTATTATGATGTAACTTACTTCTCTAAACTAAGATCTCAATCCATGATTTTTTTATGTATGAATGTGGAGGAAAAAGAATAGAAGTAATATAAAAATGATCTTTTCTTACTTATTTTCCTTGTACACAAACATATTTTTATTTTTCAACGTGAATTTCAAAGAACAGCAATAATATGCCCATATTCTGATGATACTAAAAGTACTCCAAGTGAACACTAAGGCCGCGTACACACGGAGGGACATGTCCGCTGAAACTGTCCGACGGACTGTTTCCAGCGGACATGTCTCCTCCGGATTTTCATCTGACGGTGTGTACACACCATCGGATCAAAATCCCTGCCGGCAGACAGCCGGCAGACAGCGCGGTGACGAGGCGGTGACGTTGGCACCGCCACGTCACCGCACCAGGAAGTAAAAAACTTCCACGCATGCGTCGCATCCATTCCGACGGACATGTCTCCGGCGGACAAATTTTAAAGCATGACATGACATGACATGTCCGCTAGCCCATACACACGATCGGATTTGTCCGCTGAACTGGTCCGTCGGACCAGTTTCAGCGGACAAATTCGATCGTGTGTACGCGGCCTAAGGGATCTAGTTGTAAAAAAAATTGTAACAGTCAGATAATAACCAAAATGCTTGTAATCTGTATGTAATGTAAGTCTCTATGTTTTGCTGTTCACTGGGCAAATGTAACATTGAAAATAATTAGATCCTAGTAGAAAATAGTTTTAAGAAATATCAACCAGAAGAATTGTAGAACAGTAGAGAAAATTGCCTAATATTATAGGCTAAAAACATTTGACCAGAAGAGTCGATTTTGAGGCAAACATCTACACTCTTTATAGAGTATATGGAGATTCCTGTGCTTACCACCAACAGAGTTATGCCGCGTACACACGCTCGTTTTTTGTGATGAAATAAAACGACGTTTTAAAAAACGTCATTTAAATGATTGTGTGTGGGCAAAACGTTGTTTTATGTCTTAAAAAAAACGACCAAAAAAAATTCGAACATGCTTAAATTTTTTAGGTTGCTTTTCAGAATGTCGTTTTCTGTGTCATAAAAACTGATCGTTTTTAAAAGCGCACATGCTCAGAAGCAAGTTATGAGACGGGAGCTTCAATGGAACAGAGTGCCGTCGAACGTGGTGTACGTAACCGCGCTTTGCAAGAGCATTTTCAGAAAACAATGGTGTGTAGACAACATCGTTTTTTTAAATGAAGTTTGAAAAAAATTGTTTTGTTTCGTGAGATAAAACTACGTTTTTTACATCACAAAAAGTGATCGTGTGTACGTGGCATAAGGCTTGATGTTCACCCTGCCTACACCACGGTTGCGGGAAAATGCAAAATGCAGCAAAATTGTGGCCGGCGGACAAAATGTTGAGGAAGTTGAGGGAGTTCGTAGCTTTTTTTTGGGGCAAAAAGGCTCCTAAACTCAAGTGTTGGAGCTGCTAGTGTACATGAAGCCTAATGAATCATCTACTGCAGAGAACAAACTGCTATAAAGAGTTGGCACAGACTGTAGAGACAAAACTCTGTTGTTTACCTTAGGTGAGCTATTGCTCTTCTTCTAAACCTGTCAAGCAACTAAGCTCTGTCTTTGCAACATTGTATCAGTCTTGTGTAGCAATATAGTCACTGTAGTAGTTGATTCAGTACTCTTTCAGTGGTGACCACAGAAATCTCCTGTGCTCACCACTGCTAATACTTGGCTCCATCTAGTGGCCAAATGGGATGCTTTCCGTTGTAAATTAGTTTACTATGGAACAACACAGAAAATTTACATTTGTTTTGTTTTTTTGCCCCATTTGCACAGAAAGAATGTAAAAGCACTTTTACTGAGTGACTATGCAAGTTCATTATAAATCAACTCTTTAGTCTACAGTGCAGATGATCTTCCTACTATTATTATCCTCATTTGGTTAACATTTCTTAGCCTGTAGTGTTAGGCTATTTTCTTTATTGGTTAAATGTTCTTTAATTGCTGGGTCTTAAAAAATTTGAAGGTTCTTTTTCTTTTGGGATCAAATATTAGGGAATGTTACATTTGTCCTGACAAGTATCTGCACCCCCCTGAAAGGTGCCAAACGTGACACCGGAGGGGGGGAGGATTCTGAAAAGCTGAAGTTCCATTTTTGGGTGGAACTCCGCTTTAAAGACAAAAAAACTAAAAACATGAAAAAAGTCAAATTGGTCAGACTTGATGGACCACTTAAGCCTCGTACACACGATCAGTCCATCCGATGAGAACGGTCTGATGGTCTATTTCTATCGATTAACCAATGAAGCAGACTGATGGTTCGTCGCGCCTACACACCATCGGTTAAAAAAACAATCTGGTCAGAACGTGGTGATGTAAAACACAACGACGTGCTGAAAAAAATGAAGTTCAATGCTTCCAAGCATGCGTCAACTTGATTCTGGGCATACGTGGATTTTTAACCGTGCCTACTAACGATCGTTTTTGACCTATCGGTTAGGAATCCATCAGTTAAATTTAAAACATGTTGGCTTTTTTTTAACTGATGGATAACTATCCGATGGCGCCCACACACGATTGGTTTGGTCCATCAGACCGTTCTCATCGGTTTAACCTATCGTGTGTAAGCGGCCTTAATCTTTCTTCTGCCATCATTCTTTTATGATTCTATGTTAGTGCACATAAAGTTATGTTCAGTAACTGACACTGCGCCTATCAATAATACTAACTCTATCTTTGTGCCACTTGCACAGTTTCCAGAATCTGCTTCCGTTTGAATGGCAATTTTATAGAAGATTGTAAATGCAGATTGCAATCTGAAAACATCTGCTTAAAGCATTGTTAAACTGCTAAATGTAAACACACTGTAAAGCAGATATGATTAGGTTTTTAACACTGTTTTATAGCTTTAAGTACAAGAGTTAACTAACGTGTTAAAATAATTAGTGATTGAGTCACCGAATACACAGACCTCCAATACACTTAATTTTGCTAGACAACAGTGCAGTCAGCTCACAAAGTCTTATGCATGCTTTATGTTCTTTACTGTGTGTTACTTTCATCATTTGTGCAGATACTGCATAGGCTATTTCATGAATTGGTGAATACATAAAATACTGATTAATGAGATAAAACACAGAGGCCCAGATTCACGTACATCGGCGCATTATCGGTCCGGCGTAGCGCACCGCCATTACGTTAGACTTGCGCCATCTAGCCGCGTAATCCCCCGATTCACGTAGCTTTTGCGCAGGAAATTGCGCAAGCGTAAGATTTTTTCCAGAGGCGTAAGGAGGAGTAATACAAATTGGGAGGGACGTGGGCGTGTTACATTGAAATGAGCCGTGACCCCATGCAAATGAAGGGCCGGCCGGCTCGCGCATGCGCGCTTGAAGGAGACCATGGTCAGCTCCGATGTGTGCATGCTCACAACTCGGGAGCGGCGCAATCAGTGAAATTGGAAATGGACTAGGGCAACTTTATGAACTACGCAGACAGCATAAATAGACAGACACAAATGCACTTCCTTTGCAAAAATACATCCCTTTGTATCCCTCCCTCTACAGCAAGGTGCTTTTGTTTGTTTGTGACGTGTCTTTGAGATATTTGAGGACTGTTTTGCAGAGTGATTTTTGTCTTTTATGTGTTTTCTTTGTTGTTATTTTGTTTAAATTATATTTTTGCTGGGCATTTTTTATTTTTGCTCGTCATTTATTTAATTTTTTTGGTTCTGTTTGTGTATGATTTTGGAATGTGGGGGTGATATTCCTGCGGGAAAAGGGGTGTCACCCTCATTTGTGGTGGAGAAGTGATCCCCAGGTCTGTGTGAATGGTGTATGAATGTACAGTGACATAATTGGAGCCGTGGCATGGCGTTGCAGCTCACAAGTCCTGCATGGTGGACTGGTGCCAATCCAATGTGATGAGGATGTGGGGTGTGTGTGCTAGGGACCACAGTGGTGTGCATGCATGCATTCTCATTGTGCCATGATTAATGTGTGTGTTTAACGTGCAAAGATGCATAATGTGAGCTGGCATGAGATGGGGTCATGAGATGGGGTACCAGTGCATATGCAGAGTCACCTTGAAGGGAAAAGACAGGAGGATGTTAGTCATGCATGTGCCACTTGTGAGGTGTGCATCACGGGAGGGGATAGTCATGCCTGACTCCCATGTCACTCACCAACCAGCCAGCTGTCCCCATACATGTTCTGTTCGAAATCTGTGGGGATGGGGCTCTGATTGTATATGTAGCTGTCATGGGTGTCATGGGTGGTGCCATGTGTTGGGCTGGTGATGTCCTCCTGCAAGGTTGTGGTAATTCCATGATGGCATGAGGGGTGAATCTGAAGATGCGAGACACCTCAGAATCACTCATGCCAAAGATGTCTATGCGTGTGTGATATATCAAGTGAAGAGTGAGGGGCTTGTATCAGATAAGAATATTGTATTAGATTAATTTAAATTGTAAATTTTATATAAGCAAATAAAAAAAAAAAAAAAACATCTCCCGTGCCCTCCTTAGTGCCATCCTCCGTGCCCTCCTCCTTCTTTGTTCATCTAAAGTCAGTAGTATAGCTATGCGCGACGATGCCCCTGGCATGTTGGCATACAGATTGTTGGGCAACACGTGTGACTGCTGAACTCCTCACTAACAGTGTTGCTTTATCTGACAAGTAGACTTTTTTTCATTTTTTAGACCATCTTTTAGGTGCTCTAACTTTAGACAGGACATTTTGCTGTTGCGCACATCGCGTAGCCTGCGCAGCAACTGCGTTTTTTTGTGGATCCCCGCAACTCCCTCATTAGCATATTTGACTAGCAAATCAATGGTGTGTCTAGCGCATTTTTGCGCGGACGGATGCGTCTGTCTAACGAAATTACGCCGGACAAAAAAAAGTAGATTTCTGGCGTAATTCGTTTTCTGAATCGCGCGCATCTAAACGCACGCGCACATTTAGACTTATGCACGCGCAACACCAGTTGCGCAGGCGTAATCGCTCTGTGAATCTGGGCCAGATTCTTTACCTGTATTTAGATATTTATTTTTGTGATCTGAATATTTTCATGAGAAAACTATTGTGAAGAGGAAAAAAAAAACATAGTTAAGTTTGTGTTGATAGGCAAGTGTTGTGTGCTTTCAAGTGTTTTCAGATTGCATTCAATGTCAGTTTTGCCACACGCTTCTTGGGCCATTTAAAATTCATAGATAGGTGTAATTTGCCTGCTGTTGGCCTACTCCTGACCTGCATCAACAGGCTTCTAATGTGTTTTTGAAAAGGGAGAGACAAGCAGTTCTAACATGGACAAAACCCTGTTGATGCAGGCCCCTAAAATGGCTCATCCATCTTAGTGAACTGACCCTATAGTCAGTTCACTCATAATCTGTATTTTGCAGTAAAATGTTTGCTAATTGGACGAGAAGGAAGTGTAAATTCAATAGAGTGATTTTATTTGCTGAATGATAATCAAGGGTGCACAGTAGTTTAAGTATGGAGCATACTTCAATTTATGATAAAGCATACAGTTTTCATCAATGTATACTATAGATATTGTATAGCAAGATGTCCAGTGTGTTTAAGTTCTAATCTGTATAATCAGCTTTCACCACATAAAATATATTCCTCTGAATTATCTTGGGTATCACATTAAACAGCGGCTTCCACTCAGAATAAGGCCGCGTACACACGACCGAGAAACTCGACGGGCGAAAAAAAAACTTGTTTTCCTCGTCGAGTTCCTTGTTAGGCTTGTCGAGGAACTCGACAAGCTTGCTTTGCGTACACACGTTAAAGAACAAGTCTCGTCGTTCTCAAACGCGGTGACTTCAACACATAGGATGGCAGGGGAAGTTCGATTCCACTGGCACATCTCTTGGGGCTAGTTTTGCTAATCTCATGTGTTTGCGTGTTAAGTAAAAGTTTAGTAAAAGACTATTTGCACTTTTCAGTCTGTTACAGCTTGAAAAATGTGTTGTCTCCATTACAAATGCTACTTTTACTCCCGTCTCCTACTTTTATCTGAGAATGCGCGGGGTTTCTTAGCATACACACGCTCGAGTTTCTCGTCGGAAACCAGCCCGACGAGAAACTCGACGAGCCAATTTCGACTCCCGTCGAGAAAATAGAGAACCTGCTATCTTTTTGTCTCGACGAGTTCCTCAACGGTTTTCTCGGCGAAAAGTGTACACACGACCGGTTTCCTCGGCAGAATACGTCTCCCATCAAGTTTCTTGCTGGATTTTGCCAAGAAAACCGGTCGTATGTACGCGGACTTACCTGATGGTTGACTGAGCACACTTGGATCTGCTCAGCAACTAGAAGACTTAAAGTTGTGCAATTCCTTTTGTAAAGCATTATACATCATGTTTACTCATTCCATGCGTTACAGCAATCAACAACACAACCAATGGTCTTTTTAATGGTTATGTGAAAAAGACCTATGGAACAGTTTTAGAACTGGAAGAAGAAGAATAAACCGAAACCTGTGGGGTCTTATCGTATAGGAATATTAATCTATTTAAAAGTGATATAATGTTTATATGAAAACTAGCACAAAAACATACATATAGGGCCAGATTCAGCAAAGGTTACGCTGGCGGATCGAGTGATCCGCCAGCCTAACTGTGGCTTTGAGCCGGCGTTTCTGTTTTCTGTAACCAGAAAACAAGAAACGCCGGGTTGAAGTTCCGATGCGAGCAGCGTAACTGAGTTTTGCCATCGCATCGTTACTTCAACTTAAAAATGGCGCCGGGGGCGTTCCCGCCGATTTACGCTCAAAAAATATGTTAATGAGCGGAAATCGGCAATTCACGATCGAAATCCGGCGCGACGCAATGACGATACGACGTTTCCGGACGGGATACGCGGCGCATAGATATACCTACATGGGGCTGGAGTATCCTATGTTAGGTATAGGCGTCGTCATCGCGTCGGAAAAAAAAAAAAAAACGTCGCTTGCGTAAAACGGTCATGAATGGGAATGTGACGTCATTGACGTTCATTCACAGATTTTGGAGCATGCGCACGGGGATGTTTTGACACTCGACGCATGCGCAGTACGTTGGCGGCGGGATCGCGCGTAGTTAGCATACTACACGCCCCGTACCCGCGACATTTGAATTCCGCCGGCTCATTTGTGATGCGCTGCCGCAACTTTAGGAGCAAGTGCTTCGTGAATGACAGCACTTGCTCCTAAAATTTCGGCAGCGCAACGCAAATCAGAAGCGTTACTCCAGAGCAAAGATGCTCTGGAATACGTGAATCTGGCCCATTAAAGACATTTCACTGCACTGAATCATTATAGTAACTAACATTTTAAGCATTATTTCTTTATTTCTGTGCTTTATTCATCGTTTATTTAGCAGTGACTATATCTACAATATATGCCCAAGCATAAGATAATGCACAGTTGAAATACATATAACAACAATTTTCCACAAAGATTAAAGACCTCAGAGGGCTGGGTGGGAATTTCATCGCATTGTGTTTCTGCCTTAGGAGTAGGTGAAACCATGTTCTCCCCTTGACATTACTTGATCTTTTGATGCATCCCATCTGTCTCAAAGTACAACTTGAGTCAAGTAACTATCCACTGACGGAACTGAATAGTGTGAGGTTAAATCATGCCACTTGTCCTCATTATAGTAATTATTTCAAGGTGGAGACCATCACTTCCATTAATGTGACCATTTTTGGATCTTGGAAGACAGCAGATAACATTTAATCAGTGCATTTAAGAGGATCTAGTTGCTTGATTTACGTCACAATTTCCACAAAGTAATGACACGTATATCTAAAGGCAGTCATTACAGCTCACCCTGTAGCCAGCTAAATGAGTGGCCTTTGGTAATTTGTGTTACATTTGTGTGTACAGTGCCCTTTTTAGTACAACATCTGTGCTAGAAAGAGGACTTTTTGCTGTGAACACAAGTATACAGACTTTTTACCCACAAGATTGCATTATTTAACTTATATTAATAGGTGAAAATAATGATTATGGAACTCCAGCTTGCTTCTTTCATTGGAAAGGAGAAGACCTTAAACTCTTATGTTTTTATTTCTAATTCGTATCCCTGTTTGGGGGAGGGGGGTCCCTAACAGACCTGGCTCAGTGAAGAACCAAGAATCAAAAATGTGTGGCGGGGAACACAGCAATAAAAGCACTTTATCAGTACAGTGTATAAGCAGACAGGTTGTGGTGCAATGGTTCAAAAGAAATCAAAAAATCCCCTAATGAACCAGTAGAGCCTTTTTAAAACAGAACACATATACACATTGCTTTAATCACAAATCCAAAAATAAGGATTGTATTCATCAGGATAGTAGGTGAAACTGCTGGTTTACAGCACAATTGCACTATTTTTGCGCTATAAACAAAAAAGAGCGACAATTTTGAAAAAAAAATACAATATTTTTTACTTGTTGCTATAATAAATATCCCAATTAAAAAAAAAAAAAAAAAAATTTTTCTCAGTCTAGGCCGATACGTATTCTTCTACATATTTTTGGTAAAACATTTTTTAAAAAAATCGCAATAAGCGACTGATTTGCGCAAAATTTATAGCGCTTACAAAATAGGGGACAGAATTTTTTTTTTTACTAGAAATGGCGGCGATCTGCGATTTTTATTGGGACTGCGACGTTATGGCGGACACATCGGACACTTTTGACACATTTTTGGCACCATTCACATTTATACTGTGATCAGTGATATAAATATGCACTAATTACTATATAAATGCGACTGGCATTAAAGGGGTTAACACTAGGGGGTGAGGAAGGGGTTAAATGTATTCCCTACATAGTGTTCTAACTGTGGGGGGAGGGGGGGTGACCGATCTGTGTCCCTATGTACAAGGAACACAGATCGGTCTCCTCCTCTCCAGAGACAGGACGCTGTCTCTGTGTAAAACGGCAATGAGAGATGATCTATATGAGATCATCTCTCATTCACCGCACAGATCCCATCGCAAATGGCCTATTCTGATTGGCCGTTCGCCGCGATCTGTGATTGTCTGTGTCCAAGGGACACGGCCAACACAGAGCTTCCCCACTGCGCGCGCCATCTTTTGACAGCGGGTTGGATATTCAGACCCACGCTGTAGCCATCATTCGTCTATAGCGCAGGTCTGAAGTGGTTAAACAAAAAATTACTGACAATTTTGAAAAAAAAAAACCACAATGGGCCAGATTCACGTACATTGGCGCATATTTTGACCAGCGTAGCGCACCTCCTTTACGTTAGACCGGCGCAATGTAGAGGCGCAATCACCGTATCCTCGTAGTATTTGCGCAGAAATTAGCGCCGGTGTAACGTTAATTCCGAGGCGTAAGGCGGAGTAATTCAAATTGGGAAGGACGTGGGCGTGTTTCATTGAAATGAGCCGTGACCCCATGCAAATGAAGGGCTGGCCGGCTCGCGCATGCGCACATGAAGCAGACCATGGTCAGCACCTCTGTGCGCATGCTCACAACTTGGGAACGGCGCAATCAGTGAAATTGGAAGTGGACCTGGGCAACTTAGTGAACTACGCAGACAGCATAAATAGACAGACACAAACACACTTCTTTGCAAAAGTACATCCCTTTGTATCCCTTCCTATACAGCAAGGTGCTTTTGTTCTGTTGTTTGTTGCATTGTGACTTGTGACTTGTCTTTGTGATATGTGTTGACTGTTTGATCTAGTGTTTTGTAGAATATATTTGATAGTGTTTTTTGGTGACTGGTTGTGAGACTTTTTGGTTGATAGATTTTGTTTGTTTTGTTGCTTGATTTTTCCTGCTTGTTTTTGTGAGTGATTTTTGGTGATTGTTTGAGAGAGAGTTGTTGTATGAGTATGACTGAGAGGAAGCGGAAGAGCAATTTTTCTTTGGGGGAGAAACAAATTATTGCCCGGGCCCTTACCCAATATAGGCGTTTCCTTCACGGCCCGGAGAGTGCCAACACCACCCCGGCCAGGAAGAAGGAGATTTTGAAGAACATTACTGACCAGGTAAATGCATTGAGGGGGTCGTAAAAAAATCAATGACCTCCGGCGTGTGGTCCGAAAGAAGCTGGCCAAAATGGCAGCCCATGCCAGGGGCACTGGAGGGGGCCCACAATGCCCTGTTAGGCTGACAGTGGAGGAGCATGCGGTGGCCCACACCTTTAATAGACAACAAGTGGAGGGCCTGCCTGGCTATGACTCCAGTCATGAAGCCTTGATGCCAGGTAAGGTTTTCTTTTCCTATCTGGTGTGTAGCATGTGTGGGGGAGGGGGGAAAGGAATATGTGGCAAGTGTGTGGATCCTCCAACCTGTGAATGTTTTGTGTCATCCACAAATGTGCAGGAGGGTGCTGGGCCATCTGGCATGACCGCACCATCAACAGCCTGATGAGGACCCCCCGACAAGGCCGGAGTCCTCGGAGGAGTTGGAGGAGGAGGAGTTTGAGGAGGAGGAGGATGTCATGTCAACCAGTGGATTGCTGTTTTTGGAGGAGTCTTCCTCTCTGGCTGGCAGCAGCAAGCCCTCCATAAGGGCTAGCCCCTCCCACTCCTCCCACTCCTCCCCCAACAGGGCTCCCCTCGCAAGGTCCTCCCCTACTCCCTGGCCACAAGCATCAGCTGGAGGCAGGAAGTCGTCCCAGAAGACCAGGGGGTGGCCGAGGTTCTGCCCGCCAATCTGAGAAGGGACCAGGCCCTTAAGACCCGCCATCTGGGACAGGTCAGCCAGACTTTGGGGTGGATGGAGGAGAGCCTGTCCTCCATAAAGGATACGCTTGGGGACCAGGACTGCCACTCCCTGGCTCTTACAAACTGCCTAAACGTACTGCAGACTACTACAGCAGACGTTGGGCAGGATGTGAGGGCCCTCACCCAGGCTATCCAAGCCAATACGGCATCACTAAGTGCTGGCCTGACCAGAATTGCCGTGGCCTTGGAGGGCAGGCCGCCAGGTGGGCAGAGACCAGGGGCTGCTCCTCCTTCCCCGGATTACCCCCCCTCCCCATGAGTCTCCCCTGAGGAGCCGGGGCCGTGGCGGTGGGCGTCCCAGGCGTGGGTCACGCCAGCGGCATTAATTTGGTTTCCCCCCTTTTTTTTCAGGATTTTTTTTTTTTTTTTGCTGTTTTTTTTTTTTTTTTGCTGGTCAATTTTTTTTTTGTGTTGTGAATGAATTTGGAATGTGGGGGTGATATTCCTGCCGGAAAAGGGGTGTCACCCTCATTTGTGGTGGAGAAGAGTTCCCCAGGACCAGGGGGAAGTGATCCCCAGGTCCGTGTGAATGGTGTATGAATGTACAGTGACATAATTGGAGCCGTGGCGTGGCGTTGCTGCTCACAAGTGGTGCATGGTGGGCTTGTGCTAATCCAATTTGATGAGGATGTGATGTGTCTGTGCTAGGGACCACAGTGGTGTGCATGCATGCATTCTCATTGTGCCATGATTAATGTGTGTGTTTAACGTGCAAAGATGCCTAATGTGAGCTGTCTCCTGGCTGCTCTTCCCTCAGAAGATGGGGTAGCCTCGCTTAGGGGGGGATTGTCTGGTTCAGGGGTCAGGTCATCACGTATGTCAATCTGCAGGCCCTTTCTCACTGTGAAGTTGTGCAGCATGCAACATGCACCGATGATCTGGCACACAAAGTTTGGGGAATACAACAGGTCTCCCCAGACTTATCCAGGCTCGGAAACTGACTTCAGGAGGCCAAAGGTGCCTCCACCACTGCACGTGTTTGGGCGTGGGCTTCATTGATCTTTCCTCTCCTGGGGTTTGGGGGTTCTGGATAGGAGTCATGAGATGGGGTCCCAGTGCATATGCAGAGTCACCTGTAAGGGAAAAGACAGGAGGATGTTAGTCATGCATGTGCCCCTTATGATGTGTGCATCATGGGGGGGAGCAGTCATGCCTGCCACCCATGTCACTCACCAACCAGCTAGGTGTCCCCATACACGTTCTGTTCGAATTCCATTGGGATGGGGCTCTGATTGTATATGTAGCTGTCTTGGCTGGATCCGGGGTGTTTGGCACGGAAGTGCCATATGAGGCCTTGGGCATCGACTATCACCTGTACGTTGATGGAATGCCAATGCTTCCGATTGCGGTATATGTGCTCTGTCTCATGGGGGGGCTGGAGTGCAACATGTGTGCAATCAATGGCCCCCACGGTGCGCGGGAATCTGGCAATTCTGTAGAAATCTGTCATTGCCTTCAGCCGCAGGTCCTCAGTGGTGGGTTTGATGATTTGGTTGGCCATGCGTCTGAGGATTGCAGGGATAACCTGGTGCACACATCTGCTCATGGAGGATTGTAACATCCCAGCCACCACTCCACTTGTTCTTTGAAAAGAGCCACTGGCAAGGAAATGAAGTGTTGCCATGACCTTGACCAGTGGCTGCACTGCATGTGAGCGGTGTGTTCGGCTGGTGATGTCATCCTGCAGGGTTATGGTTAATTCCAGGATGGCATGAGGGGTGAATCTGAAGATGCGATACACCTCAGAATCACTCATGCCAAAGAGGTCTATGCGTGTGCGGTATATCCTCTCCCGTGCCCTCCTCCATGCCCTCCTCCGTGCCCTCCTCCTTCTTTGCTCCTCTAAAGTCATTAGTATAGCTATGAGCAAGGATGCCCCTGGCATCTTGGCATAAAGTTTGTTGTGCAGCTAGTGTGACTGCTCAGCTCCTCACTAACAGTGTTGCTTTAGCTGACATGTAGACGGATTGTCTAATTTTATACCACCTTTTATATGGTCTAATTTTAGACAGGACGTGCAGCTGTTGCGCACAGCGCGTAGCCTGCACTGCACCAACGTTCTTTTGTGGATCCCCGTAACTCCCTCATTTGCATATTTGAATAGCAAATCAATGGTGTGTCTAGCGCAGTTTTGCGCGGACGGATACGCCGGTCTTATATGTTTGGCAGTGATTTTACATATGCACAAACTTTCTCTCCAGGAAACTTACCCCCAAGTTTGTCTGTATTTAGGGATGTTGTTATAAAGGATCTTGACCATACTACCTATAGGAAAAGGATAGATAGAGATATTAAGCTGGGTATTAAGTCCCTTTGCAAACACAGGGACTTGGTAATACGCTCTGCAGACAAGAAGGGAGGAATTGTTCTGCTTAAAAAAAAGGATCATCTTATGGATATCCTTAAGGGGCAATCCCATGTATAAGTACAAGGAATGGTTAGAGAAAACTGTGACATAAGGATACACTAAAGGAGTTATTGATAAAAAAAAAGGAGAATTTATTTAGTGCCTGTTGCTCCAAAATTATTCATTATGTATTACCTTCTGAAAGTTCACAAGAATTTAGAGCATCATCCTGGGTGCCCTATTGTAAGTGGTATCAATTTTGTGACTTCAAGAATTGGGAAATATATTCATTTTTATCTCCAACCTATGGTAGTGAAAACACCAGACATTTTGAAAGAGTAGAGTAAGCTGTAGTGAGTTGAAGGAATTACATTATGAATATGATTGTTGTGGATGATGGCCAACATGGCATCACTTTAAATTTATATTCCCCCAAAAAAGGACAAATCATTTAAATCTGGATAGGTTTACATAGATGTCACCCTGGTTATATGGAAGGGTAGTGTTGAAATCCTACATGCCTTTATAGCAAGGTTGAAATCTAAAGACTGGAAAATCTGGTTGTCTTATGAATGGGACAGTGCTATGAATACTTTTTTTGGATTTGATTATTTGAAGGGAAAATTTTGGTTTTCTGATCAAGATGTTCTTTAAAAAAGACTGATTACAATAGGATTATCCCAATGGGGAGTTGTCATGGCTAAAGACCATCCCCAAATGACAGTTTCTATGTAGAGAACTGTTCCAGCAAGGAGGATGTTTTTCTCTTTTACTGATTTATTAAAACAAAAGTTCAAAGGATAAAGAATGTCAAAAATAGATGTTGGAACAACTTATAGATAATATACACAAAAGTAAAAAAAAGTCCTTAGCCCCTATAAACAAAGTTCCAATACTCAAAGCAGCGCTCCTATCAAATAAATGAAATATGAACAGCATTCACATGTAAAGACATATGAGAAATCAATAGTATGTTGATAGGTTATGGGACAGTTCAATTGATTTAATTTATTTGATTGGAGAACTGCTTTGAATATTGGAACTTTGTCTATATGGACTAAGGACTTTTTTTTACTTTTGTGTATATTTATGTTTTAGTTAAGCGGCTGCTTTTATGTGCATAGACTTACATCATATACATCATATATATATATGTTTTATCTACATATATGTTTTGGGAACTTCATTTTTCCCTGAGTGGTGAGCGGTGCAGTTAGGCCTTTTTAGATGCTATAAAACTATAGATAATGTTTCGCAAGTTGAGAGAGACTCCTTGTTGGCACACAGAAACAGTGATAGTCCGCTAAATAGTAAGTTTGAATTGGCATTTGTCACCACCTTTTTTGGATCACTTTGGAACAGTCAACAGGTTGTTCCAAAAATACTGGAAATGTAAAAAAAAATATAGCATTTTAGAAGAAATTATTCAAAGAATCCCTCTGTTATTTTTAGAAAAGTTTACATTTTGTGTGACAAGACAGCTCTTAACTTGGTTGATCTACCAAGTGGAGCTGTTCTATTTGGGGATCTTGAATGATTCTTCCCTTCAGCAAATGTGGAGTTTGCAAAATTTACGCATAAGACATATGGACATATAACCTACAAAAGTATATTACTTGCTCCACCAGGTCTGTCGTTTACCTCCTAGAGTGCCCTTGTGGCCTGCAATATTCATGTACATGTCACAGGCAGGTGCATAAGTCTGACAAGGCCTGGGACTGAGGTCATAGTGTCCATACTTGACTTTCCTTCTTTAGTACACTCCCTTTTTCCCAGCAACTATGGTTGTCACACTGTCAAGTGCATGTCCAAGTTTTATTGTAAGGGTGGGCAGAGCCTGATGGGGAATGAAGACTAGGCCACGCAGTGACATAAGTCATTTTCCAAATTTTGTTATAGCCATATTTGGTCAATGACATCCCTTTAACTACAGCCCATTTAATTAAATGTATCTTTCAGAAGTGGTATCTGTGCAGGAGCTATTCATGACCACTTCCCAGCACGGACATGCCCAACTCAGAGTACTAGCATACCTCTGTATGCCATTTTAGAGATAGTTTTAATTATAATATTTTTTCCTAACCTGTGAACTGGAGGTAACTCTTTAACAATCTGTCTTTGCCATAGGCGGGGGGGGGGGCAACATGCAAAATCTGAAGTGACATCACTAGGACATGTGACATGCTGCAGCTTGGCCCAGCCCCTGACCCCGCCATGCTACTCTGTAAAAAAAAAAGCCTTTACATGACCTTAGAATGAAGGTGAAGTGAAGTTAGCAATACAGAGCTTATTTACTTGACTGACAGCAGCAACAGCAGATGGTGTTTTTGCAGGTGTCCAAAAGTCACAGTAGGTGACTGTAAGTCATACCATACAAGCCAACAACCAATAAATAGTGTACAGGATCAGAAAATTACCCACCCCATATAAACACTCATTTTTTTAATAAGGGATGTTGTTTGTGTTTGGGGTTGACATTTTTCTGGTTGGCACAGTGCATTATTTAATTGTTTTTGGCTTTCGTGAAAAATTGCCACTGTGTGCCTGAGGAAGGAGCTGCTTAGAGTTCCAAAATGTTGGACCTTTGTTTGGTGACTAATACATTGTCCAATAAAAACATTTGATGTACTTTTGATACATATGACTGGAGGATAGAAGCACAACATACAGTAAAGGACATGAATTTATATAAAGTGTATATATTGCGCTAACCCAAATGAACTTCTGGGCAGCCAGCACAACAAAAAGATAATTGTGAAAACAGTGTAAAAATAAAATGCAGCGCCCAAACCAAAAAAGAGGGGGCCTCACTAGAGGGAGGACCCTATAGAATAAAAGTGTAACACTAATTTGGTCAATAGATCACCGAAAACCAGTGTGATTCCAGTAATAGATAGCTATTTTCATGAGCCAAGAGCAGGAATACTTAAGGAAAAGAGCCTGCAAATCAGATTCCATCCTGGCCTTAATAAAATTGATATGTGTCTATATGTACATATAACCAGATGTGCAACCTCCCATGTAAGGGTGTAGTGCACCCCACAAATGTGTATATAAGTATCTCCAATAAATCAATAAATCAAACATATAGGCAGTCCAGCACAAATAAGTATAAGAACACAGAAATTCCTCTTGAGTGAAGATACAAACATCAACATGAATCCCAGTGATAATATGGTAAGAATGGACACCCTTACCAGACAAGGTGGACTCACACTGCACCTTACGGTGGTGGAGTCATTCAGGCCTGTATGGACCGATTGTCCTCTCTGGTCACCTTTGGTTGTTGGCTTTGAGGTGTGCTGTGTCCAAGGGTTCGCTGAGGTTTTCCACTGAGGTTTTCCAGTGTAGAAAGTGAGCTCCGTGAGAGTGCTCAAATAGTGTTGTATTGAGGAATATGAAAGAGAAAACTCCTCATAGTGTAAAAAGATTTAATACACTTCACAATAAAAAACACTTGAGTGAAAAAATGTTGATAAAATAAAGTAAAAAATCACAACAATGTCCCATGAGTGAAAAAACGGAATAATCCAAGAAAGTCCAAAAAATCCAAACTGTAAGTTGCAAAAACAGCAAACAAAACACACAATGACTCTTCCACCTAAAATGGAGAGTATATTCCCAATGGTGTGCAGTAGGTGATGATAAGGTCAGCGTACCCGACCGGTTTCGTCTGAGAAAGACATCAACAGGGGTGTATAGCTGAACCTCAACTCCTAACTGCACTTAAATAGCCTGTACCCACCTGGATGCGTCCTCCATCTCCTCCGCCATCTTCCCGTTGGCGTGCGTGTCAATTGTCGCGCACTTCCGGGTATTTGCGTTCCAAATACCGGAACTCCATCCCCGCCAACTGGAATGTCTCCCTATGCGCGTGCGTGTCAATTATTATGCACTTCCGGGTGCTTGCGCTCCAAAAACCGGAAATGCAACCCTCTAGCTAAAATGCCCATAAGGGGATAGTGATCCAATAGGCATATAGAAAGGGTCTAATTGATAGATACTCCCTCTCCCATCCTCGTACTTAAACAAGGGGATCGAAATGTCTAAATAGGTGATTCAGCGAGGGTGGGCGAGGCGGACGTCATGACGCCCAGCGCCATGCGTTTCATCCTGCGTTCCACATAAGCTAAGCATCACTCGTCACATCCTCCTGTTTGTGCTCTGACGTAAGGGTGGATCACTCCGCCCAGATGGGAGTGGACATACGCCGTGCGCTCCACAGTATGTATCCCCTTCTATTACATGTTAAAACGGTCGTATGCCTCCTAAATCTGATAACAGTGAGGTGTGACGGCGTGTGCAATTCACCACATACAGACACCGAATCCATGGAGTTCATTGAGGGATATTATGGTGTTAAAATGCAAATAGATGCTTAAGTAACTGAATGTTAACCCTTAATTATCCTCCAAAAGTCTAAATAAGACGGGGAGTGAGACGGAGGTGACCTCAAGGTGTAAGAACTAATTTAGACATTTATCCCCCGTTTAATACGAGGATGGGAGAAGCCAATTAACCCTTTCAATGCCTATTGGATCACTATCCCCTTATGGGCATTTTATAGGGTTGCATTTGTTTTTGGAGCGCAAGCACCCGGAAGGCATAATAATTGACACGCAGCATAGGGAAATTAGTTGGCGGGGATGGAGTTCCGGTATTTGGAACGTAAATACCCATGCGCGACAATGACACGCATGCCAACGGGAAGATGGCGGAGGAGATGGAGGACGCATCCAGGTTACAGGCTTTTAGTGCAGTTAGGAGTTGAGGTTCAGCTATACATGTTGTCTTTCTCAGACGAAACCGGTCGGGTACGCTGACCTTATCATCACCTACTGCACACCATTGGGAATATACTCTCCATTTTAGGTGGAAGAGTCATTGTGTGTTTTGTTTGCTGTTTTTGCAACTTCAGTTTGGATTTTTTGGACTTTCTTGATTATTCCGTTTTTTCACTCATGGGACATTGTTGTGATTTTTTACTTTATTTTATCAACATTTTTTCACTCAAGTGTTTTTTATTGTGAAGTGTATTAAATCTTTTTACACTATGAGGAGTTTTCTCTTTCATATTCCTCAATACAACACTATTTGAGCACTATCACGGGCTCACTTTCTACACTGGAAAACCTCGTGGAAAACCTCAGCGAACCCTTGGACACAGCACACCTCAAAGCCAACAACCAAAGGTGACCAGAGAGGACAATCGGTCCATACAGGCCTGATGACTCCACCACCGTAAGGTGCAGTGTGGTCCACCTTGCTGGTAAGGGTGTCCATTCTTACCATATTATCACTGAGGATTCCACTGTTGATGTTTGTATCTTCACCAAGAGGAATTTCTGTGTTCTTATACTTATTTGTGCATGGACTGCCTATATGTTTGATTTATTGATTTTTGACATACTTATATACACATTTTGGGGTGCACTACACCCTTACTGGGAGGTATAGCACACTGGTTATATGTACTACTATAGACACATATCATTTTATTAAGGCCAGGATTGGAACTGATTTGAGGCTCTTTTCCTTACAGTATTCCTGCTCTTGGCTCAGTTGGATAAATAGCATATCTATTACTGGAATCACCACTGGTTTTCAGTGATCTATTGACCCAAATTAGTGTTACACTCTTTATTCTATAGGGTCCTCCCTCTAGTGAGGCCCCCTCTTTTTAGTAAAGGACATGGACAACCAAAACTGCTGTAAGTGTCAAGCGTGAAGTTGCTGATTGAGACTGCAGATTTGGAATAGAGGAAAGACTAACAAGGTCATTTCAAGTCAAAATGTACTATTTACTAACGGTGCTTGTTCAGATGGGATTTCTTTTTCTATTGCTAAATGATGCTTAAATTAAAATATTGTGCTTTAGATACTTGGAATAGTTGAAAGCAGGATAACTGCATCTACTGACAGCAGTTAAAATATGTTCTCAGTGTTAGAATGCAGCAGCGCATTTTGTCACCTGTTTGTCAAAATACTGGAAGCAGAAGTTTAAAAGTCATCTGGTGTACTCTAAAGCTGAGTGTCATGAACATGTTTGGCTTGAGGCAGTCTTTTTATAGCCAAAACCTCTTCATACATCTTGTTAAAAAAAAAAATTTAGGGCCTAATCTGGAGATTTATTATATATCCTGTATTTTTGTGAGCCATGATTACTAATTTATTGCAGCACAGTTTCTTCATTCAATTTTAGCTTTAGGATAATACCTTATATCTGCCTTATCTATAGTTTATTATTTTTAATGGCTAGAGCCTTGTGGGAATATCATTAAATTAACAAATGTAGGGATAACAGAATGAGCTGGTTTTCACTGTACTTTATAAACAAGGTTTTAATACTTGGTTGCCCAACTAAAGTTTAAAATGAGATAAATGATCACTTGTTGCAGATGCATAATTAAGCTCATTGCAGGAATTTTAAAGGAAGTTTGCTCTGAGAAAATAGAGAGACCTGCCATTGCAGTCCTCAACGTCTAAAAATGCCAGGTGCCTGGCTGTCATCATGAGCCATTTTCAGTACTTTCTCAGACACTGACTTGGAAAATAAATACAGATAAGGAAATTGTCTTTGCTATTTGTTCTTGGCTAGTGATTCAGAAATCAGGCCAGGCGCAAGTAACTGCCATTTTTAGAACAAAGTCAACAGTAGCAACCCACATATTTGTTTTAAGCCCCATACACACTATCAGTTTTCCTGCAGGTTTTCCCCCTCAGGTTTACCAAAACCATATAATATGAGGTCAAACTTTAAGGCCGCGTACACACGATCAAATTTATCTGCTGGAAACGGTCCGACGGACCGTTTCAGCAGATAAATTCGATCGTGTGTACGGGCGAGCAGACGGGTTTTTCCAGCAGACAAATTTTAAAGCATGCTTTAAAATCTGTCTGCTGGGAACCCGTCCGTCCGATATGTCTGCTGGTTAGTACACTAACCAGCGGACATATCTGCCCGCACATGCGTCGAATGGATTTGACGCATGCGTGGAAGTATTCTACTTCCTGGTGCGGTGACGTGGTGGCGTCAACGTCACCGCCACATCACCGCGCTGTCTGCCTGGCGGGGATTTTGGTTTGATCGTGTGTACACGATCAAACCAATATATCCCAGCAGACAAATCTGATCAAATCGGTCTGACAGACCGATTTGATTGGATTTATTTGGTCGTGTGTACGCGGTCTAAGAGTTTCAATTTGTATGCAATCAGGCAGGCCTTTGAACTACATGGTTTTGGTAAACCTGAAGAGAAAACCTGCAGGAAAACTGATAGTGTGTATGGGGTTTTAGTACACATTTCCTTTAAGCCATTTATTTACAAAATCAGATATATGAACAACACTTACTTAAAGTGACCCTGTCACTTACTCAGATTAATAAAACTAAAGTGACTCTATGAAGGAAACAGGCCAACTTCAGGCTTCACCTAAAGCTTTTGAGGATAAGATAGAAGCCTAAAATAATTAGGCAATCATTATTTATTTTTTGTATTTAGTGTTAGGGTGATTTGAAGTATTAGAATTTAGGTTACAGTTTTTCATTTTTGAACAGATTAGGGAAAGATTAGAACCCTTTGCTTTCACTCCCTGGCAGCTAAACAGAGTGGTGAAAAAATATACAAATATGAATCTCCAGAGAGCTGCATTAAAGTGAACCTTTTGCTTTGACCAGTAGTTGGCAAAGTACAGATGCATAAACCAATACATTTGCCTGATTATTCACAACTAAATTTGTTACAGGCTACTGTGTGGAAATCACAACTAACAAATCAATGCGAGAGCACTGCGTCAATCTCTCTATGCAAAGAACCCACTAAGCCCTAAGTGGGCAGGGCACAATTGAAAAACAGTCTGGTGTGGGAGGCACTCATTATTATGACCAGTTTTTGGACATACGTAAGGGAATGTTTCTCTTCATGGAAAACATAATTTGAATACTACTACCAGATTTTTTACCCCATGCATCCACCTGCAGGTTCATGTTTTTTTTTTTCTTTTTACCAACATACGTTTGATAACTGACATTTTGAAAGTGTTATTTATGTTTGCGTTAATTTTATATGTTTTTTTGGAAATCTAAAAGCGTACAAAGAAAATTGTATACTGGGTACAATGTATGGCCAGCCTTAAGGATGAAATGGAGTATGTTTCAGTGAGATAAAGTTAAGAGCTTTACTTCATTGCTGGTCGCATGTCTGAAGCCCCAGGCAACTGATCTCTATTTAATAAGAAGATTAGCCTGAACACTGATACTCCTTTTAAACATAGATTACATGACCAAAGCACCTAATTCTACAGACATGTAGACAGCACCCAAGGGAACCTGTGGCAGCATTTTCCCAGTGCAATGTTATTACCGTATTTATTCGGCGTATAACACACACCCTAACTTTAAGGAGGGAAGTTTCAGGAAAAAACTTTCCACAGTTTACCCACTGTTTTCAGGGTAAAAAAGTGAGTGTTATACGCCAATAAATACAGTATTTTATCTGATCTATTACTCTTCATTTACCTATCTCAGCAAGACTTTCAATATAACTATTTGTTTGACTATAGGTCTATATTAACTGCATGATATATTAAACCTAAAATGTATTAAACATCTCCAAAAAAAAAAAAAAAACGTATTATTGCAGAATGCATTTATTGAATTCCTTCTGTCAAAAATGTCTGTGTGAAATATTTTACATGATCAACTATTTAACAACCAGCAGGTTTCATTGAAAATCCAGTTATATAAAATTCTCTACATCTGTTCAAAGCTCTACCCAGGTCATGTTTTGGATACATTTTCTTCTCGGATAAAACTGTTATTTGTCTGCATGGAAAAATTAATTCATTCTGTTTACGTGATGAGCTTACATGTTGGCATAACCTTTGTCTTTCACATTGAAATTATCATCTGTATTGTTATATAAAGCAAGCTGCTGTTACTTAACCAGTTAAATACTAGGCCTACTATACTTGTTTCTTAAGTATTTTTTGATAAAAAATTATTTGGACCAGCCAAACATTATATATATATTTTTTAGCAGAAACCCTAGAGAATAAAATAGCAGTCAATGCAATATTTTATGTCACATGGTACTTGCGCAACTATCTTTCAAAGGCAATTTTGTTTTGGAAAAAATCACATAAAACAGTAAAGTTAGCCCAATAATTTTTAACAATGTGGAATATGATGTTATGCTAAGTAAATAAATACTTTACATGTCATGCTTTAAAATTGGGCACACTCATGTAATGGTGAAAAAATACAGTACTTAAAAATCTCTATATGCACAGCTTTAAAAAGATTTAACAATTAACTGTTTAGAGTTACAGAGGAGGTCTTGTGCTAGAATTATTGCTCTCAGTCTAATGATCGTGGCAATACTTCACATGTGGGGTTCAAACATTGATTACATTTACAGGCGCGAGTTACGTATGGGTTTGCTTTTATTTAATTTTTTATGTATGTATTTTATTTTTCGCTATCCCTTTAAATTTAATTTTTTTGGACCACTTTTATTGTTGTCACAAGGAATGTACACATCTCTTGTGAAAGTAATAGGCAGTGACAGGTACTCTTTATGGAGGGATCTGGAGGAATCTGGGGTCTATAACCCCTCCTCTGCACTTGAAAGTATTCAAGATCAACATTTTTGAATACTTTTGATTTTTGAGAACTGACAAACCGGAAGCCAACGGGCGAGCAGTGGCTTGTAATAACAGCCGAGCGGCTACTTAGCCACATTGGTTGTTATTACTAGAGAGAGGATCATCGGCTCTAAAAAACAGTACCGGGGTGATGTCTGCATCTGCATCTGTACAAGCAGTTCCTAATGTCTTTTCACCTAGTTTCTATTGTATTCTATATAAGACACTTTCATATGATGAACACAGGGTTTTGCTAAAGGTATTTTGGCCAAGGATCCAAAATTAAAAACAGTATTTGCTAAAGATGTGCTCCTGCCCAAAGCAATTCAGATTTTTTCAATCTAACATATATAATTAGGTATTTCCGCAGAAAATTCTGTCTATAACATAAACCACACCAACATAGAAGCTATAACATTTCATATACCAGAAGTAACTTAAAACTTGTTACATCTAAACTTGCAGTTCCACTTTAAAGAGGAACTGAACCACAGCTAACTTACCATACCTTGTTCCACTCTGCGGGGTTGGTTTACTAAAGGGAAATAGGCTGTTCACTAAGGTAATTTTCCCCAGAGGTTCGTGAATGTGGCAAACTTTCACTATGCAAAGTATAAACAATCACATGCAAGGAAGATTTTATTTGAAAAAAACATTTTTTACTGCACATGATTAGATGATGGAAGGTCAACAGAGCTTCAGTTCATTCACATACCTCTGGGGAAAATGTATTTGCATAGAGTAAATTCCACTGCAAAGTTAACAGTCTACTTGTTCTTAGTTAATCAACTTGGATTCTTCATGTTAGAGCTTCAAGCAAGGAGAACAGTGAGCAGCACAGCAGTGACATCACCAATTCTTACTCCAAATCTCATGAGACTGGCAGCAGTGCCTCAAATCTCACTGAGCATATATACACAGGAGTGCCCTTGCATTCTCACATACCAGAAAAAAAACATGTCTATTTTTAAGAAGGAATTTAAGGCAAAGGGTAGATTGTCCAGTGCACTCTAACTGACCATGTCAGACAACCCATTGCCCACCCCCACGCCTTTCTCGACAATATAAGGTTGTGTGGGAACACTTGTAATGAGCGTTGTGGGCAATAAGAAATCTATGCACTGGAGAGTGTCAGCAGCAAGCGTATTTTAAAGAGGAGAATAAAAAACCTTCATATTGGATTCAAGTTCCTTTGGCATTCAGAGTGAACCGGTATGGGAAAAAAAAAACAGTTCACATGCAAATAAATGTCCAAGTACATGGGGTCTATGTAGTTAACCCAGAGTTTGTTCCTAGATACTGTATTCAGGGGTGGCCTGACCATTGAAGGGGCATAGGAACCCCCCATCGATCTCCACAATCCCCCTATCCATGCGTCCAGCCCCTTGCAGGATGTCAGATGCATGGATTTCAATGGGGAGTGGGTGTTTTTTGAAGCACCTTATTAGAGCCAGAGGCTCTAGTAGGCCTCAAAATAGGATGGGCTTGGGGCACAGAGAATGCGAAACGGATCCCACACAGGTATGTTACAACAGCAAATGAGTAACACTGATCCTCCTCCTGGCCAATCAGGAAGAGGGTTTTGACCTTATTAGAGCCATAGGCTTCTAGTAGGCCTCAAAATAGGATGGGCTTGGGGCACAGAGAATGTGAAACGGATCCCACACAGGTATGTTACAACAGCAAATGAGTAACACTGATCCTCCTCCTGGCCAATCAGGAAGAGGGTTTTGAGAAGCATCACCCGATTGGCTGAAAGGAAAGGCGATCCTATTGGATGCCTAGAAGGAGGGAAGGAGCCGCACGCTGAAAGACACAGATGAAGGAGAGGACACTGAACCGCTGCACAGCACTCACTACCCGCCTAGATGGGGGTAAGTGCCGGACCGACCAGCAAACAGCAGTAGGAAGGGTGAGAGGTGCTTCCGACCACTCGGGGGGTTGTTGTTTGTCTCCCCCCCCCCAAAAAAAAAACACCAGCAACACTGGCTACAGTATTCATCTGACATTTTAATATTTACCAATTCAGGATAAAAGAACAAAATACATGTTGTCAACTAATGCCATTTTTTCACTATTTATTATTTATTTATTTATTTATTATATTTCATATAAAAACAGCCACATGATTCTGGTTTTCTTTTTATAAGGTCCATCCCACCCAAAATTACCTACTTGGATGTCATGCTATTTATTATACTTTATATATCTTTTCTAATACCAAACATATTGAACCTTTGAAAAAGACATTCAAAGAAAATCTTACATTAGAGAAACAGCACTCAATTTGGGAAAATATGGTCAAATTTCTCCTTGTGTTGGTTGAAAACAAAGAGAATGTGTACAAAACTATGCTGCTTTGATAATATCCCGCAGAGAATACAAAGGATTCATAGCAATTTCTTAGATCTTTGTTGGAGACATTGCAGTTTGATTACTTCTATTGAGCACATATTTTATTTTGTAGAGCTCTTATGAAATACTGGGAGGAAGTAACTGACCTGATAATACCTCTTTAGGCAGACCACTTTGATTAAATATTTTCATATATGTATGAGCAGGCCCTATTCTGGAATTAACATAATGTAGCTAATTATGTACAGCAGAACGTTACTTTAAAAGATGTATCATACCTTTCATACCAGCATGTTTTTAAAAATAAATATCATGCTAAAAATTATTGTTTTCAAGCACTTTTTCAAAAACATTATCTGTAACATATCCAATTGTATATAAACATGAGGCAAATGATACCATAAAAATATTTCCGGGAGAATAACGTTTTCTAAAGCATGACCTATGAACAGGTTTAGGTATATTTTTTGAACGTTTCATGGGTGCACACAATTTTAATGCTTAACAAATTTTATATCTATTTACTCATAGCAGTCTGTTTTTATATTTAAGAGAAAATGTGAAGATAATATTGTGTCTGTATGCATTAACATTGACCTAAAATTGAATTTCATGAATTCAGCCACTTTGATAAATGTGCGAGCATAATAGAGTATGAGTTAAGTCAAACCAGGTGCATGCCACCTTCTGAACTTCTCACTGTTTTTTACATATGACAGGCTTATGGCACTCCCATGGGAAACAATCAGGACTCTGAGAGGAGAGGTGCACACACAGCAGCTATGCCTACCCCTCCCCTACTGTCCATTCACAGAAGCCTTTGCATTTTCTGGATGAGTTAATTTAATAAAAAAGCCTCTGTGATTGAACAGAAGAAGGGGAGGGCCAGGCATAGCACCTGCATCAACTCTACACTTGAAGGAGCCAAGTCAGAGCTCTGGAAGCTATCTTCCTGGAGAACAATAAATCTGTCAGAAATAAATTAACCACTTGCCGACTGCGCTATAGCGAAAATACTGCTACAGCGCGGTCGAGTAGTTTTGACACGACGTCCCTGGGACGTCGTCCTTCACTTTCGCGATTGCCCGTCCCCTGGGACGTGCTCGCGAAAGTGTCCATGATCGCCGGGTCTAGAAGACTCGGCGCATCACGGATCACGGTAAATTGCCGCTGATAGCGGCCGTTTACCATGTGTTCGCGCCGTCAAATGACGGCGCGATCACTTGTAAACAAACTGGCGTCATTTGATGACACCGGTTCCTCCCTCTCCTCCCTCTGCTCTCTGTACCGTTCGGTACAGTGTGCGAGGAGAGGGGGGGGAGCGGGGTGTCAGCAGCTGAGCTGTGGCTGGATCTGTGACAAATGCAGTCACAGATCCAGCCATCCCTCAAAACATCCCAGCTCTGCAATCCCCAGTACACAGCAATCCCCCAGTACCCAGCATTACCCCAGTACCCCAGCATTACCCCAGTACCCCACAATACCCCAGTACCCCACATTACCCCAGTACCCCACAATACCCCAGTACCCCACAATACCCCAGTACCCTGCATTACCCCAGTACCCCACAATACCCCAGTACCCTGCATTACCCCAGTACCCCACAATATCCCAGTACCCCACAATACCCCAGTACCCTGCATTACCCCAGTACCCCACAATACCCCAGTACCCTGCATTACCCCAGTTACCCCAGTACCCCACAATACCCCAGTACCCTGCATTACCCCAGTATACCCCAGTACCCCACAATACCCCAGTACCCCACAATACCCCAGTACCCCAATACGCTGCAATACCCCAGTACCCCAATACTCTGCAATACCCCAGTACCCCAATACTCTGCAATACCCCAGTACCCCAATACTCTGCAGTACTCCAGTACCCCAATACTCTGCATTACTCCAGTACCCCAATACTTCAGTACCCCAATACCGCAATACCCTGTGCGATACCCTGAAATGCCCAAATACTATCGCCTATGGGGATTTTTAGGTAGCTAAGTTTGGCGCCATTCCATGAGCGTGCGCAATTTTGAAGTGTGACATGTTGGGTATCTATTTACTCGGCGTAACGTCATCTTTCACATTATGAAAAAAAATTGGGCTAACTTTACTGTTTTTTTTTTTTTTTTTTTTAGCACAAAACTGTTTTTTTTTAAAAAATACCGTGCGAGATAAAAAGTTGCAACGGCCGCCATTGTATTCTCTAGAGTCTTTGCTAAAAAAGCATATATAATGTTTTGGGGTTCTATGTAATTTTCTAGCAAATAAATGATGATTTTTCCATGTAGGAGAGAAATGTCAGAATTGGTCTGGGTGTTCCAGAACGCCTGATGGCGTTCCCTGCATGTTGGGCCTCTGTATGTGGCCACGCTGTGTAAAAGTCCCACACATGGGGTATCGCCATACTCAGGAGGAATAGCAGAATGTGTTTTGGTGTGTAATTTGTGCTATGCATATGCTGTGTGTGAGAAATAACCTGCTAATATGACAGAAACAAGTTTTTTTTTTTTTTTTTTTTACAGAATTTTCAGTCGTTTTTCTTTTATAGCGCAACAAATAAAAAACCCAGAAGTGATCAAATATCACCAAAAGAAAGCTCTATTTGTGTGAAAAAAAGGACACAAATTTCAAATGTGTAAAATGTTGTATGACTGAGTAATTGTCATTCAAATTGTGAGAGCACCGAAAGCTGAAAATTGGTCTGGTTAGGAAGGGGGTTTAAGTGCCCAGTGGTCAAGTGGTTAAAGAGATAAGTCCACAAGGTGCCATGCACATAGTATGTCTGCCCATTTTACAAAGTTGCTGAGTTGCTGGAGTTCAGCTTTAAGTTAAATTGTAACAAGCAGATGTTCAAGTAATATAGCTGGGACAAATTGCAATAATTTCCCTTTGTATTCTTTTTTTTTTTGTCACAATCAAAAGTTTTAGTGAAGCTTAGTACAAAAACAGATAATAAAACAGATGCATTAAGGAATCATACATCCATGACTAAACCGTTGTCAAAATGTTTAAAATATAAACAAAATACATAGTCAGGTGAATGAATAGGTTTTACGAGAGGCATACATATGCTTTAGAAATGTTATATAAAAAGAGTTTGGGTAAGGAAAAGATAATAGGGTAATTGGGAAAAGGGGTAAGTAGGGAGGTAGGGAAGGGGCAGGGGAAATAGCGAGAGGGACCTAACGGTTCAAATAAAAATGATATAATACCAAACTACCTCATGGAGTATATTAGATAGGATACCTCAAAAGCAAATAGGTGTAGTTATTAAAGTAGAGAAGTCACTTGACCAGTTTAAAATTCGTCCATTTTAAGCAAACTTATTTGGCAGGTGACATATTAAGCAGTAAGTAGTTGGAATTCAGGAGAGTATGAGAATAGAATCCAAGGGTGCCAGGTTTCATTAAAATTCGTACTATTCTCTTTTTTCATGGCAGCAATTTCCTCCATTTTGTAAATGTGGTTTACTCTATCCAACCAATCCCCGATTTTGGGTACATACAGTATGTGGTCTTCCAGTGGAGGGAGATAAGTGTTTTAGCTGCTAGTAAAAGATGTCTGGTGAGAGATTACTTGTATTTGCTTATGGGGATGGTATTGATCAGGCAGGCAGCTGCATAACGCTCTAGTTTGGTTCCTGTGATGAATGTGATCCATTTTCTAACCTCATACCAGTATGCAAAAAATTGTGGGCAGTCCCACCATATATGAATAAAGGTGCCAGATCCTTTTATTCTAATGGTCCTCTGCTTTCATAAAATGTAAATGGAATGTTAATTCTTTAATTAATGTCAACCAAAGATTCAACTGGGCTTTAAAGTTTTACTAAGCCCATGTCCCTGCTTTCATTATATCTTGTCTCCCACAGTACACAGTACATGGAAATGCAATTATTTTAGTAAATAATAAACTGCTAAATACCTTTTCTCATGAGCAGTATATATCAGTCTTGTGACTTCTATCAGTGTCCAGCTGAGCACTGTTTAAAGCTTGTAAGAGGAGTAAAAATTCTCCTCTAACTGTCCTATGAATCTGCATGACTGCTAACCCTCTGTCTGGAAAGTGCTGTGCCGATCACATGCACCCTCCAAAAAAAAAAACTCTCTAGCAACACACATCAAACTAAGCATGTGCAGAGTGCTTCCTAGGGCTCGGTATCATCAGATGGATTAGGGACAGTAAAGAAGTGGAGGATCAGAGAAGACATACTTTTTATTTTTACCCAGGATTAATCTCTTAGGTTCCAAAAGTCAATGTTCAATGACTTTGCAAAGTGCAGTTACCCAGAGTAAACAATGTGATGTCAGATTATTTTAGTCAGTTTAGATGAGAGATTAAAGTGTATGTTACAGGTATGTTCTTTGCACAAAACCATCAACCTTTGCACTGCTTCGTTAAAATAAGAATGTTACATAGTCTGTTCCTGGTATGTGAATTCGGTTGGAGGACACACTATTTCATTGGATACTAGCATTTCATCTTCAGAATGACAAGCTGACAAGTTATCAAGAAAATGAACTCTTAAGTGTTATATTACCAGCTGTCACTCACGCTTTACTGCCCTTTTACTCTTTCTGTCCTGGATTTCGGTTTTAGATCAATCATTCAGATCACCTAATGTGCTGTTAATGATCAAGTGGCGGGCAACAGATTTGACAAGGCGGCCTGTGGTCCAAAGTTAAAAACGCATTGCTACACTCATCTCTATATGACTTATACCATTGACATCCTGGTTTGCATTAATAAAGTTGCAAAGTAAACACTTTCTTTGGCCATGTCATGTCAACAGCATAATTTTCGGTAATAGGGTCTTGTGACATGCTTGTCTAATGTGTATCTCAAGGCTAAACATGGGTCATTAGCTAACTAGAAGTGTTACACATCACGTTACTCCGTCAGACACCTGGCTAAATACCGAATCCCTGACTAGTGTGTGAACTCAGATCTGCTGCTTTTCTAGCAGAAATTGTTTTACATTATGATTGTATACATTCCTGCATTCCACAACAGTACATAGACGCATATAAAAAAAAATAGCTCACACAAAGAATGTGCCACCAGGTTACCAAGGGATAGACAGGAGAAAAAGTATGATTGATAAGCCCCAAAGCTGCTGTAGAAAAATCAGTAAACTGCGGTTATTACAGACCAAAGCTTGTATAATTAATCCAGGTATTTAGAAGCACTGAAATGTTTTCTTCTACCTTGATAACATTGCGTGCCAGGAAATCTCTGTCTCTCTTAAAAAGCAAACAAATCATTTTGTCCCACCTCTGTCCCCTTCCACATATGCATATCCCTCTTTAAATACTAAACTAACTGAAGGTTGGCGCTACTGCTTTGATTTATCCTTTCTTCCATAGCAGAAGTTATGTTTATCTTTTTCTTTTTTTTTCTTTTCTTGAGTAAAAGTTACATTTTTTGCCTTGGTTGATAGAGTATTTGCATGTAAGGCTGCCTGATGTACATTCCATGTCTGTCATCAGTTTCTACACAATTGTTTAAATTCTTTTAAATGTGTCAAAGCAAAGTCTGGCTAATCTCAATAGATGGCAGTAATGGATAATATCATAAAGTATAGTTAGGCTACGTTGGACTAGGTTATAATTTCCTTCATGTTTGGCATATTAGGACCTTTCCAAGGTATAAACAATAGTTTAGCATTTTTTTTATTACAGGTATTTATGTAGTTCTGGCTATTTATGAATCACTTTTACATATTGTGGAGTGACATCAGTCCCTGCCCTCAGGGAGCTTACAGTCTAAGGGCCCTTTCACACGGAGCGGATCCGTATTGATCCGCCCCGTGTGTGTCCGTCTGCTCAGCGGGGATCATCTGTAAATCCCTGCTGAGCTGTCGGCGGACAGGGCGGTCCCCGCACACTGTGCAGAGACCGCCCTGTCTTTCCTCCGCTCTCCCCTATGGGGAATAGGATGAACACGGACCGTGTGTCTGTATTCATTCGATCCGTTCCGCCAGGCGGAAGAAAAATAGGGTTTTCTTCTATCCGAAAAAGCAGGTCTTTCTGGAGGCGGATCTTTACGGACATTAGCAGAGCATCATCCGCTAACGTCCACAATCCCATAGGGATGCATTACAAGTCCGTAAACGAACTTGTAAAAAACGGACCGTTTGTCCGCCCGTGTGAAAGGGCACTAAGATTAACATGGGCAGCACAGTGGCTAAGTGGTTAGTAATGCCGCTTAGCAACACCATGGTCACTGTTTCAAAATCCCAGCCATGACACTATCTGCCTAGCGTTTGCATGTTCTCTATGTTTTTGCATCAGTTTCCTACAGGTACTCTAGTTTCTTTCTACACTTCAAAGACATGCTGGTAGGTTAATTGACTCATGTTTAAATTGCCAGTCATATGTGTATGTATGAATGTGAGTTAGAGACCTCGGACTGTAAGCTCCTTGATGGCAGGGACTGATGTCAATGTTTTTTCTCTTGCTCTTTCCTGGTGATGGACAGGCAGGAAAATTGAAAGGCCAGACTGAGGAGCCTGGATTGTACCTGCCCCTAGCTCTGGGGCAAAGGAGAAATCTGATCATCCAGGAGGGCTGGGAGAGCCAGGATTAGCTACTGCACAGCCAGAAACGTTAAGCCCCACACACAGGATGACATTGGATGGTGGGGAGAGAGCCCTGGGAAGGAGGGGGAGTGTCCCTTGTGTGCCATGGGGTGATTCTGTGCCCAAGGATAGGGGTAGATACATGAGGGTGTTGGAGCCTCGGGCAAAGGAGCTTTCTGTGGCCTCAGACTATGTACTGTGACCCCAATGACAGAGATGTGAGAGAATTTGGACAGCAGAGTGTGGACCACGTGTTGCTGTTAGAGGGCAGCGTACTATTGCAGAGTGAGTTCAAAGACCCCCAAGGTCACTGCTACAGTGAGAGAATGTGTGGCTGCTGTGCTTTTTCTAGTGGTTAATGCACTATTGAATCCCCCAAGGTTCACTTGTTACTGTTTCTCTTTTTATAAAGTTTACTATTGGCTACTAAGGACAAGCTCAGGCATGCTTGGAACCTGCACGTGCAGAGCATGCCAGAAAGTTGGCTCTGCGCTAATCACAGGCAGCGAGACTTTTTCCTGCTTCTGCGTCTGCAGAGATTGGGAAATGTCTCACTGACTGTGATTAGCTCAGTGTCACTGAGAGAATTATGTTCTGTTGGGGACAGTGCAACTGTGTTACAGACTTGCTGTTTTTGATAACTGTTGTCTCTAAAGATTTACCATTACATAAACATGATGTTCTAGAGCTGCCACCTCAGAGTTGCTACTGTTCTTGTGGATATCTCAGGATCCTCATAGGGGGGTGAAAATACCTTGAAGTGTCTGTTTGCAAATGTTACTATTGTTGAGGTCTTGAACAGAGTCCTTCCAAGAGAGAATTGTACTCATGTACCTTGGAATACAAATACTCCTAGTTGGAAGGAAGGCTATTAAAAGTAATCCTAGGGCTCCAACACCAGCAAGATGCCGTTCATATTCCACTGGCTAAACAGGGCCTCTTCCTCTTAAATAGGTCTTACAATAGCCATTTTTTTTTACTTTTCAAATTGTGTGATTTTCTCACATTTCCGCACCAGAGGAAAGGAAACTCGCACAGTCACAGGCAAAAAATAAACTGAGAACCTAGTATTGCAAGGCAGAAGGACCAACCATTATGCCACTTTTTTCAACTGTGTATGCAGCAATGATGTGCAAAAAGTGTTATTTTGAAAAGGTAATGAAAATGTTCCATGTAACAGGGCATGCCAAGTGTTCTTTGCCTCCATACTTTGTACCCAACAATGCCCCTCTTTTTCATCTCAAAATATTGTCAGGTAGAGACATTTTATAAGACTGACTGTAGAGACAGAATGGCAACTTAATAAATATACAGCACATGACTAAAAAGCAGGTGTCTGTTAATAGCTGTAACGATAGCTTCTAAGGGATATTTAGTGTCGATAACTGAAGTTATCCACTATAAAATACACTCTGCTCAATCCCTAAAATACAAATTTTATGGGCTGAACCTGAAATATAATATTTTTTACTTTAATTTCCATTTTCTGTGTTGATCAACAAGCATATTGTCATAAATATACTTTTTCTGCATGGGAGACAAACTAATTCACCAGACTAAAGCCTATGTTTAAATAAAAGTTAAAAAATTAGGGAGAGAACAGATAAAGAAATCGCTTTTTAAAAGGAATGTCTCTACGTTGTAAGATCCTTTGTCTAAGGACAGATCCATTTACAGATGGTGCAATTGGATACTTCCAATTTGCACCCCAAATGCAGTTTGGGAAGACAAACTGAAAGTGACATTTCAATTCCAAGTGAGACACGGATGCTTCCAAGGTAACACTTGTACTGTAAACTATGCAGTTACATAGCCAAAATGACTGGCCCCAAGTATTTTGAGGTCAGAAATCGCTTTTGTTTTAGCCTTAAAAATTAAAAAAATATGTGGTTTTATATACTGTTTTTTCTTTCTTGAAAAAATACACAAAAGTTTGTTTTAGTACAAATGAACACCTTTTACAGGTCATCAATTTAGAGTTAATCCAAGAATTCTTGCTGTCATTCTGAAATTCACAGCTATACTTCACATTAATTTTATTATACAGGATTTATATAACCTCAGTAGTATTAGCAACGCTTTACCTTATAAAGGCAGAAAGTACAGTTACAATACAATTCAATAAAATAGGGTTAGAAGGTCCCTGCTTCTAAGAACTTACAATCTGATAGGATTCTAACATGTTTGGTCCAATCATGGTTTACATACACGTGCGCACCCTATGTTCTAATGCATTTGCAGGGCGACAGTGTTATATTTAATTCATATTTTTCAAATAACATTTTATTAAAATTAAAGTTTAAAAAAAAAAAATTCATTTAGCTTTATTGCCATTACAAGGGGCTAACAAGCCACCTAAGCCCCCTAAGGCCCTGTACACACGATCAGTCCAAACCGATGAAAACGGACTGAAGTTCTTTTTCATCGGTTCACAGACTGATAGTCTGATGGTCTGATATGCGTGCACACCATCAGTTCAAAAACCGAACGTGTCAGAACGCGGTGACGTAAAACACACCGACGTGCTGAATAGTTCAATGCTTCCAAGCATGCGTCGACTTGATTCTGAGCATGCGCGGGTTTTTAACCGATGCTTTTGCGTACTAATCATTGGTTTTGACCGATGGTCAGGCATCCATCAGTCGGATTTTAAAACAAGTTTTAAAACTTTGGACTGAAGAACAAAAGACTGATGGGCCATACACACGGTCGGTTTGGACCAATGAAACTGAACTTCAGTCCGTTTTCATCAGTTTGGACTGATCGTGTGTACACGGCCTAAGTGATATCAATGGGCAGATGACATGTCCTCTTTATAAACACATTAGAGATCTATTAGATCTGCCAATAGCTACCCTGCCCTCCACTGCAATCAAGCATAGATCGCGCAAGCTTGATTAGCTGCTTCCCCCTTCTCCTGAGCACAGCAGCCAGGAAATGACAACTGTGAAACCATAAACCCTCAAAACTGAGCACTTATGATTTAATTGACAGCAGAGGACATCTGGGAATGGATGTCCCTTGATCTCCTCCTCTCCTATCAGAGACCAGGAGAATAGGGTGACCACATTTCCAAACTGCCATTCAGAGACACACCCCCTCTTTCACGTTCGCCAACATTTTTTAGTCTCAGGGTTGATGGGGAATTTGGCGGTGGGTTATTTGTCAGGTGAATATGCCACTTGCAACTCATAGCCTGCCACCAGATGCAGTGCTGCTGTCACTCCCTCTGCATGAGCCGCGTGCATAGAAGGAACGGAGTGGTGTCACTATGTGGAGAGTGAAGATCACACCAGTGCCTGCTGCTTGCCGCCGGAGAAAGAGGAGGTGCCGAGGTAGGTGGGGACAGCAGTGCTGCACTAGGCGCAGGCCTCGCTTCCGGTCTCACTGTCTGAGAGTAAATTGGCACTGGTTGCAAGATGCCAGGCAGCACTGGCCCTAGCAACTAGTTCCGGAAGTGTAGTTATTAGTTAGTAGGGGGTGGCTGTGTCCTCTATTTCGTTCTGGGCCATTGTATTGCCCCGGAAAAAAAGGAGCCTGGGACCGACATATCAATTGCGTGACAGTCCCAGGCATTCGGGGACACGTGGGCACCCTACAGGAGAATCAGGAACAAAAGGGGGTGGGGGTATAAGCCATATTGTCAGACTTGTAAAAGTTATCAGGTGGATATTGAGCCACCCAGATCACCCATTACATGACAGTCAGGTACCGGCTGAACAAAACAAAACAAATACAGGCTCAAATATCAAATGGGATTTACCCCAGATAGACTTCAATGGAATTTGCTGAATTTTGAACCAGATATGCTGAACCATGGGAAGTCCATGTTACATCCTAACTATGGGTTTGAAACGTGGTAAAAAATATGGACTATGCTTTCAGTCCATCTCCTCTCTTAGTAGGGCAATAGTTGTTGGACTCAACAGTTTCCCAAACACATTTGTAACATTTGAGTATAATAGCGTGTACAGCAGTGTCATGTATACTTTGCACTACTGAAACATTGCCTCAGGCCTGTTATTAAACTGATTGTAGAGGGTTTTATATATATATATATATATATATATATATATATATATATATATATATATATATATATTTTTTTTTTTTAAATAATAAGTATAGTATACTCACCTTGCTCTATGCAATGGTTTTGCACAGAGCAGCCCTGTTTCTCCTCTGCTAGGGTCCCCCGCTGGCACTCCTCTCTGCTCCTCTTCTCGGTATGCCACCAGAGGAAGCCACTTCCTGTGGTTGATCACCTGAAGGCTCAATTCTGAGCTGCACTGCCTTTGCTCTTAGACACAGAGAGAGCTTCTCAGCCCCACCCCCAGCTCCCTCATAACAGAATTTGAATGACAACAATGGGAGGAGGGAGAGATGTTGCTCCCAGGCACAGCTCTGGGTCAATATCAGGCTCAAGTAAGTATATGGTGAAGCTGCAAATGGAAGTTTTTTTTACCTTAAATCAGAAAATGCATTAAGGTAAAAAAAAATGTTTTTGCCTGTAGAAGCAATTTATGAATGAATGAATGAATGAAAAACTTATATAGCGCGGCACATGCGAACCAAATCGCCTCTGGGCGCTTGTTGTATGAGTCTCTCTTGACATCAAAAGAGCAGAGTTTTAATCTGTCTTCTGAAGGTCAGGTGGTTTTCCTCCAACCGAATGCAGGTTGGCAAAGCGTTCCAAAGTCTGGGACCTTGGACCGCAAACCTTCTTTCTCCTTTGGACTTGAGTCTGGCTTTGGGTACTTTGACCAAATTTTGGTCACTGGATCGCAGAATGCGATTGGGATTGAGGGGTTCTATTTTATCGCAAAGATATTGCGGGGCTTTCCCATGGATGCATTTATGAGTCAGACAGAGAGCTTTAAAAGCAATTCTGTCTTTTACTGGCAACCAGTGAAGGGATCTCAGCGACGGTGAGATTGATTCCCAGGGTTTTTTCCCCAGTCACCAGTCTGGCGGCCGTATTTTGTACGACTTGCAGACGTGCGATTTGGTACTTTGGGAGTCCGAGGTAGAGGGCATTTGCATAGTCCAGTCTGGAGTTCACAATTGTTCCCACCACGACTGGCACATCTTCTTTGGGAATGAATGGAATAGGTCTGCGGAGTAGGCGCAGCAGATGGTGAGATCCGCTGACTACTGACCCTATTTGTGCGTCCATTGTCATGTGGGTGTCAAAAATGATCCCGAGACTTTTGACTTTGGCGCTAGGGGAGATGATCTGGCCCAGAATGGGTGGAGGTGTCCAGGTTGTTGCCAGTTGACACTTGCGACTGGCCTGAAACAGAAGAAGTTCTGTTTTAGAATTGTTGAGTTTGAGATAACTCCTAGTCATCCAGTTTTCAATCGAAGAGAGGCAATTCTCTAAGCTGAGATGATGATCCTTTCTATTGCAGATGCGAAAATACAGTTGCGTATCGTCTGCATATGAGTGATAAAGTAGTTGTTGACTACTGATGACTTCAAAGAGAGGTCGAAGATAGATGTTGAAGAGCACCGTGACAGAGGTGAGCCTTGGGGGACTCCACATGACACTGTGCGTTTTCCAGAAGTGAACGGTCCCAATTTCACCGTTTGAGATCGGTTTCCCAAAAAGGAGGAAAACCATGGTAAATCACCCTCTGTGACTCCGGCTACCTCATTCAGCCGAGTCAGTAGCAGTTTGTGATCTACGGTGTCAAAGGCTGCGATTAGGTCCAGCAGAACCAGGAGACAAGATTCTCCTTCGTCTGCGGCCTCCAGAACGTCGTCCCATATTTTGAGCAGTGCTGTTTCCATCCCGTGTCCGGGACGGAATCCCGATTGCAGTGGATCGAGTAGGTTGTGGGTATCTAGATGCTGTTGCAGCTGTTGTACCACCACTTTCTCCATTATCTTGGAGAAAACGTTTAGCATTGTTATGGGACGGCGGTGATTTGGATCCTTGGGATCCAGGGTAGGTTTCTTCAAGATGGGCTGGATTGTGCCCTCTTTCAGCAGGGAGGGCACTATGCCTTCCTTAAATGACTGATTTATAAGCTGCGTAATGGGAGGTGCCAGGATATCGGCACATTCCTTTAGCAGCTTAGTGGGGATGATATCATTAGGCGAAGTGCTGTTACGCAAAGCGCTGATGATATTTTCTGTGGCATCGATGGAGTTAGGTTCCAGAGTGAACTTTGTTGGTTGTAGCCTGTTCCTCCGGGTGCTGTGTGGTAGCTCAGGGGTATTGTTTTGCGGAATGCTTTCCCGGATTCCCTCAATTTTATTGATGAAGAAATCCGACAATTCATCGCAAAATTCTTGGGTGTCTGCGTTGGGGGCTTCAAGACAGTCTGGATTCATGGTCTGCGAGACCAGCTTGAAGAGATCCTGGGGGCGGTTTAAGGCGCTGTTGATAGCCATGGAAAAATAGTTTTTCTTGGCTTTGAAGATTTCTATGTGATATCTTCTTGTTGCTGCTTTGTAGAAGGCGAGGGTCGCCTCGGAAGCGTTTCTTTTCCAGGCGGCTTCTGCCCTTCTACTCTCTTGCTTCAGTAGCGATAGCTGGTTGTTGAACCAGCCTGCCTTGTTTTTCTGGGTAAGGACTTTGCGTTCTGGTGCTACTAATTCGGCTGACTGTAGTAGGGCTGCGTTTATGGCGTCCAGTATGTCTGCGGCCGTTTGACCTGGCTGAATTGTTTTAATTTTATTTTCCAAGGTAGATTTGAAGATTTCCGAATGGAGCTTCTTCTGTGATCTAGACCAGTGTGTTGTCACTGGCTTGGGTGTTTTTATCAATAGGGCAGTATTGGAAATTATGAATTTAATTGCATGGTGATCTGTCCATGGCAATGGTTCATTTTCCAAAATACTTACTTTCAGATTTTGTCTGAAGATAAGATCGAGTGTGTGACCTGAAGCATGTGTGGGCCCACATACTAGTTGCTAAAGGCCTAATCCTTCCAGATGGTCGATACAGGCGTCGGCCACGGGGTCTTGTGAGGAGTTGGCCCAGAGATTGAAGTCCCCGAGCAGCAAAAGGTGTTTGCTGGTTATGGCGTAAGTGGAGATGAACTCTGACCATGAGGGTAAAAACTGCGATTTAGGCCCCGATGGCCTATACCAGAGCAGAATATGGACGGTCTCCTGGGGGTTTGTTTGCAGTTGCAGAGTAAGGGTTTCCATAAATGGAAGCGAGTGCTGAAGGGCTGGTTTAGATATCACAAGATGCGTCTTATGGATCACCGCCAGTTCTCCTCCTCTTTGCCCTATTCTGTTTTCAGTGATGATCCGGTAGTGTTCTGGCACCAGTTCTCCAAGAATGGTGTTACAGTCGGCTGTGAGCCAGCTTTCTGTAATAAAGAGACAGTCTAAGTTGTTTCTGTAGAATGAAATCATGGATTTCTAATCGGTGTCTTACTGCCGATCTTGTATTGATCAAAGCACATGATATGTGCTTTGCTTGGGGTGGGTAGCTAAATTTTTTTTAACTGATGATCGTCGATCGATCCTCAAAAGTTGCTCAAATCTCAGGGCCTTTTTGGTGACGGCTGGTAGCTTTGTGGCAAATTGCCTCAGGCCCCAGATGATTTCTGCAGAATATTGCCGAACGGCCATATTCCGCCGGGGGGGGGTGGTCAGGTGGCGGTGGGGAGTAGATTCCTTGAATCCTCTCTCCTATTTTTTAATTTGGTCCAGAGGAAGGCAAAAAAACCCTGGTTCAGCTAAGCCAATCTGCTGGGCAGGGAAAAAAATTCCTTCCTGATCCCTCTGAGGCGATCGGTTGAGACCCTGGATCAAATCTGATGATATTATGGGGGGATGGTGTGAAGGGAGTAGTTCCTGCTGGGGGGGTGTACCAAGCTGGCCGATGGCCTGATCTAGGGCCCAAGCTGAGCCACCCACTTGCTGAAATAACCCCAGAGAGGGGGTGGTTGGCTGCCAGGGAGGTGGATGGGGACATCTGTGGGTAGGGGGGTGTGATTGGGCGAAAGCCCCAGGGCGATGCAGAATGCTGTAGCCGTGCGCCACTAGGCCGCAGTTGAAGCCGCAGACTTTCCTAAGCCGCGGCTCCCGAGGACCTAGCGTGTCTGGCACGGACCAGCGAAAACAGCAAGGGAACCGTGGCGGGGATGTGGGGACGGGCTGGGGGTACCTCTTTTGCGGACTGGGGCGAAGGCACCGGGGCGATGCAGAGAGCTGTAGCCGTGCGCCGCTAGGCCGCGGTTGAAGCCGCGGACTTTCCTAAGCCGCGGCTCCCGCGGACCTAGCGTGGCTGGCGCGGACCGGCGTAAACAGCAGGGGAACAGCGGCGGGGATGTGGGGACCTGCTGGGGGTACCTCAATTGCTGTCTGGGTGAAGGGAGCTGAATTCCCAGGGCTGGTTTGGCGCGGCTATCCTGAAAAGGACGGCCGCCCTTGATCCTGGGGGGGACAGGCTGGATTACCTGTGTGATGGCTCAGATGCTCAAAGGAGGGGGGAAGGAGAGCTGGAGGCGGCTGGAGGTGGAGGTGATCCGGGATCCGGGTAAGATGCGGCTGTGCTAGAGCTTAGCTGGGCAGGGGAACCCTGACTGCCTGCTAGCCTACACCTGCCTGGAGCTATAGCTCGCACGCTCCTACTCCTAGGAGCCGTGTGCCGTGGGAGCTCCTGTAGCTAATCCTGCTGCCTCAACTCAACTGACTGAATGAAACAGGTCTGGTGTGTTGTTGTTTAAAAGTGTAAAGTATAAATCTGTATTAACCTGTAGTACAACCTAACACTATACTATAGACAGTACTCCAAAACTGACCTTCTAAGGAGGGTATAAAATAATTTGTTTGTTTTATTGTACAAAAACTGCTTTTGCCATTTTTTTTTTTAACAAGAGACAAGACAGGACGCTACTGTATATTTAAGCCATATCATGTTTATCCCTCTTAATCCTGAATCCTTCTCAAAAACTCATCCAAATGTCCACAGCAGCTGGTTAAGCCATTTAACATGAGTGATACAGTGAGCTATGGTCATTTTATCTGGTATTCTTCTGCATCTATTTCCTCCAATTCAGCATTACACATATGTCTGTGATCGTGAGCAGAGTCCTTTTGGGTCGGGTCAGCACACAATGTTCCCATTTAGAATATAGTTCACTGCCTTAATGATACATTCTGGTATGTTTGGTGGAGCAATCCAAGGGTGTCTCTGTCTTTTGTATTCAAAGCATGTTATAGTTAAAAAGTTTGGCTCATGTCCTTTACTTTTGCACCCCAGATACCACTGTCAGAATCCTGTTTTTAATATAAAAAAAGTCATTTTTTTTGTTACATAGTTCATCCTGGAACCACAGGCATTACACACAGGATTTACAACACCTTTGTGTCATATGGAATAATTATTTGACACAAAGAGCTGCATGCTATTAGAAAGAAAGGTGCAACATGATATCAATTTCACATATTCTGTCCAGAAATGATTTATGAGAATACAGTAATTGTCTCAACAGTAGCGCTTAGATTTCTCTCCTTAATACAAGCAAGTGATTCAAGAGTATTATTTTAATCTAATGGAAAAAAAGGACAGAGTCACGCTTAATCTGTGTTAGGAAAATGTGTTTGTCTCCACACGCTTCGCTTATAATATGGAATCCCCATAATTTATTGTAACAGTTAGCATGTTTGCTGGAAGGTATGCATGTAGGACGCATTTTCAGGTTGGAAAAATACATTCATTTAAAGGAAACTTGTCATCTGACGTTGACATTTTTCACAGAGGGGAAAAAAAAAAAACATTTTTTTTTCATGTTTCATAACCTGCTTCAATTAGCAGAGTTCCTTTGCAGACTCACAATAGTAACCATCCTAAAAGGGTAGAGGGCACATACTTTAAAGCAGAACTCCAATTTGAAAAAAAATATATATTTTGATCCAGAGGGTTCTGAATAGAAAAAATACTTTTACTTCTTGTTCTACTTCCAGTCCACAACTGAAAATATACCCCTGTATACCATGCATAAGGCTGTGTGGTGCAAACTGAAGCTCTGTTTTCACAGCTAATTGACAAAGTAGTTTTTTAGCATTTCAGGTCGGTTTTTGATCAGGTCAGGTTTACATCAGGATCAGGTCAGGATTTAATCCTGTTCATAAATGAATAATGTGTGCAATTCAGAAGCATTCCCATATAAGTCAATTGGCCTGAATTTGCCTGAGCCGGGCCGCACTTCTCAGAAAGTATGCATACCCCACTTTTAAGTACACAGTGGGGTTTATTTACTAAAGCTGGAAAGTGCAAAATCAGGCTCACGTCTGCATAGAAGCCAATGAGCTTCCAAGTTTTATTACCAGGCATAATTGAACAAGCTGGAGTAAGAAGCTCATTGTCTTCTATGCCGTAGTAAGCCTGATTTGGCGCTTTCCAGTTTTAGTAAATGAACCCCATAGTGTACTTAAATGTGGGGTATGCCTGTACTGAGCAATGAATACTAGCACAATATAACATTGTCTTGCAGAAAAAAAAAATCTTCAACTGCGTTTTACTACCGCTTTAAACATACACTTTAAGGTGAGCTATGATTTCAATACTGATAATCTTACCAGTGATAATCAACACAACAAATCCCATACTTGTGTTAGCAATACTATCATGATTAAAGTTTCCTGAGCCTGAACAAAGCAATGGTAAGCATCATAAAACTGTGTAGTAGCATTCAGCGCCCCAAATTATCAGTTCTCAAAGCATCCAATATTTGTTATGATGTGTTCAAAGACATAACCATAGCAATGGCAAATTATAGACTTAATTCACATAGCATGTGTTATTTGTCACAATGATCTTTATTTTCAGCCATGTGACCATTATTTTTTATTCTCCATGACTCTTGATGCTGAAAACAATTGTTGTTGCAAATAACAACTAGTATAGCGCCTTAGTAGATTGAACCTTATGTGATTGTACAGGGTCCAAGCAGTACAGCCATATGGTTCGCCTGTATAATGCAAGCAAACAAATCATTTAGCCAACCATTTGAAATAGAATGTATGTATAAAAAGACTCCCTAATCACAGTGCTATGAAAGCAATGGGTATGTTGTATTGTTAGTTTGTGTTTTAGATTAGCACTGGACTCATAATGGGATTTTCTTTCAGACACAGTTTGAAGAGCCGTGGTTCCAATACAAATCTTGTTGAGGAGCTGTTTTTTTTTTTTCACTTCAACAGCTATTTTTTGTAATAATAGTTTAGTGTAAAGCAGAGATTCTTATCCTTTTGTATTATTGCAGACGCCTATATGTCTTCAGATCCCCTTTTGCCAGTCTGTCAAAATCATCATCATCATCATCATCAACAGACCAAAAGTTTGCGAACAGACCAAAAGTTTGTGTGAACTTTAGAACCCTGTTAAAGTCTATGGGACTCGAACGTTTGAAATCTAAAGTACTGTACTAATTTTGAAGGCTAATATGCAAGTTATTGTCCTAAAAAGTGTTTGGTGACCCGGGTCCTGCCCCAGGGGACATGTACCAATGCAAAAAAAGTTTTAAAAAACGATTTTAATAATGCTTAAAGTGAAACAATAAAATTGAAATATTCCTTTAAATTTCGTACCTAGGGGGGTGTATAATATGCCTGTAAAGTAGCACTTGTTTCCTGTGCTTAGAACTGTCCCTGCATAAAATGTAATTTCTGAAGGAAAAAAGTCATTTAAAATCACTTTTAAGAGGAACCCTGCGTCAAATAAAAAAAAATGATGTGGGGTTTAATTTAAAAAGAAATGCCGTGGACCCCCACACATTTTTTTTTATGAATGACTTTTCTCTGTATTGCCGGGAGCCGTCAATTTATTATAGCCGCGAGTGATTTTAAATTACTTTTTTTCCTTCAGAAATTACACTTTTTGCAGGGACAGTTCTAAGCATGGGAAACAAGCGCTACTTTACAGGCATACTATACACCCCCCCCCCCCATGTATGAAATTTAAAGGATAATTTCACTTTTATTGTTTCACTTAAAGGAATTATTAAATTCACTGCTGCCAAAAAAACTGCAGTTATTAAAACTTTTTTTTGCATTGATACATGTCCCCTGGGGCAGGATCCAGGTCCCCAAACACGTTTTATTACAAAAACTTGCATAATAGCCTTTAAAATTAGCACTTTAGATTTCAAACGTTCGAGTCCCATAGACTTTAACAGGGTTCTAAAGTTCACACAAACTTGCCGCGAACACCCCAAATAGTTCGCTTTTCGGCGAACAGGCAACGTCCGAGTCGAACATGAGTTCTACTCGAACTCGAAGCTCATCCTTAATCACCAGCCCTATTAAATGCCGTAATATGCCCTATTAGATCTGTTCTCATATTATTTTTAATCATAGCCTTACAGAAAATATATACTGTATGTAAAAGGAACTCCCTGCAACAAATGTTCTGATGCATTAACCTCTATAAAACTAAAGTAAGTAGCTCAGTGGTGGTATTCTATAATGTTAACTACTGAAAAGGTACTATATATTTAGTATTTAAAGTGATATATGAACAGACTCTTAGTATAACATTCTCAGAAACATCACAAGCTTATTCCACTAAATAGATTCAAATTGCTTAAAGAAATCCCAGGCCATTAAAATACTATCTCTTGTTTATTAACTAGCAGTTTATTTATTGTCAGAAGCTGACAAATAGGGCCACTAATCATATGCTCTGTCTTGTAGTGCTGCGTTCCACTCTCAGGTTCTTATACATAGCCACAGGGTGCTTGTTGTACTAGAGTGACTAGTAAATTTTCTCTTTACTGCTTCCCTTAATTGCACTTTGCAGTAAAAGTGTATGAGTTATTTTTGTAGGGTTCGTTTATTGCAAAGCTTTATGAAGTGCTTTTTACTGAGACATAAATCTTCTCGCTACAGAAAATTAGACAGGTAAAATACATATAACTGCTGTCAATGTGTGTGTTCTGAGCAATCTTCTTGCAGAGGTTAAGTTTTTACATTGGAAATGTGAAAAGTACTATCCTAGCCCAATTCCTATTCAACTAAATTCTAGGAATACTGGATTGTCCAACTGGCAAAAACATTTTTTGACAGTTATCTCATACAACAATCACTGCCAATCTACTAGGAAAGATTAGTAGTTCAGCAACTCAAGCATGTGAGATTCATAGTAAAGCAATTCTCATGGCATAATTTACATTTGTATTGTCCAGTGCATTAAAGTGTGTTTTGTCATGCATTGATAAGCTTTAGGGAAGTCCATTTGTTTGAATGGAAGTGCATTTGCACTACTTTTCTCAATGCACACCACCACAATGCATGGTTTTGCGTTGATGTGCACTGCAACACAGCCGGCACCTTAATAGTACATTCCCTTAGGGGGTTGGGGTATCATTCAAAATGAATGGCACAGCACTGCACTGATGCATACATGCTGCATTACCTTGTATTTTGAATAGGTGTGAAGCCAGCCACAAATTCCTTCTGGTATCAAAATACTGGAAAAGATGTAAAATGTGTATGTGTATTTGTGTGTGTGTATATCTATATATATATATAAAATATTACGCTACAGTAAATGTATACGTAATGTAATGTAATGCAAATGTATACATTTCAGGACCCTCAGCTTAACCATGATACAGTTTCTTTGTTTTTTTCCACAAATGACAGCTATATGCTCCAAGTTGTTTACACTGCACTGCCTAGAGCATATGAAGCATGTTTTTTTTTTTGTTTGTTTTACCAGTAGTATTCACAATTTTTAAACAGTTTGAATTTTAATTACTTTACTGCACTCGTGTATCCTTTGTGATCTCTTTACTCCCTTGCATCCAAAATTATGTAGTTTACCAAAAGTAAGGAAGAGGTGGAGACGATCATTTTGAACATGCAGAATAAATAAACAGGAATCTGCTTTTTACATGATTGGATAATTTAAGTGAATTTTTACTCAATTTGTTGAATGAAGATTCTTAACTCATAAATCCCAGGCTCATTATCTCTAGTCAGTATAACAAATCTGGATGTCCCTCTTACATCTTACATCCCACGAAGGTTAATTGAATGATGAAAAGCTAAACAACATAGTAAGGAAAAGTCTCTTCTCAAATGTGACTAAATATTTTAAAGTTTATAAGAATCCTCACCTTGTAAAGCAACCCATTCAATTTAAAATAGAAATGATAGACTCAACTGTTGTGTATACATATAAAAAGCATTCTAAATACCTATTTTTCACTTTTTTTTAAGTGATCACATATCCTCTGCAACCTGCATAGGGAGCTCAGAGAGCTAGGGTAGGAGAAACAGCAGAACCCTGGTCTTCCCAGTAAATTATTTTGCAGGGTGGGGGGGGTGTCAGCACCAGTCTGATCTTTGAAGGAGAGCAGGCTGAGTTCCCAGAACAGCTAAAAAAATGACCAGACTGTGCTCTCATGCATAATGTGGTTCGTTTGTAATAGGAAAGTAGAGAACTGGCAGTAACACCAGAGATTTCACACAAAGAAAGCAATACAAATAGAAAATTACACGGTAGGCACATATAAGGAATATGAAATGTTAGATTAACATATGCTTTATATGTTTTATTTGATGTTATTTTTGTGAGTGAATTAAACAGGTACTGGGAAATGTTATTATTTTATTGACATTAGCAGATATTGGGCCAGATTCACAGAGCCCTTACTCCTGTCTAACTCGCGTTAGACTGGAGTACTTTCAAATTACGCGCGTTTTTTCACTACTCTGAAACCTCAAACCATGAAAATCCGACTGGCTTACGTGTTCGTACGCCTTCGGATCTACGCTGCAAAAAATGTGCGGCCGCTGGGTGGAGTTCCCGTCGTTTTCCGCGTCGGGGTTTGCAAATGAGCTTTTGCTGACGATCCACGAAGTTACGAGCGTCAATCGCAATCTCTTACGGCATCTTTAGTCATCTTTTTGCTGCGTAAAATTATACCAGCTTTTTGCTGGTCTAATATTAGACAGCCCATGTTAAGTATGGCCGTCGTTCCCGCGTCGAATGTCAACGTCTTTTTTTTTTTTTACGTAAGTCGTCCGGGAATAGGAATGTACGTAAGCGACGCTACTCAAACAACGAATGACGTATCAACGTTATTTCGCGCAATGCACGGCGGGAAATTTCTGAACGGAGCATGCGCAGTTCGATCGCCTCGGGGACGCACCTAATTTAAATGCTTCACGCCCCCTAATCGCATATATAAAATCTACCAGAATTCGGCGTATAGCCTGGTAAAATACGGCGGCGTAGTGTATCTCTGATACTCTGCGCCAATGTAATTGTATCTGAATCTGGCCCATAGTTTTTATTTTCTAAAATATATGCTGTTCCTTGTACCTTTTTTTTTCATAATCAATATTCAGCTGTCATGTGACTCAGCTCTTTCCCAGCCCATCTGCAGGGAAACATCAGCAGGAATTTCTACTGCTGATGTTAAAAAAAAAAAAAAAACAGCATTCGAAAAACACATACAGTAATTAATATCAAATAAATGTATTAAATCATCATACAAATATGCATTTGATCTTCATTATTTTTGTGAAAAACTTGGTGTGGGCTATCTAAGAGGAGGTTCTGACAATCTATCTATTGTTTGTATGTGCTTAGAATTACAGGGAGGTGACACTTCTATCTATCAACCTATAATATCACAACCCCATTTTGTTTAGCTGTTTAGTGGGCATGGAGTGGGCATGGAGGAGGAGGGAGTGAGTGGGCTGCTATTTATTACTCTGTATATGCCCACATGTGTGACTCTATAGTAATGTGGGTTGCACAGCTAAGAAAAAAGAGGAGATGAACAGCTTATGTAAGAACTGAAACTGGAGCCTGCTCAGTAGATGTGGCAACAGCTGGTCTACACAATCTCAGGCTGCAACAGAGAAAAGGTGAGTATTCATTTTTTTTTTTTTACAAAGTCCATACTTATAATTTAATGTCTCTCAGACTATACAATCTCAGAATAGAAATATATCTATTTGCCTACTCGATATCTGACAATTTCATTGCTGTCAGCAATAATGTGCATGAGTTGGGCTGAGGATGGATTTAACTTAGAGTATGTGCCATAATGCAGGTGCACACACATAGGTGAAAATATAAAGTAGGCATATTTGCCTTTATAATCTATGGCCACTACTGTTGGGTTTTAGGTAGGATTTACATGCCTAAATTAGAATTCTGGCTGCAAAGACTTTTACTTAAAGTGGTTGTAACGGCTAAAGTTTTTTTTATCCTTAATGCATTTATGCAGCTCCCCTCCCCACTAAATACTTATCAGAGTCCAATCTCAGTCCTGCGCTGTGCCCTAGAGCAGCAGTGCTGCTGTCTCTCTCCCTCCTCACTGGACTCAATGAGAGTAGCGGGAGCCATTGGCTCCTGCTTCTGTCATTCAAATCCGGTGAAAGGCAGCAGGGGGCAGATGCATGCAATAGACACACACAGTGTGGCTTGAGATATGAGCCCTCATGAGTACCCTTCCCCATTTGCAAGCAGCTTGCAACGCAGGAGGAGCTAGGAGTGCTAGTGTGGGACCCCAGAAATGAAGGATTGGGCTGTTTGCAAAACCATTTAACAGAACAGGTAAGTATAATAACTTTGTTATTTTAGAAAAAAAGAGTAAACCCTTAAAGCACTTTAAATCTGCTGTTATCCTTTGAAATACTTTTCAGAAAAGTGACGGCAGAAAAAGACTGAGTAGTCCATCGAGTCTGCCCATTTTTTTTGTTAACTTTATTGTCTGAATATAGATCTATGTTTGTCCGAAGCATGTTTGAAGCCATTTACTGTTGATTGTCTAACTATCTCTGCTGGTAGTTTATTCCAAGCATCATCTACAATATATTAGCTGATTACAAACTGTTTAAGACTTTCAAAGTTTTGTCATTAAAAGTTTTGACTAAGATTACATTTTAGGAAAGATCTATTTGTTACTACTATAAACAGAAAACACATTTCTAAATAAAAACTAGCTGTATGTCCTTGAGCAGTAACACAACCCAGATGAGGAATATTCCTGTAAATAACCCTAGGTATACACACTGGCTTACCAAAGCTTACACTTTCTATTTCTTGATTGTATCTCCCAGATAAGTCTTGTCTTTGATCCTTCAGAAAAAAAATATATTTGAAATTCCTCCCTAAAGTTGTTTGCTTAACAATAGCTTATTAGAAGCTGCAAAAATACAGATTTGGGAATTCTTGTCATAATAACATGGTAGTACCTTTCAGTGGCTTCCAAACGATCAGTAATATTTTAAAAAGGAAAACTGTTACATGCTCAACAGTAAAGCTGGCTTATGTGCATTGCAGGCACCCAACATGCTAAACCAATACAATACAATCAATGCATCTTTAATGCCCCTTGGGGCTGTCGCACACAACCATACTTTGTGTAAATAAAAAAGATGTGTTGGCAGACTGTATTTTATGTGGTGACTATTGCAGCTTAGCTCAGATGGTCATATGCAAACCAGGGAATTAAAATGCAACCCTTGAATGCCTATACTGAAGAAAGAGCTATCTAAGGGAATACATCCAAAGGGCAAATGCCCAAGATGCATAATTTAGATTTCTAAGTAAAGCTAGTTTAGCTACAACTATTTTTTTTCCTATAGCTTTAGTTGTCTAACTTACATGTAATGCTGTCTCCCTCCCACTAGGCAGATTTCTCAATGCTTCCTGTCTCTCTGACTGTTAATAAAACAGAAAAAAAAAACTGAGAGAAGTTATAAAGAAAAGTTGTGGCTGGAGTTGATCTTTAAAAGGATATTTAATGCTGTAATGTTTCTTTTGATCTGGATAGAATTTCACGTCCTATTCTGTAACCACAACGGTAGTTGAGAGGAAATCCCTCCAAGATGAGAAAACGCTTCACCGCAAAAATTATCCCCATTTAAAGATTTTCCCTTTTCTTGTTTTGTTGACATCTCAAAATGTTGAATTTTTCGATTTTAGCCAATGGTCACTTAAACAGTTAATACTGTAGAAATTGTGTGACACAGTGCCATGAAAAAGTATTCATACCTCTTCAAATTTTGACATTTTGCAACCAGAAACGTAAATGTATTTTATTGGAATTTTATGTGATAGACCAACACAAAGTGGCACATAATTGTCAAGTGGAAGAAAAATTATAAATGGTTTTCCGATTTGTTTTACAAATAAATACTGTATGTGAAAAGTGTGGCGTGCATTTGTATTCAGCCTTCTTTACTCTGATACCCCTAACTAAAATCTAGTGGAACCAATTGCCTTCAGAAGTCACCTAATAAGTAAATAGAGTACATCTGTGTGTGATTTAATCTCAGTATAAATACAGCTGTTCTGTGAAGCAGTTAGAGAACCTTAGTGAACAAACAGCATCATGAAGACCAATGAACACATTGGTCAGGGATAAAGTTGTGGAGAAGTTTAAAGCAGGTTTAGGTTCTAAAAAAAGTTATCCCAAGCTTTGAATATCTTATGGAGCACTGTTCATTCCATTATTCGGAAATTTGAAAGAGTATGGAACAACTGAAAACCTACCAAGACATGGCAAAACAAGGAGAGCATTAGTCAGAGAAGTAGCCAAGAGGCCTAAGGTAACTCTGGAGGAGCTGCAGAGGTCCACAGCTCAGGTCGGAGAATCTGTCCACAGGAAAACTATTAGTCATGCACTCCACAAATCTGGCCTTTATGGAAGAGTGGCAAGAAAAAAGCCAGTTTTGAAAGAAAGCTATAACAAGTCCTGTTTGCAGTTTGCGAGAAGCCATGTGGGGGACACAACAAACATGAGGAAGAAGGTGCTCTGGTCAGATGAGACCAAAATTTTACTTTTTGGCCTAAAAGCAAAATGCTATGTGTGAATGGATAACTAACACTGCACATCACCTTGAACACACCATCCCCACTGCACAACATGTTGGTGGCAGCATCATGTTGTGGGGATGATTTTCTTCAGCAGGGACAGGGAAGCTGGTCAGAGTTGATGGGAAGATGGATGGAGACAAGTACAGGGCAATCTTGGAAGAAAACCTGTTAAGTGTGTGTAAAAGACTTGGGACTGTGGCGGAGGTTTACCTTCCAGCAGGACAATGACTCTAAACATACAGCCAGAGCTACAATGGAATGGTTTAGATGAAAGCATATTCACGTGTTAGAATGGCCCAGTCAAAGTCCAGACCTAGATCCAACTGGGAATCTGTGGCAAGACTTGAAAATTGCTGTTTACAGATGCTCTCTATCTAATCTGACAGAGCTTGAGCTATTTTGCAAAGAAGAATGGGCACAAACATCACTCTCTAGATGTACAAAGCTGGTAGAAACATACCCCAAAAAAACTTTCAGCTGTAATTGCAGCGAAAGGTGGTTCTACAAAGTATTGACTCTGACGAGCTGAGTACAAATGCACGCCACACTTTTCACATATTTATTTGAAAAACATTTATAATTTTCCTCCTACTTCACAATTATATGCCACTTTGTGTTGGTATATCACATAAAATCCAGATAAAATACATTTACCTTTTTGGTTTTAACATGACAAAATGTGGAAAATTTCAAGGGGTGTGAATACTTTTTCAAGTCACTATAGGTCAATTTAAAGCCTGTACTAAACAACAGAGTTGAGAGCTTTAGGTGTCAGTCAAAAGAACCTTTATATGAAAAATTTGACAAAACATTTCAAAACATCATTTGGTATTTTTTTTAAATAAATGTTGACATATTTTTCATATGTAGGTTATTTTAACGGACATCTAAAGCTCTTGCCTTTGTTGTATAGTATTTTTTTTCTGGAGTCAGGGTGTTTGTCCTTTTTTATTTTTTGTTTATGTTTCCTATTGAAAATCAATAACAACCTGCCAGAGTTTCTGACCCTTCCACACTATTTAAAACTATAAAAAAAAAGTTACTGCAAATTTTAAAACATGATGCTACCTTTTCATTTAAATGATTTAGGTATGTTGTAGTTGATTTAGCTGCTTTAGCATTGCATAAAGTAAACTTATTGTTATTACTTTAAAATATTTTTATTCCACCCAGACCTGATACCACAAATATGCCTCTTTAAAAAACACTTTAGCCTTAAGAAAAAAAATCACTTTTAGTTGCAAATACCATATCTATAGTAAGGAACACATTACAGAGTTTTGGCTTAAATTTGTGCCGTGGTTGCATTGTTTAATCCAACTGGCAAGCACCATAAGGCAACTACTTCATCCCATTGGGCTCTGGATTTTCTCACAATCATTCCACCATCTCCTTGTTTTTTTTATATTTATTGTTAGAGTGAGCATGTTTATACCGACAGATTATGAAAATGATTGCCTTGAAGAACCAGCTTTTTAGCATAAAATATTTGTACTTGGGTTACTTGCAAACTGAACATGTTTAGTCTTTGGACTCAATTTTTTTATTAGCTTTTATACAAAGGTTACTCTCCCACATTCAGAACTTGGCAGGATTAGACATATTCTCTTAAGGTTTATATTTTATCAGCCGTAATCTACTGCGTGGAGAAGAATTATTGACTGCTGGGAGAAGGCTGCCGTGAAAGTGTTGTCCCTGGTCATGGTGTAAGCCCTTAGCTCAGCTCTGTAGGCCTTGTATATGCAACATCTGTAGTTGTCTGCAATTTCTGAACTAAACGTGAAGCTCTGAGATCCTCTGGAATGATGAGATACTTGAAAAAAACATGTTTCAAGAGAAACATTTCTGTCTGTTTGCCCAACATATAAATCTTTCTAAAAGAGGTTAAGTTGTGTAAACATCATATCTGGCCAACAGAAGCTACAGCGGTCACATGATTGGCAATATAATGAATTTCACATTGCATTTGAAGACCCAATGTTTATTCTGTTCTTTTGTTTAAATACAGGAACAAGATGCCAGTTTTGTACCATAACGCTTTTGTTTAAAGATTATTCCTTTATCTTGTATGAAATGAATTTCAGACTGGGAGGAAAATGATAGGAATCATTTTTCTTTATTACAGTAAAATTTGTATGACACTATTATGGTTACTAATATTAGGAACTTCAGAGAACTGAATGGTTAGAACTTATTTTAACACACATCTACCATCCTATGCCGTTATTACAGGAGGAAAGAAGATTTCCTGGAAACAATATAATTTTTGTGGATTTTGTGTAGGGCAGTCGTGATAAAACCCAAAACTCGTGATGTAGAAAAACTCAAACTGCAATATGTGGGAAGAAAATGTGTTGTAGTGGATGAAGTCAGTGAATTAAAATTGATGATTATCCTGCAACTGTGAGTGACACCCCCTTTTCCCTGTTTACTATGGAATATGGAAGCTTATTAAAGTTTAAAGACTTCCAGAAATCAGAGGCTCTAAATATTGCACTCTTATATTTGGAGCTCCATTGTTTACAGGAAACATTCCCATGTTTCACTTAAATCTGCCATTACTAAAAATGATGTGCTCAAACCTCATTTGTTTTCCCTTGGGAATCTTTTCCTGGTTTAAATGATTCAAAGTTCTTTTTTTTAGGGACATTAAAATATTTAGCATTTTGTTTTGGCACATAAACCAGCTAGATTACAACAGTCTATAAGTCAAATCCCCTAAGTTAAGAGGGGTGTGGAACATCCAAGGGTCGTCTTATATTATGATACATTTAACCTAACCAGAATGGATTGGTGCAGGCATACATTACAAAAATTGTGTGGAGGCAGAACAAGCTGTGACACCAACCTTCCTGCTTCACCTTCTTTAGGGCACAGTGGACCTGCCAGTCTCTATACAGGCTCTCCCTACTTGTTACCACCTTAGCAGTATTTTAACAATACCTCCTCCTGGCCCACTTTATATGACATGCAAGCAGACCCCACTTATACTCCATTTGGCCTCCGGAGAATCCTTCAACTGTACCACTTTAGATTATTTTACAGCCAAATCTTATATGCCCTACCTCTGAAAGTTTCCAAAACATTCTACAGGGGCCCGAAGAGACGTACACTTTCTATACTCTACCCATCACTCATCACATCAGACCTAGACTGCTCCCATGCCCTCATTCAAAAATAGGAGCTGGATTTGGAGATTATGTTATTTTCTGAACAAGTAGATCTATCACTAAGGCCTGGTACACATGTCCGAGAATCTCGTCGTGGAAGAAACATCGAAAGACGCTCCACAGTGTATGGATCACCTCAGCTGGCGTGCGCTCCACGCCTCAGACTGAGGCGTGGAGCGCACACCAGCTGAGGTGATCCATACACTGTGAAGCGTCTTTCGCTCGGTACTGCTGGAAAGACTGGAGGCACTTAATATGAGTGTGATTTTATATTTACATATTTTTACAATAAAAGTTGAACATACTACGCTATGATCAGTTCCTTGCTTTATATGAAAGCTTAATAACTAACCAGGAAGCCCTCAAGAGGATCATTGGATTACATTGGTGGAAACGGACGACAGACTAGCCCCAGATAGAGGAGTGGTCTACCCTAAGCTAAACTACAGGCGTATTTAACACTTAGTTCTGGTGAGTGCCCACTTCAGAAGTTGGTGGTGGTGGCACGATTTGTTGGACTAGCAGCTACACATTTGTTTTCAACACGGAGCAATATACAATTGGACTTTCTCTATGGGCACTATTTATTTAAGTTTGAACAGCAGCCTATTTGGTGGTATGGAGATCCAAGCCTCATGAACTTAAATTTGACAGAGGTTCTCTATGGTTATATGTACACAGCCTGTGATCCATCCAGTCTTGGAGCAGATTCTAGCAAGAATTAAAATTACCAAGAGCTCACTAAGGACGGACAATCTGGTTTTCTAAATATGTGCGGATGAGCTGTATTATGGGGACAAAGCCTGTGCCACTCCATTTTTAAAAATAGAAGCTTTCAAGTGCTGTACAGTATATAGATAAGTTTGTTGATAATTTTGAACTCATGCAGAATAGGAAGGTTCTAGAAATAAATATTGTAATATATAGTTTATTTTATTGTTTTTTTTAAATTTATATATATATATATATTTAATATGCATTAATATGAAATGCCATAATGATATGTAATGCAACAGGGTGCATTCTATTGTTTACATTCATATGTGGGAATGTGAAAGGGGTCTTAAAAACATTTTCTCCATCTCCCCAGGATTTTTAAAGCAGCAGTCTGTGATTGTAGGAAAATTACCTTCTACTCAGAACAAAAGGCATAGGACAAAAGGAAGGAGCAACAACTTTCCTGTAGGGAAAAATGATCCAAACCCACCATGTGACAAAGAAAGTGATGGTGTATCCTTGTTCTGAGGGAACATGGCACTGCTGGTTGTGTTGCTCAGGAATTGCCCATGACTAAGCTCCAGGGGGCAGAGCAAAATACATTGGGGTTGTGGCCTGGTGGGAGCCCAGGCTGAGGTTGCCACTCTCGCCACCACCACTATGGGATTCTCTGGATGTGCGGCGCTAGGAATTTCCCCTCTGTTGCCCAGAGGCAGGTCTGTCCAGAGACAGAGAGGAAGATAGAGGGTATAACTAGCTCTTCATTGAAACCAAGTACTGCAAGTGAGAGGGCACCTGGCTTCAAATTACTGGATGTAAGCTTAGGACACTGAACTACTCTGGAGGATTCGGGTGTCTCAGATCCTAAAGTTAAATAAATGTTCCTTGAAATGTTCTGTGACTAAAGGGAAAGCAGAGGTACCATCACTTACACATGTGCAGTGGCAATAAGTTCATTCCCCAGAGGTCAGTAGAAGTATAAAAATGCCCCCTCAACCACTGGTGGTCAGTGGTAGTAAAAATATGTGTGCTCAGTACATACTAACCTGCAGAGATCCTTGTCCTGTACCCAATAGTGTATTAAGGTTTTGTGCTGCCCTAGGCATGACTCACAGGTAGCATCACTGTCACCTCACTCTTCTTTCGAGAAGAAGAGGTCGTGTACCCCCTAATTTATATATGAATTACCCTTTCATGTCAATGCCACACCCCTTGTTGTTTAAGATCCACCCTGAAATTTTTGAGCTCTATCCAAAATGAAAAAAACATGGTGCCTATAGTTCTACTTAAAGCACAACTTTCTGATAATTTTATGGAGTTGACTAAGAAGATATAGACATGCCAATGGTGCAGCAGTAACATATAGAACAGTGAGGTTTGTGGTTCAGGATGATAGGACAGTCAAAATTAGAATAGTCACACCCCCCACAGCTGCGGAATGCTTATTGGAAGCAGTGCGGCCGCTTTATGGAGGCGCTAGACTAATTTGCCTAACAGTTTAGGGCAAGCCACCGGGGACTCTTTTCATGCTGCCCCCTGCAAAGTGCTGCCCTAGGCCTGGGCCTTATTGGCCTAGGCCAGGATACAGCGTTGCCTGTACCACCGCCTATATGGTGATGCCACTTTGCAAATACTGTTTTGCAAGATCTGGGATGATTGGAGGACTTTGCTGAATGTTGGAAACAACTAACAGATAATAAAAATGTTGGTATAAGTTCTCTTTGTTATAATGAATGAAAGATTAGATCATCACAGAGTGGAATTGTGGATCAAGAAAAGAGGTACACGCGCCACGTCCCAAAATCGTTACAAAGAAATTAAATATACACGTATGTATATGAAGTACACGTGTGTATAGAAGTGACAATGGACTTTCTAGGCATAGTAAGATAAAAATTGGGTATTTATTACATAAAAACGGAATATACAATTGTTAAAAAGTAAAATAAAAATTACAGATTACAATTTGCCACGATTAATGGCAAATAAATAATAAGCACAGTAGTGTAACAAACCACCTATCGATGAATATTATACAAAAGGCAACACAAGTAGTGGAGAACTTGCAACCACTCAGTATAAGATTTGAAGGCCAGTGGAATTTTCTGTAGGGTGGGATGTTACACAGAACTTATCCCAACATGTTTCACGCTGTATGGACGCTTCTTCGGGAGCTTTACAGTAGCTTCTACAAAATAGTATAGTAATATTAACAGAAGAAAACAATTAGAACAATAAATAAATAACCAACAATCCCTTTTCCCTTAATCCATAACTTTTTGTATTCCTCCGTTTATTCTGGCCATTCTATTTTGGGCACATATGGGAGCTCCACATGAAAAACAAAAAACAAAAATATTATATATATTTAATTGTTGGTTATTTATTTATCGTTCTAATTGTTTTCTTCTGTTATTATTACCTGTGTAACATCCCACCCTACGGAAAATTCCACTGGCCTTCAAATCTTATACTGAGTGGTTGCGAGTTCTCCACTACTTGTGTTGCCTTTTGTATAATATTCATCGATAGGTGGTTTGTTACACTACTGTGCTTATTATTTATTTGCCATAAATCGTGGCAAATTGTAATCTGTAATTTTTATTTTATTTTTTAACAATTGTATATTCCGTTTGTATATAATAAATACCCAATTTTAATCTTACTACGCCTAGAAAGTCCATTGTCACTTCTATACACACGTGTACTTCATATACATACGTGTATATTTAATTTCTCTTTGCTATAATGCCATATATGCTAGATCAACCAAAGGTGCCACATTTCAAAGGACATGTGTTAGGTCTAACACATAAACACTATCCTCATTTTGCATCTTTTGCCAATGAAGATATATGCTATTTGAGCAGGGCTCTCTGATTCCTACTGTATTAACCACTTGCTTACTGGGCACTTACACCCCCCTCCTGCCCAGGTGAAATTTCAGCTTCCGGCACTGCGTCGCTTTAACTGACAATTGCGCGGTCGTGCGACGTGGCTCCCAAACAAAATTTACGTCCTTTTTTCCCCACAAGTAGAGCTTTCTTTTGGTGGTATTTGATCGCCTGTGCGATTTTTATTTTTTGCGCTATAAACAAAAAAGAGCGACAATTTTGAAGAAAAATACAATATTTTTTACTTGTTGCTATAATAAATATCCCAATTAAAAAAAAAAACACATTTTTTTTTCTCAGTTTAGGGCGATACGTATTCTTCTACATATTTTTGGTAAAAAAAAAAAAAAAAATCGCAATAAGCGACTGGTTTGCGCAAAAGTTATAGCGCTTACAAAATAGGGGAGAGAATTATTATTTTTTATTATTTTTTTTTTTACTAGAAATGGCAGCGATCTGCGATTTTTATTGTTACTGCGACGTTATGGCGGACACATCGGACACTTTTGACACATTTTTGGCGCCATTCACATTTATACTGCGATCAGTGCTATAAATATGCACTAATTACAGTATAAATGTGACTGGCATTGAAGGGGTTAACACTAGGGGGTGAGGAAGGGGTTAAATGTGTATGCTAGGTGTGTTCTAACTGTAGGGGGAGGGGGGGGTGACTGGGGGGGTGACCGATCTGTGTCCCTATGTAGGAAGGAACACAGATCGGGCTCCTCCCTTCCAGAGACAGGACATTGTCTCTGTGTGAGCCGGCAATGAGAGATGATCTATGAGAGATCATCTCTCATTCGCCCACAGATCGCATTGCAAACGGCCGCTCTGATTGGCCGTTTGCCGCGATCTGTGATTGGCCGTGTCCAAGGGACACGGACAACACAGGGCTTCCCCGCAGCGCGCTGTACAGAGCGCGCTGGGAACGCCAGAAAGACATGCCGTCAAATGACGGCATGTTGGATATTGAGGCCCGCGCTGTTGCCGTCATCCGACGGTAGCGCGGGCCTCAAGTGGTTAAAGTGTTTTGTAGTTGTACTGTCTACCCTGAAGTTATAAAGCGATGCATAAACAGACAGCGCTATATAAACCCTGTATTATAATAATAATATTTACATCATCTGAAATTTAAGATGCTTCATTCTCATGAGGCTTTACTTTTTTGGTAGCAGTATTTTGTAAAAATAGTCCTAATACTATTTAGGAGTGTTCTGCAATAGCTTAGTTTCTTAATGAACTTACTTAGGGAAAATGTTAATGGGGATTTCAGTAACAAGTTGGTGTAGACTAAAGTATGTTTGCTCCTGCAAACAAAGGAAGAAAAAGCTTCACCTCCAGTATGATTTTGGCATTATCCTAAGAACAACTAACTATATAGGTATTGGAATGTTATTCTTCACTGGCTATGACGTATTGGTATTTGTAAAACTTCCACCTCCTTTTCATATTCTTACAAAAATATGTTTTGTTCAGTGCTTTTAACCTTGAAAGATTTCCTTTTGGAAATTTCACAAACATTCATTTTCAAAAGAAATTACTTCATTTTTCTGGATTTTTTTGTTTTCAATTGAAATATTCTGCTTTATATATTTCTTTGGAACAGTACCGTGAAGTTCACTCATTTAAAAATAAATGTCATTAATATGAAACACTAGAGGTCACTCTTTCTTTGGAAAATGAAGCTCTCTTCAAACACACGCATGGAAGTTAAGACATGTATCCCCCCCTAAATAAAAAATAACATTTATCAACAGTCAAATCAATCTTCAGATTAGGAGATTCAGCTAATTATAATACTGCAATTTAGCAGATTTCAGTAAATGACATACATTTTTCCCCACTCTGCAAAAAAAAAAACCCACAATATATACAATAGATACATAAGCAATTCCTTGATTCAGCCATCTCTAAAAAAATATTTTAAATTGTCTAAATCAAAATTCTGTAATATTGCATTAACAGGGTGGTGAAATGTAAAAAAGAGAAATATATATATATATATATATATATATATATATATATATATATATATATATATTCATAAATAATCGTTTATAATTATTAATAATGCTGTGAATTAAAAAGTGTATGTGTTTATTATTAGATGTTCTATTGTAAAACAGATGACTTTTGGACCACAGAAAAGCATGTGCAACCTAGGTGAAAACGTATTAGGCCGCGTACACACGATCAAATCTATCTGCTGGAAACGGTCTGCCCGACCGTCCCAGCAGACAGATTCGATCGTGTGTACGGGCGAGCAGATGGATTTGGCCAGCCGACAGATTTTAAAGCATGCTTTAAAAACTGTCGGCTGGGAATCCGTCCGCCCGACATGTCTGCTGTTTAGTACGCTAACCAGCAGACATATCTTCTCACACATGCGTCGAATGGATTGGACGCATGCGTGGAAGTAATTTACTTCTTGGTGCGGTGATGCCATGTCACTGCCACGTCAGCACGCTGTCTGCTGGCGGGGATTTTGGTTTGATCATGTACACAGCGATCAAACCAAAACGGCCAGCAGACAAATCTGTTCAAATCGGTCGGTCCGACCGATTTGAACAGATTCATTTGCTCATGTGTATGAGGCCTTAGATAATTTCACATTGCCTTCCAGAAATAATTACCGTATTTATCTGCGTATAACACGCACAGGCATATAACACGCACCCTAACTTTAAGAGGGAAGTTTCAGGAAAAAAAGTGAGTGTTATATGCCAATAAATACAGTATATGTTTATGGGGTTGATTTACTAAAGAAAAATTGGGTGTTTGCTTTGCATGGGAAGTTAAACTATTTCTAAAAATAAAAGGTGAATGTGATGATGACATTTCACTTTGCAAAAAATACCCAATCATGTGCCAGGAAAATAAAAAAATATTTTTGCTTGCACATTATTGGACATAAGAAGTCAGCACAATGTCACCTCATTCAATAAGCTCTGGGGAAAATTCCCTTGCAAGGTGAACAGTCTATTTGCTTTTAGTGACTCAACCCTATGAATGCACTAGATATAAAGAATACCTTGCAAACACTGCAAAACAGTATCTATTTTTAGAATGATGCTTTGTTTGGTCTGGTTTGAAACTTGTAGGTGTAACACACTGCTTTTTGGTTGGGAGACTATTTATATCATTATAGTCACAAGGCATGATGCATTAAACTTCTTTAAATGATGCAATATATACAAAAATGCTTTTATGGCAATCGATGACATGCAAACTCTATATATAATCCCCTTGATTCTATAAATTTGTTCAAGCCAAACTACACTGCATCTATAGTGCCTTGAAAAAGTATTCATACCCCTTGACATTTTCCAAATTTTGTTATGTTACAACCAAAAACGTAAATGTATTTTGTTAGGATTTTATGTGATCGACAAGCACAAAGCGACACATAATTGTGAAGTGGAAGGAAAATGATAAATGGTTTTGAAACTTAAAAAAAAAAATCTGAAAAGTGTGGCGTGCATTTGTATTCAGCCCCCTTTATACTCTGATGCCCCTAACTAAAATCTAGTGCCTTCAGAAGTAACCTAATTAGTAAATAGAGTCCACCTGTGTGTCATTTATTATCAGTATAAATGCAGCTGTTCTGAAAATCCCTCAGGCCACGTACACACGACCGAAAAAACTCGACGAGCGAAACTGTAGTTTTCCTCGTCGAGTTTCTCGTTCGGCTGTCGAGGAACTCATCGAGCCAAATTTTCCCATTCCCGTCGAGGAAAAAGAAGACATGCTCTCTTTTTGGCTCGACAAGTTTCTCGACAGTTTTCTCGTCAAAAAATGTACACACGACCGGTTTTCTCGGCAGAATACGTCTCCCATCAAGTTTCTTGATGGATTCCGCCGAGAAAACCGGTTGTGTGTACGCGGCCTCAGAGGTTTGTTGGAGAGCCTTAGTGAATAAACAGCATCATAAAGGCCAAGAAATACAACAGACAGGTCAGGGATAAAGTTGTGAAGAATTTTAAAGCATGCTTAGTTTATAAAAAAATATCCACTAAGAGATAATCTAGACTTCCCCCAGGTCAAGAACAAAATTTCCTTTCAGAAATTTGGCCCCACAAACATATCTTAACCAAACACTTTTTCAAGAGAGGATCCCTCTTATCTAGAGATTAAATCAACAGGGACTTCATCCCAAACTTGATCTCACAATGGAACTTCATGCAAAAATAAACACTTCCTAACCAGAAATGAGACATCTCACTCACTTTTGGTCTGACGTAACCGGGTTTCCGGTGGCTTCCTCGTGGTGTCACGGGTTCCCGTGATGGGCCAGAGGGGGGCGGGGTCACCATGACACCACGGGGAAGCCGATGAAAACCCCTGTTACATCAGAAATGGGCAGGTCACTCGTCCACATTACAGATGGCCCCGTCCTCGGTTTTAAAAGAAATGTCCACGGCTCACACGTCATTCGCCCAAGAGCCTTCTATGGAGGAGGCTGCATCGTTCGTAGTGGTGGGTAGCAGCGGATAGAGGCGGGTAGCACGGGTCAAGGTTGTGGAAGAATGTACATCGCTGGAATATTTTTTTTTATTAAAGGTCTTTTCCCAAGCTGTGTGTTTTTTTTAAATTTGTTTTCCACTTTTTTTGTGAAATGGTAAAGATACAATGTACCCCATTACCAATTCACATAGGGGGGCCAGAATCTGGGGGTCCCCTTTGTTAAAGGGGGTTCCAGATTATGATAAGCCTCCTGCCCGCAGACCCCCACAACCACCGGGCAAGGGTTGTGGGGATGAGGCCCTTGTGCCCATTAACACATAATTTTTTTTCTTTTTTTGCGGGGTTCCCCTTCATATCAATACCAGACCTGAAGGGACTGATATGGAATTTGGGGGGACCCCCACACATTTTTTTTATTTTGGTTCCCTGCACAAAATGTCATTTTGAATTGCGCTATTAATTAATTGTCGGGTCCTGGCAATACAGGTAAAAGTAATTGAAAAAAATGGCAGGGGTTCCCCTTAATATTCATACCAGACTCAAATGCTGACGACGTGTTAATCACGAAACGTACGTCGAAGCGCCTGGATACGTAAAAATAACGCACTTCCGGTCCCGCTGGTCCCCTGGCCTGGAACGCACGCCAGCTCCCTAGCGAGGAACTCGTATCCGGCTTGGACTTCACCCCAGTTCCCCAGCGAGGAACACTCATCATAGCCCATCCTGCCATGCTGACTAGCCCCAGTGCCGGGTCCTAGGCACTACTAAAGTAAGAGGCCATTTGGCTATGCTGTTTTATCTGTGACATATTTTAAATAAACTGTACTTCACTATGGTGGTTTCCCCTCTCCCTCCTTCATGAGAGTGTTTGATTCCGGGAAACATAGAGCTGCGCAGCCGAATCATTCAACTGGTTTAGTGACCAACTGCTGTATTTGACCTTTTCTAAACAATCAGGTCAACACTGTGCGGTAAGGAGCCATCCATTAGTGCACATTTGGGGGATCTTCTTGGTGAAGGTGGACACCTTTACAATTCATTTTCTACAATTTGCATCTGAGAAAGATTAGCCTTGATTGGACTTTATCTAACACTCTTTGAATGGACTTGAGTTAATTTATTTATTTATTCATTCATTTTTTTTTTTTTGTACAATCTTTTTTGTACAATCTATTTCTATTTCACCATTTTCAGTGTGTTGCTGCTCACTAAGTCTGCTATTGTTGGTTCAGACGGACCATTTATTAGATTTCACTTTATTGTTTATTCTCTTATTATTCATTATTAGCGCCCCCTCCATATACCATTAATGGACTGGGGGGGATGACCCTTCAATTTTTTTTCAATTACTTTTATCTGTATTGCCGGGACTGACAATTCATGAATAGCCGTGAGTAGTTTTAAGTGATTTTTTTTCCTTCAGAAATGAAAGTTTGTGCATACCTTAGACACCCCCCATGTACGAAATTTAAAGGAATATTCCCATTTTTTTTTGTTTCACTTTAAGCATTATTAAAATCACTGATCCCGAAAAAACGTCAGTTTAAAAAAAAAAAAATTGCATTGATACATGTCCCCTGGGGCAGGACCCCGGTCCCCAAACACTTGTTATGACAATAACTTGCATATTAACTTTTAAAATTAACACTTTTGATTTCTCCCATAGACTTTTAAAGGGTGTTTTGTGTCTTTTCGAATTTTCCGCGAACACCCCAAATTGTTCACTGTTCGCCGAACGGGCGAACAGCCAATGTTCGAGTCGAACTCATGTTCAACTCGAACATAAAGCTCATCCCTACTAGGGATGAGCCGAACATACCCGCGTTCGGTTCGCACCAGAACCATCGAACAGACTGAGCGTTCGCGCGAACATTTAGAACCCCATTGAAGTCTATGGGACTCGAACATTCGAATTCAAAAACGCTCATTTTAAAGACCAATTTTCAAGTTATTGTTGGAAAACGTCTTTGAGAACCCGGGTCTTGCCCCAGGGAACATGTATCAATGGAAAAAAGTTTAAAAAACGGTTGTTTTTTCAGGAACAGGACTCCTGAAAAAGTGACCGTTTTTAAAACTTTTTTCCATTGATACATGTTCCCTCGGGCAAGACCCGGGTTCTCAAAGACGTTTTCACAGGCAAGCTATAGACACCCAGCAGGTACAATATTTAAAATATTTTTTGTTTTTGTTTTTATTTAACCACTTCAATACCCAGCCATATACAATTGACGGCCTGGGATGGGATTTACCATCCTAAGTGGCCGTCAATTGACGGCCTGGGTATTGCAGGCGAATATCTGGATGATGCCTGCAGCCAGAGGCATCATCCAGATATCCTCTTCTTCAGCCGGCGATTCTGCACAATGTAAGAACGATCATAGCGGCGGTTCCGCCGATTGATCGTTCTTACAGGCCGCGGGAGGGGACATCCCCCCCCTCCCGCCGCCATCCGGTGCTTCTCCGGGCTTACCTGTGCCTTCGGGGGCCCGGAGAACGAATCGTCGTCGGCGGCAGGAAGCATAGAGATGACTGGTGACCAGATGGTCACCAGTCATCTCTATGACCGTCGGAGGACCCGGGCGCGATTTGATGACGTCACGCTCGGGTCCCCGTAAGTAAACAAAGCCGCAATTGCGGCTGTAAGTCACCATTCATGAGATCGGTGAATTTTTTTTCACCGATCTCATGGTTTCCAGCCTGGAGGAGAGATGTGAGGTCTTATTGACCCCACATCTCTCCATAAAGAGGACCTGTCACACACATTTCCTATTACAAGGGATGTTTACATTCCTTGTAATAGGAATAAAAGTGGAAAGAAAAATGAAAAAAAGTGTAAAAATAAATAAAAAATAAGTCAAAAAAATAAATAGAAGATAAAAAAAATTAAAACGCCCCTGTCCCCGATAGCTCGCGTGCAGAAGCGAACGCACACGCAAGTCCCGCCGACATATGTAAACGCCGTTTAAACCACATAAGTGAGGTATCGCCGCGTGCGTTAGAGTGTCAGCAACGAATCTAGCACTAGATCTCCTCTGTAAATCTAAACTGTAACCTGTAAAAAATAAATAAAGCGTTGCCTATGGAGATTTTTAAGTACCGAAGTTTGGCGCCATTCCATGAGTGTGCGTATAATTAAAGCGTGACATGTTGGGTATCTATTTACTCGGTGTAACATAATCTTTCACATAATACAAAAAAATTGGGCTAACTTTACTGTTTTGTTATTTTTTTAATTCATAAAACAATTTTTTTTACAAAAAAATGGCGTTTGAAAAATAATTGCGTAAATACCGTGCAAGATAAAACTTTGGAATGACCGCCATTTTATTCCCTAGGGTGTCTGCTAAAAAAAAACATATATAATGTTTGGGGGTACTGTGTAATTTTCTAGCAAAAGAATGATGATTATTACATGTAGGAGAGAAGTGTCAGAATAGGCCCGGTAGGGAGGTGGTATAAAAGCCTGGTATTGAAGCGGTTAAACATTATTAAAATCACTGCTCCAGGAGCAGTGATTTTAATAATGATTAAATAAAAAAAAATGAAAAATTCCTTTAAATATTGTACCTGCAGTGCTAGGTGTCTATAGTTTGCCTGTGAACACGTCTTTAAGAACCCGGGTCTTGCCCGAGGGAACATGTATCAATGGAATTTTTTTTTAAAACTGTTGTTTTTTCAGGACTCCTGAAAAAAACGACAATATTTAAAACTTTTTTCCATTGATACATGTTCCCTCGGGCAAGACCCGGGTTCTTAAAGACGTTTTCACAGGCAAACTGTAGACACCCAGCAGGTACAATATTTAAAGGAATCTTTAATTTTTTTTTATTTAAACATTATTAAAATCACTGTTCCAGGAGCAGTGATTTTAATGATGCTTAAATTAAAAAAAATTAAGTAAAATTCCTTTAAATATTGTACCTGCTGGGTGTCTATACGTGTGATAATGTCTTTAAATAGCACAATCACCTGCCTGCCAGTAAATTAGGAAGAACTGATCTATCTAAGCTATACAGTGTATAAATCTATGTACAACTCCTAGGGATGTATATATATTCTCTACACACTGTAAATTAAGCTAAACTGACTAGCCTGCCTGCCTGCTCTATCTAGCTATATAAAAAGACAATCTCTTTGTCTCTCTGACTGCTCTCATTAACAAGCCGGAACACACTACACGAGGCCGTCCAGCAGGCGGCCTTATATAGTGTTGGGCGTGTGCTAAAGCCCTGAGCCATAATTGGCCAAAGGCTCCAGGCTTTTTGCGCGCTGTGATTGGCCAAGCATGCGGGACATACAGCACGCTTGGCCAATCATCAGCGCGCAATGCCGCAGTGAATTATGGGCCGTTTTGTGTCACTGGAATTTGGCGCGAATGACAACTTTTGTTCGAATGTCATTGAATGTACGGACAGACAATGTTCGAGTCGAACATACGTTCGTATCGAACGCGAAGCTCATCCCTAATCCCTACCCAAGAGTGTGGATACAAAATTCTAACAAGATGGTACAGAATGCCCACACTACTAAATATGTTTTCACCCCAGATATCTGATAGATGGTGGAGATGTGAAAAAGAGTCGGGCTCTATGTTATATATTTGGTGCTCATGCCCCATGATACAGTATTTCTGGAAAATGGTCCATGGCACAATCACCTCAGATAACTTAACCGCTTGCCATCCAGCCACCATCATTATACTGCAGCAGGTCAGCATGTTCAGGTGAGCCATCGTAGCTGTACGTCAGCCCTTTAACCACTTGCTTACTGGGCACATATACCCCCTTCCTGCCCAGGCAAAATTCCAGCTTTCAGCACTGCGTCGCTTTAAATTAAAATTGCGCGGTCGTGCGACGTGTCTTACAAACAAAATTGATGTCCTTTTTTTCCCCACAAATAGAGCTTTCTTTTGGTGGTATTTGATCACCTCTGCGTTTTTTTTTGCGCTATAAACAAAAAAGAGCGACAATTTTGAAAAAAAACGCACAATATTTTTTACTTTTTGCTATAATAAAAATCCAATTTTTTCAAAAAATATATATTTTTTTCTCAGTTTAGGCCGATATGTATTCTACATATTTTTGGTAAAAAAAAACAATCGCAATAAGTGTATAGTAATTGGTTTGCGCAAAGGTTATAGTGGCTAGGAAATAAGGGATAGAATTCTGACAATTTTTTTTTTTTACTAGTAATACGGCGATCTGCAAATTTTGTCAGGACTGCGATATTGCGACGGACACATCGGACACTTTTGACACATTTTTGGGACCATTCACATTTATACAGCGATCAGTGCTATAAAAACGCACTGATTACTGTATAAATGTGACTGGCAGTGAAGGGGTTAACACTAGGGGGTGAGGAAGGGGTTAAATGTGAGTCCTGGGTGTGTTCTAACTGTGTGGGGGAGGGGGGTGACTGGGGGAGGTGACCGATGCTGTCTCCCTATGTACAAGAGAAACAGCATCTGTCTCCTCTCCCTGACAGGACGTGGAGCTCTGTGTTTACACACAGAGCTTCACGTCCCTGCTCTAAAACTGCCGATCAACGGGTACCTGGTGGACATTGCGACCGCCAGGCACGTGCATCGGCATCTCGGGGACGCGCCGGGTGCGCGCGCGTGCCGCCATCGGCGCGCGCTCGCCCCCAGTGGCCGGAGAACACGATGCCGGCAGCTTGGATATTCAGATCCACTAAGCTGCCATCAATTGACGATAAGCGGGGCCTCAATTGACGGTAGCTTGGATATTCAGATCCACTAAGCTGCCGTCAATTGATGATAAGCGGGGCCTCAAGTGGTTAACAATGAATAGCGGGTACGTGGGGGAACCGGTGCGCATGGCCGGCGGTCACAGATCTCTAGATGTGTAAAGCTGGTAGAGACATACCCAAAAGAAATTGAAGCTGTAATTGGAGCAAAAGGAGGTTCTACAAAGTATTGACTCGAGGGGGATTGAATACAAATGCATGCCACACTTGTTGGCTGTAACAGAATGGCCCGTGACACCCAGAGACGTTGGAAGGATGAGAGATACTCCTGTGCCAGCAGCAATAATAACTCTTGGGTCGAAATCCACCCTGTGCCCTTTTGGGTGTAGGGTGGCTAATAGTGAATCATAATTCATATATTACATGTGATGGGACATTATTAATACTTCATATTTCTGGACTGAGATATCACAAGGAGTCATGATGACATGACCAGGTCAGCCAGCCAGTGAGTCATACGTTTGTATAATAGGCTATTGAAATATCTGAAGGTGTGGATTGCACCCACTCTCACAAGCCTCTGCCATTGTGTGATAAAGCTGTATAGATAACTTATTCAACTAGATGTCTGTGTTACTATTCAAGGTTAATTGAACCCTATTGAAGATGCGGTGCCGACCGGTCTACATGGTTAGCTTACCTGAATGCCTTTTAGAGTGTGATTGAAGCCCCCCATGGTGTGAAGGGGGGTGGAGATTGCATTGTCCTGTGATTAACTGTATTATGCTGTACTGGATATAAGAAGCTGAGAAAATACTAATAAATTGTCATATCTTTGGAAGCAAGAACGGAGCTCTGTCTCGTCTTATTCTGGGAAAGGAAATGGATCGTGTATGCAATATTGTCGGAGTGTGTCAGATAAGCTTGTCGTGGTTGGATGGAAGGTTGTAAGCGGTGGTGACCGTTACATTGGCCTACCACATAAAATTCCAATAAAGTACATTTAAATTTTTGGTTGTAACATGACAAAATGTGGAAAATTTCAAGGGGTGTGAGTACTTTTTCAAGTCACTATAAGCACTACAAACCAAAAATTGTATTTAATTCATTTTTAATAAGGATGAGCTTCGATCATTCGTCGAAATACGAACAAAACGGGTCGTTCGCGACAAATTCGATTCACTGCGGCATTGGCTTATGATTGGCAAAGCATGCACTATGACACGCATGCTTGGCCAATTACAGCGCCGTGAGTACAGAGAGCCGTAATTGGGCAAAGCCAGGGTGGCTTTGGCCAATTATGGCTCAGGGGGTTTAGTACACGCCCCACACTATAAAAGGCCGCCTGCAGGTCGGCCTTATGTAGTGTGTTGCGGCGGTGGTTAGAGAGAACAGAGAGAGACAGAGAGAGAGTGTCATTTTTTGCAGGCAGATAGAGCAGGCAGGCAGGCTAGTCAGTTAATGTTACAGTGTGTAGAGGATATATATACATCCCAGGTGTTGTACATATATTTATACACTGTATAGTTTAGCTAGATCAGTTCTTCCTATCCTAATTTACTGGCAGACAGGTGATTGTTCTATTTAAAGACGTTTTCACAGGCATACTTTAGACACCCAGGAGTCCTGAAAAAACGTGCTTATTAGGCTTTAAAATTAGCACTTTTGAATTCGAATGTTCGAGTCCCATAGACGTCAATAGGGTTCTAAATGTTCGAGCGAGCGTTCGGTCCGTTGGAATGTTCTGGTGCGAACCGAACGGGGGGGTGTTCGGCTCATCCCTAATTTTTAATAAGCAAAGCAAACTCACTCATCAATTTATGTCCGAGTGCTTTATTTTGTTGAGAAATCACTTCGAAAAACAGTCCCTAGCATTTCTGGCTTTGGCCATCCTGGGCAAGGACAAATTATTTCTGTAGCACTTACTTTGTAGAATCCATCTGCCCTTAGCTCAGCTATGCAGGCAGGAAGGCATGCTTAGCTGAGAAAGCTCTTTATCCCCTCCTCCTCACCTGAAGACTCCTGGGATGTATGACATCATTTTCCCAGGCCTAGAAACCAGGAAGAAAAAAAGTTTAAAATAAGTAAATATGATATAGCTTCTTATCTATTTACTAACTCTACCAGCATAAGGATAAAAAAGAAAATGTTAATTAAGAGAGGGAAATTCCCCTTTCAAATATGATATCTAATGTATCAACAAATTAAAACATATTGTGCAATGTTGCAAATCCTTAAACGTTTATAATAGCTAATATTTAATATTTAATATGGAGCTGCCCCTATCAACACTTTAGACATTAATGAAAATCAAAATAAGGTCCAGTGCTCTCATTTTGTAATGTAAACTATTAGACCCCTTTCACACTGAGGTGTTTTGCAGGTGCTATAGTGATAAAAATAGCGCCTGAAAAAGCGGCTCTATTTACTCCAGTGTGAAAGCATGGTAAAAAAAAGTCCTGCTAGCCACATCTCTGAGGCGCTTTAGGAGCGGTAAAAACACTGCTCCTAAAGCTCCCCTGCCCATTAAAATCAATGGGCAGCGCTGCCGAATCACCAGCAAATGCCACTGTAGCGTAGATTTGCCTGTGATTTTGACCCTTTATCGGCCTTTCAATCATCTGCTCATCCTCCATTCTTAGATCTTTTTTCATTTATGGAAGCTGTAGTATGGATTCTATGAATGAAAGAGATGGGCAGCAAGGGAAGATAAAGTTGGACACTCTTGATGAGTGTCTGTCCCTACCCCTTAGTTCTAATAACCCCACTGGAACATTATGGCGGCAGGGGTTTGGGAACATTGGAGGAGAACGGTAAGTAATGTCCCCTGCTTTTTTTTATATATGTCTTTGTCTTAGGTATTTGTATGAGCAAATAAATCATAAGGGTTGGTTAATCCTCGCTGAAAAGCCATCTTGATACCCATGCATAACATTTTTCAATGATTGGTGATATTTTTCCCCAATGCTGGAGGCTATGCAAGCATGGTGTGGGGCCACAAGATTACAGACATTCCAGCCATGGGGATACAAGAACCATAAGCTTGGAATTTTTCATTTTCTTTAAATATTTTGTACTCCAGTAGAATGACAGGGTTACTGCTGGGTCATGCAAAAAATAAATACATTAGAACCTCAAATAAATGACAGAGGACTGTGAACTGGAAAACAGTGGTAAATATAAAGTTCAGCCATCTTCATATACAATAATACATATCCAAAAGTTCATTGGGCTAAAAATGGATTCCTGTAATATGCGTCCAACAATAGTTTTCAGAGCGAATGTTATAACACTCTCACCAGAAGTTAAGGCATGATAAATCAATCATACAGTATATAGGTTTTTACCTAAAACACAGAGGAGGCACATTTATTGATCATGCAGAGCTATGATGCTGGGTGTTCTTATGTTCTATATTCTCTACAGTAACTTTGCTAGATTGAATCACATATTAACTTGGACCCTGGTTAAAGTCTTATAACTATCTTTATTGATGTTTTTGGTAGAGAGTTCGACACATCGAGGTGAACTTTTGGACTAACGTATATCAAACCTTTACCTTTTTGATGTGGAATTGTTACTTTTTTTCACTTTGTCATTGCACAGTTCAATAAATTGGCTCATAGACTATTTCAATTAACATTGAAATTATTGTATATATTTTAAAATAGCGTTATTTCTCTCAACTAAAATATTTAGGAAAAGCAATGGAAATTGTTATCCAGAAACAGAATGCCTATTTCTATGTATCTGTCCAAAATCTGAGCCTTGCATAAATTATAATAGTCCTAAAGTGATGATGATTTACACATTTCACTAAAAAATACTTTAAATGGACATCTGGCTGAAAAATAAAATAACCAACCCTGGGTGGCCCAAACAAGTAAATACAATAGTAAAATCATGTAATCAGTTTTAGTAATCAGATTAAAAAAAACAAACCCATAATAACCCAACAGGGAATACAGAACAATAAGTAAATCTAGTTTCAGTCAATTGCATCTGCTGTTTTTCCAGTAAGAATATTCTTTTGCTAGTGAATGAAGGTTCAGCAAGAAAATTGATGTGCAGCAGGGAGACTTGGACATTGATGTAGGAGTCTCATGAGATATTCAGTTGTCTTAAAAATGATAAATCCTATCGAAAAGTATTGTTACATTATTTCCTAGTGAAAGTGTTATTCCCACAGGATCAGGAACTGAAGGACCACCCACACAGATAACTATTCACAATGAACAATCCAAATCTTCTCCAATAAAATACAGATCAGTAAGCACATCTGCCTATCCATAAAGTCATCTCATCCTGATTAGGTGAACAGGTCAGCAGAAATTGGAGGAGATCTTCAAGGAAATTGCACAGCATACAAATAAAGTTTATTAAAGCAAAGAGAAAATTACATTTACCTGGGACATAAATAATGGTTTAAAATCCTATAGTCAAATCACAGTGTTCTTAAAAAGCATCCATGTCAGATGCTAGTGATGCAGTCTCTTAAATGTGAATTATATATCTGAAAAAAAAATTGTGAAGCACATTGTTTTGCACAGCAATAATAGCAAAAATAAGCAGAAATGCTTTGACTGGGATTTAAGTATATAACTGATATACGTTGTACTGTATATTTTCTATCTAACTTTTTTTAAGATTCACCTTATTACTATAAATTGTGGAAGCAAGTTTATGATTTAAAATTGGACACTTTAATGGTAAAACCAGCTAAAACGTTAAGGTAATGACTACTACAGTAGGATGACCAGACATCCCCAGTTTCCATTTTTTTTTCCCTGGCTTGGATTTGAACAGGGTCTGGGGCAATTTCAAAGACAGTCAGTGCAAAAAATCTGAATTACACAATCCCGCTCCACGGCTCCTACTAGCTTGGGGGGGGGGGAGGGGGTATTTTTTTCCATTATATGTGCCCCTTTCTGAGCGGATAATGCGGAGGGAATATTTCTTCAGTTTTGGGTGCATGCCCATTCAGCTCCGCTCGCATGTTCTTCTGCCTTGGCTCAAGTCCCGGCCAGCCACCTGCCTGCTTATCTCCTTGCCTTCCCTGGCGGAGTGATTTTCTCTGCTCCCCACCCAATAGTAGCCGGGGGCCGGAGAGTAAGACTTGACAGGCTGTGAGGCGTGCGGCAGTGGCGACAGGCAGAGTCGCTGATTTCCGCCATTGCTAGCATAATAAAAAAGTCCCCGGATTTAATTAAAAAAAATCTGTTCACCTTATACTACAGGTGCAGCTTTCAGTTTCCAGTTGTCAATGTTCTAGTGCAGGTTGGAAAAAACATATGTACTTGCTTTGGAAAACACTTCCATGCTAATAATGTATCTCTCTCAAAAAAAAAAAAAAAACAGAACATATCCAGTACTATCTCTGCATTAAATGCACATTTTCTCCCCACCCAGTCCAACAGGGAAGTTGTAGTCCAACAAGGGAGAATTCAGTCAGAGCTGACAACACTGTATGGGATTTCAGTACCGCAGAGGTAGTGCCGTCAGCTTACTACAGGAAGTTAGGCACTCACTGGATTTCAGGCAGGATCAACCAGTATTTTTATGTACTTAAAATTATTATTTTCTTCTATGTTTTACCCAAGAGGTTTGATAAGTGAAATGATGTTGCAGCTTAATCAAATGCTAACAGTTTCAAGTATAACTCTGATAATAACAAAATATGTGATAAAAACATCTAAATATGTGATAAAAACATCTACAATCCCCCATCCTTTTGTGGCCCTTCTTAACCGCTGCTTAGAGTTACAGTGACTCAAAATTAAGTTATTATTGCAGGTCACTATGGCCAGAAAGCAAACCAAAAAGCTTTGAAATCTCCCTCACTCCATGTAATAGAAACTAAGAATAGGGTTACGCAATGTGAAATTTAAAGCAGTTTTATTAGATGGAGCCACAAAGTAGTGAAAATCTGAAAAATTTGGCAGCCATGGGTGGGCCACTATCTTCCTTCAAACATTGATGCCTCTTTACTGTTTCCATACTAACAATTACTCCAATTGACTCCATTCTGCCATTTCGACTCTTTTAATCTTGCTTCCCAGCAGACTCCCAGTACTCCCCCTCATTTCACTCTTCTATCCTTCCCTCCTCTATTATTTTACCCCTTCTCTCTTACTTGTTAAACCCTAAGTAGCCTGGGTTTCTCTTATGGTATGTTGCTACCTGCTCTAACGGGATTTTTCATAATGTGTTGACCTTGGTTACCGATGCTCGTCTATGCTTCTAATCTTCATTTCATTGTTTCTTTGCCCCTTGTCTTATGATGTTCCATTACACTGTATTGTAGCTAGGTCACTAGCCATAATACTGGCTGTAATCTTTGTAACCCATGTTGCTTGTTACTGACATAATTCAATAATCACATTGAACAAGAAAAACATCTACAACATTTTATATACAGTAGCTCACTGTATGACTAGCTTATTTTAGAAGCACGTGTAAAGAGCAATAATGCAATGTAGTAAACCCAGCAACCAAACAACCGTCATATTTAGGGCTCTTTCACACGTCCGTTCAGTTTTTTAGATCATTTTTTTCCCCCTTCAGTTGATCCGTTTTTTCAACCGTTTTTTGTCCGTTTCCCTCCATTTACATCCGTTTCCGTTCCGTTTTCCATCCGTTGATGTCCGTTTTTCATCAGTTTTTTTCATCCGTTTTTTCATCCGTTACATATTTCAATGAAAAACTGACGTTAGCGGATCGGATGGTAAACGGATCATCCGCTAACGTCCGTTTTTCGTCCGTTCCGTTTTTTTGACGGAAGAAAAATAGGGTTTTCTTCCGTCTAAAAAAACGGAGCTTACCGCAGACGGATGTTAACGGACGTTAGCGGATGCTCATCCGCTAACGGACGCTAACCCATAGGGAAGCATTGAGGTCCGTTAACGGACGTCCAAAAAACGGACGACCGGAACGGACGTGTGAAAGGACCCTTACTGCGGTATCTTGCTTTACTTTGCATTGCCAGTATTCGTTATTTCATTATTAAATAATGATCGTCTAAACCCTCTACAGATATACAATGGCTATAGATAAATAAGCATTAAAAAAGGAAACGACTGCTTATTATGAGCATGTCCATGTAGGTTTTCCAACAATGTAAAATGTAGTTTACAGACCTTATTTATTATTTATGGAGCCGCAGGGAAGGAAGAGTGTAAACTATAAACCCAATGTATGGTTGCTTTGAAAGGATACTGTTACTGTAAAAGGTCATTGGTATGATAAACACGTCCTTAAGAAAATCATGTTTATCTTACTTCTTGGTGTTTCTTTCTATCTTGAGGCTACAGAACTGAACACACAGCAAGGCAAGCGTACCAACAGTTGTAAAGTGTTCCCCATAAAGCAATCCTACACTTTCAGAATGAAATATTTACTTACTGCAACAATAGAACTCTAGACTTTGTGTGTAGAATTGAGCAAATCAGTTTTAGGCACTCATTATTTAATGAGAATCTGTTCTTATTTTATTATGGGGATTAAGAAAATTTGGCAGTATGTGTGTGCATATGTAGCAACATAATTAATGGCTTTTGCAAAGCATGTTTGGAACATAAAATGAGCAGCCAAACAATATGAATAGACTAAACTTAGCTAACCTAATAACCTGACATAAAATTGATATATAAGATGTAGACAGGGCCTCAAATGGAATTCCTCCAGTGTATTCTTAGTTTTGATGGATTTGTACTGAAATGCTATGCTCATGGCCGAAGACAGCAAATAAAAAGCATTATCAGGAAAATGTGAATAATAAACATTTTGAGATGGGTTTATGAGCTGCTATAAAGAGGTTGTGTTTGGAAGGCTCCTAAAAACTTAAATAAAGAAAAGCACTTTTTTACAACTGAGCACCGTAGCAAAACAGCACAAGCAGGTTAGAGTTAGTGATTCTGGTTTGCATATTTGCTTTCTGCCAAAATTATTTGTATGCTGTAACTCCGGGTGTGTATTTTAAAGTATAACTAAAGGCAAAACTTTTTTTTTTTCGTTTTGGATAGAAGAGAGGTGGATTAGAACACCTGTCAGTTTTTATTGCTGTCTGTGTCTCCGTTAAGGAGATTCACCCTCTCTATTTGTCCTGTTTACCATATCATTAAAAGAGAAAGTAAAAGAAAATCCCAAATTTTGAGTTGTCCCCAGAAAAATAATATAGGGAAAATCTTCCAATGGGGACACTACTTCTGGTGACCTGAGGGGCCCTGAAGAATTTCCTTTAGTTTGCAGGGATTTCCTTTCACTTCCTGTTTGGCTATGGGACAGCAAGTGAAGGAAAATCTCCGCAATGCGAAACAGATGGAATTATAATTATAATCCTCCCTTGCTCTATCCAAAATGTTTTGCTAAGGAAAGAAACATGAATATTTAGTAAATGTTCTGTGAACAAGTAATAAATATGTTGCATGCATTTTGTTTCATAAAAAAAAAAAGATAAAAACAAGCAAAAACAGGCCGAGTAGATTGGAAAGCATATCTATAAATCTGGCTAATTAGTGTGTGTGAATACATATTTTCCCACAACTATCCTATGTTAAAGTAAAAAAAGTACTGGCTAGTTAGCATTACCCTGTAGAGGGCTTTATAGAGAGCTCCCAACTCTTTGGGATCAGAGGAGCAATTGCATTAGAGCACATCACGGGGGTCCTGGCCATTATTATTTTTTTGCTGACAAAACACAGCGGTCCTTTCATACATTAAATCTGTTGTTCTGCCGCCATGTTTTATATGGCCTGTCTGAGCATAGATTTAATAGGAAAAATAATAAGTATGATGTATAGTGTTGTTGGAAGCGGGGGCAGAGATGTATACCTTTAGACGTAGGAATAAATATACATGGATGGGGTAAGTTACAGTTATGCAGCTGGTGTGGGTACATATTCTGCACATACAGTATATTAAAAATGGAAGGGGGTTAGAGCATCCAGCAACACCAAACATCCCTGCCATTTTAATAACTGATCTCCAGTATGAAGTAGATATATAACTAGGCTCCAATCCTAGATGACTTTAATGCATTTATAAAGCACCAACAATGGTCCCTGGGACCCCATCAGTCCTTGCCCTTAAAGCGGGGGTTCACCCTAAAAAAAAATTCTAACATTACATGGAGCCGACCTAGGAGAGCGACAGTATACTGTTGTTTTTTTGTTTTTTTCGTACATACAATTTAAGGGCCATTTTCACCCCCGGCTTCCTAATCACAGGCTGTGATTGACGTGCTTCCGACCGGCGCATACTGCGCATTACGAGTTGCCGAAAGAAGCCGAACGTCGGTGCGCAGGCACCGTAGAGAGCCGCACTGACGATCGGCTTCTTTCATCAACTCGTGACATGCAGTATGCGCCGGTCGGAAGTACGTCAATCACAGCCTGTGATTAGGAACGCCCAGTTCCGCACGATTACCTACCCGGAAGCCAGGGGTGAAAATGGCCCTAAAATGGTATGTACGAAAAAAAAAAAAAAACAACAACAGCTTACTGTCGGTCTCCTAGGTCAGCTCCATGTAATGTTAGATTTTGTTTTTAGGGTGAACACCTGCTTTGAGGAGCCTACAATCCAAGGTCCCTACCACAAGTGTATACGTACAGATATTAGGGCCAATTCAGATAGAAGCAATTAACCTTAACAGCATGTCTTAGAGGTGTAGGAGGAAACCCCCACACAAACACAGAACATACAAATCTTATTCAGGTAGCATCCTGGTTGGGATTTGAACCAATGACCCTAGTGTTGCCAGCCAGGAGTGTTACTCACTAAGCCACTGTATTACACACACTTATATATACACACATATATATACACAGTATATATGTATATCACCTGAGATGGTAAAAGGATGTAACCATATGTTAACACTAAACACTTTAAGTTAACCCTCAGTATATGACCATATACTTAAGCACATTTTTGCTTAACCACTTGCCATCCACCATATAGCAAATTTAAGGCTCAAAGTGGTTCCGTCATCCTGATTGGATGTCATATGACGTGATTAGGATAACTAGCTGGCGCTTGCCCACTGGGGGGCATGCAGGGGGCTTGCTATATGGTGGATGGCAATTGGTTAAGCAAAAATTTGCTTAAGTATATGGTCATATACTGAGGGTTAACTTAAAGTGTTTAGTGTTAACATATGGTTACATCCTTTTACCATCTCAGGTGATATACATACATCCAGTGGCGATCGGTGGTGTGGCGCATCAGTCTGACACAGCGCAACTCCGATCTAAGTAAAGAGTCTCTGACAAAGACTTTACCACATGATCAGGTTGATCACAGTGTAAACTGGAAAAACCGTGAGAAGAGGAGAGCCGATCGACTGCTCCTCTGACAGGGGGGTCTGTGCTGATTGATTATCAGCGCAGCCCCCCGAGGATGCCCACACTTGACCACCAGGGACGGCACTTGTGACCAACAGGGATGCCAATCAGTGCCCACAATGGGTGCCAATCAGTGCCCATATTTGATGTGAATCAGTGCCAAACACTAAGGCTGCATACACACGATCAGTTCAAACTGATGAAAACGGACTGAAGTTCAGTTTCATCGGTCCAAACCAACCGTGTGTATGGCCCATCAGTCTGTTGTCCTTCAGTCCAAAGTTTTAAAACTTGCTTTAAAATCGGTCCAAACCGATCGTTATTACTCAAAAGCATCGGTTCAAAAACCTGCGCATGCTTGGAAGCATTGAACTTCGCTTTTCTCAGCACGCCGTTGTGTCACCGCGTTCTGACACGAACAGTTTTTGAACTGATGGTGTGTACGCACATCAGGACCATCAGACCATCAGTCTGTGAACCGATGGATACCTAACCGATAGCAAAAAAAAACCAATTGTTTGTAGGCAAGACTATCGGTTAAAAATCAACGCATGCTCAGAATCAAGTCGATGCATGCTTGGAAGCATTGAACTTCATTTTTTTTCTGCACGTCGTTGTGTTTTACTTCACCACGTTCTGGCACGATCGGTCCATCAGACCGTTCTCATCGGATGGACCGATCGTGTGTATAGGGCTTAATTCTTTATGACTCATTTTTTTATATATGTAAATTACCAGATGGTATTCAGAGGGGAAAATGCTTGCAGAAGCTATATTTTCAAATTTTTAGGCAGACCTCTGCCTCTAGATCGAGCTGAGCTGACGTCACTTTATCAATTACTCTCAAGACCTCTCTCCAGAATAGCACTATCTTCGGACAGGACCAAAATATATAAATACATTTTCCTGGAGTGCCTGCACATCTCTTTTTCTTGGAGTGCCTGCACACAGTTTTGGGAATTTGATAGAAATATTTTGAACATTTTATAGGGTGTATAATAACTCCTGTGTGTTATTTTGAATTGAATTAATTTGTCTCGAAGTGAGACTAGAATTTGGAATGGAAATTTATATATCTTTCCCCATTCTTCTACCGATAGTTTTGGGACATCTCTCATCCAACCTTCACATAATTTATTAATATCTGACACTTCTGTCTCTAGTAAATGGGTATATAAAATTGAAATCATCCCTTTTTTACTTCTCTTTCTCACCGTTTGTTCCAAACCTGATTCTATTAATTGTGGAATGCCTTTGGAAAACCGAGCCAACAGGGCATGTGCCAACTGCATATGTCTAAAAAAATAGCTCTCGGGCACATTCCAGTTTTTTCTCATATCTGCAAATGAGGATATTTTCCCCTCATGTATTACTTGTGATATTTTTTTTAACTTCATATTTTGTCCATACTCTAGGATTTTGAATGGAGGCTAAATGTGTAAACTCGGGATTTCTCCATAATGGAGTATTCAAAGATATTTCTGTTTTTGAGTTACTTTCTCTTGCCATCCCGGCTTTCCATGCTTTTACTATCATTATCACTGATGGAGTTAAATCTTGTCTATTTTTTAACCCGCAGAATGGCAGTGCCTGCAATGCTTCCACAGATTGGACCACTGCGGCCTCCACCATTGTAGCAGGGTCATATCCATCAGGGTTCAACCACCTTCCCAGCTAAGTAATATTTATGAAGATCTGGGAAGGCTAATCTCCCCTGTGCCACTGGGCGCATAAGTGTACTCAGTTTTATTCTAGCTGATTTACAGTATTTTGCCATATAAATGAAGATAACATACCATGCAACTGTATGAAAAAAAATGTTGGTAGCCATTGCGGTGAGTTTCTAAATAGGTATAGCAGCCTTGGCAGAATCTTCATTTTTATTAAATTTATGCGCCCCAGTAGCGACAGAGGGAGAGTCTCCCATACCTTTAATTTTTTCTTATATTCCTGCAATACTGAATCTAAATTCAACCTTTTATATTCTTCCACCTGTCGTGATATTATTATACCTAAATATTTTAATTCTGTTACCCATTTTAATGGCATAATTGGGTTTGCTGTATCCTGTGCTCCTTGATCAATGGCAAATAGCAGTGGTTTACCCCAGTTTACTTTAAGTCCTGTAAACAATGAGAAGGTATTCAGCAATTCCAAGGCTCCCTCCAATAATGGTCCCGCATCCCTCAAAAACAATAACATATCATTGGCGTACAGGGCCCCCCTACTCAAAGTCCCTGGATCTTTTGCGTGGTCCTCAGAGCTTCTGCCACTGGCTCTATTGCTACTGCAAAGAGCGCTGGAGAAAGAGGGCAACCCTGTCTTGTGCCCCTATATAACTGAAAAGCAGATGACAGTTGTCCTCCTAATTTAACGTCTGACATGGGTTTTCTATATTTTGTTTGTACTCAATTAATGAATACTAATGGCAACCCTATTCTTCTAAGTACCTCCCATAGAAAACGCCATTCAATTGTATCGAATGCCTTTTCTATATCTAATGAGGCCACTGTCCTAGTTCCTTCACAGTTATGGTGAGCATGTATGTTCGTAAATAGTCTAAATATAATTCTTTGTGACTCAAAACAAATCTATAAAACCATTTTCATGTGCAGATCATACAAGGTACATTAACAGACAGAAGTATTGTGGAATGGGGAATGTGTGTTGTCCATGATAGTCCATTCACAGCATAGTCTATAATTATAGGAATAGCCATCAAGACTGCTTACTATATTGTAATACAAGTTCAATCTGTTCAATCTGTCAAAGTAATTAGTCTCTGAGCAGTCCCTACTCTACTTTTAGCATTATATAGATATATGTATATATATATATAGATAGATAGATATATCTATATTTCTCTCTCTCTCTCTCTCTCTCTCTCTCTCTCTATATATATATATATATATATATATATATATATATATATATATATATGTATATATATAGAGAGAGAGAGAGAGAGAGAGAGAGAGAGAGATAGATATATATATATATATAGAGAGAGAGAGAGCGAGAGAGAAGAGAGAGAGAGAGAGAGAGAGAGAGAGAGAGAAACAGGAGAGGGGAGGGAGAGAGAGAGAGAGAGAGATACACACGTGCACACACCCATACACTGTTTTTCTTGCAACTTATGCATTCATTAAATAAAGTTAAGTGGATACATTTTTATCCATTTTTTTCTTACTGATAGATATCTATTTTCATATATTTTTTTTTAATCCCATTGGCTATACATTCAATTCAAATATACAATAGACCTTTATGAATTATGTCTGGAATATATTCTGCACTAAAAACGACACAAGAGGGTGCTGCAGCATTTTAAAAGTAATCTTGAACTATAGCTGACTTTTCCCCTCTCTTGTAATCTATGAGAAGTCTTCATAATGTATAAGGTTTCAACAATTCACGGTATGCAGGCCGATGAACAACTTTTGGCTCTGTAGATTTCCGACCTGTTAAAGCTGACAGATGACGACAGGGTGTGGAAGTCTTGTATGAGCAAGGCAATGCAAGTCATTCTAGCAGTGATGAAGAATGTATAAAATACACACAACATTATTTGTGCAAAATATGTGAAACCTCACCAGATATCAGTGTAGAAATGTGGACAGAAGGATGAAAGGGTTAAAAAATTATCCCATAGTCAGTGAAAATCCCTTACTATTAATCTGGTAGTGCTGCTGATCCATTAATTCACAAAACTTAATTTATAAATAATACTTACTCTCCTTACTGCACTGCAAAATAAAGAGGAGGGATTTCCAATGTAAACAGGGGGATTAATGCATCATTCATTTACACAGATCTGTGAATGAATGAACTGCAAGTCCCGTCTGCCTGCACGGCAGGCTGCTTGTAGTTCTCAATGAACTGAGAGGGGTTCTGATGACGAGCTCCTTCGCAGTTCATCACTCTTTATGCACTTCAGTAACTGTCTGACCATGTCGGAGGTATAGGCAGACAGCTGTACTAAATGTCTGCAGGAGCCTGACGTTGCACCCACGATCTGCTGATCATGAGTGCAATGCTCTACAGCCTTCTAAGAGAAAATATAATAAATGCATACATTTTTACCTAAAAAAAGTGTACATATGCTTTTTTATTTTTTAAGTGAACTTAGCAGGGACCAGCCAAATTTCAATCTATCTATGGCGTTCCAATTTAAGAGGAGTTGATATAAATGCCAAATGGGAATGTTGGAAAAACATTTTTCGCTCAGCACCACAGCTAATTGACTGCAGTGCTATAGAGTACTATTTATCTCCACTCATTCAGTTCTTTTTTTGTAAAGAAAACCATATACTGAAACCTGCTCTATAGATCTTAATCAGATATTGAAGGGCCTGTCTCATATAAAATAGCATGCTAGACTAAATTTCCAATATCACAAGATAAAGGTTGAGTTTTACAGCAGTTACATGTGACATGGATTGTTCAAGGGCTTCTAAATACCATTTGCTTTCTGTTCTCCCTTACTATTATCCACAATAAATCAAAATATATTTGTATCCCCGATGAGGCATGAATGGTTGGCATGCACTGATTTTCAGTTTTTCTGAAACATTGCCTGTCTTCCAAAGCAGTGCTTCTGGCATTGTCCAGTTACCACTTTGGTTGTCTTTTTGTTTTGCTTGGCTTCAGTTAAATTTTTCCTGTGGTTTCTGTGGCTGCTTCGATCAAGCAGTGTGGTCCCTCAGCATGCTAGAATGGACTCTTTGATTTTGAGCCAGGCCACTGTACTTCATGAAGGCCAAATACAATGTACTTCAAACTCAGCCTGTCTACCTAGCTCTTGTCTCCTTTAGCTGTTAGATGTGGTTTTACATCACTGCTCAAACATGTTCTATGCTCACTTGTACAACTCCTACCACAGAACTGGATGTCCCAAATCCAACAACAAAAAAAGCTTGCACCCTTTCTTCACCGTGCATCATTTAAAGAGTTTACTTAGAATTGTTGGTAATTGCACCTCTAAATATGTCTTAATACTGCTCTTTAGGAATCTCTTTCAATATTTAATTGTATTATGTCTCAGGTATCCAATGTGAGGTTGCAATTGCTTTTCATGTGCATTCTATACCAGTAGGTATGACTGATAAATGTGTGTCCTAGGCTCAGAATTGGTTCAATTTAGAGTCTCAAAAATGAAGCTTTATGATTCTTCTATTGATTAGTTTCAGTCGTTTAGGAATTGGAGTGGGGCATAGCAGTAATAGAATTACCATTGGTGTTATACAATAAAACTTCATAGCAAAAATGTTATAGGGTTTTCTATTCTTATTAAATAGTATCCCAATTTCTTTTTTTTTAAAAACACTTCCCCATTCTAAGTACTTTAATTTTACTCTGATATAGACAACTGAGCTGTATATACAGTACAAATACATAGTATACATTCATATGAGGCAAAACAATTTTTTTGTACTTATACAGTCCACCTTTTTGATTCCCAATAGTGGGGGGAAATTGTTTGCATCTACTTCCAAAATTAGGGTTGTCATGCTGATCCAATGGCTTTAATATTTTCTTAGTAACTGACCCAGAATGTATCTGCACAGTCTGAAAATAGGTGTAGGCCCTTCCCGCCTTCCGGGTCACCCCTTGTCTTCACTCCCTATACTCTCCCTCGGTTCCATCTCCCAGTTTATGCTTTTCGGAGAATACAGAACCAAGTATCATTTTGTGGTGCTAATTTATAACCTACTTCAGTCCTGGAAGGATGTGCCCCCTAATAACCAGACCATTTTTTGCGATACAACATTGCATCAATTTTACTGACAACTGTGTGGTCGTGTGACGTGGTGCCCAAACAAAATGTACGTCTTTTTTTCCCACAAACAGAGCTTTCCTTTGATGGTATTTGAACACCTTTGTGGTTTTAATTTTTTTGCGCTATAAACAAAAATAGCAATATTGATCCAAGATCTCATATTTAAGAGGTCCTGTCATGCTTTTTTCTATTACAAGGTATATTTACATTCCTTGTAATAGGAATAAAAGTGACCCCAATTTAATAATTTTTTTTATAAGGACAAAAAAAGTAAAGCGTCCCGTCCCGCCGAGCTCACGCACAGAAGTGAACGCAAACGTGAGCATATGAAAACGGTGTTCAAACCACACATGTGAGGTATCACAGAGAACGTTGGAGCGAGAGCAATAATTCTAGCCCTAGAACTCCTATGTAACTTAAAACTGGAGATTTTTCAGAGTAAAAGTTTGTCGCCATTCCACGACGTGTTGGTTATCAATTTACTTGGCATAACATTATCTTTCACAGCATAACAAAAATTGGGCTAATTTTACTGTTGTCTTATTTTTAAATTACAAAAAGTGTATTTTTTCCAAAAAAAAAGTGCGCTTGTAAGACCGCTGCGCAAATACGGTGTGACAGAAAGTATTGCAACAACTGCCATTTTATTATCTAGGGTGTTAGCAAAAAATTATATATAATGTTTGGGGGTTCTAAGTTATTTTCTAGCAAAAAAAATGATTTTAACTTGTAAACACCAAATCTCAAAAAGAGACTCTGTCCTTAAGTGGTTAAAGCACAGAAAAAGACACAAACATCAAAGTAAAAAGCGTAAAAAAATCCAATATAAACAATCAATGCTTCCATCCAGTATAATGGCCGACTGTTGAGCTTGGCAGTGTCACATGACCTGACTCCTCTCACCGAGTTTTGTTGTAAGCAGACGTCATCAGGGGCGTGTCATGCATATGAGAGTCACTATATATATATATATATATATATACATATATATATATATATTGGTATATACTGTATATATATATATATATGGATTAGATAAAAAATACCGGCGTTCCACCTGGAGGATGTAGGGTGTTTCAACATTTTCCAGACAAAGACTGCCTGTCAAATACATTAGCATTTAAAAGCATGAAATGAAATGATTCATAAACAAATATTAACAATGTACTTATGTATGATAAGTGCAAACAGTGCTGTTAAACATGTTAAACATGTGACTCTTACTTATGACAAATATGACTCATTTTCATATTCTTCCCTTTACTGATGAACCCTTATGCCCTGTACACACAATCGGTTCATCTGATGAAAACGGTCTGATGGGTTTTTTCATCAGATACCTGATAAAGTTGACTTTCATCAGTCTTGCCTACACACCATCAGTTAAAAAAACGATCGTGTCAGAACGCGGTGACGTAAAACACAACGACGTGCTGAGAAAAATTAAGTTCAATGCTTCCGAGCAGGCGCCGACTTGATTCTGAGCATGCGTTGATTTTTAACCAATGGATTTCCCCACAGATGATCGGTTTTTAACCATCAGATCATTTTAAATCAGGTTCTACGTTTTTTCAACGATGGGAAAAAAAATGATGGGGCTCACACATGATCGGTTTGTCTGATGAAAACTGTCTATCAGCCCGTTTTCATCAGACGAACCGATCGTGTGTACGCAGCATTATTGTTCACTGTATGAAACATATTTACTATGTTTCTTCTCTATCCACATAATATGTTTTTATTATATTGATGTTTTATCAGTCCTTTGTCACACTTAGCTCTGGGGATTTATTTTGTCATCCTATTCCCAAACCAGATTGTACTTCAATCTGTAAAATATAAATAAGATAACCTCGTAGCGTGTAGACCTTGGGGGGTAAATTACAACATAATGAGTAACAGGGATACTTGATATTCTATTTGAAGGACCAAGATTTCATCTGAGTGTATTACTGCCTAATATTAGCTATTTGTGATCATAGCCTAGACACTGGGTATGGAAATTTCCAAACTAACTCTGGGAATTCACTTTACTTATAACATTTAATAAAGTCTCCTTTTACACCCTGGGGCTGTCAACAACCTGGGCTGTTGGTGCTGAACTGTGCTGTGTTTCTGACTTTGTGTAGCATCCATAACCATTAGTAGACAAAGGAACATTGGCGCTCAGCATAAAACATTTCATATAACTTTCCACAGGTGAGAAAATAGTACCTGCCAGTTAACAGAGAGAGTATGTGCTCATAGATTTCTGCTAAGAGGAGTAAGATTTATTTACTCTTAGTATTGAATTAAATGTGGTATGCAGGGGAAAATAAGGAACAAAAAAATAGAAAGCACATGTTTACTGTATACTGTAGGTCTATCATACAGAGCTGGGCAGAGTTGGATTGCTAAGGGCTACTTTACTATTTGGATCCTGATGAAGGGTTTGTGGCTAGACCCCTTTAAATGATTGTTGCCCCCATTGACTATTCCCGTTCAGAAAAGCTTTATGCTGTTTGCCCTTCTTATATTATATACAGCATAGTGAGATTGTGCTCTCCTTTGTTTATCCAACACACACACACACTTTAATTTAGCTGTGATGAGCTATAGTGGAATTCTTTGTATGAATATAGTTATTAAATCATTATTGTGATGAAAATTTGTAGTGGCCGGGTCACTAAGTCAGTAGGGCAGGAACAAGGCCTCAATTACTTTTACTTCACTATTGTATTGTGTTCGCATAAACAAACTAGATACAGGCATACCCCACTTTTAAGTACACAATGGAGCTTATTCACTAAAGCTGGAAAGCGCAAAATCAGGCTCAGTTCTGCATAGAAACCAATAAGCTTCTAACTCCATCTTGTTTAATTAAGCTTTGCTAATAAAACCTGGAAGCTCATTGGTGTGTATGCAGACGTGAGCCTGATTTTGCCCTTTCCACGTTTAGTAAATAAACCCCAATGTGTACTTAAAAGTGGGGTATGCCTGTATACCTTTATAACACATGCTTTGTTCAAATCACTTTTTTTTCTTTTAAGAAAGTCCTTTGCTTGGCTCCTAAAGCCCAACTCCAGGAATTAGAGAAAAATTTAGCTTTGCAGTGGGGCCAACCTGCACTGCAAGAGATAAATGCTTGCTAAATCTAGGGGGAGATGACAAGGAAATACCTTACCCCACTCTGTCTGGTTCCAGTGCGTTCCTCCTGCATCACCTCAATGTAGAGTTATTAACCCTGTATGGTACGTGGTAGTGGCAAGAATGCAACCCAAGCCACGAGGATTTGAAAGAAAAGGCTGTGGAGGACAGGTCTCACCACTGCAGTGAGCCTGCTGAAGCATAGAATACATGATTATTCTCCCTATTCCAGAATCCCTAGACACAATATACATTTAACACTTGCAATGTGAAGGGTCCCCAATGCAAGGGTATTTTTTGTTGAACCCAGAGCTGGGCTTTAAAGTACTCCCGTCAGAAGAAATATAATCCAAATACAGTTTGCAGAAAAAAAAAATACTGGATACTCAACTCTCCAGCAACTAATATGTCCTACCTTACTATTTTCTAGAGCAGGGGTCTCCAAACTTTCCAAACAAGGGGCCATTTTACTGTCCTTCAGACTTTTGGGGGGCTGGACTGTGGCCATTTGTAGAAACTGTTTTGGCATCCGTGGGAGTAAACAATTCTTTCCCTATAGTACCGGGACAAGGTCATCTCGAGAGCCCAGGGCGAACATGCCAAACTGCCCCCCCACAAGATGTATGAGCATTATGTGTCAGCAAAAATCCCCTCACCCAAAATAAATTAAGCAATAATCTGTATGCTTACCCCCAAAGATTTATTTCCCCTCTGCGCAGTACAAACCCACCCCCTCACCTTAAATCGCCCCTCCCATCCCCAAATCTCCCAGCAGAAATGTCCGCCCCCTCAAAAAAAACAACCCCTTCTAGCACAAATTTAACAGGTATAAAATATGCATTCATTTTGTGTTTTGGGAGCCTGTAAAAAGGGGTCTCCAAAATTTCTAAACAAGGGGCCAGTTAACTGTTCTTCAGACTTTGGGGGGGGGGGGCGGACTGTGTGTGGCCATTGGGAGTAGAAAAAGTCCCGACTTCAGCAGGAAAAGTCCCTTCTTTGGTGTCGGTGGGAGGGATTGTGCCCCATTGTTGGTGTCATTGGGAGGATTTATGCCCCATCATTGATGTCATTGGGAGCAACTGTGCCCCTTCACTGGTGTTAGTGGGGAGGAAATGATGCCCCATTGTTGGTATCAGTGGATGAAATGGTGCTTCAAGGGCCCCATAAAAGCAAGCGAAGGGCCACATCTGGCCCCTGGGCCACAGTTTGGAGACCACTGTTCTAGAGCTACAACCTCTGTTATTTTCTTCAGGAATACAACACTTTCGGGAGTGTCTTACACCTTTGTGCCCCTTTGCAGGGATTTCTTCATCGATCCCCTATATCAGTGGTCATCAACCCTGTCCTCAGGGCCCATTAACAGGCCAGATTTTATGTATTACCTTGGGGAGATGCAATCACTGAGCAGCAAATGATATCACAAGTGATGTATTTCAGTTATCTTGCAAACCTGGCTGTTAGTGGGCACTGTGGACAGGGTTGATGACCACTGCCCTACATCAGTACAGGTGTTGAAGGTAGATAAGGCTGAGCCATAGTGGGGCACACAGATATGTTACATTGCAGGAATTTGATATTACAATGATACTGACGAAGGTAGCCAGGTACTTCTTCTCCCCTATTCTGGAGTCTTTTTGAACACAGAAAGTATAAAGACTCGTACACACCATCAGTCCATCCGATGAGATCGGTCTGATGGACCGTTGTCATCGGTTAACCGATGAAGCTGACTGATGGTCTGATGTGCCTACACACCATCGGTTTGTGTCAGAACGCGGTGACGTAAAACACAACGAAGTGCTGAAAAAAATGATGCTCAATGCTTCCGAGCATGCATCGACTTGATTCTGAGCATGCGTGGATTTTTAAGCGACGGTCGTGCCTATGAACGATCGGTTTGACCTATCGGTTAGGTATCCATCGGTTAAATTTTAAAGCAAGTTGTTTTTTTAACAAAAGATTAAATAACCTATGGGGTCCACACACGATCGGTTTTGACCGATGAAAACGGTTAGGTATCCATCGGTTAAATTTTAAAGCAAGTTGTTCTTTTTTTAACCAAAGATTAAATAACCTATGGGGTCCACACACCATCGGTTTTGAGCGATGAAAACGGTCCATCAAACCGTTGTCCTCTGTCTATCCTATCGTGTGTACGAGGCCTTATAGTCTCTGCTTTACTCTTCTGTAAGTTACTAAACTTGTCATGAAGCATGCAAGTAACATTTATTTTTTTTGAAAGATTTTGTGCTGATTCACATAACATGAGTTGAAACATGTGGAAATTAGTAAAAGTAAATTGTTGGTCTATATAGCTTATATAGCCAAGAAACAAAAACCTACTACTACTATTTTTTAAATCTGAAGCTCTGATAGCTCTTCATGATTACTCCTGATAAGGCACTCAATCACTTTTGACATTTCTATCAGCAAATGTATACTTTCATGCTCACTCCAAGGCGGATATATATATATACCTTCTTGAGAGATGTACCTTTTTCACAATTGACTACTCCTCAAAGTCAGATGTGGAGAAGGAAATTAGAAAGAAATTAGACTATATTGGCCCTAACCTCTGATGAAGATAAAATCCCTTATTGTTTTGTCTTTGGAGGCATACAAACATCTAGACTCTTTTCCACCCATCCCATTGTGGCTATAGATTCAAATGATCAGAACTACTGCACCTATATGTATATGATAGGCGTATAGCGAGGGCATTTTTTTGCAAACAGCAAAAACTTTCTTGTTGAGAAATCCTACCTGTATTTGTGTAAATAGTCTCTCACATCTACTTGACCTATATCAGTATGCGGTATATTACAAGTAAAATGGGAACAACAAATCTGAAGTGGAAGTAAGGCTGCACTGCAGAACAAATATATACATTGGGCCAGATTCACGTACATCGGCGCATTTTTGGACCGGCGTAGTGCAACTCCTTTAAGTTAGACCGGCTTAATTTCGAGGCGCAAGTACCGTATACTCGTAGTATTTTCGGCCAAATTTGCACCGGTGCAATGTAAATTCCGAGGAGTAAGGCGGTGTAATTCAAAGTGGGAAGGACGTGGGCGTGTTCCATTGAAATGAGCTGTGACCCCATGCAAATGAAGGGCCGGCCAGACTGGGCATGTGCACATGAAGCAGACTAAGGTCAGCACCTCTCTGAGCATGCTCAGAACTCGGCACGGCGCAATCAGTTAGATAGGAACTAGGCCCGTCAGACTTAGTGAGCTATGCACAGTGCTTAAATAGACCGAGAGAAATGCCCTTCCATTGCAAATGTACATCCAATTTTTTTCCTTCCTGAAGCAAGGTGCTTTTATTCCGTTGTCTGGTTGTTTTTTGGAGTTTGTTGTCGTGTCGGTGTGTATATATATATATATATATATATATATATATATATATATATAAAATATTAAATAAGATAATTATAATAATATTAAAATTAGTAAATTATTATTAGTTAAAAAATATAAAAATATATATTTATTATATTAATTATTATACAATATATACTAAACAGAAAAAAATGTATATAAAATATATATTTACCCATTAGGGTGAAAAGAGCCACTGGCAAGGAAATGGAGTGTTGCCAGTACCTTGCCCAGTGGCGGTCGGCAGATCCTCTCCCGTGTAAAAACAGGGGAGTCCGCGCTATGGTGAATAAAGTAGCTGTTGCCTCCCAGTAGGATCCTTATGTGGGGAGCTAATATAAATATGGATAGTAGAAAGGGAAACGGCGCTGCTAAATTAATACCTTTGTTGGGTATATCCGTGGGGTGAGCCCAATGGTAATAGGCCCCCCTTTTGGCTGGAATTAGGGTGCAATTGGAGAGATACCCTGTGTTAATAGGAGGGTAGATGTTGGTTCCTCAGCTTCCACTAATTTCAGTGAAATTGAGTAAAGGTGGATTAATTAGGTCAGGAGCCTGTGCAGGCCATCAGGCCCAAAGATTACTAAAGTAAAATGATCCTATGCTGCTATAAGGATGCCAGTTTTGACCGATGAACCCTAAACCATATAAAACAAAGAAAATGTGTCTCTAGAGTCTAATACTGGCTCATCTAAAGTCAGTAGTATAGCTATGAGCAAGGATGCCCCTGGCATGTTGGCATACAGATTAATGTCCTGCAAGTGTGGGTGCTCAGCTCGGCCCTAATGGTGTTGCTTTTAACCTAATTTTTAACCTGCTTTTATTTGGTCTAATTTTAGACTGGCCGTGCAGCTGATAAGCACATTGTGTAGACTGCACCGCACAAACTTACTTTTGTGGATCGGCGTATCTCCCTCATTTGCATATTTGCATAGCAAATCAATGGTGTGTCTAGTGCAGTTTTGCACGCACGCTGCGCCAGTCTATCCAAATTACGTCGGTCTAAAAAATGTGGATTTCAGGCGTATATCGTTTTGGGGATACGGTGCATAGATAAGCGTGTGCATTTTTAGACTAACGCGTGCCTAACTCGTGATACTCCGGAGTAAGTGCTTTGTGAATCTGGCCCATTGATTCTAATAACCTGGATCTAAAGGACTAGAAATTAATTTGTAACATATTTTATTAAATAGCATTGGCTTCTTTGTATGTTCAAAAGTGAGCATATACAGAGGGAGACTAGTATTAATCAGTTGGAGCCAGGTATTTAGTGAAGGGGAGGATAATGTCTTCCAAGACAACAGAACAGCTTTTTGCATAGAAATACAAGATACAAAAGCTTGGCATATTTAGATATGGAAAGATCATCAAACACACTTAATAGCAACTCTTACGATATAATATATTAGGGAGACCTAATGATGAAGAGGCAAGGTTAATAACGTCTGTCCAGAATGCTTGGATGTATAGACAAGACCAGAAGAAATGCATAAAGTCAGCGTTGGCACCACAAATTCTAAAATACTCGGCAGGAGAGAGCAAACCCATTTTATATAACCAAGCAGGGGTGAGATGACTGTGATGGAATATCTTCAGTTGAACCATTCTTTTAGAAGAAATTACTGAGTTCTTATATGTGTTCTTAAATTCAGTCCAAACTAAATCTGTAAGCTGCAGTTCTACAGAAGACCAACAGGGAATCTTGGATTAGAGTCTGCCGAGAGTGCAAAGTAATATTCAGAAATCAATTTAATTGTGTCAGGTCTCCTCAATAATTTTTCAAATGGGATAATTACAACCTTGAAATAGTTTTCTTGAAATACCTACCGACTTGAAAAAATTACGCTAATGAGAAGTCCCAATTTCACTCTGACTTCCACTGTAGCATGCTTGTTTCAGGCTAGTACCACAGAAAATATTGAAGCTAAGTAAAGCCAAGCAAGTAGCATCAGCAAAAGCAACTTTTATATTTTGACTGATGACAGGTATGATGTATACAACCCATACAGTACATCTAAAAACACAACTGATTCAAAAGAAAACAAAAAAACATATTAAATCTGTAGAGCTACCCCTGTAGGAGCCACTGGAGAGGTTTTGTCCTCTGTTCTTTGCCTTGAACTTCTTAAGAACGTTAGCCCCTCTGACATACTACGTTGAGTATACAAATATACAATATCAAAGGAAATCACTGAAAGTAATAATTAGTACGCAATAGTAGTGATATTTCAAAAAACATGCACCAAAGCAGGTAGCAAATGTCCCCTTAGTCTCTCCCTGAAAGCCTTTAGTGATCAGTGGTGGGAAGCAGAGAGTAAGTTGACACTCCAGACTCTCTGCAGCAGAGGTACAGGATCTGATGTGGGTGGTGCTGTGTGGCCCCCGGGTGTCCTTACTCTTAGGCCTTATACACACGATCAGTCCATCCGATGAAAACGGTCCGAAGGTTAACTGATAAAGCTGACTGATGGTCTGATGTGCCTACACACCATCGGCTTAAAAAAAAAACGATCGTGTCAGAACGCGGTGATGTAAAACACAATGACGTGCTGAAAAAAACAAAGTTCAATGTTCAAGCAAGTTTTTTTTGACCGAAGGATAACTGACCAATGGGGCCCACAGACCATCGGTTTGGACCGGTTTGGGATGGTTCGGACCGATGAAAACAGACCTTCAGTCCGTTTTCATCGGTTTTGACCGATCGTGTGTACGCGGCCTTAGTCTCAGGCTTGCATCCCACTGGCAGGTAAATACTCAAATAGAGGAATGTGCTGTCCCTCTTTCCTCTGTAACAAGAGGAAGACCGTTCCTGGGAAATTTAATAAAAATCCTCTCTCCAATCCTCGTACTGCACAGTGTATATTGGAATTTGTAGTGTAACCATTATAGTATAGGCAATATATGTCTGCCATCTCAAACTACAACTTCCAGGATTCCTGGTGCTTTGCATAGAAGTCTATGGGCTTTTTTGGCATTGGCTCTCCCCCTGCTGGCGGAGGATGGTGCAGCATAACAATAATATCACAATAGATGGAGAGAATATAATGTAAATAATGTCTCCTTCTCAAGGTTGTTGTAGCTCAGCACCTGGCTACAAAGCATATGCCAATAAGAAAAAAAGCCTGCCTCACTCCATGTTTTTGGTAAAGCCATAGCAAAAACTAGCAAAAACCCAGCACTACATCCCTATTAGTTACTTTAGGGTGGATTTACTCAATGTCACCAGAGCTTAGTAAATGTGGTGAAGCTCTGTTGATTTCCATCATCCAATCATATGCAAGCAACAATGCAGTTTCCTTTTTTCCTTGCACCTGATTAGGTATTCGTTTACAAAGTTAAGCTTCATCACAATAATTAAGCTATGGAGAAAAGGAGTAAAACTGCACTTTCAAAGTGCACAGTCTATTTGTCTTTAGTAAATCCCCCTCTGTGAGCAGGAACCACTTTGACACCAATGATCTGCATACAGGTCCAGTGCTATTTCTGCCAAACAGATGGTAAGATTTTACTCTGTTTTACTTTTCGCATTTTGTATTTATTAATTTGTGAGCACTATAGCAATGATTATTTTTCAAATTAACATTTTATGGTGTTTGTATCCTTGATACCCATTTCATAGAACAATAAATATATCAGAAAATGTCTCTGCTAGCCGGGATTTTGAAGTGTAATAATTAAAATAACACTTGTGCTAAAGAATCAATCGTTCACATAAATAAATAATTCTGCCTGTTTTAACAAATCTGAATCTTGTTTGGCAGATTTTGGAGACAAAAGTAAGTTCATGTAAAGAATTTACAGTATTATTAAAACAATGTTTATGTTGTTAGTGTGCCAACTGAGTATCAGTAATACCACTAATAGCACAGGAGATTACATTGCTCCGCTTGTTTAAAGCGGAGCTCCAGCCGCGGGAAATTTTTTTTTTAAAGTCAGCAGCTACTAACAGTGTAGCTGCTGACTTTAAATAAGGACACTTACCTGTCCTAGGCGCCCGCGCTGACGGCCCCCCTCGATGCCGGTCCCACGATCGCTCCGGGTCCCGCGCCGCCATTCACACTATGGGAAACAGGCAGTGAAGCCGTACGGCTTCACTGCCCATTTCCTAGTGCGCCTGCGTGAGTCTCACGCTGGCTTGTGAATGGGCGCGCTGCTCTCTGAGAACACACAGTTCCCAGGAAGCAGCGCGCCCCATTCACAAGGAGAAGAACAAGAAGAAAACACACCGCGGTTCAGGAAGAGGCAGATTACGGACTTCCGCATAGCAACAGCTATTTTTTTCAGGTTTTTTTTTTTTTTTTTCAAACAACATTGTAAAATGTTGTTATCCTGGGTGGAGCTCCGCTTTAACATTTATAGCACGTAGAAACAACTGTTTTCTTTACCTGGGCAGAGGTTTTCATATCAGTTACCATATCATGGCCAACCTTGAATACAAAAATATCTCTACTTCAGTTTTTTCTATTAAACTATACCTATCACAAGCCTGGGCAATTTAGACAAAATTGACAAGCAGGGGTTACCTGCATTGAAAATTAAATGTCAAATACACCATAATCTGTAAATCTGGAAATATGGTCAGCTTGACTACCTCTTTTACCCCGACTTCTCCTGTGGGTGTTCTGAACTCCCTGTTACCCATATTCAGCAGACAGCAGGAAACAGAAACCACTTAATTTTTAAAAGGTTAACTAGTTTATTACAAAATTTCATAAAAACATCCCAACGATTAGATAAAACTATTAGTTTTGTTTTTTTACAATTTAGAATGGGGTGCATCAAGATTGTGTAGAATTTAAAAGGGTGCCTTGACTGACAAAAGGTTAGGAAACAGAAAATAAATAATGAAGAAAACAGATATTAGTAAGTATATTTTGCTATTTAAAGATTTCATAGATTACCAGGAAACACACCTTTACACGAGTAAGTGGTAAACATAAAAAAATGTACTCATGTAAATGGTGTTTGATTTAACCACTAGGGGTCCGCACTATAGCCGAATGATGGCCACAGCGTGGACTCCAAATGCTGGGAGGCCGTGAATAGATGTCCTCCCCTTTGCATGTGATAATCGAGTCACTGAGACTTGGGTGATCACAGATCCGAGTAAGGGGCCGGTCCCGGACTCTTACCACATCATCAGCTGTCAGCCCATGACAGTTGATCACGTGATGTAAACAAAGACTATCAGTGCCGCCTTATCGGTGCCCATCAGTGCCGCCCTATTGGTGCCCATCAGTGCAGCCCATCAGTACCCGTCAGTGCAGCCTATCGATGTCCATCAGTGCAGCCTCATCAACATACATCAATGAAGAAGGAAAATTACCCGTTCGCAACATTTTATAAAAAAATATAAAACGGTTTTGTATTTTTTTTTTTATTCCTATTAAAAAATGTTAACAAAAAATAAAAATCGGAGAGGTGATCAAAAACCACCAAAAGAAAGCTTTATTTGTGGGAATTTTTTTTTATAAAAAGGTCATTTGGGTACAGTGTTGTGTGATCGTGCAATTGTCATTCAAAGAGTGAGAGCGCTGAAAGCTGAAAATTGGTCTAGGCATGAGGGTGGTTTGAGTGCCCAGTAAGCAAGTGGTTGAAGTGGTTGTAAAGTCTCATTTTCTTTCCTATAAAAATAACAAACATGGTATACTTATCTGCTCTGTTGCAGTGGATTTGTACACAGCAGCCCAGATCCTCCTCTTGACGGGTCCCTCTTCTGTGCTCCTGGCCCCTCCCTCCTGTTTAGTGCCCCCATAGCAAGCAGCTTGCTATGGGAGCACCTGAGCTAAGTCGCAGCTCCCTGTGTCCATTCAGACACAGAGCTCCAACCCGGCGCCACCCCCTCTCGCCCCTGATTGGCAAGCTGACTTTGATTAACAGCAGCAGGAGCCAATGGTGCCACTGCTGTGTCTCAGTCAATCAGGAAGGAGAATCTCGGAAGGCTGAGACATTGGTGGATATCGCTGGAAAAAAACTTCTGCTTTTACAATCCCTTTAACATGACCTGTACAAAGCATTGCTCTTCAACTGCTTTTATGAAGAGTTACATACTTTAATAAAGTTTGGAAGATGTTTCTATATACTATAATTGTGCAATCATGTTACGTGTCCTTCTGTATAAATGTAGTATTATATACTCTATATAGGGCTTTAATTTAACCAAAGGGAGTTATACAAAGACTCATCTATGCATGGGTAAACCACTGGCCCCCAACAGTCTTCCAGGGAAACTAGCGGGGCAAGCGTCATAGGTGCCAACATAAATCTTTGATTTGTAATGTAATTATGCTGACGGGGCATACTCTAACCTAAATATTTGTCCTGAAGGGAACATATCTATGGGTCTAAAAGTATATCTACATGCCCACAGTATTAGAGTAATTATACTGACCGAGCATAATCTTACCTAAATATTAGACCTAAAGGGAACATGTGTAGCACCCTGCTCCTGTTGAGTAGGCGCTATTTTGTAAATTTAGTTACCTGAGCTGTAGTTTAGCTCAGAGGATTATACCAAATTGTGTCGCTGTCACCGGGAGTCAAGGTTGGGAATGCAATAGGCTGGGTGCATTGGGTGCCTTCTTCCCAGAAGCAGCCCTGTGGGCATGGTCAACCCGCTGAGAGGGTACTTAAGGTCTTTACAATCCTGACCTGATGGCCCTCCTGGCCTCAGGAATGCTCTAAAAGTTTTTTTTTTCTTTTGATAACCTGTTTAATAAAACTCTTCAAGAAAAAGAAACCGAAGTGATGATGCAGACATTCTTTTTGAACAACTCTGAGGCCCCATACACACGAGCAGACAGATTTGTTCAAATCGGTCGGACAGACCGATTTGAACAAATCTGTCTACTGGGGACATATTGGTTTGATCGTGTACACACGATTAAACCAAAATCCCCGCCGGCAGACGGCGCGCTGACGTGGCGGTGACGTTGACGCCGCCACGTCACCGCACTAGGAAGTAAAACACTTCCGCGCATGCGTCGAAACCATTCGACGTGTGTGCGAGAAGACATGTCTGCTGGTTAGCGTACTAACCAGCAGACATGTTGGGCGGACGGGTTCCCAGCCGACAGATTTGAAAGCATGCTTTCAAATCTGTCGGCTGGCCAAATCCGTCGGCTCGCCCGTACACACGATCAAATCTGTCTGCTGGGACGGTCTGGCAGACCGTTTCTAGCAGACAGATTTGATCGTGTGTACGCGGCCTTAAGGAGAGACCCCTAGATCAAATGTAATGAACAGTAAGGTAACGACAGGCCCAAAATTAAACCAGCAGCTTCTTCGGGGGTAGCGCTACACACATATATGGGTCTAAAAGTAAATCTACATACCCACAGCATTACGTATCTTTGGTATATATAAACACATGATACATTGGTCATGATCATCATTCCATCATCAAATTTAACAGCAGTGGCGCTGAAATTAAAGCTCCACTCCTCTTTATTTTCTTTTCTAAAGCTTTCTAATGTATCAAATTTGATTAGAAAGGCAAATTGTCAAATAGCCTCCCAAAATGTCAAAAGCAATTATTGACAACTGTGTATGTATACTGTGCATTTATAGATGTGGATAAGGCCTCTCTCGGTGCATTTTGTACAGTATGTAGAGTCCTCAGGAGTGAGGCGTTGCTAGATGAACAAACGCAAAATGACACATAAATGATATAAAAACACATGATGAGATACTATAGCGCAACCACAAACTGTACATATAATAATGCAAAAATGTGATATTGTAAAAAAAATTAACAATTTATCAGAGAGTGTTATACAAAGGCTCATCTATGCATGGGGAAACCACTAGCCCCAAACAAGTCCGCAAGGGACACCAGTGGCGCAAGCATCATTGGTGCCTACATAAATCTTTAAAAGCAATGCTTTTGGGGTTGTAAAGGTAAAAAAAAAAAAAAAAATAGCTTCCTTTACCTTAGTGCAGTCCTCCTTCACTTACACCATCCTCCGATTTTGCTTTTAAATGTCCTTATTTCTTCAGAGAAATCCTCCCATCCTGTTCTTCTGTCTGTAACTCCACACAGTAATGCAAGGCTTACTCCCTGGTGTGGAGAAAGCCTCTTGAGAGGGAGGAGGCAAGCAGGAGGGTCAGGACACTCTCTACTTTGCAGATAGAGAAAGGAGCTGTGTGTTAGTGGGCGTCCTGACTATCTCTGGTATATATATATATCTCTGGTATATATATATATATACACATGATACATTGGTCATGATCATCATTTCATCATCAAATTTAACAGCAGTGGCATAGAAATTACAGCTCCACCCCCCCTGATTTTCTCGCATTTACCTTCATTTGCTCAAATCTCCAAAAAGATGTTGCCAAAAAAATAAAATCCTTTCTTCCCCTTAGACAATTGGATAGTCCAAGATGCAGTGCAATTACATAGTTATAGGCCAGTAGCCAGTTATATCATGTGAAAACACAAAATGTGAAACACATAAAGCCTTTTCTTGAACAATCTAGAAAGTTAGAATTATCTCCTGTGGAAGTCTGTTCCACATTTTCACAGCTCTCATTGTAAAGAATACTCAATAGTTACATTTTGACCACACTCCCAATCTATCAAAGTGCTGGCGCTTTACTTCATCTTCATTTTTACATCATACTTTGCAAAAGACAATAAATAAATGAATAACTACCACATTAAAGCAGACCGCCAGTCAGTTTTTAAACTTTCCATCTATCAAATCTTTTGCCCTTGTTGTTTTAACTTTGGATAGTAAAACATTTTTTTCTGCCAGTAAACACCTTATACAGCCCACTTTCTATTTATTGTCTCGTCATTAGCCTAGGCTTATGACATCATGCACAGCTCTCCCCCTCACTATCGTGAGAGTTTGCCGAAAGGGAGGGGGGATGAATTATAAGAGGGTCTATGAAAGCTGCAGGGCTGCCCTTCTCCTAATATGGTAAATTGTTTAGTGATGAACCTTGACTCCAAAAACTTTCTGCTGATCTTAATTCAGGATGGACATATAGTAATCACCACTGTGCTCAAACTTGGCTTTTCAATGTGGCCCACCACCAGAAGTATAAGCAGCTTACCAGAGGAATGGCTATAATCAGCAGTCGGCTGTGACCCAGCCGCGGCCTTTGAGGGAACCAGGACGAATCCCAAATCCTAGGGCAGTGCCTACACCGGGGCTCCACTCAGCAACTCCACCAGTTAGATCATATGTGAATGATAAATAGAGGCAGACATAGCGTAATCCCGCTGGGACATTTATTAAAATGATAAAAACCAGAATACTCACATGGGAGATGAGTTAAACAGGCATATAAAACACAATGTTGCCGGCCGGCAAACAAACAGGAAAGGACCCTCCTCCAAAGCGTGATGACGTCACCGCACGTCTTCCCAGACGCGTTTCGTCATAGGACGTTGTGTCTGCCTCTATTTATCATTCACATATGATCTAACTGGTGGAGTTGCTGAGTGGAGCCCAGGTGTAGGCACTGCCCTAGGATTTGGGATTCGTCCTGGTTCCCTCAAAGGCCGCAGCTGGGTCACAGCCGACTGCTGATTATAGCCATTCCTCTGGTAAGCTGCTTATACTTCTGGTGGTGGGCCACATTGAAAAGCCAAGTTTGAGCACAGTGGTGATTACTATATGTCCATCCTGAATTAAGATCAGCAGAAAGTTTTTGGAGTCAAGGTTCATCACTACACCTTTTTGTCTGAAGGACTGTTTATCTCCACATGATTGATATATGGACTCTTTTGTTTACATTGGGTCCGGGTGACAAGGCGCAGCTCTAAATCTTTGTTTTTCTTGTTGCATTTCCTTCTGTGTCCCGGCACAAGAGCTGCTGCCTCCCCATTTCTTTTTATTTTCATTGTTATTTTTAGTGACTGATAATACCGGCACTAATTGATTATCTATTTGTGACAAGCGCAATTTTTTTCTGTATTATATGGTAAATTGTTTACCTCCCAAAAATATTAATGAATTGTTTTTTGGGAAAGTTATTGCATACACCATACAATCCTCAGCAGATCAGATCACATCAATGGCTAATTCCTTCAGACACTAATGGGTTAACCATGTTCAGTTTTCTCATCAGTTAACTTGCTCTCAGTACTCTCTGGGTTATCATAGCATTATGCAACTCACCATAGACATGAAGAAACAGAACACCACATAGCAAAAAAACATTTATTTTGATAAAAACAAAGCCGATGCACTTACATTTTAATGTGCCATACTTGAATCAAAGGGGACTGTTGCATAGAAATGTGGCACCAATGTGGCTGCAAACACAGGCTGTGAGCCGCAGCTTGCTTGAGCGGAGTGATGTGACTCAATGTTCCAGTCTACGCATTTCGACAGAGCAGCATGATTTTATATAGAGCCAGATGTTGGACATTTAAAATTATCTCAAAACAACCGACATCACTTAAAGCGGAGGTTCACAGAAAAAGTGACACATTTGGCACCTTTCAGGGGGAGGGGGGTGCATATACCTGTCTGAGACAGGTATTTGCACCACTTCCGGGTCTGATCCCCATGGAGAATACAGCCTGTGACGTCACTTCACCCTGCTGTCTTCTGGGAAGCACTGTTCCCAGGAGAGAGCAAGGACCAGTGATGGCGCACCGCGATCCTCGCGCATGTGCGGTAGGGAATCGGTCAGTGAAACCATCAGGCTTCACTTTCTGATTCCCTCACCGAGGATGGCGGTGGAAGCAGCTGAGGACCGAGCGATTGCTCAGCCTCGGCTGCTGACATCGTGGGCGCGCTGGATAGGTAAGTGTCCATTTTTTAAAAGTCAGCAGCTGCCGTATTTGTAACTGCTAACTTAAAAAAAAAAAAAAAACGGCGGAACCTCCACTTTAAAAACATCAAAAATACACTTCAGAAGTATACTTTTGCATATAACTTTGGCCAATTGATAAACAATCCTGCATAACATAAAAATCAACTACTCACATATCCACATACATCAGAGCCATATTAAAGTGGCATTTTACCATATTAAAAAAGAACAGCATTTAATCATAATACCCCCCCCCCCCCCCCCCCCAACCACCCACACCCCACCCCCCTAACCACCCCCCCCCCCCCCACCCCCCAACCCCCCCACATATAACCCAACCCCCCCAACCCCCCCCCATAACCCCCCCCAACACCCACCACACCCCCATAACCCCCCCCCACCCCCCCCCCCCCACCCACACCCACCCCACCAACCCCAACCCCCACCAACCCAATCAACAACAACCCCCACCCCCTACCCCCCTAACCCCCCACCAACCAAACCCCACCCCCACACCAACCCCCCCCCCAAACACCCCAACACCCCCCCCACCCCAACCCCCCCACACCCCCCCCCCACCCCAAACCAAACACCAACCCCCCCCACCCCCCCACCCCCAAAAACCACCCCCCACCCACCCCCAACCAAACCCCCCCCCCCCCACACCAACCCCACACCCAACCCACCCACAACCCCCCCAACCCCCCCCCCCCCCCCCCCCCCCCCCCCCCCCCCCCCACACCCCCCACAACCCACTCACCAACCCCAACCACCCCACCACCCCACAACAAACCACCCAACACCACCCCCAAACCCCACCCCAAAAACACCCCCCCCCCACACCACCACCCCCCCCCACCCCCAACCCCCAACCCACCCACACCCCCACCCACCCCCACCACCCCCCCCCCCCAACCCCAACCACAAACACAACACCCCACCCCCATCACCCCACCCCCCCCCACCCCCCCCCAAACAACCCCACCAACCCCCCCCCCCCACCACCCCACCCACCCCCCCCCCCACCCCCAAACCCCCCCCCCCCCCCACCCACACCCCCACCCCACCCCCCAAAACCCCACCCACCCCCACCCCCCCCCCACCCAACACCCCCACCACCACCCCCCACCCCCCCCCAACCAAAACCCCACCCCAACCAACCCCCCCCCCCCATACCCCCCAACACCCCCAACACAACAAAAACCCACCCCCCCCACCACACACACACCACCCAACACCCAACCCCACCCCCCCCCCCCCCCCCCCCCACCCCCCCCCAACACCCCACCCCCACCACCCCCCACCCACCACCCCCCCCCACCCCCCCCCCCCCATCCCCCCCACACCCCCCCCCCCCCCCCCCCCCCCCCCCCCACCCCCCCCCCAAAACACCCCCCCCCCCACCCCCCCCCCCCCCCCCACCACCCCCCCCCCCCACCCACCCCCCCCCAACAACCCACCCCCCACCCCCACCCCACCCCCCCACCCCCCCCCCACCCCACCACCCCCCCCACCACCCACCCCCCCCAACACCCCACCACCCCCCCAACCCCCCAAACCCCCCCCACCCCCACCCAACCCCATCCCATACCCCACCCCCCCCCAACCCAACCCCCCCCCCACCCCCCCCCCCCCCCACCCACCCCCCAACCCCACCCCCCACCCCACCCCCACACCACCCCCCCCCCCAACCCCCCCCCACACCACCCCCCAACACCCCCACCCACCACCCCACCCCCCCCCCCCCCCCCCCCACACCCCCCACCACCCACCCCCCCCCCCCCAACCCCCCAAACCCAACCCACCACCCCAACCACCCCACACCCATCCCCAACCCACCAACCCCACCCCACCCCCACCCCACCAAACCCCCCCCCCCACACACCCACCCCCCCCCCAAAACCACCCCCAACCCCCACCCCCCCCAAAAAAACCACCCCCAACCCACACAACCAACACCCCCCACCCCCCCCCCCCCCCCACCCAACCCCACCCCCCCCCCCACCCACCCACACCCCCACCCCCCCCCACACCCCCACAACCAACCCCCCACCCACAAAAACAACCCACCACAACCCACCCCCACAAACCCCCCCCCCACCCCCAACCCCCAACACACCCAAAAACCCCAACCACCACCCCCACACAACCCCCAAAAACCACACCCCCAACCCCACAACCCCACCCCCCCAAACCCCAAACACCCCCACCCCCCCCACCCCCCCACCCACCCCCCCCCCCCAACCCAACCACACCCACCCCCAACAACCCACACCCCCCCCCACCCATCACCAACCCCCCACCCCCCCCAACCCCCCCCCCCACCCCCCCCCACACACCCCCCCCACCCCACCCCCCCAACCCCCCCAACACACCCACACCCCCCCACCCCCCACCCAACCCACCCCAACACCACCCACCAACCCCCCCCCCACCCCACCCCCCCACCCCCCCCCCCCCCCACCACCACACCAAAACCCCCAAACCACCCCCCACCCCCCCCCCCACCCCCCCCCACCCCACCCCCACCACCCCCCCACCCCCCACCCCCCCACCCAAACCAACAAACCCCCCCCCACCCCCAACCCCACCCCCACACCCCCCCCCACCACCAAACCCCAACCACACCCCACACCCACCCACCACCCCCCACCCCAAAAACCCCCCCCCCCCCCCCCCCCCCCCCAACCCCCACCCCCCCACCCCACCCCCCCCCCCCATACAACCCCCAACCAACAAAACCAAACCACAACACCCCCCACCACACACCCCAACAACCAACCCAACACCACCCCAACACCACCCCAACACCCACCACCAACACCCCCAACAACCCACCCAACCAACACAACCACCCCCACCAACCCCCCACCACACCCCCAACCCCACCCACCCCCCCCAACACACCCACCACCCAACCCACACAACCCACAAACCCCCCACCCACACCCCAACCCCAACCCACCACCACACCACCCCCAACCCCCACCCCCCTACCCACCCCCCCCCCACCACCCCCCCCCCCACCAACCCAACCCCCCCCCACCAACAACTAACCCCCCCCACCACACCAAACACCCCACACCACCCCCCCCACCACCCCCAACACCCCAACCCCCACACCCACAATACCACCCCCCCAACCCCACCCCCCACATAACCCCCCACCCCCCACCACCATACCCCCCAAAACCAACCACCCCCAAATACCCCCCAACCACCCCCCCATACCACCACCAAACCCAACCCCCCCCCCCCCCCCCAACAACCCCCCCATACCCCAAACCCCCCCCACCCCCCACCCACAACACCCACAACACACACCCCACCCCCCCACCCACCCACCAACCCCACCACCCCACCAACACCCCCAAACAACCCAACACCAACCCAAAAACAAACCAACACCCACCCCAACCCACATCAACCCCCCACACCCCTCATCAAACCCCCACCCCAACCCACACCCAACACCCCCCCCCCCACCCCCCCCACCACACCCACCAACCCCCCCAACCCCACACACCCCCCCACCCCACACAAACACAACCCACCACCACCAAATCCATCCCATCCACCACCCACCCTAACACAAAACCAAAAACACACCAAACCACAACCCCCCCCAACCCCCAACCACCCCCCCAACAATTACCCCCACAACCCCAAAACCCCAACCCCCCCACCCTCCCATCCCCCCCCCCCCACCCCCACACCCCATTCCCCAAAAACCAACCAACCCACCCCACCCCCCCATCCCAACCCCAACCCCCCCACCACCCACCCACCCCCCCACCCACACCCCCCCACCCCCCCCAACCCCCCCACACCAACCCAAACCACCCCACCCACCCCCCCCCAACCCCACACCCCCTACACCCCACCAAAAACCCCCACCACCACCCCCCCAACCCATCATAACCCAAACCCCCACACCCCCCCCACCCCACCCCCACAACCCCACACAACAACCCCCCCACCCCCACAAACCCAACCCCCCCCCCAAAACAACACAACCCCCCCCACACCCCACCACCCCCCACCACACCAAACCAACACCCACCCCAACAACATCCCACCCTCCCCCACAACCCCCACCCCCCCCCCCCCCCCCACCCCCCCAACCACAAAACCACCCCCCCCCCCCCCCAGACACACCCCCACCCACACAACAACCCCACAAACACCCAAACACCCCACCACACTAACAACCCACCCACACAACCCCAACCCAAAAACCCAACACCCACCAACCAAACCCAACCCCACACACACCAACCCCAACCCCCAAAAAACACCCCCACACCCAACACACCCCACCCACAAACCACACACACCACCCCAACACCCCCCCCCCAATACCCCACCAAACACCCCCCCCCCCCACCCACCACAAACCCCCCCACCCACAACAAACCCCCTACAACCCCCCCTACCATCCCCCCCCAACCAAAACCCCACAATCCCAACACACCCCCCAACCCCACAAAACTCACACCCCCCCCCCCCCCTCCCAAACCAACACCCCCCACCCCCCAACCCCCCCCACCACCCCAAACCCCAACCACAACAACACACACACCCACCCCCACCCCCACCCCCCCACCCCACAAACAAAAAAAAACCCCCCCACCCCCCCCCCCCCCCCACCACCAACAAACCCAACCCCACAACCCACCCCCCCAACCACCCCCCCCCCCCCCTACAAACCCAACCCCAACCCCCCCCACAACACACCCCCCCCCCCCCACCACCCCCACACAAACCAACCCCACAACCCAACAACCCCACCCCCCCAACAAACAACCCCAACCACCCCCCCAAACACACCCAAAAACCACAACCAACCATACCCACACAACCCCAACCCACACCAACAAACCACCACCCCCCCACCACAACCCCCAAAACCCCCACACCCCACCCCCCCCCAACAACCACCCCAACCCCAACCACCCAAACACCCAACCCCAAAACAAACCAAAACACCCACACAAACCCCACCCACCAGACCCAAACCCCCCCAAACACCCACCCCACCTCCCCCCAAACAACCACCACAAAACCCCACCACCACCCCCCCCCCCCACACCCCCCAACCCCCCCACAAAACCCCCCCACCCCAACCCCCCCCAAACAACCCCCCACCCACCAACACACCCCCACCCCCAACAAAACCACAAAAACCCCCCCCCCCCCCCCCCCACAACACCACCCCCCCCCACCCCCCCCCAAAACCCCCACCCCACAAACACCCACCCCACCCACACCAACCCAGACCATTTCAGCAGACAGATTTGATCGTGTGTATGGGCGGACAGACAGATTTTTCCAGCAGACAGATTTTAAAGCATGCTCGCACATGCATCGAATGGATTCGACGCATGCGCGGAAGTGTTTTACTTCCTGGTGTGGTGACGTGGCGATGTCAACATCATCGCAACGTCACCGCGCTGTCTGCCGGCGGGGATTTTGGTTTGATCGTGTGTACAGCGATCAAACCAAAACAGCCCAGCAGACAAATCTGATCAAATCGGTCTGTCAGACCGATTTGAACAGATTTATTTGGTCGTGTGTACGCGGCCTGACATAAAAGCACACACACAGGGTGGACTTAATGGACTTGTCTTTTTTCAACCTCACCAACTATGTAACTATGCATTTTATTAAAGGGGATTGCATAATTTTGATGTCATCTATGGCAATAGGGGGAAAAATGATTTATGCTTTTGTGCGTAACCTAAGATGTGGTGATTTGAAGAAAAATCGCTACCACACAAGAAGGTTGTAACAGGTTGCAAACAACAAATGGCAGCTTGCCTACATCAGTAACAAGTGTATTCTTCTGTCCCAAGGTAAAAAAAAAAAAGGTAAAGTAGAATAAAATTGACCTCCCCCACCATAATAAACCCCCAAAGCAGTAAATACAATCACTGTTTTTTTTTTTTCCAACATAGTATAAAATAAAAAATAAAAATATAGGACATAAAATAAAGGTTAACAGAATATGAATTTAAAAAAGATTCAAGTGAGTGAGGAGGGAAGAACAGCAACTGCAGTTGTAGCTCTATTTCCTCTGGGCCCATTGGGAGATTCCCCTGTCACCCTGGCAGGCTAGTCTACCTCTAATGCATTATTGGGTCATAAATACAAGTGTTATTGACTAGTTCCTGGAACTGTGAATCTCGTTTTATTATACTAGGAGTATGTTATGGTATGTTAAAAATACTACAAGAAGCAAACGTTTGTACTACAGCTTTGCAAATAAATAATTGTATGCATTTATTGGGGAATTTGATTTGAGCATGGAGCTGTGTCACATCCTTAAAATAAATTAAGCCAAATCATGTGCTTAGAGCATGCAGTAAATTGCTGCATTTTTGTTGTTATGACTTGGGTGTATTTTTGAATCATATTGAATCATATTGATATTGAATCATCTCAGAGAGAAAAAATCATTAACAAAGAATATTTATTTGCTGTTTTATATTAAATAATCCTTTCAAATTAGACATCACAACCAAAACCCCAACCAGCATATGCTAAATCCCAGTTACTGAAAATAACATATTTTGATTGATCAGCAAAGGGTATGGTTAATTATTAAAGTGGAAGTAAACCCATCCATAAAACAGTTTCATTTCAGGCACAAATGCCGGAAATGTAATGCTCCCATTGGTTGTGCTCTCAACCAAACTGTCAAACCATCCAATGGCTGGTGTCATAACTGATCACATGTGCAGCATCATGGCAGTTGTAGATTAAACAGAGGCAAAGATGGCAGCTTCCTTGGCTGAAAACGATAGAAGGGTTTACTCCCACTTTAACTGACGGAAAACAGTATAATCAACCTAATAATTTACCTGGACAGCTTAAGACTTCTACAATGTGCAAATCTTGTGTAGAGTATATTACAAGAACCTCAGTGGAAGCATGTCAAATTATACGCAATGGAAGTTTAGTTTGTTTTTTGCTGAATTTAGAAGGGAAATCAATGTTATCCCTCTGTTTCTGTATGATCTGTATTGAGCTGTAAAACAAAGCAGCTATTGTGAGCCAATGCACCAAGGAGCTAATAATCTAATTTATTGGTACGTAAGGAATGGTTAGATAAAGTTACTTGTTCATGGCCATAATGGTCTGTAAAACCAGGTTTATGGGAAGTCTTAACATAAAAAGTAGTTGTTCTGCCAAATGAACGCAGTCAAACTTTTAGTTTCCTAGGGTTATACCTCATCAATTTTAATGATCTATTAGCTGAAGATCCTTGCAATTCCCTCTGCTTTGTGCCAGAATGATATCCATCTCACATGCTCCAACCACTGCTGCAAATACAGAACTTATTTAGCCCTAATCTTGGTTTATGCAGATGATGGGAGAAGGGTAATGGTTTTGAGGAATAGAACAAAAAAAATGTTAACTGAGATCATTTCCTTTATGACTTCACTGATATCTTTTATAGACCTAGTTGTGAAGGGAGACAAGTATGAAAATTCAGACTATAATGTATGCACTTATCTGTCTTTTTAATCTGAAAAAGATCCTTGCAATTTGACTGCCAGTTTAAGAAGATCACATTTATTATCCCACATGTATCACTGCTTACATATTTAGCAGAACATAACTGTTTTGGAATAGGAATGAGGTTTAGGTTTGCTGCTATAATTAGTTTACAATGGATCCAGTGGGTGTAAAATGCAAATACCTGCTGAATTAATGTGGAAATTTGCTAGACCACAATCTTTGTAGCCATAAGACACTGTTAAACCTTTGAATACAAATCAGTTTATAAAGGTCAATACAAGAACATATCCCTCACTATAAAGGAATGAGGTCACGGCAGTCATATTGACAGTGTACTTTATCTGTGCTAGGAAAATAATAAGGCGTGCTGCTGACAAACTGCATAGGAAGAGATTAATCTAGTAGTTGTAGACACCATTATTGTCTGATAAAGTCAATGTAAACTCTTACTGAATATCATGTAACAAAAGTATGTGTATCTTAGAGAATAAGAGGGTGTGGAGGTACCTTTTAAATCATTTGTTACATCAATAATCTGCCAATGTCATGCAGCCTCTTTAAAGCCAGCCCATGGTGATAACCAGCTGCATGTGTTTTTTTCCATAGGACATACATACCTCCTAATTATTGATGGCTGCAATTGATTTGTTCAAAGGTGACACATTTTCAATGGTGACAACAGTGGAATATGCCTGGGCAATGTGCATCAGCACAGCAGTGTTTCATTTACGGTACTTTAGATGAGCATGTGACTGGATGATTTACAAGCAGTAGCTTGGAAGAAAGGGGCAGAGCGTTATTACTGCATAACACAAATTGCCCAAAGACCTTCATCTCAGTATCACCAGCTCCTATTTTAATGAAAGTTGGTGATTACAAAATTAAGTTTTCAACAATCTTACCATGATAAAGCTGTTTCAAGCTTTCAGTACACACTTGACACCATTTGAACTAAATAAGTCTATCTTGGTCTCATCAGACTACAGGACATGGTTCCAGTAATCCATGTCCTTAGTCTGTTTTTCTTCAGCAAACTGTTTGCAAGGTTTCTTGTGCATCATCTTTAGAAGAGGCTTCCTTCTGGAACTACAGTCATGCAGACCAATTTGATGCAGCGTGCAGCGTATGGTCTGAACACTGATAGGCTGCCCCCCACCGCTTCAACCTCTGCAGCAATGCTGGCAGCACTCATATGTCAATTTCCTCAACCTCTGGATATGATGCTGAGCATGTGCACACAACTTCTTTGGTCGACCATGGCGAGGCCTGTTCTGAGTGAAACCTGTCCTGTTAAAATGTTGTATGGTCTTGGCCATCATGCTGCAGCTCAGTTTCTTGGCAATCTTCTTATAGCCTAGGCCATCTTTATGTAGAGCAATGATTATTTTTTTCAGACCCTCAGAGAGTTCTTTGCCATGAGGGGCCATGTTAAACTTTCAGTGACCAGTATGAGAGAGTGAGAGTAATAACACAAAGTTTAACAAACCTACTCCCCTTTCACACCTGTAACCTTGTAACACTAATAAGTCATGTGACACCGGGGAGGGAAAATGGCCGATTGAGACCAATTTGGACATTTTCACTTAGAGTTGTACTCACTTTTGTTGCCAGCGGTTTAGACATTAATGGCTGTGTGTTGAGTTATTTTGAGAGGACAGCAAATGTACACTGTTATACAAGCTGTACACTCACTACTTTACATTGTAGCAAAGTGTAATTTCTTCAGTGTTGTCACATGAAAATATATATTAAAATATTTACAAAAATGTGAGGGGTGTACTCACTTTTGTGTGATACTGTGTATGTATTTTAACAAAATATGCTTAAGTTTTTGAATTGTAGTACTCCAAATATCTGTGTGACTGATAGCTAGCTCTACAGTGAAACAACACCTTAGCTACTTTTTTCTATTTAAATGGAGTCTACTATGTATGCATCAGGCATTTTTACTGACAGTCTATTCCTAAACTACCTTTTTGCAGAACATTACTATACCCATTTAACAAAAAATGTAAAAACACAATGCATCCAAAACACTGCACACACTTACTCCAGTTGCACGACAAGCCCTGTTGTTATCCCATAGTATATCCAATTTTTCAAAAATGATAGAACTATATCCATTAGGATTGGTTTGTTAAAAATTGGATAGCTACACTAGAAATTTAAATAAATTATTTCAGAGACACTCAGGACAGTTTTTGAACTGATTAAGACCTGGGGTCACACATAAGCCAATTGGATGCGGAATTTTCCACATCCAATTCACATGACAGGAGAGTGTGACTGGCTCTCAATGGAGCAGGTTCACACAGCTCTAGGGCAGCCGTGGTTCGCATTTAAAAAGGGTCCTATGTGTCTTTTATTCTGATTCAGGTGCAAATTCAGGCAAAAAATTGGACCTGACTCGCATCTGAATCGGTGAGCACTGGACCCAATGCTGTGAACTGCGGCCACAGCATATGAGAAGAAGATAAAGCACTTAAACACAAAGCGTGTACTTTATTACAACAAAAATAAAGTTGTACTGTTCTAGAGATAGTTAAGAAAAAATTATCAGCAGCGAGATGCTAGTTTAACAACTCTAGGTATAATTCAAACTGTTCTAACACAAAGAAGGTACGTTTGTTTTCTAAAATAAAAATTACAGTGTAGTAGTATATGTAACGGTCACCCCCGTTTACGACCTTCCATCAACCCAAGACAAGACAGCTTATCCAACACCCCGACAAACCAGGCGACAGGACCCGATCCATTCCCCCAGAATCACCGAGACACACACAGCTCTGGTTACTGGTTTCAAATGAATGAATGCTTTTAATGGTATCTTAGCTTTCTTATATACAGTACAGCATGTTAAAGTTAATCACAGGGACAAAGAACTCTCCACCCACACATCACACAATGGGGCTTCAAACACATTCTTAATGACATTCAGTGGAGTTAATTACTAATCATTATCCAGACAGCCTGGCTCCACATACAGCTTAACAAGTCACATCTATTATCAATAGAATTCGCACAAAACACCATCACACAATGAGTTCCCATCAATCCACATCTTAGGCCGCGTACACACGGAGGGACATGTCCGATGGAAACGGTCCTCGGACCGTTTTCATTGGATATGTCCGCCGGGCTATTTTGGTCCGATGGCGTGTACACACCATCGGATCAAAATCCCTGCCGGCAGACAGCGCGGTGACGTGGCGGTGACGTTGACGCCACGTCACTGTACCAGGAAGTAAACAACTTCCACGCATGCGTCGCATCCATACGACGCTTGTGCAGGCAGATATATCCGCTGGTTAGTGTACTAACCAGCGGACATATCCGACGGACATGTCGCCGGCAGACAAATTTTAAAGCATGTTTTAAAATTTGTCCGCCAGTCAGACATGTCCGCTAGCCCATACACACGATCAGATCTGTCCGCTGAACTGGTCCGAAGTGTAGATCTCAAAGTAAGACTCTTCAAGCAGAACATCAGTCTGGAATGGCCATGCGCATTTGCCTAATGCCTTTAATTGGCTTCCTTTTTTTTCTCAAAAGTCTTCAAAACATGTCCAGTGTTTGGATGTTTAACCTAACAATCAAGTAAAGCTTTCCAGGTGGAATGGTAAGAATGAACCCTACAATATACAGTTATTGAAGAGGACCTTATTTCTTAAACTTCTGCCCATAAAAGGCAAGCAGAGGGAAAAAGAAGTAGTGTTCAGAAAAGCCTGATATAGGCTTCCTTTTCTTTCTCAACAGTCTTCAAAACGTGTCAGATGTTTGGGTGTGTAACCTAACAACCAAGTAAAGCTTTCCAGGAGGAGTGCTAAGAATGAACCAACCCTACAATATACAGTTATTAAAGAGGTCCTTATTTCTGAAAATTCTGCCCATAAAAGGCAAGCAGATGGCAAGGAAGTAGTGTTCAGAATAGTAATTTCAAGTGGGAATTTTCAGCACTAGCCAAAGTGAAACTAAATGGTGAGGGGTGACTAGTGTAGGGGTGTGAATGTTTGAAAGTGCTGGTCAAATCTAGGTGAATACAAATCACTGAAGTGGTTAAAAGGTAAGAAGGATGAGCGCAAAATCAATAGCACAGGGAAAGCTAAATGATGAAAAGTACCTATAGTAAATCAAGATAATAATGTGACAGTGTAAACCATAAATAAGTGGGTAAACAAAACACAAAAACAGTGATAATAATTAATGATGGTGAAAGGTGCAACTCTGCAACAAGTCCCAATAACTGATGGCTGCTGAATCCAATGCAGTGTGTCATACACAGTTCATATGGAAGATTTGAGGGTACAGACAGGTGCAATTTTCAATTAAGTCTTCCTGGTGGTGGGCTCACAGAGCGCTTACCTGGCTTCAAAGGAATGACTGCTTTGAACAGCTGAGTTCTGATCTCCTGGAATCAGCATGGTTGCTGTGTGGGCATCTGTTGTAGACTGGTGTTGGGCTTCACAAAGATGGAGGCTTCCCGACAGATCAAAGACAACAGTGGATGAATCCAGAATAAATAAAATAAAGATCCATGGTGAAGTATGTAAAAGTAAGACTAATTTAACCACTTGCCCACCGGGTTTGTTTTTCAGATTCGGTGTTTACGAGACTAAAACTGTTTTTTTTGCTAGAAAATTACTTAAACCCCCCAAACATTATATATTTTTTTTTTTCTAACACCCTAGAGAATAAAATGGCAGTCATTGCAATACTTTTTGTCACACCGTATTTGCGCAGCGGTCTTACAAGCGCACTTTTTTTGAAAAAAAAACACTTTTTTGAATAAAAAAATAAGACAACAATAAATTTGGCCCAATTTTTTTATATATTGTGATAGATAATGTTACGCCGAGTAAAATGATACCCAACATGTCACACTTAAAAATTGCGCCCGCTCGTGGCATGGCGTCAAACTTTTACCCTTAAAAATCTCGATAGGCAACGTTTAAAAAATTCTACAGGTTGCATTTTTTGAGATACAGAGGAGGTCTAGGGCTAGAATTATTGCTCTCGCTCTAACGATCGCGGCGATATCTCACTTGTGTGGTTTGAACACCGTTTTCATATGCGGGCGCTACTCGCGTATGCGTTCGCTTCTGCGCGCGAGCTCGTCGGGACGGGGCGTTTTACATTTTTTTTTTTTTTGTTTTCTTTTTATTTTTAATTAGTTATATAATTTTATACATCGAAATAAATTAAAAAAAAAAATTATCACTTTTATTCCTATTACAAGGAATGTAAACATCCCTTGTAATAGAAAAAAGCATGACAGGTCCTCTTAAATATGAGATCTGGGGTCAAAAAGACCTCAGATCTCATATTTAGGCTTAAATGCAAAAAAAGAAAAAAAAAAAAAAAATGTCATTTTTCAAATTTCAGAAAAAAAAAATGTTTCTTTAAGACGCTGGGCGGAAGTGACGTTTTGACGTCACTTCCGCCCAGCAGAGCTGTGGGGGACGGGTGGGGGCGATTTTTCCCTCACTCGTATCCCAACACAGCCAGCAAGAGGACCCGATCGCCTCCGCCGTTACCGACGGCTCCGGTAAGCGGCGGAGAGCGCGGGAGAGCGGCGGGAGGGGGGGGGGGGGCCCTCTCCCGCCACCGATAACGGCGATCTTGCGGCGAATCCGCCGCTGGGACCGCCATTATCGTGTACAGCACTGCCCATGGAAAAGATGGATATCTCGGTTGTGGCAGCAGCTGCTGCCGTTACCGAGATATCCATCTTTAAAGTCATGACGTATTTTGACTATGACACCATGGGCAAGTGGTTAATAAGAATAAATGCGCTTACATGTAAAAACGATTAAAATATGCAAAACGAGGGATCTATTATAGTATCCAATCGGTGGACGGACTCACGTCACTTCCGGTCACGTGGGCTAATGCTTGTTTCTGACGCGTATCGTCATGTCACATGACTTCATCAGAGGAATGTGATTCGCTGTATGCTATACTTGTGTTTAGAATAGCCCATGGTCTCTATGCAGATTTCTCCATTACTAACTTATCACTCTGCACTCTGTGTGGGGACGACCATCTTGGTAGAGGTGTAGGACTTTGCTTTCCCATGTCAGAGCTCTACCCCTGATGACTGGTAATCTGAAAACTAGTGAGGAGAATATTCAAAAAACAGTAGGAGATGAATGCAGTGTAAATTCCTCTCCAGCATTCAGCGCAGTAGTAACATCATCAAATCTCACTCCAAATCTCATGAGAACAGTCAGGGGAAGCAGTGGCTTTCATCGCACACTGCAGATTTACCGCTAGGAGGCTATAGGCAGAGGAGCACATGTTTTAGGAACTGGATACATTTTTGTAAGTTCACATATATTTACATACGTACACCTACATACATTTTATCATAGGTTACATTTTAATATCCTTCTTTCCAGTGACAGATTTTGAATGAGAAAGAGATGAGACATGTCAACTGAATGACTATACATTTTAAGCTTGCCAGGATATATTTAAGGCAGATGTTAAAGACACTCTTGTGTCACCTGTTCACTTTGATGGATCCCCGGGGGCTTGCTGTGTAGCTGTGTAGCTTATCTCTACTACATGTACTTGTCTTTGTACCAATATCCATGGCAACACACTGTTTAGTGACATCACCTAAAAATAAGCCTTGGGCTAGATTTACTAATCAAAATTAGATATTTGTAGAGGAAGATACATTCAGGCATCCTAACTATTTATGACATATGAATTCTTATGAACAATAGTTTACCAGTGACGTAGGTTTTACATGTATATTGTGTTAGCGACATCTTAATGGCAATATTAGATAACCTCAAGGTAATTTCAGAAACATATCTCTAACTATGAAAACACACCACTAACTTTGTCTTTCTTGCCAAAAGATTTTACATTCTGTAAAACCTCTCCAGGTACCCCAGTTAAATAGTATAGCTAGTTTAATAACATCTATTTTGTCCACTATAGTCAAGAATTGGAGCTTGGTCTCCCACCTGCCCTCAGCCTATTGATTGGACAGTGAAGGGTCATCACAGTGCATATGAAGTCATCACTCTTCTCATTCTGGTCTTCGAACAGTAAGTTCTCAGTGTTAGATGACAGCACTGTGCAATACACTGGAGCCCTACTGATTTAAAGTGCTGGAACTTACTATCCTTGTCTGAGCCCAGCTACATAGGAATTATATGAATCTAGTCTTAGACTGCATTCACACCTAGGCGTTTTGTCGCCTGAAGCAGGACGCAAATGCAGCACAAAGATGCTAGAGGGGAAATTTAACATTCCCCTCTATGGAAAACAAGTCCCGAACCTTTTTTTTCAGGTGGCTTCTGCGTTCGGCATAGAGATGTGTACCTGGAAAAAAAATGGGGGCTGAAATCGCAGCGGTTTGTCGCCGCAAATCGCGGCACAAGACGCCCTTAATTTGACGCCGCAAATCGTGGGACAAAAAGCCGCGATTAGGTCGCCCAAGTGTGAATGCAGCCTTAAGGCATATTCAGGTACTTAAAAATGTTATTTAAAAATACTCCAATTAGGACAAAGGGACAACATCCACAGGGCTGAACCTGTAGCTGTTGCAAGTGCCTGTAATGGATCCTTAGTACCCTGATATGGTGCCATGACTGCATCTCATAGGAATACACAAGGAGAACCAACTGTATGCAAACCTGGTCGGGCTAGGGGATGGTAGTCGATAGGGGAGTAGAAACTCTAACCTGGAACCACATGAATACATCAAGCCTGGCGCAAAGAGCATTCCCAGCTAGAAGAATGTCATTGCCACAGGTGTCCAGGAGTATGATGAGTGGATGTACAAGGCACTACATAGATCTGATGCATGTAAAATATGTGCAGCCTGTGATTTGGCCTAAGTATGCCCTGATTCAGGAAGGTCCTGGAGGAGAGAATGTGGGTGACTCTGCCACATGTCTAGGACCCACCCACATGTATACTTACTCAGCCACATGTCTTTCTTCCCCCACAGTTTCCCATCATGTCTAAGCTCTGGTGTTGGCTGGTAATGGAAGCTAGATAGGGAGACAATGTCACAGCTCCCTAGCATTCAGTCCTGGTTATTGGCTGCTCAGGCCTAAGTTCTGTCTCATGGAGGAAGTCATGTGCTCCCTCATACCTGGAAGCACAGTCTGTTAGTTAAGGGTTCAGCAATGCAGAACTGTCTAATGAATGAGCTATCTGCAGACACCTTTTCACTTTGCCCTAAACAGTTAAGAAACAGTGGCCCAGATTCACAGAGCAATTACGCCTGTCTAACTGGTGTTAGACAGGAGTAATTTCAAATTTTGCGCGCCGTATCACTAGTTTGAATCCTCAAACCATGATACGGCAGCTTCGGGCTTCGATCCGAGAGGCTTACGTCTTCGTAAGCCTTCGGATCTACGCTGCAATATTTTTGCGGCCGCTGGGAGGAGTTTGCGTCGTTTTCATGCGTCGGGATATGCAAATGAGTTTTTATGGCGATCCACAAAGATACGAGCGGTCTTCGCAATCGCTTTCGTCTATTTTTTTATACGTACTGTTTTTGCTGGTCTAACGGTGCGTAGCCCATGTTAAGTATGGCCGTCGTTCGGGAATAGGAATCTCCGTAAACGACGCTACTCAAGAAAAAATTACGTAACAACGTGATTTCGCGCAATGCACGGCGGGAAATTTGCGAACGGAGCATGCGCAGTTCGATCGCCGCGGGAACGCGCCTATTTTAAATGCTTCATGCCCCCTACTCCCCTAGATGGATTGCGACGGGAGAAATACACTACGCCGCCGTCGTTTACTGGACAAAATCTACCTGGATTCCACGTAGAGCCAGGTAAAAAACGGCGGCGTAGTGTATTTCTGATACTCTACGATAATCTAATTCTATCTGAATCTGGGCCCCTGTCTCTTCAAATTAGATTTTTCTAAAGGAAGTAAATACATTTTGATATCTGCTTTGCAAATAAGCTTTAATGAACTTTTCTCGGTTGTACTATTTTTGCTGAATGTTGGAAAAACTAGGGGGATTTTCATTTTTTTTTAATCGGATCTTTGTGTGAAAGGTGCATTCCCAATATTTTTATTGCATTATATATTTTAAACAGATTTTACTTGTAAAGTATCTACATTTTTTGTGTTATTTGCTTTGTGCTTTGTGCCAATTCTGACAGTGAATCTGTTCATGGCTATTCAGAACAGGTGCCTTTATGTAATATACTGGAAAAGTATTTAGTCAAATGTTATACGGATCATCGCTGCTTGAGTGAACGTAATTCAAACTACCAGGGCAGAATCAAATTTTTCTTTCCTTCCTTTTTTTCTCAAGCACAAATCCATCAATCTAAATTCTGATACTTACCGTTAATTTCCTTTGAAAAGGAAATTAAATCACAATGAAAAGCCAAACCTATTATCTGTCCAGCTATTTTAACTTCTCTGTCTTCCCACTTCCATTGTATACTGTTTGTATTATAGCCCTTTTAAAATAGTTGTAAAGCCTGAAGTTTTTTTTACCTTTGTGCATTTTATACATGAAGGTAAAAAAAACTTTCAGTATGCAGTTCCCTCCGCAGCCCTCCCTAATACTTACCTGAGCCTGGTCCCGATCCAGTGATGTGCACGAGTGACACTGCTGTCCCGGCTCTCAGCTTCTCATTGGCTCGGAAGACCCAATGGCTGCCGGTGCTGTCAATCACAGCCAGTGGGGAGGTAGTGGGGGTGGAGCCCCATCCTGTGTGTCTTATGGACACACAGAGAGGGGGCTTGGGAGTAAGCATGTACGAGTGCCCCCATAGCAAGTAGCTTACTATAGGGGCACTCAATGGGGGGAAGTGTCAGAGTACAGCCGGGGGATCAGGGAAGAGAAGGATAAGGGCTGTTTGTTATTGAAAAATTTTTAATTAAGCCTTTAGTACCACTTTAAGCTGGTCATAAATGGATCAAAATTCTGTCAGTTGCACAGGGACTGACTTATTTTTTAACTATGTATGGCTGTTTCTGTTCATGAGGAGTAATAACTGACTTCTCACAAGTGGGGATTTTGGAATTTTGTTGGCTACAGTGCCGATCAGTGTATCCTGACAGCGTTGGAATACAATAGTACAGCGAGGAGGATTCCAGCATTCACCTCAAATGTGTGAACAGGGGAATCCATAAATGTTTTATTTTGTTTGATCAGCAGGCTAGCTGATCAAAAAACACTGATCCATCTATGGCCAGCTTTGATTTTCTAGCAGAAGGCAAATGACTAATCAGCAGTATTGCGTGGAGGCTCCTTGCATATAATCATTCTCATTTATGTTGTACAGCGCTGGGTACTGCGTACTATAAACACTATAAAAATCCTGTATAATAAAAGTAATATCTATGCATGTGCACACTGAAATATTTAGTTTCGGAATTTCGGTTTTGTCTGAAAAATACATTTATTTTGTTACTCCCGAAATGTGTTTTTATTTATTTTGTTTCGTTAAAAAATGCATTTGTACAAAAATACGAATGAATTAAGGTCAAATGTGTCAATTGAAGGCTTATGGTGTCTGTCGGATGTTCTAAGAAGATTTGACGAAGCAGCTAAACTGTACGACGCCACGATCGTACATTCCACAAGCTATAGTAGAATTCTAATGCTGTTTGACTAGTAATAATTATAATTAATAATTATTATTACTAGTCAAACAACATTAGAATTCTTCTATAGCCTATGGGCGGAGAAGTTGACCATAAATGTCCGCTCATGGCAATCTTATGTTTTTTAGCTGCTTGGTCGAAACTTCATGTCGAACGGTATTATACATAAGATTGACTGTCTGAAATGATTCAGTGTGTCTCTCTCTGCTTGTAATTGAAAGTAAGTTGGCTGTACATGTGTACTTAAGTTCTAGCTATTTTACTGCTCCTCTTCTTTGGTTACAATCAGCCAATAAAATTCATCATCTTCATCATTTTACTAGCAGCGACCACTAACAGCTATTATACTATTGTCTCTATAATGTCGAATCTTTTCTTTCTATGTAGAATAATCTTGGACTAATAGAGTTAAGGTTAGGCACAGTCGACCACAGGTTCGATAGACACAGATTGCTATTGTCTCCATCATGTCGAATCTTATATCTATATCTTTTGAACTGTTATCGCAACAATACAAAAATATAATGGATATGAAAATAAAGCATTTTTTTATTTTCGATCTTTTGGATTTTGGATTCTGCGCGTTCTGTATCATTTTGTTAAAACAAACACAAAAATCCCTGAAATTCTGACGAAAATACATTCGGATAACAAATGCACATGTCTAGTAATATCTTAGATTGGAAGCTTAAACAAGCAGGGCTTTCTGATTCAGACTGTATTAAACTGTATTGTAATTGTACTGTCTGTCCTTTTGTTGTAAAGCATTGTGAAAACTGTTGGCGCTATATAAATCCTGTATATTATTAAAAATAATAATAATAATAATTGACTTATCATGCCTTATCAGTACTGTGTTGTTATGTGGAAGCAGCCATCTTGGTAGAGGAGCACAGCTTTGCTTTTTTATGTTTGTGCTTCCCCCCCCCCCCCATTAACTAGTGATGTGATGAATGGGGGGGAAATCCACCAAGAAGCATCAGGATAGATGGAGGAAACACAACTTTACAGAAAATTGATGCACAAACAGGGAGATCCTGGCACTTGAGCTCCTTGAGTTATCTAGCAATTGATGGGTGGTAGTAGGGCAGGGTTTAGACTGACATCAGTATCCACATTACATTACATTACATTACATTACACTTAGGCCATCCTGCATTGTGCACAGGGCACCCAAACTGATACCTGTACATGGGCGTCCGCTGAACTTTTTCCAGGGGGGGGCATAATTTTACGGTAACCTATGCTCAGCTTCTTTGACAATGTCATGAAGGGGCTTAGTCATTATCCCATAAAGCGCAGGCATGTGCCCATGATATGCAGCCTTACTGTGCTGATCAAATGTACAGTACAGAGGGTGTACAGTATATGTATATAGAAGGGGTGGATGGTATTGGTATACCGAGGAAGGAAGGTGGGTATATACAGCTCTATATACAGGACAGATGATGTATATCTGCAGTCAGTGATGATGGAGGAATACAGGAAGGAAGATGGGTGTATATAGCTGTATACAGGACGGGACAGATGATATGATCTTTCCTATATCTGGCACCCCCTTCACTGATCATACCTGTATGCACTCAGCTGCCACCCTCATCTGTATATATGTCAGCCCCCCCCTGTACACAAACAGCCTCCTCCCTTCACTTGTACTCACAGCGCCCACTTGTAAGGTCATGGTGGTCTTCCTTCTCCCAAGTCCTGTTTCCACATATCCATTTGAAAATACATTACAGGCAGCAAAGCAAACACGAGGGCGCACGTACAAGAAGCAGCCAGAGGTGGCAGTAAAGAGCTCTGTAAGCTCCGTGATACTGATATTGCAACAGCTGTGAAGCCGACTTACACAAACACAGAGAGAGTCAGCACAGCTACATATGCGAGCGTGGCAGACCCTTGCCGATTTCAGGGGGGGGTCACTCGCCCCCCCTTAACCCTATGAGCGGACGCCCATGTACCTGTAGGAAGTTTTTGTACATGAGGAGACTGATGGCTGCGATGGGCATGGTCCAGCACCAAGAAAATACTTTGCAATTACTTTGCAATTCCTGGGAAAGTTACTACATTAGTTGTATTGGCACATACCTGTAGTTACAATGTAAATTACCAAATAAAAGTGAACTAAGCCTTTAAAACTGGAGTTACTAGAGTTGGGCTTCTTGAAAGTATTGTACTGTTTGCAGGTACTCCTTCCTACATTCATCAATAGCTTTTTTTTTTGTAAGATAATGGGGCTGATTTACTAATGACTCTGCGCTGCGCCGGTACATGCCTTAATTAGTGCGCTGGATGAAGCCCTAATTAGGCGCATGAACCGGCGGCAGCAGCAGCGCGATGTGATTGATAAGTAAAGCCGCCGCCGAACTCCCTGTATAAGTCTATGGGGGAAAATCTTAATAGTGAATTTTAAAGGCTAATCTGCAAGTTTTGTCCTAAAAAGTGTTTGGGGACCTCAGTCCTGCCCCAGGGGACATGTACCAATGCTTTTTTTATTTTTTAAAACGGCCGTTTTTTCGGGAGCAGTGATTTTAATAATGCTAAAAGTGCAATAATAAAAGTGTAATTTTCCTTTAAATTTCGTAGCATGGGGTCTCTAATGTCAGCATGTGAAAAAGCGCATGTTTCCCGTGGTTAGAACTGTCTCTGCACAAAATGTCATTTTTCAAAGGAAAAAAGCCATTTAAAACTGACTCGCGGCTATAATGAATTGTCGGCTCCCGGCAATTGCAGGAGAATTCATTCATTAAAAAAGGGAAAAAAAAGCGTGGGGGTCCCCCCAAATTCAATAACCAGACCCTTTAGGTCTGGTATGGATATTAAGGGGAACCCCGCCGTCAATTTTTTAAAAAAAATGACGTGGGGTTCCCCCCAAATATCCATAACCAGACCCTTCAGGTCTGGTGTGGAATTTAAGGGGAACTCCACTCCAAATTTAAAAAAAAATGGCGTGGAGTCCCCCCTAAAATCCACACCAGACCCCTTATCCGAGCACGTTGACCTGGCCGGCCGCAGAAAAGAGGGGGGGACAGAGCGCGGCCCCCCCCCTCTCCTGAACCGCACCAGGCCACATGCCCTCAACATTGGGAGGGTGTTTTGGGGTGCCCCCCAAAACACCTTGTCCCCATGTTGATGAGGACAAGGGTCTCTTCCCCACAACCCTTGCCCGGTGGTTGTGGGGGTCTGCGGGCAGGAGGCTTATCGAAATCTGGAAGACCCCTTTAACAAAGGGCCCCCCAGATCCCGGCCCCCCCCCTGTGTGAAAAGGTAATGGGGTACCTTGTACCTCTACCATTTCACGAGAAAAAAAATGTAAAGGGTTAAAAAAGACAAGAGCCGGTTTTTGACAAGTCCTTTATTATCTTCTTTCTTCTTTCCTTCGGGTTTCTTCTTCCTCCTCCTTCTTCTTCCTCTGCTTCTGTCTTGGGTCTTCTATTCCCGCATCTTGCCCGGCGTGTTCTTCCATCTTCTGTTCCTCCCGCTGTCCTTCTCGTCCGCATCTTCTTCTCCTTCTTCTTCTTCGCCGGAGGCGCCGCTTCCAATTGAAATCCCCGCTGTCTGCCGGACCACGCCCCCCCCCCTCTGACGCCACGGGCAAGCTCTTAGGAGTGTGCTGCAGTGCGTCAGAGGGGGGCGTGGTCACATGTCAGAGGGCGGCCAATTCAATTTGAAGCTCGTGCGCGGCTTTTTCTTTGCCAGAGTCGCCGCTTCCAATTGAATTGCCCGCTTTCTGGAACATGTGACCACGCCCCCCTCTGACGCACTGGCACCACACGGGGACTTTCCTAAGAGCTCGCCCGTGGCGTCAGAGGGGGGGCGTGGTCCGGCAGACAGCGGGGATTTCGATTGGAAGCGGCCGCTCCTGCGAAGAAGAACAAGAAGGAGAAGATGCGGACGAGAAGGACAGCGGAAGAAGATGGAAGAACACGCCAGTCAAGATGCGGGAATAGAAGACCCAAGACAGAAGCAGAGGAAGAAGAAGGAGGAGGAAGAAGAAACCCGAAGGAAAGAAGAAAGAAGATAATAAAGGACTTGTCAAAAACCGGCTCTTGTCGTTTTTAACCCTTTACATTTTTTTTCTCGTGAAATGGTAGAGGTACAAGGTACCCCATTACCATTTCACACAGGGGGGGGCCGGGATCTGGGGGGCCCCTTTGTAAAAGGGGTCTTCCAGATTTCGATAAGCCTTCCGCCCGCAGACCCCCACAACCACCGGGCAAGGGTTGTGGGGAAGAGACCCTTGTCCTCATCAACATGGGGACAAGGTGTTTTGGGGGGCACCCCAAAACACCCTCCCAATGTTGAGGGCATGTGGCTGGTGCGGTTCAGGAGAGGGGGGGGGCCGCGCTCTGTCCCCCCCTCTTTTCTGCGGCCGCCAGGTCAACGTGCTCGGATAAGGGGTCTGGTGTGGATTTTAGGGGGGACTCCACGCCATTTTTTTTAAATTTGGAGTGGAGTTCCCCTTAAATTCCACACCAGACCTGAAGGGTCTGGTTATGGATATTTGGGGGGAACCCACGTCATTTTTTTAAAAAATTGATGGCGGGGTTCCACTTAATATCCATATCAGACCTGAAGGGTCTGGTGATTGAATTTGGGGGGACCCCCACGTCATTTGAATAATTATTTTAAAAATTCGTACCATGGGGGGGGGGGGGATGTCAGCAGGTGAATAAAGTGCACTTTTCCTGCGGTTAGAAATATGTCTTTGCACAAAATGACATTCTGAGAAAAAAAAAAAAAAAAAAAAAAAAAAGCCATTTAAAACTGACTCGCGGCAATAATGAATTGTCGGCTCCCGGCAATTGCAGGAGAATTCATTCATAAAAAAAACGAAAACAAAAAGCGTGGGGGTCCCCCCAAATTCAATAACCAGACCCTTTAGGTCTGGTATGGATATTAAGGGGAACCCCGCCGTCAATTTTTTTAAAAAAAATGACGTGGGGTTCCCCCCAAATATCCATAACCAGACCCTTCAGGTCTGGTGTGGAATTTAAGGGGAACTCCACCCCAAATTTAAAAAAAATGGCGTGGAGTCCCCCCTAAAATCCACACCAGACCCCTTATCCGAGCACGTTGACCTGGCCGGCCCGCAGAAAAGAGGGGGGGACAGAGCGCGGCCCCCCCCCTCTCCTGAACCGCACCAGGCCACATGCCCTCAACATTGGGAGGGTGTTTTGGGGTGCCCCCCAAAACACCTTGTCCCCATGTTGATGAGGACAAGGGTCTCTTCCCCACAACCCTTGCCCGGTGGTTGTGGGGGTCTGCGGGCAGGAGGCTTATCGAAATCTGGAAGACCCCTTTAACAAAGGGGCCCCCAGATCCCGCCCCCCCCCCTGTGTGAAATGGTAATGGGGTACCTTGTACCTCTACCATTTCACGAGTAAAAAAAAAGTGTCAGGTAAAAAAGACAAGAGCCGGTTTTTGACAAGTCCTTTATTATCTTCTTTCTTCTTTCCTTCGGGTTTCTTCTTCCTCCTCCTTCTTCTTCCTCTGCTTCTGTCTTGGGTCTTCTATTCCCGCATCTTGCCCGGCGTGTTCTTCCATCTTCTTCCGCTGTCCTTCTCGTCCGCATCTTCTTCTTGTTCTTCTTCGCGGAGGCGCCGCTTCCAATTGAAATCCCGCTGTCTGCCGGACCACGCCCCCCCTCTGACGCCACGGGCAAGCTCTTAGGAGTGTGCTGCCAGTGCGTCAGAGGGGGGCGTGGTCACATGTCAGAGGGCGGCCAATTCAATTTGAAGCTTGTGCGCGGCTTTTTCTTTGCCAGAGTCGCCGCTTCCAATTGAATTGCCCGCTTTCTGGAACATGTGACCACGCCCCCCTCTGACGCACTGGCACCACACGGGGACTTTTCTAAGAGCTTGCCCGTGGCGTCAGAGGGGGGGGCGTGGTCCGGCAGACAGCGGGGATTTCAATTGGAAGCGGCCGCTCCGGCGAAGAAGAACAAGAAGGAGAAGATGCGGACGAGAAGGACAGCGGAAGAAGATGGAAGAACACGCCAGTCAAGATGCGGGAATAGAAGACCCAAGACAGAAGCAGAGGAAGAAGAAAGGAGGAAAAACCCGAGGAAAGAAGAAAGAAGATAATAAAGGACTTGTCAAAAACCGGCTCGTGTCTTTTTTTACACTGACACTTTTTTTTTACTGGTGAAATGGTAGAGGTACAAGGTACCCCATTACCATTTCACACAGGGGGGGGGCCGGGATCTGGGGGGCCCCTTTGTTAAAGGGGTCTTCCAGATTTCGATAAGCCTCTGCCCGCAGACCCCCACAACCACCGGGCAAGGGTTGTGGGGAAGAGACCCTTGTCCTCATCAACATGGGGACAAGGTGCTTTGGGGGGGACCCCAAATCACCCTCCCAATGTTGAGGGCATGTGGCCTGGTGCGGTTCAGGAGAGGGGGGGCCACGCTCTGTCCCCCCTCTTTTCTGCGTCCGGCCAGGTCAACGTGCTCGGATAAGGGGTCTGGTGTGGATTTTAGGGGGGACTCCACGACATTTTTATTATTATTTGGAGTGGAGTTCCCCTTAAATTCCACACCAGACCTGAAGGGTCTGGTTATGGATATTTGGGGGGAACCCCACGTCATTTTTTTTTAAATTGACGGCAGGGTTCCCCTTAATATCCATACCAGACCTAAAGGGTCTGGTTATTGAATTTGGGGGGACCCCCACGCTTTTTTTTTTCCCTTTTTTTAATGAATGAATTCTCCTGCAATTGCGGGAGCCGACAATTCATTATGCCGCGAGTCAGTTTTAAATGGCTTTTTTTTTTTTTTTTTTTTTTTTCAGAATGTCATTTTGTGCAAAGACATATTTCTAACCACATGAAAAGTGCGCTTTATTCACCTGCTGACATCCCCCCCCCCCCCATGGTACGAATTTTAAAATTAATTATTCAAATGACGTGGGGGTCCCCCCAAATTCAATAACCAGACCCTTTAGGTCTGGTATGGATATTAAGGGGAACCCCGCCGTCAATTTAAAAAAAAAATGACGTGGGGTTCCCCCCAAATATCCATAACCAGACCCTTCAGGTCTGGTGTGGAATTTAAGGGGAACTCCACCCCAAAAAAAAAAAATGGCGTGGAGTCCCCCCTAAAATCCACACCAGACCCCTTATCCGAGCACGTTGACCTGGCCGGCCGCAGAAAAGAGGGGGGGACAGAGCGCGCCCCCCCCCTCTCCTGAACCGCACCAGGCCACATGCCCTCAACATTGGGAGGGTGTTTTGGGGTGCCCCCCAAAACACCTTGTCCCCATGTTGATGAGGACAAGGGTCTCTTCCCCACAACCCTTGCCCGGTGGTTGTGGGGGTCTGCGGGCAGGAGGCTTATCGAAATCTGGAAGACCCCTTTAACAAAGGGGCCCCCCAGATCCCGGCCCCCCCCCTGTGTGAAATGGTAATGGGGTACCTTGTACCTCTACCATTTCACGAGAAAAAAAAAGTGTCAGTGTAAAAAAAGACAAGAGCCGGTTTTTGACAAGTCCTTTATTATCTTCTTTCTTCTTTCCTTCGGGTTTCTTCCTCCTCCTCTTCTTCTTCCTCTGCTTCTGTCTTGGGTCTTCTATTCCCGCATCTTGCCCCGTGTTCTTCCATCTTCTTCCGCTGTCCTTCTCGTCCGCATCTTCTCCTTCTTCTTCTTCTTCGCCGGAGCGCCCGCTTCCAATTCGAAATCCCCGCTGTCTGCCGGACCACGCCCCCCCCCTCTGACGCCACGGGCAAGCTCTTAGGAAAGTCCCCGTGTGGTGCCAGTGCGTCAGAGGGGGGCGTGGTCACATGTTCCAGAAAGCGGGCAATTCAATTGGAAGCGGCGACTCTGGCAAAGAAAAAGCCGCGCACGAGCTTCAAATTGAATTGCCCGCCCTCTGACATGTGACCACGCCCCCCTCTGACGCACTGGCAGCACACTCCTAAGAGCTTGCCCGAGGCGTCAGAGGGGGGGGGCGTGGTCCGGCAGACAGCGGGGATTTCAATTGGAAGCGGCGCCTCCGGCGAAGAAGAAGAAGGAGAAGAAGATGCGGACGAGAAGGACAGCGGAAGAAGATGGAAGAACACGCCGGGCAAGATGCGGGAATAGAAGACCCAAGACAGAAGCAGAGGAAGAAGAAGAAAGAAGGAAGAAACCCGAAGAAAAGAAGAAAGAAGATAATAAAGGACTTGTCAAAAACCGGCTCTTGTCTTTTTTAACCCTTTACATTTTTTTCTCGTGAAATGGTAGAGGTACAAGGTACCCCATTACCATTTCACACAGGGGGGGGGCCGGGATCTGGGGGCCCCTTTGTTAAAGGGGTCTTCCAGATTTCGATAAGCCTCCTGCCCGCAGACCCCCACAACCACCGGGCAAGGGTTGTGGGGAAGAGACCCTTGTCCTCATCAACATGGGGACAAGGTGTTTTGGGGGGCACCCCAAAACACCCTCCCAATGTTGAGGGCATGTGGCCTGGTGCGGTTCAGGAGAGGGGGGGGGCCGCGCTCTGTCCCCCCCTCTTTTCTGCGGCCGGCCAGGTCAACGTGCTCGGATAAGGGGTCTGGTGTGGATTTTAGGGGGGACTCCACGCCATTTTTTTTTTTTAATTTGGAGTGGAGTTCCCCTTAAATTCCACACCAGACCTGAAGGGTCTGGTTATGGATATTTGGGGGGAACCCCACGTCATTTTTTTTTTAAAAATTGATGGCGGGGTTCCCCTTAATATCCATACCAGACCTAAAGGGTCTGGTTATTGAATTTGGGGGGACCCCACGCTTTTTTTTTTGTGTTTTTAATGAATGAATTCTCCTGCAAATTCCAAGAGCTGACAATTCATTATAGCCGCGAGTCAGTTTTAAATGGCTTTTTTCCTTCAGAATGTCATTTTTCACATGCTGACATTACACCCAGGGCCGCCATCAGGGGGGTACAGGCAGTACACCTGCAGGGCCGCCATTAGGGGGGTACAGGCATTACACCGCCCGGGGGTCCCCAGGGGCCCCCAGGGGCCCGGATGGGAACCACCCTAAAACAAAAAAAAAAATTTTTTTTTTTTTTTTTTTTTTAAGGGCTCCGAAGGTCCCCAGGGGCCCGGAGGCCACTAAGGGCCCCAGATGGCAAGCCCTTTTTTTTAAAATAAAATATATATATTTAAAAAAATATATATATTTTTTTTAATATATTTTTTTTTTTTTTTTTTAAGGAAAGGGCCCAGAGGTCCCCAGGGCTGGAAGGCTACCCCCTTGTTTTTTTACTTTTTTTCGATAAATGTTATATTTAAAAAATATATATATATGTATTTTCTCTCTTTTGTATTTTTTATTTGATAAAGAGCACAGAGGTCCCCAGGGCCCGGATGGCTACCCCCCTTTTTTATATATATTTTTCTTTATTTCTTATTTCTGTCAAAATTTTTGTAAAGGGCCCCCCCGCTCCTCAATTTGTGGCACCACCCCCCCCCCCCGCTTCTCAATTTCATGCGGCAGCACCCCCCCCGGTTCTCTGCTCCAGGGGGCCCATGCCTGAAGCTGTGTAAGGGGCCCCAAAATTCATGATGGCGGCCCTGTACACCTGTAAGGGGCCCGGGGTCCGGAGGTGCCCAGATGCCTGGAGGCCCCCCAGCGCCCCAGATGGTAACCCCCCTCTTTTTTTTTTTTGTATATATATTTGTTAGTTGGTTTTTTGTAGGATTTTTTATTAAAGGGCCAATTTTTGGAATTTAATATTTTTTTAGCAGTCTGGAGGTCCCCAGGGCCCCGGGTGGCAACCCCCCAAATTTTTTTTTATTAAAGGGCCAATGTTTTGGTTTAGGGGTCTGGAGGTCCCCAGTGGCCTGGTCCCCAGTGGCCGGAGATCCCCAGGGCTCCAGATGACAACCCCCCACCTTTACAAAAAAATCAAAAAAAAAAACATATGATATATTTTTTGGTTATTTTTTAAACATATATATATATTAATATAATTTTGAAAGCTCCCAGAGGGCCCCTTTTGCTTCTAAAAATGTTATAAACATTTTCCCCAGGTTTGTTACTTTTTACTTTAATTTCTTTTTTAAAGTGTATTTTGTGCGTGAAGTCGAGAGAGAGGAGCTGGACTTGCAATCGCCATCCTTCTCCATGCCCCCGGTGGCAATGGTGGGTGTGAGGGGGGCCTCACCCCACCTGCTACACTTGGGAGCCCGATGGGACAGAGGGACTCCCCCTATGAAGGAGTGTAGCCCACCCAGCCAGCCCTGTAGGTCCTTCGCCTCCCTTTATTTTAGGAGACCTCATGGCCAAAGTGTGTGCAAGTGTGGTGTTTTTTTTGTGGGGGGGGGGGGGGGGGGGTGGGCATACTAAGCACAGGCGTACCTTGCATAGCACACCCACCGGAGCGGGCTGACACCACCAAACTCAATTCACATGTAGCCGAGACCGGATCCGAACCCTTGGCTGCAGAGGTGAACGGCTTGTCAGCGCAGTGCCATTCACGTTGAGCCACCACAGCTCCCACCCAATGTTATTTTTTTTTTAGATTTTTGGTAGTTATTTTTTATTAAAGGGCCCAGAGCTCCCAAGGCAACCCCCTTTTTTATTATTTTATATATGTAGATATTGTAATTTATTTTTCATTAAAGAGCCCAGAAGTTTCTTTTTATTAAAGGGCCCAGTGGTCCCCAGGGCCCCCGGATGGCTACCACCCTTTTTAATATATATTTTTTCTATATGTATTTTTTAGTAAAGGAACCCCCCGCTTATCAAATTGCGGCAGCCCCCCCCCCTTCTTAATATCAGGCGGCTACCCCCCCCCCCTATTCTCTGCTCCAGGGGGCCCATGCCTGAAGCTGTGTAAGGGGCCCCATAATTCCTGATGGCGCCCCTAATTGCCTCCCCCCCCCCATGGTACGAAATTTCAAGGAATTTTTCACTTTTATTGGTGCACTTTAACCACTTCCATACCGCGCCTATTCTGGCACTTCTCTCCTTCATGTAACAATTATATTTTCTTCCTTGAAACTTACTCAGGACCCCCAAACATTATATATATTTTATTAACAAACACCCTAGGGAATAAAGTGGCGGCCATTTTTTTCGGACACATTTCCAACAGTATTTGTGCCAAAAATTTTCTAACGTTTTTTTTTTTTTTGGCTTTCCAAAAAAAAACCTGTTTCATGAATGACAAAATAAGAAAGCAGTAAAGCTAGGCCAATTTTTAGGGATAAGGTAAAAGATGATGTTACACCGAGTAAATAGATACCTAACTTGTCACGCTTTCATATTGCGCACACTCATGGAATGGCGCTAAACTTCGTTATTAAAAATCTCCATAGGCAACGCTTGACTTTTTTTCTCAGGTTACCACTTTTGAGTTACAGAGGAGGTCTAGTGCTAACATTATTGCTCTCGCTCTAACGCACGCTATGATACCTCACATGTGGGGTTTGAAGGATGTTTACATATGTGTGTGGGACTTGCATGCGTGTTCGCTTCTGAGTGCGAGCTACTAGGGACAGGAGCATTTAAATTCCTTTGTTATTTTATTTTTTACTTAATATTTTATTTTTTGCACTTGTTTGTCCCTTTGTTTGTATTATTTTTCACTTTTCTTCCTATTACAAGGAATGTAAACATCCCTTGTAATAGGACTAGTGTGTGACAGGTCCTCTTTATAGAGAAAGGCGGGGTCAATTAGACCCCACATCTGTCCTCCAGGCTGGAAATCATGAATTGGTAAAAAAAAAAACATCTCATGCTTTCAGCTGCAATCATGTTCGTTCAGCACAGTAGCGTAGTGTGTAGCATGTTCACCTAGCAGCAAAAGGGTTGCTGGTTCGAATCCCGCCCGTGACACTATCTGCCTGGAGTTTGCATGTTCTCCCTGTGCGGGTTTCCTCCCACAATCTAAAAACATGCTGTAAATTGGATCCTGTCTAAATAAGCCCTAATGTGCAGTAGGAGATTTAGGTTTTGTGCTGCCCTAGGCCTGACCAAATTTTGGCACCCCCCTAATAGAAAAATGACCCACCCTTCCTGTCAAGGCCACACCCTGTTTTTTTATGACCCACCCAGGAATTTTCAGGGGACACACACAAGTTCTGTGGGGGGGGACTTGGGGGGGCCCTTAATTTGCCTACTTTTTCGATCACTTCCTGTTTGGCTATGGGGCAGGAAGTGAAGGCCAATCTCCCCAAACGGACAGGGATAATACAAAATAAACTGACAGAGCTTCTAACCCCCCCCCCCCCCCCACCAACTCTATCCAAAATGAAAGAAATCCAAAAAATAAAAGTGATGATTATTGTTCCAGTTTAACCCCAAATTTCAGATCATTTTATTGAGAGGCTTAAGAAAATATAACCATGCCAATAGGCCACGATCCACGCGTTGCTAATATGTATGAATGTGTGTTAGGGACCCCCACAAACACCACCCAATGTTAAATCAACTATTTTCATGTTTGTTTTGGGGATGCCTGCACCCCTGATAGGGTAAAGACACCTCACAAATGTTGTCACTTTCTACTTAATTCATTCACTTCCTGCCACACAGCCAAACAGGAAGTGAGGGAAACACCTGAGTAATGTTTTGTTGGGGACACACAGATCAATATAAATAGTTTCCCATTTTGGAAATGGCATTTTGCTGTGTACACCCCAAATTAGTAGGAATCTTGGACTTTGGGGTCCATTTACTAAAGGCAAATCCACTTTGCACTACAAGTGGACAAGCAAGGAAGAAAACTCAAAACTTGGCGGGATTGGAAGTAAAAACCATCAGTGCTTCCCTTCTGATTTTCATTGCCTACGCTTCTACTGCAGAGCGGCTTTGCCTTTACTAAACCCCAAAAGTAACTAATCATTTGGGGTGTACACTGCAGTGCAATTTGCTTAATGGTGACACTAGTTAGATTGACCTGTGTCCCAAAGAAAAGACCATTGGTAGGGTTTTAACCTCACTCCTCTTCCTGTTCAGCTGTGTGACAGGAAGTGAAGCCAATTTTAGGAAAAGGGACACAAAGCCCAACCTAAAAACACTAGCAGGGGTTCTAACACTCAATTGGCTTCCCTCAAACAACCCACAATTAGAATAGGATTGTCTTGTGCTAGTTTCAAGCACAGCGCTGTAAATCAGCACTTCAAGCCTGTCCAAAAAAAAAAACACCACCACCCCCCCCCCCCCCCCTCCAACAGGCCCTGTTTGCAGCTTTTCCTACATCTTGCACATGTGCTTTAAAAAGTCAGTCTGGACATCAGTTCTAGGAAACATTACTTACCGCTTTGTCCTTCCTTTTCTGGTGACTAAACATTTCATGCATACACACCAGGAAAGAGCTTAGAGACAAATCACACTTGATGGTTTAGGCCCAAACTAGTTCAGCTGCAGCGGTTGAAATCCATAGCAGGAAAAAAATATCACAAAACAAACTTCAAAATTTGAAAGTAATTTTATTGGTCCCAAAACAAGGAAAGCAAAACAAAAAATTACAAATAAACACACCAAAAATATATAAAAACACCTAAAAAACAAAAAAGACCAACGTTTATTTCACAGTCATTGGAAAATAAATCATGCTTTTGAAATAACAGGATAGACCCACAGGATTAAAACATTAGTCATTAACATCTTGAGAAACATTTAGCAAAATTATGTAGCAGAGAAAACATCAAAAAATACAAAACTTGCTCCAAAAACATCTCTGTTTCACTCCGCCATTCCTTCCAGCCAGCAAATCTGCCCCCTCTGAGGGGCAGCTGACACGTGCAGTATCCACGCTTTTTATAACATGTGTGCTAATGAACCAATTGGAAACACATGAAGAAATGTCAGCCTCTAGTTTGTGTGCACTTGGAACTGCTTACACCTGTTAAGGATGTCCTTAAATTACTAAGCCAAAAAAAGAGCTTTCTGAGCATGCTCAGAAAGATGCAAGTCATTTTCAGGATGAAACTTCCAACTTCTTTTTCTAACTGTTCGAGCATGCCCAGTTCACTCGAAATGCAGTACCAGAATCAAATCTGCAATGGCGGATGAAAGCATTAGAGGTGTTTAAATTTTTTTTTGGTCCCCATGAAGTGATGCTTTACAAGCTGAACGGGAGGTCTTATATAATTTTTTACTTAACAAACCTAAATATTAATAATTTAAACGCCCCTGTCCCTAGTAGCTCGCAGTCAGAAGCGAACAAGCAGCATTTTTATTGTTTCCGGTTACCAGTTTAGATTTACAGATGAGGTCTAGTGCTATAAATATTCCTCTTGCTGTTACGCACGCTATGATACCTCACATGTGTGGTTTGAAGAATGTTTCCATATATGGGGGCGGGCCCTTAAATGTGTAAGCCCCGCCCACATATTGAACCCCCGTTCAAACCCCACATGTGAGGTATCATAGCGTACGTTAGAGCGAGAGCAATACTTTTAGCACTAGACCTCCTCTGTAAATCTAAACTGGTAACCTGAAACACATAAAAAAGCGTTGCCTATGGGTATTTTCAAGTACTGAAGTTTGGCGCCATTCCATGAGTGTGTGCAATATTAAAGTGTAACATGTTGGGTATCTATTTACTCGGTGTAACATCATCTTTCACATTATGGCCATAAATTGGGCTAACTTTAGTGTATTCTTAATTTGTAACCACTTGAGCCCCAGAGCATATTACTGGTCACTGACGGGGCCATTTTTTGCATTTCAACACTGCGTCATTTTGACTGACAATTGCGTGGTTGTGCGACGTGGCCCCCAAAAAAATGGGCGTCCTCATCCTCCCCCCCCCCCCCTAAAAAATTCAATTTTTTTTTTTGTTGGTGGTATTTGATCACCTCTTGCGTTTTTTTCTTATTTTTGCTTGACCCAAAATATAGCGACAATTTGGTAACTAAAAAAACATCTTTTTTACGTTTTGCTATAATAAATCTCCCCCAAAATATATTCAAAAAATGTTTGCCCTCAGTTTAGGCCGATAAGTATTCTTGGACATCTTTTTGGTTGCAAAAAATCACAATAAGCGTTTGATTGGTTTGGGCAAAAGTTCTAAGTAGGGGTTGGTCTTATGGTTTTTTTTGAATAATTTTTGTTTTTTACTAGTAATGGTGGCTATCATTTGTTTTTTCTGTCTAATGCGACATTGTGGCGGACACATTTTTGTGAGATTTGGCATTTTTGTAGCGAGCAATGGTATATCAATGCATTGCTTACTATAAAAATGACACTGGCAGGGAAGGGGTTAACACTAGGGGCGCGGAAGGGGTTGAATATGTTACCTGGGTGTGTTCTAACTGTAAAGGGGGTGGGACTGTGTAGGGGAAATGACAGATCGCTGTTCATACATTGTAGGGACAGACGAGCAGGCATTCCCCCCCCCCCCTGACAGGACCGGGATAAAGGGGAACTCCACCCCAAATTAGAAAAAAAAAACGGCGTGGGGGTCCCCCTTCTGGTGCACAACAGGCTCTTAGATTTGATCTGGAACATAAGGGGTTAAACCCACGCCAAAAAACGGCGTGGGGTTCCCCCTCAGATCCAGACCAAACCCTTCTCCCAGGCACGCAGTCTGGCCGGACAGGAATGGGGGTGGGGACGAGCGACGCCCCCCCCCCCTCCTGAGCCGTACCAGACCACATGCCCTCGACATGGGGGAGTGTGTGCTGTGGGGGAGGGGGGCACTGCCCCCCCACCCCAAAGCACTCTTGTCCCCATGTCGAAAGGGACAAGAGCCTCTTCCCGACAACCCTGGCCGTTGGTTGTCGGGGGTATGCGGGCGGGGGGCTTATCAGAATCTGAGAGCCCCCTATATTAAGGGGGCCCCCAGATTCTGGCCCCCAACCCTATGGTGAATGAGTAATGGGTTACATCGTACCCCTACCCATTCACCGGGTGTGGAAAAGTGTAAACACAAAAAAAACACACAGAAAAAAATAATTTATTAGTCAGCTCCGGGGGTCTTCTGCCGGGACCCCCCACCACCAGCCCATTGGGCCCCGGGCTTCGCCGTCTTCTGCCGGGGGGGACACCCACCGATGATCTCCGCCATGTCCAGCCAGGCCCCCACCCCAAAATAAGCTCTTTCAGATCCGGGGGGGGCCGGCCGAAAGAAGCAGAGAACAACGGGGGCGGAGCCCCTCGGTCTTCCAGACGTTTTCTGCCGGGGGGGCTCCAGCCCCGCACCGGTCTTCGCCGCCGCCTTCCGCCGGGGGGGTACACCTACCCCCCCCCCGGTCTTCGCCCGCCCGCCGGGGAGAGACCCCCACCGATGCTCTCGCCATGGCGGCCAGGCCCCCTACCCCAAACAAAGCTCTTTTACATCCGGGGGGGCCGGCGGAATGGCGGAGAACAACGGGGCGTCGCCACTCCTCGGTCTTCTAGCCGTCTTCTGCCGACCCCACCTGCTCTCCGCCATGCTCGACTGTACTCCGCTCTTTACCCGGGGGGGCCGGCCGAAAACAGCGGAGAACAACGGGGGTGCGCCCCACCCCTCCTCGGTCTGCCTCTCCTCTCCGCCGGAGGGCGCCACTCACGCCACACCTACCCCCGGTCTTCGCCGCCGCCTTCCGCCGGGGAGAGAGACCCCCACCGATGCTCTCCGCCATGTTCGGCCAGGCCCCTACCCCAAACAAAGCTCTTTTACATCCGGGGGGGGCCGGCGGAAATGGCGGAGAACAACGGGGGCGTCGCCACTCCTCGGTCTTCTAGCCGTCTTCTGCCGGGGGGGGAAACACCCACCCATGCTCTCCGCCATGCTCGACTGTGCCCCCACCCCAAAAAGAAGCTCTTTTACATCCGGGGGGGGCCGGCCGAAAACAGCGGAGAACAACGGGGGTGTCGCCCCACCTCGGGCTCCTCCGCTTCTGCCTGGCTCCTCCTAGGCCAGGGCTTCTTTTGCCGTCTTCCGCCGGAGGGCGCCACTCTCCCGGGCTTCTCGACGTTGTCTTCCGCCGCGGGGGCCAGGCCTTCTTCTTTGCCGCCCCCTTCGATTTTTTCGGCCTGGACGGGGGTCGCACATCCCATCCAGGACTTGGACGTGGCGGGCTTCTCGTCGCCGTTTTCTGCCGCTGCCCCCTTCACCACGAAGCTCCGTGCTTGTTTGATGAGGGCAGCGGGCTTCCGTCGTCTTCTTCCGGGGCGAGGGTCGTACATCCCACCCCGGATTTCGTCGCCGTCTTCTGCCGCTGCCCCCTTCACCACGAAGCTCCGTGCTTGTTTGATGAGGGCAGCGGGCTTCCGTCGCAGTCTTCCGCCGCGGGGTGACACTCGCGGGCTTCTTCTTCCATTCGATGTTGACACGGCGAGGTCCGGCGCTGAAATGCCTTCTGAGCGGCGGGCAAGGACTTATATTGGCATTGGGGCGTGGGCGTGGTTATGCCAACATGTGACCTTAACCCATGTGACAGTGATGTGACGTGACATCACTGTCACATGGGTTAAGGTCACATGTTGGCATAACCACGCCACGCCCAATGCCAATATAAGTCCTTGCCCGCCGCTCAGAAGGCATTTCAGCGCCGGACCTCGCCGTGTCAACATCGAATGGAAGAAGAAGCCCGCGAGTGTCACCCCGCGGCGGAAGACTGCGACGGAAGCCCGCTGCCCTCATCAAACAAGCACGGAGCTTCGTGGTGAAGGGGGCAGCGGCAGAAGACGGCGACGAAATCCGGGGTGGGATGTACGACCCTCGCCCCGGAGAAGACGACGGAAGCCCGCTGCCCTCATCAAACAAGCACGGAGCTTCGTGGTGAAGGGGGCAGCGGCAGAAGACGGCGACGAGAAGCCCGCCACGTCCAAGTCCTGGATGGGATGTGCGACCCCCGTCCAGGCCGAAAAAATCGAAGGGGGCGGCAAAGAAGAAGGCCTGGCCCCGCGGCGGAAGACAACGTCGAGAAGCCCGGAGAGTGGCGCCCTCCGGCGGAAGACGGCAAAAGAAGGCCTGGCCCCTAGTAGGAGCCAGGCAGAAGCCGGCGACGAAATCCGGGGTGGGATGTACGACCCTCGCCCCGGAGAAGACGACGGAAGCCCGCTGCCCTCATCAAACAAGCACGGAGCTTCGTGGTGAAGGGGGCAGCGGCAGAAGACAGCGACGAGAAGCCCGCCACGTCCAAGTCCTGGATGGGATGTGCGACCCCCGTCCAGGCCGAAAAATTCGAAGGGGGCGGCGGCAGAAGACCCTCAAAGTGAAACCACCTTCACCAGGTGAATGGGTAGGGGTACGATGTACCCCATACTCATTCACATAGGGTGGGGGCCCGAAATCTGGGGGCCACCTTATTAAACGGGGCTCCCAGATTCTGATTGGCTCCCGCCCGCATACCCCGACAACCAATGGCTAGGGTTGTCGGGAAGAGGCTCTTGTCCCGATCGACATGGGGACAAGAGTGCTTTGGGGTGGGGGGGCAGCGCCCCCCTCCCCCAAAGCACACACTCCCCCCATGTCGAGGGCATGTGGTCTGGTACGGCTCAGGAGGGGGGGGGCCGCTCGCTCGTCCCCACCCCCATTCCTGTCCGGCCAGACTGCATGCCTGGGATGAGGGCTTGGTACGGATCTGGGGGGGAACCCCACGCCGATTTTGGCGTGGGGTTAACCCCTCACGTTCCGGACCAAGCCGGAGAGCCTATTGTACCCCTGGGGGGAAGCCGCGCCGGTTTCACATTTGAAATTTGGCGCGGAGTTCCCCTTCAGTGTCAGCGCAGCCCGAGAACAGCTCGGAGCTTGCCGTGCGCCGCTCCAGGCAGTGCAAACACTGCTACGCCGCCTGGTATTTACCAAGGATTTCCCGGCGTACTGAAGAGGCGCGCGGTGAGCTCCGATTTTTCCCTCTGCGCATGCCCAGTATGCAAGTGAACCTTCCGAGGTTCTAGCGTACTTTGCAAGCGCGCGCGGGGATCGGGTCCCAAAAGTCACTTTCCCTTTCAAATCGGCCCGCCACACAAGTTGAAACACATGTCACTACACTTCCCCCTGCATCACCCCCCCCTCCCCCCATAAACTCCCGCCCGAATCCCCGATGTTTACATTACTAAATGCCGCACGCCAGCTCTGTACTGGCGTGCTGTGCGCCCTCTTCTGGGCGCATTAGGCACTTTAGTAAATGAGGAAACACGCTGCACTGGCAGCGTGTTTCTTTGGTAAATGTCAAAAACAGGTTTACTCCTCCTGCTTGTGCACCATGAGTCTTGGCGCACAGGCTTGGTAAATCAGCCCCAATGTGTATTCCTCCTTATGGTGGCGGATACACAGTTAGATTTTTTTGCAGCCACGTGTGCATTTTTTATATTTTGTCTGAAATGACCTGTTTCTTAACCCCCAGATAAAGTTCCTACAAATAAAAGAATTAAATGGAATGAAAAATCCAGA